>CM019063.1:39310308-39910308 GCA_009667805.1 Leptobrachium leishanense
GATAGACAGAGATTGAAAGATGGGTAGATCGACTGATCAATCAATAGATATTTTGATAGATAAGGATAGATAGATAGATAGATAGATAGATAGATATGGATAGATAGATATGGATAGATAGATATGGATAGATAGATAGATAGATAGATAGATAGATAGATAGAAAGATAGATATGGATAGATAGATATTGATAGATAGATGTCCTCTGCTCTTTTCCATCTACACCCCTCCCTGGGCAAAATCATCAACAGCTTTGGCTTTAATTACCACCTCTACGCTGATGACACTCAGATCTACCTCTCTACCCCTGATCTCTCTCCCCCTGTCCTTTCAAAAGTCAGTGACTGTTTATCTGCATCTCCTCCTGGATGGCCTCCAACCATAAAGATCAACATGTCAAGACTGAGCTCCTACTTATTCCTCCCTCTAATGCCTCCCCACCTCCTGACTTCTCTATCACGGTGGAGGATCACCATCTCCCCATCAAACCAAGTTCGCTGTTTGGAGTTAACTGGACTCTGCTCTTTCCTTCATCCCCCACATCAGAGTCTCTTTCCTCCTCCTGCCGATACCAACTGCGTAATATTTCCAGATTCGACCATTTCTTACCGCGGTCACCACAAAACAACTCATACACGCCCTGGTAATCTCCCGACTCGATATATGCAATAATCTCTATCTGGCCTCCCTCTGTCCCACCTCTCCCCCTACAATCCATCCTAACGCCTCCGCCAGGCTAATTCACCTCACCCGCCGCTCTGTCTCTGCCGCTCCCCTCTGCGATCCCTTCACTGGCTCCCCATCCACTGCAGAATTAAGTTCAAAATCCTTATCCTTACCTACAACCCTCACTAATCAGCGCCCCACTACCTGTCCTCACTAATACCAAATACACCCCAGCCCGCTCCCTAAGGTCAAACAGTGACCTGCGCCTAGCTTCTCCCCGCATCACCTCTTCCCATGATAGACTGCAGGATTTCTCACGCGCAGCCCCCACTCTCTGGAACGCTCTCCCTCGTAGACTGTCAGACTTTCCCCTAACTTCTCTTCCTTCAAACGATCCCTGAAAACATTCCTATTTAGGAAGCCTACCACCCAACTCACTGACGCAACCATCAATCACTCTCACCTTACAGTCCTCTCCTCCTGTTTCCAACCCCAACCCTCCCAGATTGTGAGTTCCTACGGGAATAGGGCCCTCATCTCCTCCTGTACTGTTTGTCAAATGTTGTTCAATGTATTGTAACCCTGTCTGTACTGTGCTTATTGTACAGCGCTGCGGAATATGCTGGCGCTTTATAAATAAATAATAATAAAATAATAATAATAGATAGATAGATATATAGATTGATAGATAGACAGAGATTGAAAGATGGGTAGATCGACTGATCAATCAATAGATATTTTGATAGATAAGGATAGATAGATAGATAGATAGATAGATAGATAGATAGATAGATAGATAGATAGATAGATAGATAGATTAGATAGATAGATATTTTAGACACGGACCTTCAATGATAAAGCTTTTCTTTTGGTTATTTTCGAGATTATTTACAATGTTTTCAGACATATTTTGGCTCTAAATGGCTGAATTTGCATAAAATGAAAGTGAACCGTTAGCAGGTTCATAAACAATATTTATGTCTCAAATGAAGCTTTTAATAGAACCATCTTGCTCAGATTATACTTTATGTTGCAAAGCAATGCATGTCCATAATAATTCCAATCCATATAAAAAGCGTGGCTTATTATACGGCACGCTGTGCCTTCCTATAGTGATTATTTTATGTATTTTAACATCAATAAATTAAAGCCCGACAGTCACTTCGTACCAAGAGTAAGAATATGGCACCGGACGGGAAAAAACACCATGTGGTAAAAACATCAATAGTGATGTTCCTGTTAATAAAAAAAAAGATTTAACATGTTAAATGAGATCTATAATTGAAATGTGAGTCGTACGATCAAAGAACAGTCTCATGAGGCAAATGTCTACATACCCAGCATGAAAAAAATCCAATAGGTGTGTGGCTCATAATGCCAAGCCAAACGATTTGGGCACTTTGGGGAACATCAAGAAATAGTTATCATATTCACAGTATTGACAACACTCTTCTGTCTAACTATGGGCCCTTTGCCCGGCTAGACCTTATGATGACTGCTGCAGAACGTCTCAAGATGTTATCTTAATGTCGGGAATCACTATTCAACTCTTGTTGTAACCTCGGCTTGGGTATAGTGTGTGTCATGCCCCACCTTTGCTAGACTGCTTATGTACCTGTAATGCACAGCCTGGCTCTAAGAACTTTGCCCTGGATCTCTTTCTCGGATTTCATTTCCAGGTTTTGCCCAGGCTCAGCACCTTGTCCAGGTTCCTGGAGATCCAGCCTGGGTTTTCCTGTCCAGCTTGGGAGTTACAGCTGAAACCCATCTGCTATTAAGCCTCCATAAATAGCAGAGAGACCCAGCAAGGTTGGTTCTGCATTAAGGTTCCTGACTGAAGTCACTTGGCCGTGTGCATACCTGCAAGCTGAACCAGTGTTTCCTGTTGCTGTACAGTGTCTCCAAGTCCATCCAGTGCCTTCCAGTGTCTCCAGTGCCTTCCAGTGTTTCAAGTGTCTCCAGTATCCATCATCTCAGTTCCAGTCTTTATCCTGATTCCTGCCATTACTCTGTCCTGCTGTTCCTGGATACATCACCGTACACCCTCCTTCATTGCCTGGAACTTCCTGCAATCTCCACCTGCTCTGTATCCAAGATCCTTGGTCAAGACCTTCGCTTGCTGCACAAGTGTACCCTGTGCCTACAAGTGTACCCTGTGCCTACAAGTGTACCCTGTGCCTAAAAGTGTATCCTGCTTCTATCTCCGTTCAGACCTTGGCCAAAACTTCCTGGTTGCTGCACAAGTGGGATCTCTCTACTATGTAGCTCATTATCCTGTGTCTGGATATCTACCGGTGGCTCATACTGCTCTCACCACCTTCCCTGACCTTCAATCAAGGTACCATTGCCAGCCTTCCAGATTCATTCTTTGTGGACCCTGTCTGCAGTCTGGGACTACATTGCTCACCATCCTATGCTATTAGACTTTTACCTGTGCTGTCCAGAAGGGGCATCATCTGTTTATTCCAGTGCCTGCTGCCAAGTTCCATTTGTGTTCATTAAACCTATATTATTTGCTTGCTATCCTGTCTGGCCTCCCCACTGTGTCGTTGCCTGCTGGGCTCACACCCGAATCGCACACGCCACCTGACAGTGTGTCCTTAATGTAGTAAAATGTCTCCTCTACCTTTTACAGGAGGTGATAATGTGCACCTGGGAGTAGAAGAACGAGCGGCTCCATGGTTGCTCGTTCTTCAGTCTGTAGACGGTATTTCTCAAAGTAATACTGACTTCAAAAACCTGGTGTTGAGCAATTTTGCTTTAGCACAATCCACCACTTATTCTTGCCGCGAGCAGCTGCAGACTGGGATCAAATGGTTACCATTGTATCTCCATGGTTTATCTGTGGTTCCTGCACAATACTGAGAATGTGAACTCGTGGCAGGGATGCGATGGGCTCATGGAGTCCTATGGACTCCAGGAGCCAATGCCACAGTTGACAACAGATAGCGTGTTCCTCGTAGGTTAGTGCTTGGTGTCCCAGAGGATAATTGACCCAGAACTCTAAACTAGAGATGTGCATTTGTTTTGGAAAAAAATCTGAATTTGGAACGAAATTTGATAATTCGTATTTCGGAAATACTTCCGAATAACGAATCAATACGATACGAATTTGAAACGAAACTGTATATAACAAATTTATTACATTTTACACTGTGTCATCATCATAAAAGATGAATTTGAATAATTGATATCAACTATCGAATTTGAAATGAACTGTCAAATGGATATCAACAACTATCGAATCGATTCGAAATTTCAAATCAATTCGAAACTAAATGAAATACGAAACAAAACGAAATTAGTTCCGAAATTCCGAAAACCAATTTTTTAAAAAACGTAACGAAACGAAACTGGACTAAACAAATTTTTCAGCCATGCACATCCCTACTCTAAACTTAACTCCACTGCAAGAATCAAATCTCAGGACACAGTCATGGGACAATTAACCCCTGGGACAGGATTTCCCCCAAAAAACTAGGACTGCTGGTAATGGTAACTATGCGATATCAGTGGCAGCACGCTGGTGGGATCAGGTTGCGCCTACGTTTCATTCCAAGGTCCATCCCCAATAAAGCGGCTGGTGCGGAATTGGCGCGGTACTCACCGTTGGGTACAAGTTGACGTACAATCCACCAAAAGGAAGTTAAGAGCTTTCAGAGACAGGTTGAAGTCAACATACGAAGATTGCTGACATCACCGGTCGCCGAGCAGGCGGGATATTCACAATGCATCTACCAAGTGACAGCTATGTAGGTGGAGGAAACTGCTCCACTACATTCAGCTATGCCGGCCAGATGGAGCTAGAGGGAGATGGGGAAGGAGGAGGCACTCCATGCATCCTGACCACTGTAATATGATAAAGTAGTTTGGGTGAACGTAGTGTAGCTTTAATACAACAATCCACCGACATGTCTTTACATTATTGCAACGATGATGCTTAAAGGCTCGATGGAGGACCTGGAACCCATCTGACAATGAAAATGCAAAAGGAACATTTTCATATGAAAATCAGTATCTAGACTTCCAATAGTGCCCGGTGAGGTTTACATATTCTATGGCGCCCGTTCATCCACTGGACAAAGTACGTCCGAAAAAAGCCATTATGCATCGAAAATTAATTAGTGAGAGCCGAGGCCGTATCGATAGCAAAGGAGGACGGATTATATGAATATTTAAATGTACAACAGTTAAAAATTTATATGACTGCATTTTGAATGTTTTCTGCAGGAAATCATCGATTTTCATCTCATTTCTTGTGTTTTTTTCCATCAATATAAGAAAAAAAAAGATCATGACACCTTACATCCTGCAATCCAGTTTCTGAAATTTTCTCAGATTTATCATTTATACGCAGCAATCATTTATATGTAGATACAGATTATTTTACGTTGAATCATTCTCCCGTTGGACTGCAGAGTCATTGCTAATGGTTCTCTACGATTTGACCTTCGAGGCCAAGCGCATTTACCATACAAACAAAGAATTGGTATTTTTAGTTGGCCGGACGCGAAAATCCTAATGAAATAGGCAATTTGTACCATTTCCCATATGCGGAGGCATGGGCGTCCGCAGAATTTTTTTCTGGGGGGGGGGGATTTTAATGGCATCCATATTCTGCCCTATATTCTTCACCCACACACCCTGAATATATGGAGGAATCCCTAAAAAGACACCCGCACACCCTGAATATATGGAGGAGCCCCTAAAAGGACACCCGCACACCGTGAATATATGGAGGAGCCCCTAAAAAGACACCCGCACACCCTGAATATATGGAGGAACCCCTAAAAAGACACCCAAACACCTGACTATATGGAGGAGCCCAAAAAAAGAAACCCACACACCCTGAATTTATGGAGGAGCCCCTAAAAATGCACAAGCACACCCTGAATATTTGAAGAATCCCCTAAATAGACACCTGCAAACTCTGAATATATGGAGGAGCCCCTAAAAAAAGGAGAACATTATGGTAATGTCCCTAAAAGTGTCCCTAATTCTAGAATTAACCCAAACTCTAAAATTATCCCTAAAGGTAACCCTAGCACTAGATTTAACTCCAAGATTAACCCCTAATGTTAAAGCTAATCCATAGTCAAATACACCCACCAATCACCACCCCCCTCAAAAAAAATCCAGTAGCTTTTTGTTTAAAATTCTACATTGATTCTCACCACCAGTCCTGGAGAGCTTCTCTGTCTCTGTGTCTCCTTGTTCCCGGCCAGCACAACACGCTGCAGTCACGTGACACCCTGCAGTCAGTCACGTGGTGGGAGAGGAGACGGGGAGGAGCCTGCAGCAAATCATCCTGTTAACCAGCGATGAAACGTGCTGTACTGTGAGTGATGGGCAGTTCGGGAGGAGGGGAGTGCACCTCTTGCCCCGTCCTGCGGATGCCCATGTGAGGAGGTAAACGAATAACATGTTTTTTCTTGCTTAGGAATGTTTTTTATGCAATTTTTACACTGCTAAGGTATCGTTGTGCAGCTATTCCCATACAGGTTGAGTGTCATTTTTCCGAAACTCTTGCGACTATGAGCAGTTTGGATTTCAGAATTTTCCAGTTTCTGGAGTCCGGACAGGATCCCAAACAGGTGAAGGTGAGCAAAGAATGTAGTCGGGACCGCTGCAAGGGTCAAGCTGTGCAGCACCAGTCAGGGACATACCACGCAGCCCCAACGAGGAATACGCTAAGCGCCGGGAGAAATGAGAAAACAGACATAGACACAGCAAGAGGAGCAGGAAGGTAAAGACTATGACCGAAAGGCCCCAAAAACATTGGTCTTCAGAATCTATTGGATTTTAGAAGTTTCCTGTGCATTCATAGTCCTGGCCTTACCAAGCCATTTGATCATGGCCATTGTGAACCACTTGTCATTTGCCCGGTTTGCGCAAAGACCAGTCCAGGCCTGGATTTATCCTGATGATTTATAACTAGAGACACTGTTCAAGGAACGTAAAGGGACACTCTATGCACCAGGACCACTTTAGCTAATTAAAGCAGTCAGGCTGTGTAGAGTGCATTCCACCCTCCCTCCATTCTTGTTTGCCCAATATTGCTGTGTGAAGCAGGGGCGTTTCCTCCTCTCACACAGCTATCACTCGGCAGAGAAGAATTGAATATCCTACTTGCAGGGACCACCTCAGGGACTGATGATGTCAAAAAGGTTTGCGTGTCATGTTAAGTCATCTACATGAAAAAACACCATTTTTTAAAAATATAGATAAAAACAACAGCGTCAGCCAGAGCTGTGAAGGATGACATGAGGTGTAAAGTGGAATTCATTCTGTGATACGTGTACCATCAGCATTAGACTTTGTCCTCACAGAAGATGTGTATCCAGTTTACACCATGGATACACACCGAACAATAAACCAAATGCTAAAATATTTATAGATGCTGCGAAACGCGTGTGCTTGTGATGGCAGGTTGTCCTATTAAAAAGCAGTAGGAATGGAAATAGAAGATGTTTGAAATCACTGTAGACTTACTTTTTGATGATTTGGTATCTCTGGGTTTAAATGACTGTCTAATTTCAGGGGATATTTACTTTTAAACCTGAGAAGTAGCTGAAATAGCAGGCCGGTTAACCATTCGACCCATTTATTTTGGTCATGGAGAGGCCGCAGCAATATCGGCTCATGTATTCGAAACAATAATTATTTCAATCATCAGGTTTATATCTATCACCCGACACAATGCTGACAGTTTCACAGGCAGTAATGACAAAAATCAATTTCCCCAACCAGAAGACATTGCAATCAATCATCAAGTGGCAATCCTAGACACTTTTTAGGAAGATTACAGCTGACAGGGGTGAGGTTTGAAGCCCCCTGAAATTAAATACAGCTCCATTGGCATCCGACCCTAGTTTCTGCTGCTTGTCGGGCTACAATTCCTGACGTTGAAGCAACTGTTAGAACCAGGAAATACAGTAAAATTCAAGAATATCCACAAAAAATATCAGTCATAGAGCCCTTTTTGGATGTAGCCGAATGCTTAAAAGGAACATTCTAAGCAAAAATAACTCCCCATCCGTCTTTTTCCCTTTTGTCTAACTGGGCAGATGCTGCTGACAGCATCTGCACAATTATTATTTTAATAAGAGTTTGGGATGTCAATACTCACCTCTTCTCCCTCTGTGCCAACCTGTTGCTTATCTTCTGTTCTGGGTTTCCGAGATGCAGAAGTCCCTGGAACTTCTTGTGCAATTTGCATAACACATGCAACTTCCGTACAAATGCTACGCAAATGGTGTATCTCAGGGAACTTGCGTATGTTACGCATGCAGCATACAGTAGACCTCGTGCAGAGTGGTGGATTGATGTTGGACATGTAACACCAGCCCACATCTGCTTTCTACCCGAACGCTAGCTGCTGCAAACACTCAGAGGGACAGGAAGATGTCAGAACACAAAATTTGCTAACATCATTGGCCCGGAGTTGGTCCCCCGGCAGGCGGAATATTGAAAATCCCCCCTGCAGAGCAACAACTGCTTTGGCAGAGGTACCTGCTACACTTTGCAACCAGATATCCAGGGGTGGACGGACTTTGAGCTAAAGTGGTCAGAGTGCGAAGAGTGTTCTTTTACCATGTCGAGCTGCTATTCGAGTCAAGCAACAAGCAGTGCTCATTTGAAAGTTAACACTTCCTATTATATATATAGGAAGCGTTAACTATCGTCTAACCCCCATATGTTGCTGGACTACAGTTGCCATGATTTTGTGGCCATCTATCGCATTTAAAGAATTCTAGGAATTGTAGGCAGTCAACATCCAGCGGCCCAGAGTCTGACATTCTTGGTATAGTTGCTGAATAATGAGTTATTCCATGGTAGCTCATTATTCTCAAATAAATACCTGCTCGGAGACCCCAGTGTTAAGTGATTTTGATATTTTTCCCTCAAGCAACGGCTCGAGAAGCTAATACAGGGTCTTGGATTCAATAGAGATGGTAACAGGAGGCCATATTTCCCTGTAGAGACTCCCTATTACCATTTAAGTCGGGACAGGGGCGATAGCTATTAATAATCAAATAAACATTTATATTACTCTATGTTAACAAATGTTATTTCTAATTTCTATGCAGCCGAAAATAAAGCCCTTCATCACATAAAAGCCGTTGGGTTTGATTTACTTCATCTCTGAAGGTAAGACCGTAAGTCCATAGATGGCCTCGATCGGATCTGAAATAATTACTTGACCTTATGCATAATCAGGCATTTTTAAAAAGCATGCTCAAAGGGACTTATAAATCATATTTCGCAATGCTGGAGCAATAATAAAAGTTGGTCCTTTGCTCAAGAAAATTCTCTTAAGAGCTATGGCCTGCGTGCCCCTTTACATTTTTATCCTTATCTTAAAGGTGACATCTGTAGCAGCTAATTACATTCCGGCGAAGAGGCATGCCACGATGCAAATGACTTGGTAAAACATAATTACACTTGCACTTAGATTCAAAAGCAATATTTTCATTATTTCTTTGTAAATGTGAATTACAATATCAACACTCTCCGTTCATCTATGATTCCACGCGGAGCAGACCTCTTAAAAATGGTATTTCGAAGAACTGAAAATGAAATAATAGCATCCACCGGAGGTCGGTAAGATAGTGGTAAAGGTGAAATATGGTGTACCGCCTCTGGGGGATTTATGCTTATATTGAAAGTAAGATCATGTATCATTTCAAAGTAGTGATTGTAATAGGAAATACAAAAGGGAATTACTTCTTTAATTCTGTACCTTTAATGTAGAATTCTAAAAGACGATTAATTGATTCATTGTCTTCATCTACGGCATAAATTTACTGAGTCGCACTTTATAGAGATGGTTTTAAATTATTAGATCCTTTTGCCCAGAATAAAGCCTTAGAACATACGCATCGTTTATTGGTAACTATTTAGCCATCTTGGACACAGAGTGTCAGATCCTGTTTCCTGCACAGCAGCATGCTGGGAGCTACTCTTCATATATATTCAATTATTGTAATTTCTAAAAGACGATTAAATGATCCATTGTCCTGATCAATGGCATAAATTTACTGAGTCGCGTCATATAGAAATGTTTTTTAATTTATTAAGAACCAAAGTCTAGTGTGACATAAGTCACTTTGGGCTTAGGGTGCATGGACCTGGAGGTATATTTGTGTGTTGCAGGCCTGATGTTCTATATCATTTTCTTGCCCTCTATTGTGTGCAGAATGTTTGTGTAATCTATGTTATGTAAGTGTAACCCCTGGAGTACAGTAATTCTACTACCCTGCAGTTTCTATGTAGTAACCAGCAGATGGCGACCTTCTGTTTGCTCTGGAGATTCAAGACTGTGTGGCTCTATGGTTTTGTGTGTGGAGGCAGGGCTGCTAGAGAGGAAGCAAGAGAGAGGAAGCTGGAAGATGATGGTGGCTGAGATTTGTAGTATTGTGTCCAGTGCTGAAGCATCCTGCATAAAGGCTCCCAGCAGACTCTGTATCCAGATCAAAGCACAGAACTGTTCCTGGCAGTGATTGTTCTGCAGAAAGAAGGAATCCCAGTGGAGCAGCTTCTCCCCTTCCTGGACAAAATCTGATTGCAGACTGTGGAGTGGTAAGCTGAGACCTCTCCCCTTGGTTTTACAACAAGGCATTCTGACAATGGTTACTAAAGCAGCAGTCTATGATTTATCTGATCCCTGGAACATCCCAGCATATTACAAACAAAGTGGATTACAATTATTCTGGGCCCCATCAATGTGCACCACCTACCTTTGTTACCATTAGGGAAAAGACTAGGGTGGGCCGCAGTATTGTTTGTGGGTAAACTCATACTGACTCTTATTTACTTATTCCACTGCATTATGTTTATTTAGACTGTTACATTTATTTTTGCATAGAGTTTTGCTGTGCAATACAAAGATCTATAAAAGACAGCTCTGTGTTGATTAATTGCTTGTTTAAATATGTTCCCAACTGGATCTCACACCCAAAGCCTGGATGTCCAGTTGGGTGGAGGCACTGCCGCAGTCATGTACCCCAACTCCCAGGTAGCGGAGACTCAGGATCGGCTTGCAGAGTGCTTGAAGGTAACTGAGGTAAAGGACCACGCAAAAACCCGTTACATAAGAATAATGTTATTGTCCATCTGTCTATTGTATGGCCCATGTGTAACTTGTTATCTGCTGATAGGTTTGCCTTCAAGCATACCCTGTCTCAGGAATGTGTTAATATCTGCTGTATATCTGAGTAGTTGGTTGATCTGCTTTGTCACGCAAACACTGCCTCATAATCTGTTTGCCAATCACAATTTTATTGTCCTGTCTGCCTAGGAATGTTGAGCAAATGTTTATCCCCCTTATCTGTTTTAGTTTAATTATGTCTCCCAACAGTTTCTAGGGGAGGTTTTTTGTATATGTAAATAACCTATGTTTGACCGTATAAATATGTGTGCCTGTCCCCAATTAAAAGAGTTCCATTCTGGGGGCGTGTCCGGAAGTTACAGCGCGTGGCCGCATGGCTGAATAGCTCCAGCGGCCAGCGCTGATTTTTTTCAATCCCGCGACTTTCAAGGGGCAACCCGAGGCAAATTTCTTGCAGCACAAGGTGGGGGAACTTACCCTGCACCTCCGATGGCACCTCCCAAGGCACAACGAGTGCTGGATCCCCCAAAATCGGCCCGGAAAGACCGCGGTAAGGAGGCCCAAAATGGCAGATCCCCACAGCACGAGCTGGCCCATGACCCAGACGCATCACCCTCAGCAGCGCTCGGCCTTTCTGACTCCTTGCCACCCTCAGAGAGCAGATTACATGCAATGCTGCAGGAGCTGCGAACAACTATACAGGCAGATATCAAAGGAGCGCTGCAGGAGCTGAGCCGGGATGTTCTGGACTTAGGTGAGCGCACTGACGCGTTGGAAACCAAAGCGGATGACTTATGTTTGGCCCACAATGATCTGGTAGACAGGCATCAGGCCTTACAAGCGGCCCATGACTCCTTAGCACTTAAAATGGCTGTCATGGAAGATCGCTCACGGCGTAATTATATTAGAATCAGGGGCATCGCAGAAGCAGTCACCCTAGCGGACTTACATCACTACCCTCTGGAGTTGTTTCAAACGTTGCTGCCTGAGGGTACGCCGCAAGACCTATTACTGAATCGAGCACATCGTCTACCACGAGCGAAAAACCTGCCTACATCGGTGGCCCGTGATGTTATTATACGGGTGCACTTTTTTCATATTAAAGAGGCTTTAATGTCTGCGTCACGGAAGTCTTTGCCTTTACCTGCCCCTTATGCTGATATCTCTTTCTTCGCCGACTTGTCGGCTTCAACCATATCCAAACGCCGTGAGTTCTCCTCTCTCACCAAGCTTCTTCGTACTCACAAGTTGGCGTACAGATGGGGGTTCCCTACGAAGCTCTTGATATGGAAGGATGGAACCCTAAATGTTGTTCCCGACGTTGCCACTGGGTTACAGTTTTTGAAAGAGTGGAATATTCTGGCTGATTTCTCACCTCCGCGCGAGCCTTCTTCATCACCGATCAAAGTCTCCCCAGAATGGCACAGAGTCCGGCCTAAATGATGGGTATCTCCTTTCCTGTGTTACTCCTAAGATGTCCGGGTTTCTGGACAGTTCACCCCATGGAGGGAGTGGTTCCTCCACTTGATCGCCTCGGGACCCTATGCTTATAGATGCAGCGCTTGGTACTTGCGCTGAGTTCTGGGTAGCGAGCGTTCACGCGTCACCCGTTTGAGTCTCCTTCACAGATATTCTTTGCATTTTTTCTTGCCACCTGGAATGACTCATTTTTGCTGTATCTTCGTGATGCAGCGATGTTTGTTATGTGTTTTTTTATTTTTAGTCCTTTTAATTTTATTTTTCTTTCTCATTTTATTTGTTGATATGCTCTCATGGTCATGGCTTTCATACTCCCCATGCCTCTCCTCTGTTGTTTTTAGTCCTACCATGCATATTATATTGTTGGGGTTACTTACTCATGAGTAAACCTCAGTTCCGAATTTTCTCAATGAATGTTAGGGGGTTGAATGTTCCGTTTAAGCGTCATTCTCTGTTTCGTGATTTACATAAAAATAAGCCGGCGTTAGTCTGCGTGCAGGAGACGCATTTTAGTGCTCTGCGTACCCCACACTTAAAATGAGGGATGTGCGTTTCGGGTTTCGGAATTTCGGAATTTTCACGAAATTTCCCGATTCGTGCATTCGGATTCGACCGATTTTCCGAAAATTTTAAGATCCGAAAACAGCAGATCCGAATGAGTTTTCGTGCCAAAACGAAAACTTTTCGGAATTTTCGAATGGACTAGAAATGTGTAAAATCGAAATTCATTTTCATTCCATTCGTGATTTCGGTTCCATTCCTGATTTCGGTTCCATTTCAGTCATTTCTAGGGATGTGCGTTTCGGGTTTCGGAATTTCAGAATTTTCACGAAATTTCCCGATTCGTGTTTTTGGATGCGGCCGAATTTCCGAAAATTTTTAGATCCGAAAATGGCAGATCCGAAAAGTTTTCCGAGCCGAAACGAAATATTTTCGGAATTTTCGAATGGACTTGAAATGTGTCAAATCGAAATTTATTGCTTTGAAACGAGGAGAACAGACGTTGCGAAAAAACGAAAATTTCCGAAGTTACGAAAAGTCGATACAAAAACGAGCAAAGTGACACGAAAATACGAAAAACGGTCGATATTCCGAAAACATGTATAATTCCGAAAAACGGAAATTTCCGAAATTACGAAAAGTCGATACAAAAACGAGCAAAGTGACACGAAAATACGAAAAACGGTCGATATTCCGAAAACATGTACAATTCCGAAAAACGAAAATTTCCGAAATTACGAAAAGTCTATACAAAAAACGAGCAAAGTGACACGAAAATACGAAAAATAGTCGATATTCCGAAAAAAAATATGTACACGAAAAACGAGTCGAGCCGAACCGAATCGAAACAGAAATCGGTCGAAACGAGCCAAATCGAAAAGTTTAAAAATCCGAAAAATCAAACCGAATCGAACCGAAAAAAAAATCGGTGCACAAGCCTAGTAATTTCGGACATCGTATTTATATCGCTGATTCTGTAATTAAGTTTTGGATCATTCACATCTCAATGTATCCTTCCTGGAAAATCAGAGAAATCTCAATGTATCCTACTTGTAAAACATGAGAAAATCTCAATGGCAGAATTATCGTATCGTATAATTATCGTATCGTATCGTATAATTATCGTATCTGAAAAACCATTAGTTTACGTCAAAATGAATAGACACTTTGAAACGAGGAGAACAGACGTTCCGAAAAACACAAACATTTCCGAAATCACAAAAAAAAAGTAGATACGAAAAACGAAACGAAACGAAAATCGACTGAAACGAGTCGAAACGAAAATTTACAAAATCCGAACGAACCGAACCGAATTGAACCGAAAAAAAAATCGGTACACAAGCCTACTTAAAATCTGCTATGTATCCTGTTTCTTACCATTCTACTGCCCAGACGAAGTCCAAAGGCGTCTCAATTCTTTTTCATAAAGACTGGGTCTTTAAATGCTCGAACCAATACGCAGATCCGATGGGTCGCCTTTTGATTTTGGTGGGCACCATGAATGAACTGCCAATAACTGTTGCTAATTTGTATTTGCCTAATGTTAATCCGGTATGTTTTCTTAAAAAAGCTTATAGTAAAATTAAGAATATGATGGAGGGTTCCCTTTTCATGTGTGGAGATTTTAACTGTGTGCCTGACTCGGCTATGGATACACGACCGGGCCAGACCCGCGCGCAGCCTCATAAACAGTCCCCCTCTAGTCGCCAACTGAATGTTTTTTACGTTCCTCTGACCTATATGATGTATGGAGAATTATCAACCCCTTAACCAGGGATTTTACCTTCTTCTCCCCAGTTCACTCGTCCTACAGTCGCATTGACTTGTGTCTGATACATGGCTCTTCCATCCCCCGCCTCCTAGCCGCCAGTATCGGCTCTATAACATGGTCTGACCACGCCCCTCTTACGATTGATTTTGAGGCGGACTACCCAGCTAGGGGAATGGGGACTTGGCGACTAAATGACTCCCTTATTGTAAGTGGCACTGATGTCTCTGATACCTCGGCGGTATTACAGGAATATTTTGCACTGAATGAGACAGGAGAGGTGGCCATTTCGTCAGCTTGGTTGGCGCATAAAGCAGTGGTGAGGGGTCATTTGATTCAAAGAGGGGCTAAACGGAAAAAGGCACTTGATGCCCAGACGATCTCGATACGGCAGCAAATCTCTGACTTGGAGTCCCAACATAAAACAAGTCCTACACCTGACCTCTTGTCTCGTTTAACAACCCTCCGACGGGATTTAATTCACTTGACTTTACAATCCTCTGAACGGGCCATAAGACGCTTAAACTACACTCATTATACCCAGGGCAATAAGGCAGGTTGTTTATTAGCATCTAAACTAAAATCTAAACGACTTCAAACCAAAATATCTTACCTATTAGATAAAGGGGGGGCAGGATTTACAACCCGTTAAAGATCACAGAGGAATTTGCTGACTACTACGCCTCTTTATATTTATAATTATAAATATATATATTTATAATTTAAAGTCGGATCCTATGACCCACGACCCAAACCCAGATGAGATAACTAGATTCCTCCAGGATGCAGACCTCCCCTCATTATCCCGTTCACAGGCGGCAGACTTGCTGGCTCCATTTACGGAGGAAGAGGTGCGCAAGGCCGTTAAGGCTCTCCCAAAGAATAAAGCCCCTGGCCGGATGGCTTTTCTAATTTATATTATCAGACTTTCGCGGATATTCTAATACCGACCCTTACGAGATTTTTCAATCAAATCAAAACCACAGGTGTAATACCTCCAGAAATGCTCCAAGCTACTATTATAACGTTACCTAAACCTGGCAAACCTCCGACGAGCTGTGTGAATTTCCGTCCCATCTCATTATTAAATGTAGATGCTAAGCTGTACGCCAAGTTATTGGCGTCTAGAGTAGCACCTCTGCTCCCCCTTCTGATCTCAGCAGAACAGACTGGTTTCATACCCGGTAGACAAACATGTGACAATACCCGCCGCTTTTATAATATTATTGACATTGCCTATAGAAACAATACGCCTGGACTCCTCTTAGCACTGGATGCCGAGAAGGCATTCAACCGCCTGCACTGGGGCTATATGCGTAAGGCATTAGAATCCTTTGGCTTCCCTGCCCTATTTATTAATAGTATCATGAGTCTATATTCCTTCCCGACAGCAAAAGTCCTGGCGTCTGGATTTCTTTCCTCCTCATTCTCCATCACCAACGGTACCAGACAGGGATGCCCCCTATCCCCACTAATCTTTGTTTTGGCCCTGGAGCCGTTGGCCTCACGGATTAGGCAAGACCCTTCTATATCTGGCATCTCTACTCTGGATGGAACCCATAAATTAGCTATGTTTGCTGATGATATTTTGATTTTTCTTACCTCCCCTGAAAACTCTCTGCCATCTCTAATGCGCCAGCTTACCTCATATGGCCTGGTCTCCTACTATAAAAACAATGTGAGCAAGATGCAGGCACTACCTCTACATGTTGATGATTTTTCGCTTTCCTCTTTACGTGCCTTGTACCCATTTGACTGGAGAACGACCTCTTTAAACTACTTAGGTATCTCTCTCACCAAATCCAGGGGCTCTATCCTTAAACTCAATTATAACCCCCTAATGACCTCTATCTCCTCCCAACTGACCTCCTGGCATGGCCTGGAGGTCTCTTGGATGGGATGCATGGTGGCTCTGAAAATGTGTATTCTACCCCAGATTCTCTATTTTTTCAGGAATATTCCAGTTTTTATCAAGGCTCATATTTATTTATTTATTTATTTTTATTTTTATTTATTTATAAAGGATTTTACCAGGAAGGATACATTGAGATTTCTCTCGTTTTCAAGTATGTCCTGGGTTCAAGAACATTGAAGTGTTACAGTTACAGAAATACAAAGTAATACAATGCAAGATATTAAAAAAACAACACAAATATACAGATTAACAGGGTCGTCATATGTTGCTCCGCATGCAAAAAATGTTACATGCACACATATGGAAGGGGAAGCCTCAGCGAATTTCAGCTTCCACAATCACCGCGACTAGGCGCAGGGGGGGCCTAGGCTTTATAAATATTACAGTGTATTACAGGGCGACTTTATTGGCTCAACTCCTGTCCTCTATGTACCAGCGAGAAACGCCTTTGTGGCTACGGATGGAGAATGCCTATACTGCCCCTCTTTGAGTCCATGACCTGCTGTGGTTCACGACGACTCCACATCGTACATTAGAAGGTATTCTACCTTCTACTTCTCTCTCTCTTATGTCATGGCGCTTATGGGGTAGACAACTTTTACGGCCCTTCCCGTTGTTAAGCTTGGCCCCGCTGCGCTTCCTATGCCGTACTATCCAGGACCTGAATCTTGACCAATGGTTCCAGTTAGGTCTTACTCATATAAATCAGATCTTCACAGCCTGCTCAATAAAAACATTCCCGGACCTAACACGAGAGTTTTCCCTCCCCGCTAGCGACTGTTTCACGTACCTTAGAGTAAAACATGCACTGACGCACCGAGGTGTCTCTTCCTTTGCAGCGACGGACATTACAGCCTTTCATAGACTGTGCTTAGGTAAAAAAGTTATGAAAAAACCTTTGTCTTTGTGCTATGATAGTTTGTTAAATGTGAACTCTAATAAGAAACTGCCTTATATGACCAGATGGGACAAAGATCTGTCACTCAACTCATCTATGGAGGACTGGTTCTATGCCACTGAAACGGTATATAAATACACTAGGAGCACTAACTTATGGGAATCACACCTTAAACTTTTATATAGATGGTATCTGACCCCGAATCGTTTGGCTCATATGCCCGGACACTCTGGTATGTGTTGGCGCTGTGGTACCTGTGTCGGATCTATTCTTCATATCTTTTGGCAATGTCCGCTCCTTGCTACCTTTTGGGGAAAAATTTGCAGATTGATATCTCACTGTTCCGGCCTGTCTCTGCCTTTATGCCCCAAACAATATCTGTTGCATATGCTCCCTATTACTATACAACAACGGCATAGAGGTATAATATCGATTATACTTAGCATAGCTAAATCAACTATAGCGCGTCACTGGCTTTCTAAAGTCAGTCCCTCTATGAGGGAAGTCATGTCATCACTGGAGAATGTTTATCATTATGAGGGAATGTATCACAGGGCCGCTAACTCTCTATTCTTATTTCAAGGTGTTTGGGAGGGCTGGGAGGTTTTTGTAGCTTCTGGGGACTTGATATAATTGATGGGGTTGATGATATGATGTTATATGTGTGGCTGATGTTGGACCTAACTGAGCATATTCTCTTTTTTTTTTTCTCTCTTTTTTTCTTTTTTTTTCTTCTCATTTTTACTCTATTTTTGGGTATTTTTTATAATTTTGTGTGTTTTTGTTATGCCTTATTATTTCATGTATTTTAGTTTAGAATGAAAATGTTGGTTCACCCGATTTGTTATATGCAAACTCTAGGCTGATGCTAGACTTGTTTTGTTGTAGGATCCTGCGCGATCCTTTCTTTCTCAATAATTGCGTTTTATTTCTGGCATTTGTTCTTCACGTATGAACCTCAATAAAAAACTTTTATCTGGAAAAAAAAAAAAGAGTTCCATTCTGACCCAGAAAACCTCCAGACATACAGCCTCTACGTGTCTCGGTCTTTAAGCTTCGTCTGAGGACTGGAGGGAGACACCAGAGTTTCCCTGGGGACAACACAGTGGTTCTGCAAGAAAGCGGCATTGACGGATGTGACCCTGTCGGGGTACTGAGATCTGTCACATCTAGGATAAGGCCTGCGAACATAAGCATCATTTAATGTTTATTTATTTATTGGGATTTCTAAAAGACGATTAAATGATTCATTGTCCTCATCTCTGGCATAAACATACTGAGTCACACTATATAGAGATATATTTATATTATTAGGTTCTAAAGCCTAGGATAAGGCCTGGAAACATAGGTATCTTTTAATGTTTTCTAGTTAGCCGTGTTGGACAAAGAGAGCAACTTCCTGTTTCCTGCATGGCGACATACTGGGAGCTACACTACAAATCACATCATGTGACTAGCTGCAGAAGTCACTTGCTCTGTGTGGCATGGATTTATTTTTGTAATGTAATGAGGGTATGATCCTATATCAGAGGCCAAGTAAAACATCAAGGAAATGTGAGAATTCACCCAGAGCTTTTCCACACCTCACAGCCTCCCCAGCCATTGTTTCAGTTTCACCTCCCAAAGCCCACACTTACATTCAATGTTGATAATAAAACTATAGCCAGGATGGGCTTTACAGAATCATTAGCTTTCCAGCTTTGATAAGGGCTAATATCCGCTTGGTGTGGTAATACAAACATCATTATGAACATTAGGGGACCCTAAAACGTCAGACAACAAACGAACCATCTCTATATCAATTTTATGACTCCTTACTCAACAAAAAACTGGGATTCATATATATCGGACTGATAATAACGGTAAAACACGCCCCCTTTGCCATGTAAATACAGTTTTGAAGAAAAGCCTGGGCTGGGTATGGTAAAGGTATGGTGGCCTTAATGTCTTGTACAAAATGCATATCTACAAGATATCAAATTAAGAATTTGGATTCTATAACTATAACATATCAAAGCTATATTAATGCTGAATCAATACAACTGCACCCAGTAAATAAATGTGTAGCATAACCAAAAGCTCCACCAGAGCCAAAGCATTAAAATGTATTTTAAAACAAAGACCAATTTCCAATTCTTCCAGGCACCAAAAGTAGACACGTCAGACACGGACTAGACAGAAGCTACAGGCTATCTTTGGAAGATCAGAAAATGTCACTCACCATGACGGGGTTCTCAGCAAATTATGCAGTCCTCAAAGGGTATTTTCCATAATATTCATATTTATGAGATGTTGAAAGATTAGGAAAACCCTGACATGGCTCGCTTCCCAATGCTATAGACTAGAATTTCCTAGAGAAAAGAAAAGACACTATCTCCCTTTATATTGCGAAGAGAGACAGATTGAAAGTGACTCATGGTAGAATTTATCGTGGAATGAATCGAATCAACACCTAATTACCAATTCAGTCTCATGTTGGCGCAATTATGTGCGCAGAATATATAGATTTCAAAATAATTAAATTACATGGTATAAAATGTAGTCCTTTACCATGTACGTTGGTCATAAAAGACTTAAGTCTGAAAGTGATCAGCCATCCCTCTCCTTTTTTAATGAGGTTTGGAGTAAATAAGTAAATAGTAATAATAATTATTAAAAGGATTTCCTTCTAAATTCCCTTTGTTTTTTTTACTTGCGTTGCTTGTGTATTTTATGACAGGATGGGAAAGTTGGTATTTTATGATAGATGCAACCATCTTCTTTATTCCAGTAGAAGGCTTGCTTCATCTCTCGACTCTAAACACCTATGTGTTTATGGCCAACAGGAAGTAGAGATCACATGGGCCATGGACATTATAGACTTTTATGAATATTAGGTGGTAGAATACGAGTGTATGGGGCAGTTTGTAATATCCCTGAGAGGCATCTTGTCAGAGATAGAAGACTTTTTCAAGTGTCTGCTTCAATTATAAATGCAAAAATGTAGAGTTAATGTTGACTTTCCAATATGTCATCCACCCATTATTATTATTATTATTATTACACTTTATTTATATAGCGCCACATATTCCGCAGCGCTTTACAAGATCAGTGTACAAGGGGTTGATACATTGGAATACCACACATGGATGATGCCCTAATTGAGGGGAACCCTGTTCCCAAGGGAATTTACAATCTATGAGATGTACAAGTATTTTGTGAGGTAGGTGCATCCATATCGTTAGGCGTCTTGCCCAAGGACACTCGCTGGTGGTGTCTTCTGAGTGGGATCAAGTCGTCTTTCTATGATTGTAGTGATGATCAGAGACCCGGTGGTTAGGTTGAACCCACTTCTCATAAAGACGGGACTTCTCCACAGTTGTACCAGAGGGATGTGCGGAACAGGACCTTGAGTTGCTTCTCCACGGTTGAAGGGTAGAGGCGACGTTACCACTGGACTCCACAGCCGATATTGTGTGATAGGCAAGTATGTACCGTTAGGTGTCTTGCCCAAGGACACTTACTGGAGAGGTGCTCTGGCTGGGATTCAACCCTGTGTCTCCACGGTTATAGAGCAGTGATGTTACCTCTACTCCATCCAGCCGGTACACATCAAAAAATATATACACTAGCTAGGCATTTCCTAGCACTCCTAGGGTTAAAAATGTTAAAATCTATATGAAAATATATATATCAAAGACCTCCTAGTGCCTGATTTTTAATAGTTTATCGTACGAATATAATTATCCAGTAACATCAAACACACCATTAGAAAAATGTAAATTATGTCACGATTAGCGTATGGTTGACACGCAGATACCTAACATTTACTATCCTGCTACAGTTTTTAATCTCACGAAAAATATATTTTTAAAAAAAAAGAAATATAAGAAACCATGTCCTATCAGTCACCATAATTTCTGTGATCGGAACGAACCTGCCTACCATCTCACAATCAGTGACAGCTCATTTTCACCGGCAGCCCGCTGGCAGTCACAATTTCCGATCCTAATCTCGCGTTCCCTTTTTGGGGGATTTTAGTATTCAGTAAACACATCACTCAGTGTCAGGCTGTAATCTCTGGTAAAATGAAATTGTAGGGTCATTTAAGAAGAAACAAAAAGACGTGTTTAATATGCAAGGTTGACAGAAAAGGCCACAAAGAATCACTGGTTCACTGAATAGATGTGCAACCCACCTTGCAATTTAGAATTTTCTGCAGGACAATAAAGTGCAGGTTTCTAAACTCGCATTGAATTTATTCCGTTTGATAACAAGATGAAAGTGGAGTTTTTTATTTATTTATTTTTCCTAACGCTACAATGTCTTCATTTTGATACAATTTTTTTCTATAAAATGTAATATTCCATTTTATTTATTTTTATATATATTTACGGTCACAGTGTTTTTTATGATTTCCACTCATAAATATAATCTTGGTATCTTTTGTTTTATTACTATCTATATATATCTCTCTATAAATAATATGCAAAACCAATTCTGTTTCATGTGTCACCTGAATAATTTTGATTCATCGTAACAATATTCATTAATGACATTAATGACTGTTATCGTATATGTCATTTTCATTTCAGGAGCCTTTTTCACATTTCTATAGGTCTTCTTGGCCATGGTGAGATTGGTCATTGTTATTCTGCTTGGCGTACATAATCCATTTCGTGTCTCCCTGCTTCAAAGGAGTCTTGTTTAATGCATACATTTAAAGTCGTCTACTGGCATGAAGGCGGCCATTTTGAACTCTGCCCTGATAATTCAAAATTTGAATTGGTAATGTTTTAAAGTGATTTCCTCATCTGTGTGCCAGGAGAAGTGACATTTTGAAGTAGAAGAATGAAAAGAAAAGAAATAGTCAGGTACGAACTGAAGATGGGTAGAGTCGCAGAACACAATGGCACATAAAGTGATCATTTTGCACCAGAATTAAAGGTATCCCTTATGACTCATAAAAGCAGTACGAATAAACTTATGTATAGTTCAACGTTTTCTTTTCGTTCTAGTAACAGGTTAAATGCCATTTGTATCATACTCATTATTATTACTATTATTCAGGCTTGTGCACCGATTTTTTTTTCGGTTCGATTCGGTTCGATTTTTCGGATGTTTAAACTTTTCGATTCGGCTCGTTTCGGCGATTTCTGTTTCGGTTCGGTTCGACTCGTTTTTCGTGTACATTTTTTTTTCGGAATATCGACCATTTTTTCGTATTTTCGTGTCACTTTGCTCGTTTTTTGTATCAATTTTTCGTGATTTCGGAAATTTTCGTTTTTCGGAATTGTACATGTTTTCGGAATATCGACCATTTTTCGTATTTTTGTGTCACTTTGCTCGTTTTTTGTATCGACTTTTCGTGATTTCGGAAATTTTCGTTTTTTCGGAACGTCTGTTCTCCTCGTTTCAAAGCAATAAATTTCGATTTGACACATTTCAAGTCCATTCGAAAATTCCGAAAATATTTCGTTTCGGCTCGCAAAACTTTTCGGATCTGACATTTTCGGATCTAAAAATTTTCGGAAAATCGGGCGCATCCGAAAACACGAATCGGGAAATTTCGTGAAAATTCCGAAATTCCCAAACCCGAAACGCACATCCCTACTATTATTGTCATCATTTATATAGCGCCAACAGATTCCGCAGCGCTTTACAATAACCAAAGGGAACGAAATACATATAAATGGACATAGGATGGAAACAAGAGGTGTAGAGGGCCCTGCTCATAGGAGCTTACAGTCTAGAGGGATTGGGGTTGAGGAAGACAAGAGGAATTGCACTAGATAGCAGGATCATTAGTGCCAGTGGTTTGGGAATGGTGGGGCCATACAAGCGGCTTCAATCAAGTGTGAGTAGGTGAGCAGAGGGATGAGTTGCATCAGTGATGTGGAACACTAATCTGAAGAGATGGGTTTTGAGGGATTTCTTGAAGGCCTGAAGGTCAGGGGAGAGTTTGATAGGGCGAGGCAAGTTATTCCACAAGACTGGTGCTGCCCTTGAGAAGTCTTGGAGGCGAGAGTTGGCCGTGTGTGTGTAGACCGATGACAGGTGGAGATCACCTGCTGAACGGAGTTGTCTAGATGGGACGTGCTTGCGGAGTAACGAAGACATGTAGGGAGGGGTTGAGTTATTGAGTGATTGAGTGATTTGAACGTGAGCATCAGTATTTTAAGCTGTATCCTGAAACGTACAGGAAGCCAATGGAGGGACCGGCAGAGGGGGGAGGTATGCGAGGTGCGTCTGGTAAGAAAAATAACCCTGACCCCTGCATTCATTACAGATTGCAAAGGGGTGATACAGGAGTTGGGGAGACCAATAAGGATTGAGTTGCAGTAGTCAAGTCGAGAAATGACAAGAGCATGAACCAGCACTTTTGCGGTATCTTGTGTCAGAAAGGGGCGGACACGGGCAATGTTTTTGAGTTGAAAATAACAGGATTTGGTCACTGTCTGGATGTGGAAAGAGAATGTTAGGTCAGAGTCATGATAATACAACAATGCACAATAATTTATTGCTGGGTAAGCTATGGCAGGATCTGAAATCGGGCCACTGTTAAATAACCCCCTATTGTATTTAGTACACAGTTACAAAAAAATAATAATGCATAAATCAGTTAAATGCCAAGAGCGATTACCATCCTCATTTTTCAATAAATGCAAGAAGGGTAGAAAATATGAATGCTCGTGTAATTAAACTTAATAAAAATAAATGAATGGTCCCTCATAGAACACTTAGTCTTAGACATTTTGTTGGCCATAAATCTATATTATTTCTCTTTTTCCATTTCACTACATATTCATGGATTAGTTAATGAGTGTGAAACGTGTTTAACGGTATGTCACGTATTATGTCACCCCGCTAATTAAAAGTAAAAAGTGAAGAGAAAACAAACATAAAATCTCCCGAAAATCCAATCAGTACCATATATTAGCCAATCAGTTGCCTGATCCTTTTGCATCATAGAGAACTTTTTGTTCCGTCAAGACTAATATTTATTATTCTATTTTGGGTCCATCAAGACCAACCATTATTATTTTCAATAAATTTAAGGAATTGAATCAATTTGTATACGATATAAAGGCATGTAGCACCTTGTCATTTCGATATCTCTAGAAGAAATCCGTTCTAAAATAGAATAATGAGATCAGAAAACCGAAAGGGTGAAAGACAGACACTGTCTGTCAGTATTCCAACACCTCGATCAAGGTGTTACTTCGCAAAAAAATAGTACGTAAGCAGTAGACATGTGCATTCGTTTTAGTACTAAAACGATTTAGTCAGAATTTTGGGATAATTTAGTTTTCGTATGACTCAAGAGAAACGAAACTGCTCAGTACAAAAAACGAAAGAAACTAAAATAAAATACACTACATTTTAGTTTCAGTCCTTTTTGTGATATTATATTGATGAGTGAAGGAGACCAGAAATGTAGAGCGCAACATCGCAACATCCGAAGTTCTGCACCCTCCACATGCCAATGCAGTAGTATGTTCTATACAGAGAGGGGCATTAATTAATGCAGGAGGATGTTCTATACATTATACAGAGAGGGGTATTAATGCAGGAGGATGTTATATACATTATACAGAGAGGGGTATTAATGCAAGAGGATGTTATATACATTATACAGAGAAGGGTATTAATGCAGGAGGATGTTATATACATTATACAGCGAAAGGTATAAATTGAGAAGGATGTTCTATACAGAGAGGGACATTAATTAATTCAGGAGGATGTTCTATATATTATACAGAGAGGGGTATTAATTAATGCAGGAGGATGTTTTAAACATTATACAGAGAGGATCCTTTTTTTTTAGCCCTTTAAATCCAGTGGCTGTGAGCACCGAGATCGGCTGCTTGTTACATTATCTCTCAGTACAATGTATCAGGCTCAGTTGTTACAGTAACTGACTGTAACAGCGCTCAGAGTTTCAGTAAAACAAGGAAATAATATTGTTATAACCTCTTATATATAAAAATATTATTTACTAGTTTTACTGAAACTCTGAGCGCTGTGATGAGCAGTAGTCAGTTACTGCAACAGCTTTGCCTGACACGGGGCAGTATTACAATGTTGGTGCTAACTTAACCAGAGCTGTTGTAAACTGAAAACCTCCATAGGCTATAATGGCTCTGGGAAGTTTACAACAGCTCTGGTTATGTTAGCATCAACTATCAGGGTTATTCAGAGAGCGTGAAAAGCAGGAGAATGACTGGAGAATGAAAAATTCTAGGTCAAAATAGCCAAACCAGAAAAATTCTCCCATTTATTTCACCTTCGAAATCGGCTATTTTGACCTAGAATTTTTCATTCTCCAGTCATTCTCCTGCTTTTCACCGCTCTCTGAATAACCCTGTATGTAATATGGCCCACATTGTGCTGAGAGTGAGAGATACTGTAACAAGCAGCGATCTCAGCCCTCTGAGGAGCCACTACAATAGTTTGGTCCATTGGTTTTCGGATGAATGAAATTAGTTTTCATACTAAAGAACTGAAAACGAATTTCTTTAGTAACGAAATAAATTGCATTTTAGGACTAATCCATTAGTTCAAAACGAAATTTTGTGCTGTGCACATGTCTAGTAAGCAGTGGATATCACCTAAACGCAGATGTAGTAAATGTTTAATGTCATAACTAGTTTGTGTAGTGTATAGTAAGCAACATATCAAGTTGCTAAGCACCAATTACACCAATATGCAAGGTTTTGTTGTTTGAAATGAATAGGTGTATCTGAATGAATTTCTTGCGCAGATTCCGAAACAGACTTTCAAAATTCCGTATCACGTCAAGTTTTTTCACAAATGACGGAAATGTGAAAATTTAAAAAAACGTTTCATGAATGGTTTTGTGCGGGGATTTCAAGGTGATTGGAATATTGCTCGGCCAACAAGCAGGTTACACCAAATTTTCTTGCTTTTTGTGTGAATGGGACTCCAGATCAAGGACGGAACATTGGGTTCGGCAGCAGTGGCCAGTCAGAAGTACATTCGCACCTGGCGAAAAAATCATTATTTCACTTCCACTGGTTGATCCCTCGAAAATACTGTTGCCACCTTTACACATTGAACTTGGCTTAATGAAGCAATTGGTGACAGCTTTAAGCAGGGACAGTAAATGCTTTCAGTATCTTGGTGGTAAGTTTCCATCAATCACGTCTGAAAAAATTAAAGCTGGCATTTTCATAAGCCCTCAAATACGACAATTAATGGCAGACAACATATTCGAGGAAACCATGAGTTAGTGCGAAATAGGGATGTGCGTTTCGGGTTTCGGAATTTCGGAATTTTCACGAAATTTCCCAATTCGTGTTTTCGGATGCGGCCGATTTTCCGAAAATTTTTAGATCCGAAAATGGCAGATCCGAAAAGTTTTCCGAGCCGAAACGAAATATTTTCGGAATTTTCGAATGTACTTGAAATGTGTCAAATCGAAATTTATTGCTTTGAAACGAGGAGAACAGACGATCCGAAAAAACAAAAATTTTCGAAAATACGAAAAGTCGATCCAAAAAACGAGCTAAGTGACACGAAAATACGAAAAATGGTCGAAATTCCTAAAAAAAAATGTACGCGAAAAACGAGTCGAATCGAAACAGAAATCGGTCGAAACGAGCCGAATCGAAAAGTTTAAAAATCCGAAAAATCGAATCGAACCGAAAAAAAAATCGGTGCACAAGCCTAGTGCAAAATACGAGCATGGACTGCGTTCAGAAATGTGGTACACAACTTTTTGGGGAACATGAAGGCTTCAAATGACACCACTTTAGTCAAGGATATGCTGGAATCCTATGAACTGCTTGTTGCAACATGAGCGTCAAAGTTCACTTTCTTCATGCTCATCTAAATGACTTTCCTAACAATCTTGGTGATTTTTCGGAAGAACATGGCGAGCGCTTCCATCAGGATATTAAAGTGATGGAAAAGAGATACCAAGGAAAGTGGACTGTACATATGATGGCCGACTATTGTTGGATGTCGAACAGAGACTGTACGGACGCACACCGAAGACAATCCAAAAAGAGGAAGTTTGAAGGGGAGCCCAGTGGCGAATGTTAGCTATGTTTGCTTTTGAATATGTATTTATGTTTATCTATTCCTTAAACAATCATTCCGCCCCTCCTGAGAACATTTTCACACGTTACAAACGTTGCCATATAGCAATGTCGTTAAAAAATAACGTTTTTTAAAATTTTCACATTTCCATCATTTGTGAAAAAACCTGACGGGATACGGCATTTGGAAAGTTATTTTCGGAATCTGCGCATAAAATCCATTCAGATACACCTATTCATTTGAAAACAACAGAAGAAGGTTGAAAAATTGCAGATCAGTGTTATCTATCTAAAGGCTCGATTTAATTCCATAGGTTGCTTTTTCAAGAAAACATATCGACTGATTCAGTTGAAAATATTCAGCCTGAGCTGGTATTCGAAAACGCGCCCGGTCCGAAAACAAGTTTGTCAGTAAAGCAACCAAAAAAGTTTATTTTCTGCCAGCGTCATACAGATTTCTGCCTTTTGAACACTTCTCTAACAGGGTTATTCAAAGAGAATCGAAAAGCCACCGCACGTTCGGTGACTTTTCGTCCTCTTCAATTCAGTTTGATTTGGCGATCCCATTTCGGCGACCCTGCGGTGTATTCAGTAAGCACTACAGGGTCCCGAATTGCAGGGAAAAGCCGCCGCAAACCCGAAGAACACTCACCGCAAAACGAGGGCGAATGCACACCGAAACCTGCAAAAACATCTGGATTAACCCGCCGAAAACACCGGAAAAACCCGAGCAGGAGCCGATCACGTGCAGTGAAGCCGCCAGAAAAACCCGACACCGCAGACGAATGCAGTGAATAAATTAGAAAAACAGTTTGCTTGAATGTGTGAAAAGTGAAAAGCTGTTTGCAAAGAACCTACTGAGCGAAAATGTCTGAAATTTACATCTAAGATCCAATGAATGATAATAAAAAGGTCTGTTACAGAAAAAATAAGTAAAGTTTAAAAAAAAAAAATATCGGATTTTTTTTTAAAAAAAAAATACCGAAAAAAATGCTTAAAATATCCTAAAAAATCTATAAATAAGGAGACTTTTTACTGCAGAATATTATAATCAACGGTTTATTAGATATTGAATTAAAATGGGAATATTTTTAACATTGAAGCCTATGGGATTCGCCTGAATAAACCTGCTGAATTAAACCACCGAATGGCAGGGCATTAGGGGAACCTTTCACTGCTGGTTTGTGTTCTCGGAATAGCCGAAGCAGTGCTTTTTCATGGGGATTTCACTGCCCTCGAACAGGCACCGAACAGGCACCGTATGTGCAGGCAATTCACCAAGATTTGGTGAATTGCCTGCTCTCTGGATAGCCGAATGGCCAAGAAAGGTAACCGAAGGCTGATTTTCAGCGTTCAGTTCCCTTTCGGCAGCCATTTAGATCTCTTTTAATAACCCTGTAAGAAAGTCCGAGGTTTAAAAAGGATAGAAACTCTGACACCCCCTCGATTTCTCTGCCTTAAAAATTTTTTAGTGATGCCTTTCAGCAACGGTAATCTTTTCAGAAATCGGCATACCGATAAAATCCATTTTTTTTTCTCTGAAAGTATTTTACCAGGAAGGATACATTCAGATTTCTCTCGTTTTCAAGTATGTCCAGGGTGGCGAGTATGTATCGTTAGGTGTCTTGCCCAAGGACACTTACTGGAGAGGTGCTCTGGTCAGGATTCAAACCTGTGTCTCCATGGTCTCCATGGTTATAGAGCAGTGATGTTACCTCTACTCCACATGAATGCATGCAAACAGAATAAGGTGGTCAAGAATATGCAATGTCGGAATTGAATGGCTAAAGCCAATATGTCCATGAAAATATAACCATAAGAGTGGATATTTGTTTCAACATTTTATCGGGAATTGAAATACCAGTAAACTTCTATTTGAATCTCCCGTACCGAAAAATGGCTGAATAAATGGCAGAAACAGGTCACGTAAACCAACTTAAAAATAAAACACATAGGTTTGGAGTTCTTCAGGGTCAGCCACAAGGCAGTGGTCTCCTAATGAATAACAGTCCCAAGGGCTCCCAATTTCCCTGGTAAACAGATCATGTGGAAAATGATGAGGCAGAAATGCATCTACTTCAATGTGTAGAGATGCAATGAATGAAGAGCCGGTCACACCTTGGGTCAAAAGTGACAAGAGCTGTTTTATGTAGAGCAATGTTTTGGTTCCAACAGGAACCTTTGTCAAACAAACCGAAACGTTGCTCTACATAAAAAAAGGTCCCGTCACATCTGAACCACAGGTGTGACCGGCTCTTCATTCCTTGCATCTCTGCTGTTGCTGCGCTGGCTGCCTGAATTGTTTGGAACCCATGAGTTAACCCTTTGTGGACTGGTAAGTAAATAAAAAGGTGATAAATCTAACATAATTCTCTATATGCTTCAAAGCGTGGGGCCCTCTACCCTTTTCCTAACCTTCTAAACTGTTTGGGCAATCTACGTTTTATACATTTCCTACTAGCAGTGTTCGTGGGTTGTGGGTTCATGGGTTGTTTCTTGAGCAGACCATCTCTTCATGTTTCATGGAGCATTACCGGACAACCAAAATAGGACAAACTAGGTTATCATCGTGATACTTGTTCAAGATCTTCATGTCCCATTGACTTAAATAATGCCCCCAATGTTCAGGGTTTAGAAGGGACCTCCAAACAGTCATCTTGAAGGAATGATCTCCAACATGTGCATAATCTAAATATTATTTCATTAGACTATGTCAAAGCTGTCAATTGAGAGATAGAACATCATAGGGGGTAAGCCACAAAATTTCAATGTTCCCCACTTTAAAATGAAGGTTTTTGCAACTATGGTGAACTTCGCCTATCCAGAAAATGGAAATCTAAGAACAGCAGGAGAAGATGCTTCAAATAACAGTGGCAGTGTTGACCAATGGTGCCAGCATTGTTCTTCAGTAAAAAGTATAAACTGGGACTATTCTACAATTACAGTTGTTTCACCAATACTTACTACACCGTTGAATATACTTCGGCAGTTTTAAAATGACGGTCTCCATAGATCTCAGATACAAACTGTGGTGAAACAATGGTAGAAAACAACACAAGGTAACTTCGACCAAAACATAGGTGGAAACTATAGTGACATCTATGCTAAATTAGTAGGACCGGCACTGTGGTGGAAACACCTACACAATCCTCACTTCAACCAACGATGAGAACTATACTAGTCAACTTCAGCAGAAAGACCGGTGAAAAGTATGGTGAACTATGGTGCAGGTTCACCGTAGTTTAACAGCACTTGTTCCACCATAGTTGCGGAAGCTAAACTATTTACTTTCACTAAAAGAATGGCGCTGATTGATGAAACCCTCATGTGTAGACAATAAGTATGACGCTAACAAAAAGGTAAGGTTAAGAAACTATATCTGTCACTGTCTTAGCACATTGGAAAACGACAAAAGGGGTTGTTCAGAGTGAGACGATCCGGCCCCAAAATGTTACCGAACAGGGAATTTCCCCATACGGTGACATTTTGGGGCCATTCGGCTATTAAGAGAGCAGGCAGTTTGCCAAATTGAAATCCCCCACAGAGAAGCAATGGTTAATCTATTCAGAGACACCAAACAGCAGTGAAATGTCAGCGAAATGCCCTGCTGTTCGGTGGTTTCATTCGACCGATTTATTCAGGTGAATCCCATAGGCTTCAATGTTAAAAATATTCCCGTTTTTATACAATATCTAATAAACCGTTTCTTATTTTAATCTGCAGCAAAAAGTCTCTTTATTTATAAATTTTTAAGGATCTTTTAGGCATTTTTCAGGATTTTTTCGGAAAATCTTTTTTATACCATTTTTTAAATTTTCTGTAACAGCCCTTTTTATTATCATTCATTGGATCTTATATGTTAATTCCAGGCATTTTCATTCAGTATTTTTTTTGCAAACAGCATTTCAATTTTGACACTTTCAAGCGTATTGTTTTTTTTATTTTTTACCGTGTTCGTCAGCGTGTCAGCTTTTTTCAGTGGCTGATCTGCGCTGTGATCGGCGGCTCGTCAGCTTTTTCTGATGTGTCCGGCGTGTTTTTTGCAGTGCTTCCGGGGAGGTTTTGCCGGTTGTGCGGCAGGTTAGCAACGGGTTATCCCTGCACTGCGGTGACCCTGCAGTGAATGTTGAATTCACCACAGGGTGGGGAACTTTTGATTCCCTGAAGTGCTGGGAAGCGCGGGGAATGAGAGAGCACTTGGTGATTTCGGTGATCTCTCAATAACCCCCAAAGAAGGAAATATTTTAACTGATTCATCCTTGATATGTATATATATCTAGATATAGTGTATGGACTCCTGAGTCATGAGTATCAGCAAGAAAACAGGCGCAATGCAATGGCTTCATAGATATTAGTCTATGGCAGTGGTTCCCAACCGCAGTCCTCAAGTACCCCTAACAGGCCAGGTTTGCAGGATATGTGAAGCGTAGCACAGGTGATATGATTTGCTGCTCAGTGATTGCAGGATTCAGTCTGCATTTCCCCCAAAGGAATCCTTAAAACCTGGCCTGTTAGGGGTACTTGTGGAACGTGGTTGGGACCCACTGGTCTATGGTATGGCTGGCAAACTCACATCCCCCCAGTTGTTGATGTCTACAATTCCCCGAATTACTTCAACGCAATAGATGGCCAGGGAATCATGGGAGTTGGAGTTCAGAAACATCTGGGGGGGACCTGAGTTTGACAGCCCTGGCCTATGTGGTTTTCTAAGGTCGGATACCTTTTTATCAAACATGAGAGTAAGTCTCAAGAGATGTTTTTTATACAGCAAATCACAAATGAAATTATTGCTCTGACACATTTTCTTTTGTTTAGGCTGGGGTCAGACCAGCGCACTTTTAACGTGCGTTCTGGCGCACATAATTACGGCCGCACTAGCAGCAGATGACGGGCAATGACGGCCAATATACGATGTACGGCTGCACAAAAGTCCGGCCGCTCAACGCAAGTGGAATTTGAACGCATTTTTCTGAGAACGCTGAACCGCTAGTACTGACGTACTGAGTGCGCAGCTGCGGCATAGCGGCGTGTTTGCGTGATTAGGAGATGTCAGACACTGCTAATGTCCAGCCTACATAACGTCCAGACGCAAAAAGAGTTTTATTGACGATCCTTACAAAATCACGCCCGAAAATGTGCGTCGTCTGACCGTTTTTGCGCATTCCGTGAAAAAATACGTCAATGCGTTGGGACGCACTTTTTCACGTTCGCGGGGAAAAATACTTTCGTCTGACCCTAGCCTTATCCTCTGTGATAGCATTTGACGCAAAGTTTTAACAGACTTTATTATTTTTTTAATATCTGTATAGTTAAGCAGGATGAGATTACAAATGTTATTTATATTTATATCGGCGCCTAACTGGTGAGACCTCACTTGGAGTACTGTGTGCAGTACTGGAGACCGTATCTCCAGAAGGATATAGACATCTTAGAGAGAGTTCAGAGAAGGGCTACTAAAATGGTGTACGGCTTGAAGGGGAAAAGTTACCAGGAAAGGCTTAATGATCTTAACATGTACAGCTTGGAAAAAAGACGAGACAGAGGAGATATGATAGAAACATTTAAATACGTAAAGGGAATCCACAAGGTAGAGGAAGGGAGTATATTTAAAAGGAAACAAAATAGCAAAACAAGAGGACATAGTCTTAGATTAGAGGGGCAAAGGTTTAAAAGTAACATCAGGAAGCATTATTTTACTGAGAGGGTGGTGGATACATGGAACAGTCTTCCAGTAGAAGTGGTAGAGGCTAAAACAGTGATTGAATTTAAGCAAGCATGGGATAGGCATAAGGCTATCCTAAACAAAAGATAAATCCAGGTAAAGTATCCATGTAATTGGGCAGACGAGATGGGCCGAAAGGTTCTTATCTGCCGACATTTTTCTATGTTTCTATGTTTCTAATTATATAATGATAAAAAAAGAAACAATGACTCTTGGGGCTATACATAAAATAAATATAATCATTTAAACTAAATGACAGTAGATATTCCTTTAAGCGACATTCCACGGCAAACGCTGTTCTGTATAATTAGACAAAAAGAAAAAAATAATTACTGAAATAACAGTTTTTCTACTGAAACAAGTTGCTTGTGCGCAAAAGATACAGGATAGGATAGGGTATGATGAGAAGTAAGCAAGGACACTTCACTACCGTAGGCTACAGTGTATACCGTCTTGTTCGTCTATAAATAATGCATTGCATGAAGGATGTTAAGAATCTCTTTTGAGATTTAGTCATCCCAGAAGCAACCTGTTTTAAATCTGTTTGCTTCAAAACACTTGGCCAGGATTATATGAGGATAACAAGAGTTTCTACCAAGACCCCAACGTCACTGAAAAATTCAGTGTCGTTCTAAATTTCAGCCCATAGAAAGATGAACAACTAAAGACTGTACGATGGTGAAATGTTTTAAATAAAATCAATGACATTCACAACTCACATTACCATCATATTTAACCCCTCACTACGTTTTAAATATATATATATATCATTATTACATTTATTTGAAACATAGGATGCATAGTTAACAATGTATATTTATATTTATCCTTTACAGAAATATTGCTGGGATAAAAGATTCTAAACTCTAGATGGTGTCCCTCATCTTGCACAAATTCACACGGGGTCTGTAGTAAATTTCGGCAATCCAGAGAAGCAAATTTCAACAAAGGCTAGCAAAGTTGATACAAAGAAAGAGGATCGATGGTAGAACCGTTATTGTTCCATACCATGAGTAAACGTTATGACTATCACCAGGGCTGGATCTACTTCTTAAGACTCTCGCAACACTTGTCCGTGTATGGTTCCTGACCAGATTTTCTTTCTGCCATATGTCCAGGTTCCATGCAGTCCAAGCTGGGTTTCCCTGCTCATCTTCCAAGCCTCAGGTGTGGGCTGGGCTTGGATTGCCTTTATAGATATACCCCACCCTCAGGTCTTGGCTTCTGCATTGAAATCCATTCAGTTGCCTTCTGACCAGTATGCATAGCACAACTACCTGCCTAACATCCTGCCAAGCCTTTCTGCTGAGAACCCCATCAAATATCTACTTCAACAGCCATCTGGAAAAACCCCATCACATATCTACTTCTGTACCTATCTTGAAACCCTATCAAGAACCCTACAAGTATCTCCTTCTGTGATCAAGCACTTTATCAAGCTTCAAGAATATCCCTTATTAATCTTCCTGTGTATGAACCTTGCTCTGGACTCTGGCCACTTCTTCTGCCAGACGCCTGCCTCAACCTATGCATTGAACTTTAACAACGCTACCTGGATTACCCCTTTCTGGAGACCTCACTTGATCACCCTTTCTTTACCTGGATTTACACCCACAGTGTTTTCCTGGCCCTCAGCTCCCTCCTTTCGTTCTGCATTATTTGTCTCCTGATTTGCTTTAGTCAGCCCTCTTCCTGTCCTGTCCCCTTTGTCTGTTTCCGTGTTCTTTATATGCTCATCCCCCATTCCTGTCATTCCCAGCCAACCTGTGTGTTGTGCTTAGTCAGCTCCATTCCAGTCATTCCCAGCCACCTTGTGTATTGTGCTTTGTTAGTCAGCCCCAATCCTGTCACGCCCAGCCACCTCTTGCTATACCTTATTCAGTGTTCCCTCTGATTTATCCCTGCTGTTTGGTCCTCTTGTAATAAACCTTTGTCTGTTAAACTCCATTATGCTTCATTTATTTTGTTCCAAAATTGTTGAGCAGAAAATGGGATGCATTTTAAGGTGACTCACTCATCTTAAAACTTAATGAGCCCTGTTCCATTGTTGAAGGTAAAGGGGAGCCTGTAAGGGGAAAAATAGTTGTGAGCCGATATCCCAGTACCGGTACACATACTCATTCCAACCCAGACGCTCAATTAGCCACTTGAGTTTGGATAAATAGGGAGCCAGAGACAGATACCGGCAGTGACGCAGTTGGTATCAGCTCCTGCAGTCCATAGGACTCCATGAAGCCAAGGGTGGCCATGTCCTAGCTCTTCATGCTAGAGGACGCATGAATGAACTATAAAGGAAGCATGGAAGGACACCATGTGTCAGGATCGGGTAACCCCGCTTGCAGACTTTAAGCCAACAGACCCTGACCAACCGGTCCTTAGTAATGGCCGGGTTATGGTCAGTAATACGGAGAATGACGAACACAAAGAAAGTGGCGGAGTGCAAAGTAAAACAACCTGCAGAATAAAGTAACCCACAATGCTCTAGCTAGCCGGTCCTTAATAATGGCCGGGTTAAGCAGAGCAAACCAACAAAAACACACATAGGCAGGGGTTAAGGAAATAGAGGTCCGTTATACTATGCCAGAAATCAGGGTGCCAGAATACAAGGAAGTCGAGACAAGCCGGGATCGTATTAACCAGGAAATCAGTCAGATAGGAATTCAGAAATAACAACAAGGCACTAGGCGTAACTGGTACAACTTGCTAAGAGAAAGGAAGCCCTTTAAATGGAGCCACAGCACTTCCTATTGGTGCTCAGAGGAGACGCCCTGCTCTGCTATAGGATCGCTGGTCATGTGCTGCGATTGGTTGTCCTTCCTGCATGCTGCGTCTGATTCGCGAGCAGCACCATTCTCTGTCCTGTAGTACACAGTACCCTGAAATAAGGCTTTCTGGATATCAGCTGCTGTGACGGCCGCAACATTTCCCCGGACATGGGTCGAAGGCGCAACATTTCCCCGGACATGGGTTGAAGGTGCAACATTTCTCTGGACATGGGTCGAAGGCGCAACATTTCCCCGGACATGGGTCGAAGGTGCAACATTTCCTGGACATGGGTCGAAGGCGCAACATTTCCCCGGACATGGGTCGAAGGTGCAACATTTCCCTTGTCATGGGTCGAAGGTGCAACATTTCCCCGGACATGGGTTGAAGGCATAACATTTCCCCGGACATGGGTCGAAGGTGCAACACTTCCCTGGACATGGGCCACCGTGACACCATGCACTATTTGCTCCCAGCCTTCCACCTTGCACAGTGAGAGGAAGTAGCAGACCATGCTACCTTCAAGTAACCCTAACAGGCCAAGTTTGTCAGATATCTGAAGCACAGCACAGGTGATATGATTTGCTGTCCAGTGATTGAAGGAATAAGTCTGCAATTCCCGAAGGGAAACCTTAAAATCTGGAACCTCACAAGGACCAGACCAGAATTGGGAATCTCAGTGTTAAGTGTTTTTCCAAAAGCAAAATTCACTTAACACCCGGTTCTGGCAGTGGGTTTTTCTGTCGGAAATACTGAGTCTAGAGGAGTAAAGCTAGCTGAATTGAGATAGCTCGTTCTCCTAATTCTGGCTGCAAATTAACAGCTCAACAGAGTATACAGTAGAAGCCTTTACTTTACAGGAAGGAGCTGCAATAACCGAACCCTAGGAAGCTTGTGACCAAGCCAGAATACGAACCCCAGCCCTTATCTTGATGGCAAGAGTGGAATAGAGCCTTGTAAAAGCCGAAGTCATATACATAAAAATATCAAATAAGAGAATAAAGCAATGTTCTCAGAGTTCTATAATGTAGCCTCTCTTAATGCAACAACAAATTATTAGGAATCACTCAAAACTAACAGCAGTTTGAAATGTTTATCAAGCCAAATGTAAAACAAATTATACTGTATGTCAACGGAAAATAATCTGTAATTTCCCATCACGTTAATAAATTATAATTTAACATTGTCGGCTATATCTCTATACGCCTTCACCAAAAGAGGAAACATTGTAATAGAATGTGTGGTTAATCATTGTGTTGCCATGTATAGTGCTGCACCAAAGGCACTTAATCACCTTTAAAGTTGCTTTGAAATACAGGGTGATAATTACGCTTGTCTGCATTGATAAGTTAGCTACCAAATCGAACATTAACGCCATTAAAAGAGATATTCCTTATCTTGGAATTCTGTGTATGGAATTAATGTCTCCATGTATATAAGGCTCAGGTTTTGCATAGCCTATATCTCTGGCAGAAGAGATAGGCTTTTCCAATGGAGTTAAATAACCTGGTAAAATGGAAATGTCATGCTCAACACAGATTATTTTATAATGTATGAGGTGTAAGCAGGGCTTTAAAAATGAACAGCTGTAGTTATTAGACATGTGCAGCGCTGAAATATTCTGCTTCGTTTGGACTGTTTTGGAGTCTGAAAATATCATATTTGGAAAATCGGAATCAGACGATACAGAATATTAGAAGCTTTCCGTATTTTGATATAGGACCAATTCGGAATATTGGAACCGTCCAATATATTCAACCATGTCTGATATTCGGAATCTTTATGTATAATACATAATAAAAACTGGTCAGGGGGGCTAGGGCTAGGGATAGCTCAGGGTTAGGGCTACGGTTAGGTTAGGACTAGGCTTATGGTGACCGTTTCTATGATTAGGCTCAGAGCTAAGGTTAGGTTTAGTGCTAGGGTTACAGTTTCTGGGTGTCATGATTAGCGCTAGGGTTAGGTTTAGGGTTAAGTTAGGGTTACTGGTTTGTTTTTTTCTATTTCAACCAAATCCTTTTTTTTTCTTGAATTAAATTTGGTCCTGGCCAATTATATTTGGAAAAATTCTGATTGATTCGAATTTTTTTATTCGGAAAACCTTTCGGTGTGAACATCAGCAAATCGGAATTCGGATCGATACAAATTGCTGATTGCCAATATTTCAGACCATTTCCAAATAGGTTTGAATCAAATTGCACATGTTTAATAGTTATAGCATAATAGTAATATAAAAGGTACAAACCAAACCTATGCAATGGGTCCTGGACCAGTTGGAACATGGATTTGAGAGTGACTTCTCACAATGTCATGAACACTGGTAGGTAGCAGCCTAATATCATGGCCGAGCATACAAACCTAACCAGAAAAATAAAGGAAGTCTGTAGAGAACTGCTCCATATAGTTGCCAGGTTATTAGTGAGAAGTCCAGGACAACCAAAGGTCAACGGATTGCAGAGATACAGAGAGTCAAGAAACAAAGTCAAAATCCAGGGAGTGGAGAAATCTGAATTGGCGGGAGGAAAGTCTAGGGTCAAAAGTAGTGTAAACAAAGACACAGCTATCACAAAAGTACTGAAGGCAATAGACCACGACAAGGGAGGGGACAACGAAGTGAAGGGACGTGCATACCTGGAAATGCCTTCCCATTGGCTCAGACTGGAAAGGGGTTTCTCTGACCTTACTTAGAAAGTATGCACCAGTGACACAGCATTGACAGAATGGAACATTGGTAGTGTTCCATCTCACAGATTTAAACAGGGACATCCTCAGTCAATGGAGGGATAGGGGATCCGACAGTCCACCTTCTTTTAAGAACAGAGAAACACCAGAGTATGTGACACTTACCGATTGTATTCCAATGGCTGCCGGTGACTTGTTGACATAAATACCAGTCGTAGTAATGCCAACTGCAACTATTATTCACTCCGAGTCCAACAGACTGTATAGAGTGCCACACAAGACTCACAATATGGCGTTGGCCAGGCAGAAGGACATTAGAAAACCATTTAGCGAGAGGAGGTGGTGGCCAACTCCTCCTTTTCTCCGATGAATGAAGAGTAAGTTTTACAAATTTGGGGGGGTATCTTTTTTTAACACTTCAAGTGATTTTACCATCACTTTGCACCAGCTTTTGGGAAACGGTGTATATTTTTTTATTACGTACCCCAGTCCTATATATACAGTATAAATAAACACATGACTCCTGCATGAGAGGAAACTGGCAGGTAACATTTCATCCTCTAAGAGCTTGGGTCTATGCTCCACTAACTCTTCAGTTTTAGAGCAAATACGGGACTGTTTTACTTAGAAGTTGGTTTTATGTTTCCACTTATTGTGGTAATCTAACAATATATTCCATCCATTTATTAAAATTGATCTAATTAGACTAGAAGTCAATATGAAAGCATATTATTATATTATGTATTTCTATCATTGGATGCAAAGCGACACAGTAGCTGGATAGAGCAATACATTACAATAATTCACCCAACCTGTGCTGCGGAAACATAACATTTATAACTAAGTGGAAATCTATATCAGACAAATATTACCTTCTATTTTACGTCTTAGTATTTTGGATACCAGTAAGAAGAGAGAAAAGCATACGCATTTTTTAATGGCAGAGAATTAGGGAAATCTATTATCTTCACTAGTTCTGTTCTTCAGCCAACGCAACAAAACAATACTCAAATTGGTACGTATCCAGGATAAATTTGGCTCCCATCTATTAAATATTAAATTGTGAGATTAAAACATTGCTTCCTAAAGACAGATCTTCAAATTTTCTTGTCTTTAAAATTAATTTTAATTATTCAAAATTTATATTTTTAATATTTCATTTATTTATAATTGAAATTTGGAAATCAGATTATTTGTGCTGTATTTTTTATGCTTAGGCATTAAATCAGAAACTGTGGAGAACTGGCGAAGAGGTTAGCCATTTTTAACCATAGTAGAGAAAATGACTATTTTTGACCTCCATTTAATTGCCCAGTACCTGAAATCAGCGATTTTTTTTTGCCGTATTTCGACTAGGGATGCAACGATACAGATACTAGTATCCAAAGGATCCCTATAGCTCAACTTGGCAGCTAGGGGGTTATCTGATTGACTGATGTCATTACACATATGGCGACGACATTAGTGGGTGGAGAGTTGACCCGGAGGCTTGGCTGACAGATGTCAGCCACTTCTGGGTGCGAATCATGATCTGGCACCTAAGGGGTAAAGAGAGGAACCGCTGAAAAGGGCAGACTCTGCCCTCTCCAGTGGTACCTTTCTTTTTTCTCTAGCTCCTTCAAAGAGGATGAATATGTCGGGCATGTAAGTCACATTCTTTACCATCACTTCACTCAGTGTGTTGGGTGGAGTCTTCGACTTTCTTCTGGATGGTTGAAGGATCTTGAGCACTACAATACCGATGAAACCATTTCATTATTTCATCCAAAAAAAATATTGTTAAATGTTTTTTTAAGATTTTATATAGGACTGGTTAAATATATTGGTGGGTATTCCACAAAAAGGATTTTCCCTGCAAGTGCTTGGAATATCATGTGGTTTAATTGTCCACTGGCCATTGAACTCAAAGTGAGACGTTTCCGTTTCCTGTGCTTATTGCCCGGCTAAAATAGGTATCAACAACTTGGATAGGGATGCACGTTGCTAACATTAAGCTATTCCCAGGTGCCCCCAAGTTCACCGCTGAAAATATGGTGCTTTGGGCACATGATTAATGCTAAAATCTGTCTTTGATGCAGGGTCACCTCTAGGATTCCAGCCTAGAAGCAACAGAGTCAAATCTGTCCAGATAATGAATGTATCGCAAGGCACTTACTCGCCTAGTATAAATTAGTATTTTCTCTTTAATAATTGCCCACTGATTCTGAGAAAATTTGATTTAGTTTGCTCAATTGAACGCACAAAGCATTAAACAGTAAATAAGATTCACAACGACAACAAAATCATCACTTGATTTATTAGATGGAATATTGTTGGTTTTTTTCAGTTATGTTTCTTGACCTTTTTATTGCTTAAGTCTAGCGCTTGACTCAATTTGAACCAACTTGATTTATGTCCATTTTCACCCTGTGTTCAATCATCTTATGTTTTTAAACACAAGCCACAAACCTTTAAGATGATGGCAAAGCATTAAAATCCCTGAAAACATTTCCTTTTTTTTTTTTCAAAGAGTAGAGCTCAACGATGTCCTTGACTTACCTCAACCAAGACTTCCACTTATATAGTGTACACCCGAGGGTGAGCATAAGGCTAAATATTCCCAAGAGTCCCAAGGAACTGTCTGAATTTTCTGGACTTAAAAACTTAATATGACTCCTTCTCTTAGTTGAGCCTACAGCAGGCCTAGAGAAATGGTAGATTTGGAAATGGTGAAGAACGCCAACTCTGTAATAAGTGTCTTATTTAAGGCTGCTATATCATGGGGCTTTTTCCATAACAATTAAGACCATTCATGCGGTGTGGTGTGACAACTGATTTTCAGTTTCTGGTTGTCAGGACTTTCGTGGGACATCTAATAAAAATGGCAGCTTTTGAGCAAAATGAACTTAGGACGGATAACCAGATGTCCACTAAAGTAAAGAATATTGTCAGAATACTAGCTTTCCTTCGTTCTACGTTCCACATTACGGAACTCAATGATATGTATTGTCCAACCATCTCATAGAAACCTTGGCTGATAAAAAGGTAGACGTCCTTCGTAACCAACAGCAGTGTCATTGTAGAACTAGATTCCTAAGAGTTGCAGAGCCCATGTATTAAGAACCCCAAACACTAGGTGACATTAGAGAGGGGAGTGGTGAAATGTTACTGACCATGTACATCATTTTACAATAAGATCTACTTATTTAGAATGAAGATAAGGCATCCAAACAGCCAATAAAGTACAGATAGAGCACCCCTTACCCATAATGCTCAGGACCTCGAATATTCTTCATTTCAGAGTTTTCCGGTTTTCGGAATCAAGCCAAGAATTTAATCTGACCAACTGAAGCAACCCCAGGTCATACCAGGCATGTACTTTAAGTATTGACTTAATTTTTGCCAGTCTATATATTATCATTTATATAACGTCAACAGTTTCCGTAGCGCTTTACAATAACTAAAGGGAACAAGATACAGATAAAAGGACATAGGATGAAAACAAGGGGCGTAGAGGGCCATGCTCATAGGAGCTTACAGTCTAGAGCAGTGTTTCTCCACTCCAGTCCTCAGAACCCACTAACAGGCCAGGTTTATGGGATATCTTTAGCACAGCACAGGTGATATAATTTGCTGCTCGGTGATTGCAGGACTTAGTCTACATTTCGCCAAGGTGATTCTTAAAATCTGGCCTGTAGTGGGTCCGAAGACTGGAGTGAGAAACCCTGGTCTAGAGGGATTGGGGTTGAGGAAGACATGGGTGTTTTACTGGATGTCAGGATCATTACGGTCAGTGGTTCGGGAATGGATGAGGTAATGGAAGTGGCTTCAATCATGTGTGAGTAGGTGAGCAGAGGGATGAGTTGCATCAGTGATGTGGTACACTAATCTGAAGAGATGGGTTTTGAGGGATTTCTTGAAGGCCTGAAGAAGATCAGGGGAGAGTTTGATACAGCGAGGTAAGTCATTCTACAGGACCAGAGCTGCCCTTGAGAAGTCTTGGAGTTGAGACTTGGCAGCGCGGGTATAGACAGAATACAGGCGATGGTCACCCACCAACCGGAATTGTCTAGACGGGAGGTGCTTGTGGAGTAACGAAGACAAGTAAGGGGGGGTCAAGTTACTGAGTGATTTGATCGTGAGTGTCAGTATTTTAAACTGCATCCTGAAACGTACAGCAAGCCAATGGAGGGACTGGCAGAGGGGGGAGGTACGCGAGGTGCGTCTGGTGAGAAAAATAATCTTGGTAACTGCATTCATTACAGATTGCAAGGTGCAATGTGGGCGTTGGGAAGGCCATTAAGGAGCGAGTTGCAGTAATCAATCGCAAAATGACAAGCACGTGAACCAGCACCTTTGCGGTGTCTTGCGTCAGAAAGGGGCGGACATGTGCAATGTTCTTGAGTTGATAGTAACAGCAGGATTTTGTCTGGATGTGCAGAGAGAGCATTAAGGAACCATGCTGGCAAAGTCCCAGTTGTCTGCATTTGTGATATTGTTCTGTTTTCAGGGTAGTTTCTCGCCATTGACGAGGGAGGATGCTATTGACAGCACGTTCCGTATTATCAGCGACAGACACGGTGACCTCTGCAGATTCTAATCTTCAAGACAGACTGCGCGTCTGCTGCCGAATGGCGAAATGACTCAATATGCCACCAAACAAGGGGCGTCTAAGGAGAGATCTAATAAATATGTATTAAAAAAAAGATAAAATATTGTAGGTCAGCATTCATTTGAGACTGACCTACAGCACAACTTTCAATGCAAGTCCATATAACAAAACAGCTCTATCAAATGACACATCAAGGTGGCCGTGCTGGAAACGCTAACAATGTTTCACCTGTAAAATAAAACTTAATAATTCAATTTCAAATGAATAAATATTGAATAAATAGCCTAGTGGGTCCAAACATGAGCTGTGGACTCCACCGATTGAGGGCTACATTACAGTCTTGTTGCTAACGATAGCCCTGGTGGCCCTAACGCGGGCGCACCATATTATGATCCAAACGCTAACGGGTTAAGAAACCCGTTAGCGTTTGGTTCCTTGTGCTTTTCAGCGCGAGCTTATTGTACTTTTGCGCTCCCTATACTAAACATGGGGAGCTCAAAGTGATAATCAGCATTAGGATTACAAAGTCCTAACGCTGATTGACGTCCGGCTGCGGTTAACGCAAAGTTAACCACAGCCTGGACTTGGTGCTAACGGATTCTGCTTCTGCGTAATCCACTAGTACCAGCAGAAACCCCCCCCAAAAAATTCAGATACTCACCTACTATCCCGTGGCGTGGACCGCGGCTCCAACCGCCTCCACCGTCCGGTGGGAGCAGGGAGAGACTGGGGGAAAAAAGTCCTCCAGTCTCCCCCTGCGGATCACTACACCGACCTGCCAGATCTTGCGAGGCGAGATCTGGCAGGTCATGTGACCACCAGGGTCTGCCTCAATGGAGTCCTATGGACTCCATGGAGAGGATGCGCGCAGCGGCGCCTAGTGCTGCCGCATGCATCCCGGGGCTTAGCGCCCGTTAACAATGCAGGCACCTTTTCTAGCGCCTGCATTGTAATTCCGCGCTAAAACGGGGACGCAAAAGAGAAACCTGCAGGGGCACATTGTCTGCAGGCGCAGGTTTTTCTCCTTTGCGTCCCCGGTTTAGCGCAAACAATGTAATGTAGTCTTTTAAGGTCAAATTAGATGAGCATGCAAGGCGCATTATAACGTCAGCTTACATTTTCCGTATTTCTTTTGCATTATTTTAATGTTAGCATACGTTTTAGCCTATTAAGTGATATTGAAATCTGTCTTTTCCATCAGCTGATTAAGGCAAGTTCATTCAAAGTTTAAATACCTCGCATTATGCATTTTGTGTAAGCTTAAAATGTGTGTAATTTCTGTAAATTGCTGATGTTACATAATGTATTATGTCTGCAAAGTGTCTCTGTCTGTTGGAGCTCACCTGCTCTCATGGTTTTTGTGTAGGAGAAGGATTACAGTTGGGATAAGAAAACATTGTGACATGTTAAAAGACTTAAACTGGCCGTCGCTGGAATCCAGACGCACCCTTCACTTTCCCAACCTGGGGCCCTATTACAATCTTGGAGCAAAAGTTTGCACGGCGCAAAAAAACATTAATGCGAGGGGTAAAATCGTTTCATTGTCAGCGCAACAAACGCACGTAATCGTCTACCTGTGCGAACCCTGCGTGAGCGTACTTTACTGCACGCGTCCTATACTTAACATTGTTGTGAGCGCAAATGCGTTTGTGCGCTGGTACGCGGATGGTATTACAATCTATGCGCAGTTTGTAACGCACAGCCTTTGCGCGCATAATTTTAGCAACTTCTAAAAGCTGGTGTTAATGACAAATTCTATCAACCTGGCCGAACCCAAATACACCAGCCCAAAAAAAAAAAAGCAGCAAAGTATAGTTACACATTCTACTCCTACCAATAAATTTGAGAAGTTGTTTGTGCATTTTTTATTGATGAAGCATATATGCGCAGATTGACTTTGACAGGTGCAAAAACTTAACGTGATTTAATTGTGGTTCTTAATTCTGATTGGCTGAATCGTGTGAAAAAAACAGCCCGCACACTGATTTCTGCGCGCAACGTTACTGCGCGCGCATTTATGCGCGTCCGTTTAATGCGCGTTATTGCTCGACGGATGAAAAAATGCGCGAGGATTGTAATTCCAGCGTTGATTTCCACGCGTTAACGTTTAACGCTCGGTGCACAAATTCACACGTTGCGCTTGTGTTTTTGCGTGAAGAATGTAATAGGGCACATGGTGTTTAAGAGCTTTTCTGGGAAGCTACCACCCTACCTGAATAGGCTGCTTCCCCTAAGAGTTCTCTCATCCTATAACCTCTGATCCAGGACCTGCACCTTACTTACAATACCACAATACAAAAAGAAAGTGGCTCGATCCTCATTTTCCTACAGAGCACCACAGTTATGGAATAACCTCCGAGACGCCATCAAATCTTCCCCCAGTCTAAAGTCCCTTCAGAGATCTCTATTAACATACCTCAATACGGAATGCCCCTGTAATCATGTAACACAGTGACTATATACAGTATGCACCTGTAAACATGTAACAGAGTGACTATATACAGAATGCACCTGTAAACATGTAACACAGTGACTATATACAGAATTCACCTGTAATCATGTAACACAGTGACTATATACAGAATGCACCTGTAAACATGTAACACAGTGACTATATACAGAATGCGCCTGTAAACATGTAACACAGTGACTATATACAGAATGCACCTGTAAACATGTAACATAGTGACTATATACAGAATGCACCTGTAAACATGTAACACAGTGACTATATACAAAAAGCACCTGTAAACATGTAATAAAGTGACTATATACAGAATGCACCTGTAAACGTGTAACATAGTGACTATATACAGAATGCACCTGTAAACATGTAACATAGTGACTATATACAGAATGCACCTGTAAACATGTAACACAGTGACTATATACAGACTGCACCTGTAAACATGTAACATAGTGACTATATACAGAATGCACCTGTAAACATGTAACATAGTGACTATATACAGACTGCACCTGTAAACATGTAACATAGTGACTATATACAGAATGCACCTGTAAACGTGTAACATAGTGACTATATACAGAATGCACCTGTAAACATGTAACACAGTGACTATATACAGAATGCACCTGTAAACATGTAAGATAGTGACTATATACAGAATGCACCTGTAAACATGTAACATAGTCACTATATTTCCTACATATTTATTTTCTGGGTTAATCTGTATATTTGTTTTTAATATCTTGCATTTTATTACTTTGTATTTCTGTAACCACTCAATGTTCTTGAACCCAGTACATACTTGAAAACGAGAGAAATCTCAATGTATCCTTCCTGGTAAAATCCTTTATTAATAAATAAATAAATAATTATGTGTACATAGAATAATAAATACAAAGCTCATAAAAGAATAATACTCCTGCTGTTCTGGAACCATAAAGGTTAGTTCTAGGTGTCTTTCTGCACTGAGGTTATCCCCATAGGACAGTGATAACAGCTTCCTCTCCTGGTGCCTATTATGGGACTAATAAATCCCAAGGTTCCCTCCTACACACTGATACACCTTTGGATGAAGCTTGTTTGGAGAAAGCATTGTTATCGTGTGATCGTATTAAACAGCCTGTGCTTAAAATGTAATTTGTCCAATAAAAGCTTTTATTAGCTCACGGAGATATACCTTCCATACTGCTTACTAAATCCACTTCCATAAAACCACAACAAGAAAAAGCATCATATAAAAACATAACAATACTAACAGCAAAACGTGAAATACGTGCAGCTCTAGCAGATGCATTAACCCTTTAGCCAAACCATCAGGTTTACTCTTAAACTTGTGTAAGGTTTCGCAGCTGCATATATAAAATAATCACTGCCTGAACAACAAAAAAAGTCACACACTGTAATATTTGGTTGTGTTGCCTTTTGCTGTGATTGCGGCACGCATTCGCTGTGGCATCGTGTCGATAAGCTCATACAATGTCACAGTATTTATCCAGAGTGGCATTAATTTGTGCCCAAGATCTTGTATTGATGATGGGAGAGTCGCAGCGCTGAGTAAAGTCTTCTCCAGCACATTATTCCAAAGATTCTCCTCAATGGGGTTAAGGTCTGGACTGTGTGGTGGCCAATTTGTGTGAAAATTATGTATCATCCTTCATGATCTCATTTTATGCTGAAACACTGCAGTAATCATCCAATGGAAGGCGGGCACCTAGTTCATTAAATCCAGGCAGAGACTTTTTTTTGGCCGGGCAGGATGGATACAGTGATAGATAGACAGATAGATATGAGATTTATTTATTTATTTGCAAAGTATTTTACCAGATAACAAAACAAAATCTGCCTTCTGGAGTGGCCCAGTCAGAGTCCTGACCTCAACCCGATTGAAATGCTGTGGCATGACCTTAAGAGAGCGATTCACACCAGACATCCCAAGAATATTGCTACACTGAAACAGTTTTGTGAAGAGGAGTGGTCCAAAATTACTCCAGATCATTGTGCAGGTCTGATCTGCAACTACAGGAAACGTTTGGTTGAGGTTATTGCTGCCAAAGGAGGGTCAACCAGTTATTAAGTCCAAAGGTTCACATACTTTTTCCACCCTGCACTGTGAATGTTTACATGTTATGTTCAATAAACACATGAAAACATATAATGTTTGTGTTGTATTATTTTAAGCAGACTGTGTTTTTCAAATTGTTGTGACTTAGATGAAGATCAGAGCACATTTTATGACCAATTCATGCAAAACTCCACGTAATCCCAAAGGGTTCACATACTTTTTCTTGCCACTGTAGATAGATAGATAGATAGATAGATAGATAGATAGATAGATATGGATAGATAGATAGATAGATAGATAGATAGATATGGATAGATAGATAGATAGATAGATAGATAGATATGGATAGATAGATAGATAGATAGATAGATAGATAGATAGATAGATATGGATAGATAGATAGATAGATAGATAGATAGATAGATAGATATGGATAGATAGATAGATACATAGATAGATACATAGATAGATATGGATAGATAGATAGATACATAGGTGATAGATAGATAGATAGATAGATAGATAGATAGATAGATAGATAGATAGATAGATAGATAGATAGATAGATAGATATGGATAGATAGATAGATAGATAGATAGATAGATAGATAGATAGATAGATGGGTAGATAGATAGATAGATATGGATAGATAGATAGATAGATAGATAGATAGATAGATAGATAGATAGATAGGTAGATGTAGATAGATAGATAGATAGATAGATACATACATAGATAGATAGATAGATAGATAGATAGATAGATAGATAGATAGATACATAGATAGATAGATAGATAGATAGATAGATAGATAGATAGATAGATAGATAGATATGGATAGATAGATACATACATAGATACATAGATAGATATATATGGATAGATAGATAGATAGATAGATAGATAGATAGATAGATAGATAGATAGATAGATAGATAGATATGGATAGATAGATACATACATAGATACATAGATAGATATATATGGATAGATAGATAGATAGATATGGATAGATAGATAGATATGGATAGATAGATAGATACATAGATACATAGATATGGATAGATACATAGATACATAGATATGGATAGATAGATAGATAGATAGATGTCGATAGATAGATAGATAGATAGATAGATAGATAGATAGATAGATAGATAGATAGATAGATAGATAGATAGATAGATATGGATAGATAGATAGATATAGATAGATAGATACATATATACATAGATATGGATAGATAGATAGATAGATAGATAGATAGATAGATAGATACATAGATACATAGATAGACAGATAGATAGATAGATATAGATAGATAGATACATAGATACATAGATATGGATAGATACATAGATACATAGATATGGATAGATAGATAGATAGATAGATAGATGTCGATAGATAGAGATAGATAGATAGATAGATAGATAGATAGATAGATAGATAGATAGATAGATAGATAGATAGATAGATAGATAGATAGATACATAGATAGATAGATACTGCAGATAGATAGATAGATAGATAGATAGATAGATAGATAGATAATAGATAGATAGATATGGATAGATAGATAGAGATAGATAGATAGATAGATAGATAGATATGGATAGATAGATAGATATAGATAGATAGATACATATATACATAGATATGGATAGATAGATAGATAGATAGATACATAGATACATAGATAGACAGATAGATAGATAGATATATAGCATAATGAACTGCGCGCATCCTATACTTAACATTGTGAGCGCATATGCGTTGTGCACTGGTGCGCGCATGGTATTACAATCTTAGCGCAAAATTTAACGGACAACGTTTGCGCGCATAATTTTAACGTCTTTGAAAATTGTAACAACCTGACCGTACCAAACTGCGGATTCATAATGGAGAACGTCGATTCACACATTTTTTTACTAGATTTGTCAAAGATGAAAGCCACTACCTTGTCTTCCGTCAAAACGTACGTCTGTTGTGCGCAGTCCGCACAAAAATGACGGACTCGCGTCAAAAATGACATACTCGCGTCAAATAACGACGGACTCACGTCAAACAATGCCGGACTCGCGGTAAAAATCACATTGCGATCACTGAATTCTGAGCGCAAAGTACTCTTGCGTGCATTTTTGCGCGTCGGTTTTACGAACGTTATTTTTTGACAGATGAAAAGATGCGCGAGGAATGTAATACCACCGTTAATTTTCGTGTGTTAATGCTTAATGGTGCGCGCAAAAAATCCTGCGCTGCGCAAGCGGTTTTGCGTTAGGAATGTAACAGGGCCCTAAATTAGTTAAGATAAGGGAAGAATGATAAAAAAAATGGGAAATTTTAATTTGTTGGTGAATTTTGTCATGACGCTAAAAAGAATGCATCTAATATCACTTATTGGGACCTTTTCCTTAACCGTAGTAACAGGAGGCAGTCTCCTTTTTTGTATTTTGTAGGTACATACATAATATATTTATCAACAGCTTGTCTGACAGAATAAAGCGAGCTGAGCGCTTAATGATGCCTGTTTAATGTCACTTCATTAAACCTCAACTTTATGTCAGTTATTATTTCTCTTTACTAAATGTGATACATGGTGATAATGATCCGCGGGCCAGACAGTGAAGCAAACCATTAATTTTCTGCAAAGACCGGCACATTGTCCCAAAAAAAAATCTAGAACACAAGTGTAAAATAGTCGTTAGTTTTTGCTCATAGAACCAGCTGGAATGTCCTCTTGCCGAGCCCGTATAAGACTAATGCCAGACGAACGCAGTCAGAGCGCACTATGCGTGCATAACGGACAGAAGTACTGACGGAAGATACTGTAGACGCCACACGGTCCGTTTTTCTTGACGGACGTAGGAAAAAAGAAGGGAATTATGGGAAATAAAATGAATATGAAAAATGATAAAAATTTGAAAAGGATACGAAAAGCCATCATGTGCGTCAAGGTACTGGATGTCGCAAATGCGCTGCGTCTGACATCTCATCACTCACACAGAACGCTACGCGGACTTGGTGCACTCTGCACGTCCGTCTAGTGGTTTTACGGTCTTGGCTAACTTGCGTCCGTTTGCCACGTGCGTTGTGCATGCGCAGTTCGGTGCACACGTACTTCGTGTGTGGGTCTCTATAGATCATGATTCTATGCTACGACGGACGTTAAACTCTGCGGCAACATGGACGTGATCACTGCGTTCGTCTGACACGGGCCTTAGTGGCTTGAGCAAAGGTCGGAATAGTGGCTCACACCATTACGTGTCATTCCTAGAAGTTGCATAATATCTGTAAAAAATTGAACTCATGGTCAATGGCCAGATTGCTCATAGTGGTCGTTGTTCCACTGGTAAAGAATCTAGACTTTAGATAGAAGTTAGAGAAATATGTAACGAGCAAAAACAAAGTTTATGAGATCACTGAGAACAGGCAACGGCCCTAGTGGCCTGCCCGGCCATGAGTCTCACAAGATTTTAGCTTGATGGTGCCATTACAGAGAGGACTATTCCATATGCAGTTCAGACTGGTATCACCCAGAAAGGCTGGTGTCGCGGGTTGGTACCGGGTATACAGGTATGAGCCTAATATGCAGTGACACACACTCAGAAGAGGCAGGTACAGTAAGTGAAGTCCTGGTGCGTTTATTGTGAGTATACAAGGTAATTGAATGGTAAGGAAGGAATCTCGAAAGCTGGTGAGGGACAGTGCTGGGTACAGGCAGGTGGACAGGACACAAGGGGGACTAAGCACAGGGCATGGCAAAGACTGGCAGGAACACAGGTCAGTTGACTCAGGATGGCGCTGGAGGCTGTGGGTATAGGGGCATTGGAGGTTTGGAGCAGGACACAAGGAGCTTGGACCAAGGCAGGCTTGGAGAGCATGCGGAACTGATGACTGGCAGGAGTATGGAGATGTCGCTGGAGAACCTGGAGATGCAAGGATGCTGTAGAACCTGGAGATGCAGGTTTCGCTGAGTGTGGATAGTGGATAGGGAAGACAAGGAGCAGATAGCACCAAGGAATGGGTGAAGGACCAGACAACTCCAAAAACTGGTCTGGAATAGCGTTTCATGGATTGGACATGAAAGGGGCTGCGATGATTTTAGGATTTAGCACTGGCTCTGGACTTTCTGTGTCATTGCCGACGTGCGTCATGGCAGGTGACCAGAACTGAAATACCTAGAAAGTCTCCTCTGCACGAGAGATGCAGCAACCCATGTCAATTGTTTCGGCCTAGTTAGACCTTGTCAGGAGGATATAGCTGACACCACTCCTGGCACCTCAAGCAAGGGCTCCACATCTGGATTACCCTTTACTCTTGTGATGAGTTCAAACAAAATATATGAGATCCCTGAGTGCTGTCACTCTGTGTTTAATAGAAGGGCATTTTTGCAAACTACACAACTGAACGGCACGGTATTACACCACATTGTCACGCCGAGGCAGAGGCCGAGACGGCAGAGAGAAGCCAGCAGCCAACATTTGCACAGATATCAATCACTTTTGTACTTATAGGAAATCTTTTCATCCTCAGATCTCATATCATTTTGCCGAGGCAATTAATCAAGTTCCGCGGTTTTTATTAAGAAAGTATAATTGGTTCTCTTTCACATAACCCAGAAAGATGAAAGGCAAAATTGATCACGAAACGTTAAGACCAGACTGAGAGGGCAGGAACGGAGGGTGATGAGAAAAATTATGGACCATTGAGCTTTGTGTCTTAAAAGGAAAGGCAGAAAAAGAGAAGAAAGTAAAGCAAAATCCCGTAAGAAACGCAATGGAGAACAATCGTACACATCATGGACCAAGGAGAGGGTATGCAAGATTAGAACGGAAAGTCGCTGGAATTTTACGTAGGAACATCAGTGTGATAAAAACATACAGTATGATAAAGAGGTGGATATCTGCATGAAAGTGTCACAACTAACAATACCCTACACACGCAGAATGTGAAATAATATAGAAACCCGAAATAACGGTGCAGTGACTAGATAACAGGGAAGCGCTAAGATTGTTGCAAGGAAGGATAGCCGAGGTCTGGGAGAACAGAGATCAAAACAGCACCAAATCGGGTCAAGAGATACAGAAATCAGAATGGTCAAAGGGAAGCAAGGTCAATAATCCAGATAATCACACACACTATTTGGAGTGAAAACACAAACCACATCAGGCCAAGGAGGCCCTTAAATAGTAGGTTAGCACTTGCTATTGAGTGGCGTCATTCTAGTGCAACAAAATATGTGATTCTAGGGTGATGTAAGCGCATTGGCATCAATTTGCTGACGTTGGTCTTGTGCATCATAAAAATAACGTGAGGTAGAGGTTTCTGCATCCAAAATATTGGGTCGGTGTTAGGCTGATGCGCCAATATGTGCTTCATTCTGAGGATGAATGCCGAGAGCGATCTCCCTATTCAAGTGATGCCCATATGAGGCCTCTGACCAAGTGACGGACCCTGGAGAACTGGTAAGCATTCAAACGAAAATTAGAACTAAATGGTTGCTAATTTTTACAGAATCTAAAATCTCAGTTATTTAGAGCAAATTCTGAAGAAGATGGCGACTGGTGGAGGTCCATCAAACCTTTAAGGTTTAGGCTACAATTTTTCCAAAAATTCTCTTTCAATACTCTGTCATCTACAACATGTTTAGAGTAAAACTGGTACCAGAAATCTATATCTTCTCAAATGAAAAGTTTAATTCAATTCATTAATTGGCCTTGCCAAGCCTAGTATTGATGTTGCCAAGGGAAATGAATCTTAACTAAAACAGAAAGAAAAAGAATTGCATGTTCTGTTTACAATTAAAACCTAAATAACTATGGTCTTGATATACTAACTCCATCTCCTTACTCCAAACTTCTAGAGATCACAGTATTTGAGGACCATCTTATTTTTCAAGAAACAACCATTGAGATATCTACTTTCTTCGATATCTTCCTTCATTAGTGCTCGGTAAAAGTTATTCTCTACAATTACTACTTTAATTGTGACTCTCCTTTCCCATTATTGACTGCTTCTGTAAAAATGTATTATAACGAACCTGCTTGTAAGCTCCATTTATCATGTATCCAATGATTTCATCAGATCATACAAAGAAATGTTTATCTGGACTCTTTCAAAAAGATATGGCAGTGATTTATGGTATCCATGTGATCATCTACAGATAAACGTCAACAGAAACTATGGTGGAAAGTGAAAGTACAACGAATTATGGTGATAGATCCATAAAGCGTGAATCCAACATAGTTTCATTGAACTTGATCTACAGTTCACGGAAGTAAAGCCACAGTTCTTTCAATGGAAAAACATTGGCTAGTGAAAAACTCCTGTAGAATAATGGCTTACAACTACTGGATTCAATGGAGTTCCAACCTTTCATCTTCCATTACATATATATTAGTAATTCTTTCTATAAATCGATGTTGGTGGTGAAAAGCCATTGGGCTCAGATCATTTTGCCAAATGATGTGATCATGAATCACCAGATCATATTTAATGTGTCTCACATCTCTCTACAAGATGATATACAGGTCTATTCAATAAAGGGTGAAATTCAGGAGAACTGGCAGGAGAAGAGAACAATCTAGACCAAATAGCCAATTTGGAAAGTGAGATAAATGGGAGAATTTTTCTGGTTTGGTTAGTTTGACCTAGATTTTTCACTTCTCCAGTCATTCTGCCGGCTATTGAATATGGAAATGTAGTGTATGCAGCTGTCCCGCAAACCCACCTTCATAAACTTACTACATTGCATAACTCATTCTGCCACTCAGTGCTACAATGTAAGTACATGACCCACCTTTGTGACATGTTAAAAGAGCTAAACTGGCCATCACTGGAATCTAGACACACCCTCTCCAGCCAATTCTTCTGACTTCACCCTTTAGTGAATGGACCTGATAGTAGAGACAACATCACTGCTCTACGACGGTGGAGACCCACGGTTGCATCCTGTTCAGAGTGCCTCTACAGTATGAGTCCTTGGGCACCTAGTGTTCCCTACCACATAACAGCTGCATAGCCCAGTGGTAATGTCTCTGCTCTTCAGATGTGGAGAAACAAGTTCACATCCCGATCAGAACGTCCTCTGCAACGGAAGAGAAGAAAGCCTCATCTTCACAACAATAGAGAAGTGGGTTCAACCTCACCATCACATCACTGCTCTATGGTCATGGAAAGCAGACTCCGATCTCACTTAGGCAAGACACCAAACGATATGGATACAGAATTCTGAAATAGATTGTAGGTTCTCTTGGTTCCCCTGCATCAGGTCGTGTTAACTATGCGTGGTGTTCAAATGTAACAGCCCCTTGCATGCTAATCTTGTAAAGCTCTGCGGAATCTAGTGGTGCCATATAAATAAAGAATAATAATAAAAAAGTATAGAAACAAGACTCATTACACTGGATTCAGACTTGAAATCGACCTGAAACTGCATTGTATTGGGAGAGATCGAGTTAAATTCCACATAAACTCAACGATTTCTGTCAACTTTCATGGAAAACTTCAATGCACTGAATTCTAACCAACTTATAAATAGTAATTACGGCTCATCCTGACGATGCCAACGAGTAATTATAGTGAGATGTTAAAAGCGCCATGGCAAGATTCTCTTACATGATAAACTCGGTATCATTTCAGAGGTCAGGGTTGTATCACCTTGATGCAGAGAGAAAGTCATTTGAATATCTTGTAGGAGGCCGTGAATCATAACATTGGCTTAATTTCTTAACATTAAGACCCTGATAACACCATCGTGCCAGCTCTCAAGAAATCACTTTACAGCTTTTATTTTCTATGGATAAGAGTGCAGTAACATTTATTTTAGCTTAGCGGAAAATCTCATCTGAGCGTTTGTAGATGATGTGGTTTATTGCGTAATGAAATGGAGCAAAAGCCATCTGTGGCATTTCTAATCCGGCATAACATATTCTCATCATGTGAAATGCTCCTTTTACTACCACTCTATACTATACATTTCTACTAAACCAGCTCCGGTCGCTTTTCAGGAATATACCGGGTGTCCATAAAGTCTCTTCACAATTTCAAAAATTTATTCCAAAGGTAAATGAAAAGACAGATAAGTAAAAATTATTACAAAATGAGACGTATATATTTAAGTTTTTTTTGGCTCATTTAATACACCTCTATATGGGCACCATTAGTTGCACGAAGCACATCAAGACGGTACTGGATTTCTTGCCATGTTGGCTGTAGCTTCCCCTCATCAATGGTGGCAATGGCGTCATTAACCCCTTTAAGGACCGCTGACGTACCCTGTACGTCCTGTCCACGGGTCTCCCTTCTACCCACAAACGTACAGGGTACGTCAGCGGCGCCTAACCCCCCTCCCGCCCGAAACTTACCTCCCTTGCTGGATCCCTCGGCGATCTGGCAGGGAGGAAGCCTGCCCATGTGATTTACATGGGCAGACGAGGTTGATGACGTCGCCACGCTGCGTGGTGACGTCATCAGCAGGTGTCCCCATGCAAATCAATGGAGGGGAGGGGGGGCTCCTTTGGAGCCCTCTATCTCCCCAACCATTGAAGCTAGGGAGATGCTTTTTGCACCTTCGTGTATAGCATTAATTGGCTCCAAAACGCGATTCGAACCTGGAGGGGGGCTGACATCTTGGATGTCAGCCAAGCCTCCAGGTCCCCTCCCACCCACTGACAACCTCACAATATGTGTGAGGATGTCAGTGGGTCAGTTAACCATCTAGCTGCCATGTAGAGATAGGGGGATCCTTAGGATCCCCTTATCTCCCGATCCATGGCAGCTATATGGCCATATATGACATCATTTGAAAGGCCTGATCATGGCCTTTCCAATGATACCAAACATGACCAGGTTTAGTTTAAAATAATAAATAATAATAATAAAAAAATGTTTTTTTTAAAAAGTTCTTTTTGTCTGGGGGGGGTTTAATTAAATAGGACCTGGGCTGTCATCTCAAAATAATTAGCACAAAATGGTCAGAATGAGCGCAGCGCACATAGGTGAACTGGCTCAGCAGTGAAAGGGTTAAAAGGCAAACACATGTAAAAATTGGGTATTTCTAGGCTCGCGACAAAATTTTGAACCTATTTAGCTGGGGTCTTTTTTGGTGGTTGTAGATTTTGGGGATTAAATTACGAAAAAGTGTGTTTTTACCATTTTTTTCATAATATTTCATATTTTTTTTATAGTAAATTATTCGATATGATGGAAATAATGGTATTTCTAGAAAGTCCATTTAATGGCGGGAAAAAGGGTGTATAATATGTGTGGGTTGAATAAACGAGTAAGAGGAAAATTTGACCTAAACACTAACAGCGCAGAAACGTAAAAACAGCAGCGGTCACTAAAGGACGGATTTGTGCAAATCCGCCCGGTCACTAAGGGGTTAATATTACTGAATTAATACATTAATATAGAATACGAGATTTACCACGTCTATATACTGTATATATATTTTTTTATAATATGATAAAATATTCAGTCTAGGAACATGGACACCACTTCTTTTGTGCTTTTAATAAGACCGCAATGTTCCTCTTGAAGCTTAGACTCTTTAATAAAGTCATACTCCACCGGTCACTGAGTGGCATCTCAGCGCAAATCTCCACCAAATTAGCCAATTAGGCTTTTTTTGGGTCAGTAAACAATTAACTGCAAAATACTTTCTAAATGGAACCTATAAAACTTTACAAGACTGCCTTCTCAGCATGAGATAACTCGGAAAAATTAACCGCCTGTTCGCCATGAGTCTCCCAGATTGTTGTTATCACAGGTTCATGTGTGACAGGGCTGTCAAACAGAGGCCTCCAGATGTTGATACCTTCAATTGGCAAAATTCTTCAAGGCATTGGAAGGCCAAGGAACCATGGGAGCTGTAGTTCAGAAACATCTGGCGGAGGAGTTTGACGGCCCTGATGTAGACTAGTGATGTTCAAAATGAAGAAGGTGTCTTATATAAAATAATGAAACAACGCAAAAAAGGCAATAGGGGTTATTCAAAGAGACGAAGTGGCTCCGAAATTGCACCGAACAGTGAATTTCCCCATACGGTGCAATTTCGGAGCCATTCGGCTATGCGAAGAGCTGGCAGTTCACCAGATATTGGCGGATTGGCAGTTAAATATGGTGCCTGTTCGACGGCAGTGAAATCTCCATAGAGAAGTAATGGTTAATCGATTCATAGAACATCGAACAGCACTGAAATGTCAGTGAAATGCCCTTATTTTCAGTGGTTTCATTCGGCAGGTTTAATCAGGCGACTCCCATAGGTTTCAATGTTAAAAATATTCCCGTTTTTATGCAATATCTATTAACCCCTTCACTGCTGAGGCATTTCACGCCTGTGTGCTGAGCTCATTTTTACCGCTTTCGCTCATCATGTTTAAACGCGATTTGAAGCCACATTTTAATAAATGACCCAGACATATTATATATCGTTCTTTCCGGCAGACTACGCAGATTCATAATATATCATTTTTATATGTATACGTCATGACCTGCCTGTATATTATAACAAAAAATACAATAAAAATTGAATTTTTAATCATCTGCAGTGTGTAAAGTGTTTTTTTTCACATTTTATCACATGAGCGTTTGCGGTTATGTTTTCTATGGGGTGCGCTTGTACAAAAAATTTGAAATGGGGACTTGTTACTTTTTTGGGGGGAATTACGTGATTTTTAGCAAACACACCCCATAGAAAAAAATCATTAGTGCAGCATCATTGTTCACATTATAATTGAAATGTGAACAATATTGCTGCATTAATAAAAACCACACACAAAAAAAAAACATGTTTTTTTTTTATTTATTTATTTTTTTAAATTTATTTATTTATTTATTTATTTTTTTTTATTATTTTTTTTTACTTTTTACCTAGTCATGTTGGGTATCATTCGAAAGGCCATGCTCAGGCCTTTCAAATGACACCCTCCATGACCCCCTAGCTGCCACGGTTCTGGAGATATCGGGGTTCACAAGAACCCCCTATCTCCACCAGGAGATTTCCTTGGGAAATCCCCGGCAGCTAGGGGTTCCCCGGCTATCTGACGTCATCACGCTATGCGTGATGACGTCAGACAGCGAGGGGAGTCCCGGGGCGGAGCCACCATCCAAGATGGCGGCCCCCACCGGAGATAGGCTGCACTTCGGCGCCGCAAGGCGCTGAAGTGCAACCCAGCACTTGAGGGGTTAAAGCCAGGCATCGCTTAAAAGGGGAGACTCTCCCCTTTTAAGCGGTGCCTGGCTTTTAGCGCTGCTCCTTCCCGATCGGGAGGGAGAGGGATCCGAATGGATCCCCCCCCTCCCTTCCAGGCTATCTCCCGGCATTGCCGGGGGGGTCGCCTGGAAATGACGTCATCGCGCATGGCGCGATGACATCATTTACGCCGGGAGGAGCTTGACTTCAGCGTCTGAGGACGCTGAAGTCAGAACGCCGTGGGACCCCGGACAGAGAGGTGAGTATCTCCGCCGGGGGTCCCGCACAGCTGATGACGTGTGGGGCACGTCCTCAGCATGCAACGTGCATCACTGAGGACGTGTCCCACACGTCTTCAGCAGTGAAAGGGTTAAATCATTTATTCTTTTAATTAGCAGCAAAAGACTCTATTTTTTAGTACTTTTTAGGTATTTTTCAGATTTTTTTACGCGAAATATTTTTTTCCGATATTTTTTAAATAGCATTTTATTTTTTCTGTATCAGACCTTTTTAGTATTATTCATAGGACCTTATATGTAATTTTCAGGCATTTTAGTGCATTAGGTTCATTGCAAACAGCTTTCAAAGTCGTGGTGGTTTTTTTTTTGTTTTTTTACCCCATTCCTCGGCTTGTAGACTTTTTCCAGCAGACGGTTGGCGCTCTGTTTGTCGGATCGTCGGCTTTTTCCCGATTTGTTCGATGGTTTGACTTTTTTTCTGCGTTTTTTTTTAATCACTGCGATTTTTTTTTGAGTGGTTCTGCGGCGGTTTTTGCGTTCAAATTGACGGTTTTGCAGCGGTTTTTCAGATGCGTTTCGACGGCTTTTCATTGCACTTCGGGGACCCTGCGGTGAATGCTGAATTCACCGCGGGGTCGGTAAATTTAATCCCCGAAGGGCAGGGAATGAAGGAGCACGGAAATTCCACCGGAATTTGCTCTTTGAATAACCCTGAGAGAATTTTTTTTATTGTTCTTCGTATCAAATAAGAAACATTTCTAATATATTCTCTTCTGCTAGATTGAGCAGAGACTGTAACATGATGTAGAGTAACTTTAACCCAATGAGACCCAATTACAGATTAATTAAATCCCAAAATAATTAATCTTTAAGATATAGGTGTTGAGTTTGATGTGTCAAATCATTTAATGACAGCCAGGCTGTATAGAGCTCACGATGATAAGACAGGGTGTTCCACGTGTGCCCAGGATCTGCGTGGAGCACACTGTGACGGCAACATTAAACGATAACTGGCCATTAAGAGGTTAATCTCCAAAACCTCTTCCCCTGTATGTTTTTCTAGCTTTTTAGCCCGTGAGAATGTAATAAAATAAAATACTAACTGCCATCTGGATTCTCGTTCGATGCAGAGGTTGCTGCATGAAAGTCCCTCGTGCATCTTATCTTTTCTATCCCAGCATGCATTGCTTCCAGAATAAATCCGAGAGGTGCAGGGGGAAGCACGGGCATAAAAACTGCAACCCGCTTTATAAAAAAGTACAAAAAGGTAGCATTGTAACACTTCCATGACCTCAATTTAACAAATCTGTGGGTAAATGTAAACATATGTTAATTTATGCAAATTAACCTGCCGAAAAACAGATTCTTTTTGCGCTATAATGTTTAAAAAAAGTAAAATGTAGAATTCCGCTTTTATTATAGTTAATGTTTTTTTTTAAATTTTTTTTTTTTTTTTAGAATTGAACATGGTAAATTTAGTAGAAAAACTATGAAATCTTTGTCCTTTTTTCGTCCCGGCTTGAGAGTAGACGATGTGAGAATCGAAATGCTTTAAAATTAATTAAAATCATTGGTCTGCATATTTATCAATGACAAATGGGGAGACTGCGGAGGTGGCAGCCATTGAAAAATCAGTTATCTTGCTCGGCTGCCTTATTGTTTCAAAGAAATCATATAGACACTGTATGGTAATGTGTCTGATAAGGCGCGTGAGGGGTTTTGTAGTTTAGCTCTAATTACCAGGAGAGGGAACCGTGCCAGATTTAGCTCTTTGTGACTTACGGCCGTGCTTCTTAAATGAGCTCTTACATTGTTCTGGTCACATGATGCTTGTCTTTCCGCACTTGATTTGATACCAGGTTTAAGGGATGTCATCCGCTAAAATGATATGTGTCTTATTATCATCATATTCTAAATAATAAACAGGCCACGTTTAAATTTTCTGAAATCATTCTCTTTCATGCGTGCAAACAGAAAGTGTTCTTATCCATCGCAAGAACATTCTAGATGGGTTTCAGGGGCTCCAGAAATTTCGATCAACCCTCTACTATAGACGAAGGCGTGGCTCCACCAAGCATCAAAAATTTGAATGACCGTTCAGTTCCTGCAAGTAAACTGCTGTTGAGTTGGGGTATGTGCATCCAACATGGCTCTACGTTCAAAAACCCCAAAATTGTCATGTCCCCCACGGCTAATTGTGCCTGCTTGCTCTTTGTCTCTGGGCAGCACATGAAAAGTGCTGCCCTCCTGCTCAGTACCAGAAACAGTTACAAGCACACCACAGGTCACATGACACACCCATGAATAAAAGACACCACACATCCCTCCTGAAATTGCTCCATTATTGTAGCTCTCATGCGCTGTCAAGACTAGGGATGGTATGAGTGTTCGATTCGAACGTGAGTTTGAATCGAACATCGGCCGTTCGAGTGTTCGGCGAATGCCGAACATTATGGGATGTTCGGGTCTTTTCGACCGCGGACATTCCATAATACAAAATGCCTTTGCAAAATGTGTTCACAGTTCTCCTAAATGTACCGGCAGCTGCCGGTACATTTAGGAGACCTGTGGCTGCAGCCCCCCGGCCCCATGCCTTTGGCCCTCCTGTTCCTCCAGTCCATCTGCTCCTCCGTCTGGCTGCGGCTCCTCTGCCCACACCTCGTCTTCATGCTGAGCCCTGATTGGGCACAGTCCTGCGCCTCATCTGGCCTTTGCCCAATCAGGGTTCTAATTCAATATTGAGCCATGATTGGGCAAAGTCCAGGTCAGGTGTAGGACTTTAACCTATCAGGGCTCAGTATTGAATTAGAGCCATGATTGGGCAAAGTCCAGGTCAGGTGCAGGACTTTGCCCAATCAGGGCTCAGCATGAAGATGAGGCTTGCTGCAGAGGAGCCGCAGCCAGACGGAGGAGCAGACAGACCGGAGGAGCAGATGAACTGGAGGAACAGGAAGGCCAAAGGCACGGGGCTGCAGCCGCAGGTCTCCTGAATGTACCGGCAGCTGCCCACCTGTCAAGACGTGTGTAAACCTGCTCCTGAAGATATACCTAATCCCCCTTAGTACCCTCTCTTGGACCCGTGTGTCCTTCCAAGATCGCAGTACCCCTCTTCTAGACCCCCACTCTGCTTCAGACCCTGGTACTACCTGAAAATCTGACTATACACTAAGCCTCCTGGTAAACCCTCCTGCATGCACGCCCGATAGCCTACTGTGTACTTCAGCCCCACTGCGTCTCTCATCACTCCCAGTCAGCAAGATCAACTGCATACCCGGCTCACACCACCAAGGCCAGTACCCCACCGCTGCTGATCGTGACAAAAATGAAAATAGCAAGTGCAGTTGAAACAAAGGCAATCAAGGTATGGAACAACCACCAATTTGTCTCCAGAGGCTTGTAAACACATACAATAATGTAAAAGTGCTGGAAATAACATGCAAGTCCACAAAAAATAATAGACCACATTGCCAATCCCAAAGTGCCAAGAATAGATTGAAAGGTCAAGTCGATCTCAAGGTGAATGCAGACTTTTGGGAATGTTGGCCAGATCCTATTCACACTGTAAAACAAACTGAGGAATGTCAACACTCTGCCTGTCACGGGATCATCGAGGACAGCGGTCCCATGTCTACAGTCGCGTTTGATACTTCCAGACCAAATGAAAAGGATATACGTGTCACTTTTTGACACGCAGCTATCCACGTAGAAGGAGACTCCCCCCACAACATACAAAAACATGGGTTCTATACCAAAGATAATCAGCTCACAAAGTACAACCCAAAGAAGTGAATTAGCTGGTCACACCATGCTGTCACAAAATAACCTTTCATATTAATCCTCACAATCTGCAACATTTTGGCTAAACTGGACTCTTCTTCTAGTTATGAACTGTAGCTTTCGACAGGCATGTCACCAAACTCACAAAATGAAATGGCTGAAAAAAGATACAAGATGAATATAACGTATTGACGTAAGTAAGAATGGTTTCCCAACCGTGGGAGAATGCGAGCAGTCATCCTGCCTCTCATGACTAGTCTTTATAGAGACCATCATGGTGGGCCTTTTTCATTGGAGTTACACCCATTTACAGTTGGCTTGCATTTTCCTATGGTGGGATGCATTGTGACTTTCAATGATCCATGGTGAATTGCGCCCAAAAAGCTACAATATTATTTTTTTTGAGAAAGGATTTTACCAGGAAGGATACATTGAGATTTCTCTCATTTTCAAGTATGTCCTGGGTGGCGATTATGTACCGTTGGGTGTCTTGCCAAGGACACTTACTGGAGAGGTTTCTCGCTAGGATCGAACCCATGACTCCAGGCTCTCTCCATGAGCAGTGACATTACCTCTAATCCACCCAGCCCAGGAACCATGATCTAAACCTAATCCCAACTGTACTAATAAGAATTAAACCCATGACCTATCAATAAAGAGATAAATCAACCATAAATCCTACACCCATTGCCAAAAATAAAACCATGTATCCTGACACGGCCCAGACCCTGACATGTTTTTAGGTTTGTCAATGAGTGTAGGATTTATGGTTGATTTATCTCTTTATTGATAGGTCATGGGTTTAATTCCAATTAGTACAGTTGGGATTAGGTTTCGATTATGGTTCCTGGGCCGGATAAGGACTTCAAATTTCTTCTCTGTCACCAACCCTAGGATAAGCGATAAAGTTCTGTGGTTATGTTTAAGAATTCTATTATTGGTTCAATGAAACGATATGATTAAAGGGATATTGTAGCTTTTTGGGTGGGATTCACAATGGACCATTTTGGACATGATGGAAGTCAACTCTGGTGCAAAGAGAAACTCGAAAGTCACAATGCATTGATAAAATAGTATTGTCCCCAAAAATCATTGTCTGGCATGAACAATCGCGCTTTGATCATGAACCGAAAATCGAAAATTTACATATTTTATGTTGATTATTTTGAAAAAATTGCATTTTTTTTACTTTTATATATATATATATATATATGTGTTCCAGACATTTTTATATGTTACATTTAACTTGTCCTTATTCTTTCAGAGATCGTTTCATATATCAGGCGGTTATGAAGGATATAGCATTTCACGGAACGGTTACTTTGACTGACTGTTAAACCACTGGACTTTATAATCTTGCCGTAACACCTGTTATTAAGGATATATGAATTGAAAGGCCTTCCTGTCTAGTCAACAGCATGATGAATCCCCTATGGGCGAAGAGAAAAAAAAATTGTGACGCTATAGCCTCATTTTACATCACCTTGGAGATCTAGATGTAGCAGCTGCAGAAATGCGGTGCAAAATGTAATTACCGCCACAGCACTTGGCAGGTTACAAAGCACCGTGACAAAAAGTACCCCTGTTATGGTGGAGCCTGTGGCACTGTTCCATCCAGGGGGTTTTATTTCATGCAAAGATTTTCCTTATTAAAGAACTTTTCATTGCAAATCCCTCTCCTAATAATTGTAACAGCCTCTCGGTTTGCGCCCCCGGAGCTAGAACGTGTTGATTGCAGTTCATGTAGAAACCCTGTATTAAGTTACGCATCGAGTAAAAAACCAACAACTGTATGATGATGAAAATGATGATACAGATGGTTAAATCCAACCTTTGGTACATTGATACAGATTTTGGGAAGCCTCAACCTACATCTGTAAACTCATATATTTTGTAACATTTATTATTCGAAATATTTTTACAAATATAACAGAAATTATTATTATTTTGATTTATGAACCATAGGTGGTAACAGACATCTTATTTATTATACCTCAAATTGCTAATAAGTATACTATATCTAATTAATTTTACAATTATTGAATTTGATAGAAGTTTAATTAATATTTAAATTCCCATGAATTATGAAATAATAATTTATGAATTTACAAATAAATAACCCTCACCGTGTTTATAGACATTTGATTTATACACTCAAATGACCAACAATTATAAGTGTAAATATTTGTACAATTATAGAATCTGATTAACAATAATAAAATAATAATTATTCATTATATAGTTTGATGGAAATTTTATAGAAATACTATTTTTAGTTTTGCCGCTATTCCTAGTTAAAGCCCAAACTCCAGTAGGCCTAACCTGCATATAAAGTGGCTATGAGACCTACCCTTCCCCCTCTTTTTTTTTTCTAATTTCTATAAAAAGAGTGTCCCATAGAATATATAACCACAAAGGTTTGGATGATAAAAAGTGAAAAAAAAATGTACATGCTGTAAATGATTGAAATCTGAATGGAAATTAAAAATTTTCGTTGTAACATTCTGGCAGGACACGATGTATACACATAATAATGATATACCGAGTGTCCATAAAGTCTCCTTACAATTTCAAAAATTTATTCCAAAGGCAAATGAAAAGACAGATAAGTGAAAATTATACAAAATGAGACGTATATATTTAAGTTTTTTTTGCCCCATTTAATACACCTCTATATGGGCACCATTAGTTGCATGAAGCACATCAAGACGGTATTGGATTTCTTGCCATGTTGGCTGTAGCATCCCCTCATCAATGGTGGCAATGGCGTCAGTGATCCTCTGCTTTAGATTAGTGTCATGCCCAGGTACCGGGGTGGCACCGGGATATGGGGAATATGAACCCAGGATGCAGGTTTGCACAAATAAACAGATTGGTAGGGGTGGAGGAGGATGAAAGTATAAGGAAACTGACCGGGTTGGACATGATGATGGGAAGCGTGGAATCACATCTTCCCATGATAGACTGCAGGATTTCTCACGCGCAGCCCCCACTCTCTGGAACGCTCTCCCTCGTACTGTCAGACTTTCCCCTAACTTCTCTTCCTTCAAACGCTCCCTTAAAACATTCCTATTTAGGGAAGCCTACCACCCAACTCACTGACACAACCATCAATCACTCTCACCTTGCAGTCCTCTCCTCCTGTTTCCAACCCCAACCCTCCTAGATTGTGAGTTCCTACGGGAATAGGGCCTCATCTCCTCCTGTACTGTTTGTCAAATGTTGTTCAATGTACTGTAACCCTGTCTATACTGTGTTTATTGTACAGCGCTGCGGAATATGCTGGCGCTTTATAAATAAAGAATAATAATAATAATAATAATAATAATGCAGGAGCCAGGAAACAAAATAAACAGGATCAAAATAGGTTTGTGCAGAGCAGCAAATACACAGTACTTCACTTGAAGCACACAGGAGCTGTAATGAACCAGCAATTGGTAAGTGTGGGGCGGAGCACTTTATGTGTCACTTGTTGGTGTTTGACTGTTTCACTGCTGGATGTTTATACCGCATACAGGTCCAGGGGTGGAACAGAACATAAAGTGTACTGCCAGGAACGTTAAAGGATGGTGATGAGGTGGACATGACAATTAGTGATGTCCTGTACCTTTTGTTCCATACACCACATCTTTAACATAAACCTATATTATGAATCTGCCCAGTCTGCTGAAGATAAGGATATATAATATGTCTGGGTCGTACAATAAAACAGGACTTCAAACCACATTTAAACACGATGAGCACAAAATGGTAAAAATTTGCTCAGCACACAGGGGGTTAAATGGCTCAGCAGTGAAGAGGTTAATTATGTATTTTAATGGAAAATGTATTATTATTACTATTATTTAGTAGCAGCATTTTTTTTATTATTACAAACCATCAAAGTGTTTACAGACAACTAAACCTACAAACTCTAATTACCAACAAGTAGAAGTATACATATTTCTTTAAATTATATAATTTCCAATAAATTACATAAATGAATAACTTGACAGGCAGTAAAATTGCCATTTATTATTAAGAGTTGTAGTAGCCTTATCATGTCATGGAATTATGAATCATCGCAGTGTTTATAGAGAGCATCCACCCACATCAGATCATACAATAAATTTCTGTAAACCGCTTTCTTTGCGTAGTTAAACAGAGCCTTTAAAAGTACCTTCATATTTGAACCTTTAAGAAAAAAAATTATTAAATTCACAAATGACAAATTAATTTTAGTCCATCATCTCCATCACCAACCGAGTCATTCCACCTACAGCTGCGAAGTAAAATCCCCGGTCTACAATGACACACTGTAAGTCTCTGTGCGCATAAATCCCACACGTAATAACGGAGGAATAATTATCTCGAAGGCGAAATTGTGATGTGTTTCTTTCTGATATTGATCCTTTTCAATTATTTATTTTATTTATTTATTTATTTATTTATAAAGGATTTTACCAGGAAGGATACATTGAGATTTCTCTCGTTTTCAAGCATGTCCTGGGTTCAAGAACATTGAAGTGTTACAGTTACAGAAATACAAAGTAATACAATGCAAGATATTAAAAAAAAACACAAATATACAAATTAACAGAAAAATATGTAGGAAATATAGTCACTAGGTTACATGTTTACAGGTGCATTCTGTATTGAGGTATGTTAATAGGGAGCTTTTGAGTGACTTTAGACTGGGGGAAGATTTGATGGTGTCTGGGAGGGTATTCCATAATTGTGGTGCTCTGTAGGAAAATGAGGACCGAGCCACTGTCTTTTTGTATTGTGGTATAGCAAGTAAGGTGCTGGTCCTGGATCGGAGGTTATAGGATGAGGGAGCTGCTGGGGGAAGCAGTCTATTCAGGTAGGTTGGCAGCTTCCCAGAGATGCTCTTAAACACCAGGCTGGAAAGGTGAAGGGTGCGTCTGGATTCCAGCGATGGCCAGTTTAGCTCTTTTAACATGTCACAATGGTGGGTCATGTAGTTACATTGTAGCACAAAGCGGCAGAATGAGTTATACAATGTAGTAAGTTTATGAAGGTATGTTTGCGGGGCGGCTGCATACACTACATCTCCGTAATCAATAGCCGGCATAAGCATTTGCTGTACAATCTGCTTTCTTACCGCGGGACTCAGGCAGGATTTGTTTCTGTACAGGGCACCTAGTTTGGGGTAAAGTTTAGATGAGAGTTTTTCGATGTGGGGGCCAAAGGATAACACTGACTGAGTATGGGGTGTGTGCTGGAAGAGAAATCAAGATTGCAAATAGCATCACATTGGGTTGAGATTGTCCAGGAACTTAGGGGGGAGTTTGTAGGGGGCAATAAAAGTTAAGGTTCGTTGAACAGGACATTTGGGCATTTCAATCAACAATGGACGCGAGAATAGCTTAGAACAAAAATCCGAAGGAAAAAAGAAAGACTCGAGTATACCGCTAGATTTTGGTGACAAAAAGTTACCTTAAAATTAGAGGGGTTGCGTTATATTCGAGACATCTGCATCTCTTGTAAAAAAAAAAGACTTGCTCGGGATCCCAAGTATCTCGAAAGTTCCGGTAGTCTCGCTGAAGTGAATGTGAGCTCCCTGATGCTTGCAAACTCTTCAGGAACTCAGGTGGGATCCATCACTTCAGGTGGGATCCATCACGGCCAGAGTGCACGCTCGGTTTAAGCCAATCATTCACCTTGTTTGCCTCTGCCGACCATCTAACGGCTAGTAAAGAAGACGGGTGGCCGGCAGCTTCATACTTAGTAACAACTGCAATCATTCTAGAGCAGAGCACCCTGGCCTGAGGGGGAGCCCTACTTTGTTAAGAGAACCTGGAAGGATCTTAATTGTTTACCGGTACAGTATAATTTTGCTCCTCGCGTTATATTCGAGTCTTGAGTATTCTCTCATTTCCATAATAAATCTCTATCCATCACGTTATATTCGGGTCGTGTTATACTCGAGTATCTATGGTAAAAGTTTTAAACCTTATGAATTCTTTGCCCTGATTTTTTTTTAAGGTTCCCCATTGCAGACGTCGTACCACTTTCCCGGCCTTCATTATTTTTACGGTTCTCCTTTTATCGCAGAATAATTTAAATCCCGCAGTTTCCACTTGATGCGACTAATGAACGTAGAAATAAAAATCAAATCAAATAAAAAGCACTTAACTTTCCCTGAGTCTTTCTTTATTGTGTAGCCTCATTAGCACACCTAAGCACTGCTCTCGGTCTTAGTCAACAGCCGCAGGTGAGGGACATTTTATCAAGCGGTGAGACATTAAAAAGAAGTAAAAGAAGCAGAGCTCCAGCTATTCCCCAAACATTCAAAAATGGAGAATTCTAATGGAATGATTTGTAAGTCAAAACCTGAAAACGTTTGTTCTGTCGTCGTCGATGAAGAATACAATGAAGAAATAATTAAGATTACCATCAATAAATTTCCCCATACGGCGATATTTCGGGGCCATTAGACTCAGGCCCGGATTAAGATCTCTATGGGCCTGGAGCTGAATGTTTTGGTGGTTTTTTTGTAATTTAGTGAAATGAAAACATATTTTTGGTTATTTAATAGTGCGGATACGGCTATATCTAACCAGGCAGATACTGTGTGATTAATTTTTCATTCAGATTTCAATGGGAACCTGTTACTGCATTTTTCTGAGAAAATATACAATTTTAACCAAAAATTTTTTAGAAAACTGAAATATTTCCCTTGTGTTTTGGAACATGTTTTTTTATACGAATAATATGACGATGTATAAAACACTGACCCTGCTTCCAGTGTGGGAAATGAGAAGGTGAGTAATGGCAGTGGTATTGCTCATTGTATACCTGACAAATGGACAATGCCATCGCTTTGGAAATAAAAATAAATAAATAAATAAAAAAGAGTTTTCTTATGGTTTGGATTTTACAAAGTCAGGTTTGGTATTAATGCATAGGCCAGACCCTGTCCAATGACACCTCACTTGACCTTGTTCCACGTAAAGATTAGTGATGCAGGGTTCCAAAGTTCCCCGCAGTGCGGCAGTTTAGGTTTTTGATGTAACAATAGATTGTACCATCACCTCCACACTGTTGGTGACATGAGAAATGTGATGGTTAGTTAGTGCAGCATCGTTGTTTACTTTATAATTGAAAAGTAAAAAATATTACTGTTGGAAAGAAAAAGTTAATATATTTTTTTTACTTAACACCTGGTTATGTTTGGTATCATTGGGAAGGCCATGCTCTGGTCTTTCCAGTGATACCTCAATGGACCCTGTAGCTGCTATGTAGTTGGAGATACATGGGTCCAAATTCAGACTTAGTTATCCTTTCTCTGGGCCTATTCTGAGGCATGGGCCTGGAGCTGCTGCTCCATCTGCCCCTATGTTAATCCGGCCCTTATTAGACTATTCAGAAAGCAGGCTGTTCACCAAATTTTGGCAAATTTCCAGCAATATACGGTGCCTGTTCGAGGGCAGTGAAACCCCCCATAGTGAAGCAATGGTTAATCTATTCAGAGACACCGAACAGCACAGAAATGTCAGTGAAATGTACTGATGTTCCGTGGTTTCTTTCGGCAGGTTTAATCCCATAGGCTTCAATGTTAAAAATATTCAAGTTTTCACTCAAAATCGAATAAACCATTTATTCTTTCAATCTGCAGTAAAAAGTCTAAAAAATTTTTGGATTCTTTAGGCATTTTTCAGGATTTTTTCATCATTTTTTTTTTCTGTATTATTTATTATTCATAGGATCTTATATGTTAATTCCAGATATTTTCATTCAGTAGTTTTTTTTGCAAACAGCATTTCAAATATGACACTTCCAATCGTTTATATTTTTTTAACCCCGATCGTTGGCTTGTCTGCATTTTCCGGCGGCTGGTTGACGCTGTGTTCGGCGGATCGTCTGTTTTTTTCCGGTCGTGTTCGACAGGTTTTTTGTGGCAGTTCAAAGTGATCTGATATTTCAGATTGTATCGGCTGTGTTTTTTTCGGCAGCTTTTCGGCTAGATTTCTACGGTTTTGCAGCTGATTTTTGGATCCGTTCCCTGCACTCCGGGGACCCTGCGGTGAATACTGAAGTGCGGGGAACGAGAGAGCACCGAAATGTCGGTGACATTTCGGTGCTCTCTGAATAACCCCTTATGTTTTAGTAAAAAAGGTAAATGAGAGAAACTAGACATGTGCATTTGTGTTCCGGACAACGTGAGAGACATCCAAATTATGGGTGGCTTGTTGAGTCTTCTTAAAAAGAAACCAATGAAAGGACACCTCAATGAATTAACAACAAAAAAATCCTGTAGCTGGTTGGTGTGGACTTAGAAAGGATGGACTTTATGATCTCCTCTGATTTAGCTCCTCAACTGCTGGCCTTGAGAGGCGATAGAAGGAAAAGGAGTTTCCCATCTTTGAGCAAGTGGCTGAGATTAACATCATTGCAAATTTGGTTTCAGAAAAAAAAAGGAAATGATAGAATGAAGACATGTGCATTATTTTCCGGACAACATGAGATTTGTCCAAATTATGTCAATTTCTTGAGTCTTCTGAAAGAGGAATCAACACAAGGACACCTGAAAGAATTAACCAAGGAACAATTCATATTTTTCGATAGCTGGTGGGTATTGACTTACATCAGAGCGAAGGGGCTTTTCTCCTCTGATTTAGCCACTCAACTGCTGGCCTTGAGTTGGTGGCGATAGGGAGAAAAGGAGCTTCCTATCTTTGAGCAAGTTGTTGAGGTCATATACCTTGCTCACCCATAGTGTACAAGGTAATCCAGATGTGGACCCCTTACTTGTGGGTCTATGAGAGTTATCTGACAAGACCAAACAAGGACAAAATGATCATCAGGAGCTGCGGTTCCTCTTGTTCAGAGGAGGCATTTAGACGTTTTGATAAGGTGATAGCAGACCGATTTCAATATGGTTCGGTCTCCTCTGTAATGGTGCCATGGAGCTAAAACCGTGTAAGACCTGAGCTGAGTCACACCATAGGTTAAGACACTTATGCTGTTGCCTGTTCTCAGGACTCTCACAAATCTTGTGATGTTGCCTGTTCTCATGGCCCTCTCATACTTTGCTCACCCAAGAACGAAGCCCAGTTTTAAGACCAGGAAGGGTTCTTGTAGCTGGGTTTAAGGTTAGGTATCAGCCACAAATTTCTCGAGCATTTACCAATTGACGAACTTAGAAACATAGAAACATAGAAAAATGTCGGCAGATAAGAACCTTTCGGCCCATCTAGTCTGCCCAATTACATGGATACTTTACCTGGATTTATCTTTTGTTTAGGATAGCCTTATGCCTATCCCATGCCTGCTTAAATTCAATTACTGTTTTGGCCTCTACCACTTCTACTGGAAGACTGTTCCATGTATCCACCACCCTCTCAGTAAAATAATGCTTCCTGATGTTACTTTTAAACCTTTGCCCCTCTAATCTAAGACTATGTCCTCTTGTTTTGCTACTTTGTTTCCTTTTAAATATACTCCCTTCCTCTACCTTGTGGATTCCCTTTACGTATTTAAATGTTTCTATCATATCTCCTCTGTCTCGTCTTTTTTCCAAGCTGTACATGTTAAGATCATTAAGCCTTTCCTGGTAACTTTTCTCCTTCAAGTCGTACACCATTTTAGTAGCCCTTCTCTGAACTCTCTCTAAGATGTCTATATCCTTCTGGAGATACGGTCTCCAGTACTGCACACAGTACTCCAAGTGAGGTCTCACCAGTGCTCTGTACAGTGGCATGAGCACTTCCCTTTTCCTACTGCTAATACCTCTCCCTACACAACCAAGCATTCTGCCAGCATTTCCTGCTGCTCTATTACATTGACTACTTACCCTTAGATCCTCTGAAATAATAATCCCTAAATCCCTTTCCTCAGATGTTGAGGTTAGGACTGTATCAAATATTCTATATTCAGCCCTTGGGTTTTTACGTCCCAGGTGCATTATCTTGCACTTATCCACATTAAAACTCAATTGTCACAGCTCCCACCATTTTTTTAGTTTACCTAAATCATTTGTCATTTGGCTGATCCCTCCAGGAACGTCAACCCTGTTGCAAATCTTTGTGTCATCAGCAAAAAGACATACTTTTCCATTAATACCTTCTGCAATATCACTAATAAAAATATTAAAGAGAATGGGTCCGAGTACTGACCCCTGAGGTACCCCACTGGTAACAAGACCTTGTGCCGAATAAACTCCATTTACCACAACCCTCTGTTGCCTCTGTTGGAGATACTGGAGCTAGACTCATGAAAAGCGTTGGGCGCATCTTTCGTCATCCTAAAGTTTACACAAATCCTTCAAAGCTTCTGAATAATAGGATTTACCTTATTTTCTTAATTTAACTCAGCATGGAGAAACAGAGAGAAAGGTGACATTTAGATAAAAGGTCCTTGAAAATCTGATTTACTTTGAGAAGTGATGGATCTGTATTAAATCTTCACGAGTGATCTATACTATGATGCTTAACAAATTCAACCTTCTTAGCGGAAACGAACGCTGTTATGAGGCTTCCGTCTTTCATCGTCCCCTGTGATTTCTACTCTTCCGACTGAACCCTTGCCAACTTGTCATGCAGACGGTTTGCCGCGGCAGTTTATGGGTGTCCACATATGTTCCAAACGTTCATGGGAATAATTAAGCCAATAATAAACATCAGGGAACAAGCTCGGGAAAAACATTAATATGCTATAATCGACAAACATGGTATCGTAAAGATGACGATTACCACTGATTTAAGGCTGGTGGCATTAATATTGTAAACAAGCTCTGGGCACATGATATTGTGCTTAAAAAATGCATAACCTTGAATTTATCATTTGACAGAAGTGATTATGTGTACCTTTCATTTTCTAATTAGTACCTTATTAGCAGACATCTGGCTAAAGATACAATGGCAAGCTGTTTGCTCTGATATCCCAATCTGTTCTTTAATTGTACTTTTTGTCCACAAATTACTAATTTCCAAGCAAAGTCTTTGCTGCTAAGAGCGTGGCAGTGATATCTAACGCTATAGATGCTGTAGATATTTTGGGCCACATTTCCCATGATGCTCAGTTAGCCTTTAGGCAGGGTCCTGCTCAATCATCCCTTTTGTGGTTGAGTTTAATCAATATTGTTTGTCCGATTCAGAGAGGACGAGGCCGACAAGGATACAAAATTCTCCATTCGTAACATGTATGTGTACGTCGACTAGTCTCGTGTTCCTACGTTCAAATGTGCTTGAAATCCCCAAATGGACAGCACCCTATGAAGAGATTAATTAGCCACCCAGCTCGGTGAAATTTATAGTCAGGAGGTAAATCAATGGCCTGATCATCTGGCTTTTACAATGTGGCGCGATGCCAAACACAAATGTCTCGCGCCCAGTTTGAGTCTTCTCTGCACAACGCTAGACGTGCAACAAAATTTGCAGATATGTCAGTCCTAAAGAACAAGTATTTCAACTCATTGTGAGGTTGACTCCAGTATGTATTATTTTAGTCTAATAATAGCAATGCACAGAGTCGGAAAATGTCAAGTTTTATGCCATGTCCTTTAGAGAAATATTTTTGTCAATGTTAATGTCAGTAAATTGCATATATCCAAAGATATGTTTATATCTGTCTATTCGCCTATCGCACTATCATTATATCTGCCTATATCATACGTCTATCTGCCATTGTTTCATCTATCTAATATCACCAGAGTATAGCAGTGCATATTGATACCTTGTTTATTGGACAAACGTTACATTTAAAAGACAAGAGTCCTTCCTGTCTATCTCCCTTCTCCAGGTCTGGAAGCTCTCGTGTATACAGTATACTGTATATATATAGTAAGCATTACAATTGTGGTGGAGGCAAAAAAAGTGAGATTAAAAGCCTCCACACTGCAAATAATAAAGTTTATAGCTGCGGAGGACATTTACACATCCCAGCAATTCAGAGAACCGCTTAAAGAGCTCCTGTGCTACATTCCCCTTATGCAGCAAGGAACGCTGGGTAGGATATGCAAATGAAGTCCAACACCTTATCACTTTTTTTGCATCTAGGCTCTGTAATAACACAGAACCCGTCCTGTCCAGTGTCATGCCATATTAAATGACTATTTTTTAGCAAAGGCCAGGTTTTATTCATATATATATATCCTACCCAGAATTCCTTGCTGCATATGGGGAATGTGACACTCTGGGATGCAATTCATCGAATTGCTGTGATCTGCAAGTGGCTTCTGCAATAATAAAGACACTTATTAAGCGTGGAGGCTAATTTATCTCACTTTTTGTCCTCCACCACAACCCTTATAGATACTAATTTACCGTACAGTCCAAGCATCCACTGCAACTGGTCATCATGCCTAGCTCCTGCTGATGAGGCTCCAACAAACCCGAAACAGCGCTGTCCTAGGAGTGGCTTTGACCAGTTGCATAAACCTTATCTCTGTTAGAAAGCCACAGTGTGACATAGCATTGATTTTAGGGTTCTGTGTAATAACAGACCCAGGATGCATAAAAGCGAGACGGGGTCATTTGCATATCCTACCCAGAATTCCTTGCTGCATACGGGGAATGTGGCACTCTATGATGTGTAAGTGGCTTCGGCTTCTGCAATAATAAACACACTTATTATAGTGTGGAGGCTTTTTTATCTCACTTTTTGTCCTCCACCACAACCCTTGTAGATACTAATTTACCGTACGGTAGCTATCCATTTTTGCGTGGGATTTCGGCACGGAGGCTCAAGCGTAACAGTGGGCTGGCTCTTATCAGGCAACTCATTGGTATGTATATATATATATATATATTTATTATTGCAGAAGCCACTTGCACATCACAGCAATTCAAAGAACTGCATCCCAGAGGAACCCTTGACAAAGGCTCTCAGGGGCTGAAACGTTGGGATTTTTTTAATGCATACCCAATAAATTTTATATTTTACAACTCCCGGTGTGCTCTCATGCTTTGTATTTATATATATATATCTGTGTTTCATATTTTTCTTTAAACTCTGTGCAGAATACCTGTATCAGGCTGAGTAATTCCTAACCCGCAGGCAGAGCGCTCGCAGCCCGGGTGCGCTTCATTTAAGGGCTTAAAGTCATAGGAGCAACATAGCAACAAACCATTTTTGACCCCGAATTACTAAATTAATTTTAAAGCTGGTTCTGCGGATAAAAAGCCGTGTAAAGCATTTTTAAATGTACCTTTGTGAATAAACAAAGATAATTGGTGTGAACAAGTTAATGCACACTGTCTGCACACGGCTTTTATCCAATTTCCTTTAAGTGATTAATGCTCCGTAATTCCAGAAACGGGATTCACTTCATCTCAAGGTTGCCTGGACAAAAGCATTTGTTACAAGGGAAGAAACCATAGATTAAATGCTTTGTTTTTATGGAAACAAAAAAGCGCTTTGCTCATTTTACCGTCTTAAAGGCGGTTTATTTTTCTTCTTATTTATATTCGTCACATTAGGGTAGTTTTTATTTTTATCGCGGTGAATTTCGCAGTCGCGTGGATGATCACGACAGTATGGCCGCCATTCGGTGTTAGATTGTTATGGGCACCATCAAAAAGTAACATTTCTTAATACTTTAGATTTTATTAATTATTTTTATTGTACATTAACCATTATTTATGGAAAAATGGCACATGTATTTATCTCAGCAACAATGGGGGTTTTCCTCTAAGTGCCGGCGTTACAAAAACTGGCCAAGTTTGAGGATATTCTCGAAACTAGAACAGCAAAAGGAGAAGCTTCACGGTGCAGCTTCTCCTTTTGCGGTTTGAATAATAGTTTTGAGACGCGCTGGAGTTTCTCAGCACTGAATTAATTTAGCCAATTTTTTCAAAGCTGGCAAACACCGGCATTTAACTTCCCTGGCGGTCTAATTTTTACAAAATTTTATATCTAAAAGCGTTTCAATTTTTTTGGAAAGGAAATGTGTTGTTTTATATAGTAAGCCTGTATTCCGTAGGAATAACTCACTGAAATCCGTGCAAGCAAGAGTCTAGTAAACACACGCAGTCAGAGAAGGATTGAAACACGAAATAATAATTTATTATCCCAAAAACAATTATCCAAAATTAGGGATGCACCGATACCATTACTAGTATCGGTATCGGTGCCGATACCGGGACCTGCACGTGCAGGGCCCCCGATACCCCCGATACCCAAACCGATACTGGAAGCCAGCGCTGGGCTGGCTTGCCGGCCGGTTTCGTTGGTGCGCTGCTTGGCTCCTCCGGCATCTTCTGTCTTCGTGCAGCCGCTGGCAGAGGTTGTAGCCCAGCCACTCGTTGAGAACCATGTGCACAGCCTCACGTGACTGTGGACGTGGTTCCCAACAAGCAGCCAAGCTACAACCTCTGCCAGCGGCCACTCGAAGACAGAAGACGCCGGAGGAGCCAAGCAGCGCCGGAGGAGCCTGGCTGGTTGAGTTTTCGGATCTGGGCAAGCACCAGCGAAACTTGTATTGCAAAGCCTTATTACATTTTAGAAATAATTTTTATTTGCCTTTTATTTCAGTAATTCTGCTTTGAGAATAAATACTTTTTTTTTGGTACCCCCTGTGTCCTGTATATTTCATTGGCAAGGGAATGTACATGTAAACAAGAATCCCAGCACCCAAAAAGTTTATTTTACAGTACTTTTACAGTAATTTTCTTTTATTTACAGTTTTTCAAATTTGCCGCCTGGTCCCGCCCCCCTACATTGCGTGGGTCGCAGGGGGCGGAACCAGGAAGCAAAGTCGCTGGCTGCCGCGATCACACTGTGGTGACAGCGGAGACGGCGAGGGAGTGAAGGATGCGTGAGTATGCATCCAGCCCGAGTGTGGCTCTGGGTTACCGATTGCAGTAGTGAAATTTAACCCCCGAGTCACACTCCGGAATACCGCCAGGGAGGTTAATGGAAACCCCCTATGTGTATAATAAACTAGGAATGGATCGCATGTCCGCATTCAAAGTCTACTGCGCTGCGATCGAATATTTTAATGGAAATGCCCATGATCTCTTTCTTATATAATCAACATTTTTGGTAAAGAATGCTCTAGTGATGGCATTAATGCAGTGATCGTTTTTTTTTTTTATGAGTACCTTTCATACCAGGCTCTAGCTGGGCACATGTGATGTATGAGTTGGCATTATTGAGTTGTCATTTTCAGATTCAGAGTGAAGATTGCCTGAAAAGATCTGAGAGTAGACATTGAGACGTCAGATATGGCGCTGTGGATATATATACAGCTGACTGTGTGAAAGAGCAATAGGTTGACATTGTTTAAAGTTTATTTTGCGAACCCATCATTGCTCCTTCGGTTAGATGAGAAAGTGCCCGTGGTGCAATGTCAAACAACAGCGTGATAACTCGAGTTTACTGCTGAAAAACATTCACTGTACCAGCATCTCCGACACATTGTGTGTGCTGGTCCACATTCCACCCATTTAGTGATAACCAAACAGATCAAACACTGGCATTTCATTATGCAAATCCTACAGGACATCTTCATTCTCTACTTGTGGTGGTTGATTGTACTGATATCTTCCATTCCTTAACCCCTTCACTACTGAGATTGAGATATCTCGGGCTTCAAAGGCACCATACGGTGCACCAATATTGAGATATCGCGATCTGCTGATCTGCAGCCCAAAAGCAAATGAAATTCATTGCAGCAAACAAATTTCATTTGCTTTTGGGCTTCAGAAGGTGCACCCAAGGTTTTAGCCCTGTGGACATAACGCCCAAAGAGATAAAACTGTGTAAAATCGTACGATGATGCCCTTACATCGGGCTTTCAGCAGCCGATGCAGGAAAAAAAAAGAAGAAATTAGACCTGTAGCACAAACTGCTGTAACTCAATTTGGCAGTAGATGGCGCCATCTACTGGCCAAAACACGTTATTTACAGTAAAAAATACAATGGGTATATACTCAAATATTTCCTACTTTAAAATTTATTAAAAATGATTTTTTTAAAAAAAACAAACACTGGTTTCTGACAATGGTCTTTTGGAGAATCACTTGGTAGTGAAGGGGTTAAATATCATAAGTGATAACCATACACCGAACTTCTCAACATCTACCCAAATGAGTTAATAGTTACAAAGTAAGTAAATATGTTTTTCAACAAGCAATTTTTCAGATTTGCCCGTTTAACCGAAAATCGGGGCATTTCACTGACATTTCGGTGCAGTTCGGCATTCTCTGAATAGATTAACCATTACTTCTGTATGGGACAATTTCACTACTACTGAAGAACAACGCACCGCGGCAAACTGCTCCATAGTTTGCTGTCGATTCACCAAATTGACAGCTTTCTAAATAGACGAACTGCCAAGAAATTGCACCGTTCGATGCCCTTCGGTAGCAAGTTTGGCGCTCTTTGAATAACTCTTATAGTGTTTAAACACACACAAACACACCCACTTGCATTGAGATAGGGTACATGGTAACTACTCAAGTCTGTCATTAAGGCTAGGGTCAGACGAACGCATTTTCGCGTTGTTTGTGAAAAAGTGCGTTCGAACGAATGGACGCATTTTTTCACGGAGTACGCGATAGCGGTCATACGATGCGCATTTGCGTTCGTGATTTTGTACGGATCATCAATAAAACACTTTTTGCATCTGGACGTTATGTTGGCCGGACATTAGCAGCGTCTGACGTCTCCAAATCACACACACACGCCGCTAGCGGACGCAGCGCACTCTGTACGACCGTACTAGCGGTTTCACGTTCTCGACAAAATGCGTTCGTTTGCCACTTGCGTTGCGCAGCCGGACTTTCGTGCGACCGTACTTCGTATATTGGCCGTCATTCCCCGTCATTTGCTGCTAGTGCGGCCGTAATTAAGTGCGCCAGAACGCACGTTTAAAGTGTGCTAGTCTGACCCCAGCCTAAGAGAACTCATCATGGCAGCCATTTACATATGGCGGTTACTTGCTATATTCTATCCTCACCATCAAGACACAAATCTATTGATGTGGGTAATAATGATAAACCCATATATTTAATTTGTGTGTTGACTGGATGATACGCACTGCATTATATTTATATCATGAGGGACACTAAACCAGGCATCCTCCCATAAGTCGAAGATGTAGGTGTAATAAAAGCTTTAGCCACACCATCATTTACGACATTTTTTGCATGCAAGTTGCAATGTCTCCCATGTTACCATGTAATATTTCGTTGCCAATGAAAACCCCCCCAAAGTAATTTAGTGAATGGTGTAAGAGATCTCCATCTCAGATAAAGCCCAGGAGGCATCTTCTCTCAATCTACAATTGTAGCAGTAACATGTCAATACACAAAAAAGGAACCATCAACAAATTGAGGTCAAAATATGAAGCAAGAGGTCACTGGGCAAGTGGTCGACAAACAAGGTCAAGAGATTAAGACAAAAGGTCAGTATATGGATATATCAGGAAGAGCGCAGGAAATGAACACTAAGTGGGACTACAACTAACCATAGGGTAATTGGCAGGTCAGAATGTATAGGAATAATATACGGGAATGAGCCTGATGTCATTAGTAGGGGCCATTAGGAAAACCCCATAAAGAAGAGTCATGGAGGACTAAGGGAGACATCATTTCAGATGCTATGTTATTTGTGCCTACAGTATTTTTCACTGCTGGATCTGGGGCTGGTTTACAGTGTGACATCACATCACAATGATGGTGTGGAAAGGAGCCATCCACGTCAGGCCCAAAGATGGCAACAGCCAACTAGGCAATCGTAGTGTCATGACAAATGATTAGCATTATGCTCAACTAAAACAAGTTGTAAATGCCCATATGCACAAACATGCCCCATTGTCAGCAAACGGTCTACAAAACCCAATAAAGGTTTACCCATTTCTCATTCTATAATATGTAGGATACATTGACTGACCAAATATAAAGTCTCACATTGGAGCACCTTTTGCTGTGATTGTGGCACACATTCACCGTGGCATCATTTCAATAAGTTGCGTAAAGTCTTCTCCAGCACATTAACCCAAAGATTCTCAATGGGGTTAAGGTCTGGACTGTGTGGTGGCCAATCCAAGTGTGAAAATGATCTCTTGCACAATTTGAGGCCGATGAATCCTGGCATTGCCATCTTGGAATATGCCCGCTGTGCCATCAGGGGAGAAAAAAACCCATTGATGGAAAAACCTGCTCATTCAGTATATTCAGGGAGTCACATGACCTCATTTTTTGTGCGGCTGAAACAAGTCAATCACTGCAGTAATTATCCAATGAAAGGTTTAGTTAAATCCAGGTGGGGACTCTCTTATTTTGGCCAGGCTGTGTATATTTAAGAAGAAGCTAGGTTGCTTGGAGCTTCTCTTTCGACGGAGGAACGATTAATCGGCTCCTTGTTTGACCGTATCCTTGCATGCGCTATAACAGGTCATGAAACCTGTGTACAACATCATAGATTATTTGTAACAAAATCAAAACAAGGACTTCCTCTGCCAACTGAAAGCAGCCCGCTCCCTTTGTTACAAAGTAACACTATCCTATAACTCTTTACAAGGCTGGAGAGACAGGAGAAGTCTATTTAACTGGTCCCCAGGGGTCATCTTTTACTGGTCTCAGTAAGAAATTCTAATCAACAGCTGTGAGGATGAATGACCTTTGTAAATTCACATATAATTAATTCATGTGGTTTATAATTATTTAATCCATAAAACTTCTTAACTTTACCAGCTAGGGGGTCATATCTAATAGTGCACAGGTTTGGGTATTTATAAACTTCAATGATAGAGAAGCCGTTTCCATGGCAGTGGCCACGTTAAACACAGCAGAAACCAAATAAACATTGCATTACCATTAATTGATTAATAAGTAGTTGGTAAAATAACAACATATTAGATACATATCAATTTTGTAAAAACATAGTGCCCTATCACGTTCTTAACGAAAAAACGCACGGTAAACGCTTGAATTTTTGCGCGGAGCTTTAAACGTCAACGCGCGTAAATCAACGCCGGTATTACAATCCTCACGCATTTTTTCATCTGTCAAAGAATAACGTGCGGAAAACGGACGCGCAAAAACGTTGCGCGCAGAAATCGGTGTGCGGACTGTTTTTTACACGCGATTCAGCCAATCAGAATTAAGAACCACAATTGTCTCACGTTAACTTTTTGCACCTGTCAAAGTCAATCTGCGCATATATGCTGTATCAAAAAAAAAAAAAAACACGCACAACCTCTCAAATTTATTGGTTTGGGTATGTGTAGAATGAGTAACTATACTGCGTTGCGTGTTTTTTTTTTTGGGCTGGTGTATTTGGGTTCGGCCGGGTTGATAGAATTTGCCTTTAACACCATCTTTTACGAGTTGCTAAATTATGCGCGCAAAGGCTGTGCGTTAAAAACTGCGCATAGATTGTAATACCATCCGCGTACCAGCGCACAAACGCATTTGCGCTCACAATGTTAAGTATAGGATGCGCGAAGTACGGTAAGCTCGCGCAGGTTTACCGGCGGTAGGCGAATACGCGCGATTGTTGCGCTGAGATTGTAATACGACATTCTGCGCAAAGGGTTTTGCCCCACGCGTTAATGCATTTTTGCGCGAGCGCAAACGTATGCTCGAAGAATGTAATAGGGCCCATATACTTTTAAATTGAACCATATTTTATATTTCCGACAGCATCCATATGTGTATATATATATTTTATATTATAGTTTTATTTATTATATATTCTATTTAATTTTTATTCAATAATACCGAATGGGGACATTTTCACATTAAGATCTATTCGCAATTTTTCTAACACCCGTTTTCTTTGTTACGTAGTTCCGCGTCACATTCCAGTAAAAGGTATGCCATGACATTAATACAAAAAAAAACAGTACAAAAAAAATTCTATTTGTACATAAAAAAATCTGCTAACATCACAAACCAAAGCATATTAAAAAAGAAAGAAAATCAAAAATTTATAGCGTAGAACAATAACACAATTTCGTAAATATCCCATCCCACGTCTAGAACAAACACAATTGGGATTTATAGGACTCCTGCCAATCCGTGTCATACTGAAGTAGATCCCCACGGTTTACTTTTTGACAATCTCAGCTTTCTTTAAAGCCTGTAATCATCCAGGACTTCATTGTTCCTCCACCTGCTCGGCATATTGATCATCCTGGAGGAAATTACCTTTGTCTGTGACCTGGGAGTAGCCTCATTCTTTGGGCTTCTTTATGGTCTAATGGTTTGGAGAATGGTGGAGACCACAATGGTCCAATTATTTAGTGTGGGGATGTCCAAACAAGTCCTCCGGGGACTTTAAACAGACAGAATTTTAGGCTTTAACTAATTAACAGGCTCTCGACCAAATTACACTGTTTTACTCTTTGTCTAAACTTTAACGTATTAGCCTGAAAACAATTGGACGGACTCTGATGTGCAAACCTGAAAACATATACATTACGTTTTAAAATGAAACAAAATGTCATTTGTCACATATCGCTGACAAATACTATCAGGTCTATTCAAAGAAAGGTGAAACTAAGGAGAATTTTTATTTAATTATAAAGTATTTTACCAGGAAGGATACATTGAGATTTCTCTCGTTTCAGTAGGTCCTGGGTTCAAGAAATATCGCGTTTTTTACAGTCGTTACAAAAAAACAAAGTAATAAAATGCAAATTATTAAAAACAAAACACAAATATAAAGATTAACACAGTAAATAAATATGTAGGAAATATAGTCACTATGTTACATGTTTACAGGTGCATTCTGTATATAGTCACTATGTTACATGTTTACAGGCGCATTCTGTATATAGTCACTGTGTTACATGTTTACAGGTGCATTCTGTATATAGTCACTATGTTACATGTTTACAGGTGCATTCTGTATATAGTCACTATGTTACATGTTTACAGGTGCATTCTGTATATAGTCACTGTGTTACATGTTTACAGGTGCATTCTGTATATAGTCACTGTGTTACATGTTTAAAGGTGCATTCTGTATATAGTCATATGTTACATGTTACAGGTGCATTCTGTATATAGTCACTATGTTACATGTTTACAGGTGCATTCTGTATATAGTCACTATGTTACATGTTTACAGGTGCATTCTGTATATAGTCACTATGTTACATGTTTACAGGTGCATTCTGTATATAGTCACTATGTTACATGTTTACAGGTGCATTCTGTATATAGTCACTGTGTTACATGTTTACAGGTGCATTCTGTATATAGTCACTGTGTTACATGTTTAAAGGTGCATTCTGTATATAGTCACTATGTTACATGTTTACTGGCACATTCTGTATATATTCACTGTGTTACATGTTTACTGGCACATTCTGTATATATTCACTATGTTACATGTTTACTGGCACATTCTGTATATATTCACTGTGTTACATGTTTACAGGTGCATTCTGTATATAGTCACTATGTTACATGTTTACAGGTGCATTCTGTATATAGTCACTATGTTACATGTTTACAGGCGCATTCTGTATATAGTCACTATGTTACATGTTTACAGGTGCATTCTGTATATAGTCACTGTGTTACATGTTTACAGGTGCATTCTGTATATAGTCACTATGTTACATGTTTACTGGCACATTCTGTATATATTCACTGTGTTACATGTTTACTGGCACATTCTGTATATATTCACTATGTTACATGTTTACTGGCACATTCTGTATATATTCACTGTGTTACATGTTTACAGGTGCATTCTGTATATAGTCACTATGTTACATGTTTACAGGTGCATTCTGTATATAGTCACTATGTTACATGTTTACAGGCGCATTCTGTATATAGTCACTATGTTACATGTTTACAGGTGCATTCTGTATATAGTCACTGTGTTACATGTTTACAGGTGCATTCTGTATATAGTCACTATGTTACATGTTTAAAGATGCATTCTGTATATAGTCACTATGTTACATGTTTACAGGTGCATTCTGTATATAGTCACTATGTTACATGTTTACAGGTGCATTCTGTATATAGTCACTATGTTACATGTTTACAGGTGCATTCTGTATATAGTCACTATGTTACATGTTTACAGGCGCATTCTGTATATAGTCACTATGTTACATGTTTACAGGTGCATTCTGTATATAGTCACTGTGTTACATGTTTACAGGTGCATTTTGTATATAGTCACTATGTTACATGTTTAAAGATGCATTCTGTATATAGTCACTGTGTTACATGTTTACAGGTGCATTCTGTATATAGTCACTGTGTTACATGTTTACAGGTGCATTCTGTATATAGTCACTGTGTTACATGTTTAAAGGTGCATTCTGTATATAGTCACTATGTTACATGTTTACTGGCACATTCTGTATATATTCACTGTGTTACATGTTTACAGGTGCATTCTGTATATAGTCACTGTGTTACATGTTTACAGGTGCATTCTGTATATAGTCACTATGCTACATGTTTACAGGTGCATTCTGTATATAGTCACTGTGTTACATGTTTACAGGTGCATTCTGTATATATTCACTATGCTACACGTTTACAGGTGCATTCTGTATATAGTCACTGTGTTACATGTTTACAGGTGCATTCTGTATAGTCACTATGTTACATCAGGATCCAGCACCAAAGGGGTTAAAGAGAGGCACCACTGGGGAGGGCAGACTGTGTCCTTTCCAGCGATGCCTGCCTATCTTCCATGGCTGCTAGCAATGGGGAGAGAGAGGGGTTCTAAGGACCATCCCCTTCAGGCACTCTCCCTGCTCTGGTGGAGGGGGGTGCCTGAAACAGACATCATCACGCCCGGCACGATTTCGACAGTCCACTAGCCGGCATCCCGGAGACCTGCACCGGGAGACCAAAGCGATTGGCTGAAATACCGGAGCGATCGCCTCTGCAAAGTCAGGACGCACTCAGCGCTCCTACCACACGCTGAGCGTGTTTGACAGGACGCGCTGAATACATCATGCGCAGTGAAGTAGTTAAAGAGCATTTAGTATTTTCATTGTTTACAAAACCTCTTTATTTTTAAAATACATTTTTGTATTTTTTAAAAAATATTATTTTTTAAGGGACCTTTTGCTTTTTTTATAAAAAAATTAAAGGACCTTTTTTATTACTTATACACATTTTTACTACAGTTTTATTTAAATTATTAGGAGAGTGAAGACGTCCTTTTTTTTTTTTTTCATTTTGTTCGCCGAGGCCATTTCTTTGCTTATCGGCGCTTTTCACCAATGTCCAATAACTGCTGCAGCGACCCTATTTGCGGCACAATACGGTGAACATTCAGTTAATAGTGAATGCACTGTATTTTCGGTGTAATGGAATCGCCAAATTGTGCCAAAAATAAAAACACCGATATTGATCCCAGTGATTTCAGCGCTTTGTGAAAAACAGTCATAGTCACGTTTAAAAATCACGTGAAATATATTTTTTGTATAAAAACATTTAAATCTAATCAATAATTTGCCTCTGCCATGTGTATCCAAAGATTCTTGTAGAATCTAAAATAAGCCGATGCATGGATACATTTTGTAAAATGTTTTTCTGCTGAATTTATTTTATGAAAATAATAACTTTGGCATTTTTTTCCTGAAATCTCATCCTAATATAGACGAGAGATGAACAGAGCGCCTGATTTTGCGTATCCATTGTTGCTGCTAAAGCACATAATGTACTGTATGTTCTTTGCATTATTGAATGTTATGCAAATTTATGTAAACTATGGACAAAGCTGTCTTTATGAAGTCTACTGCTATCAGTTCTGTAGGATAATTATTCTGTAAAATGTGGCCAAAATCTTCTATCGGAAAGGTCAAAGAACGTTCTGCACTTCCTGCGCAGTGGAAAGCTGTAATCTATGCAGATAATGACATGTACTATTCACTTCGGATCAATTCGGAAATTCCGGTGAATAAACGGCCATTCGGCGAATCGATCTCTCCGATTGCCAAATTATTAATATCTGAACAGAATTGCTCTCCGAATTAAACTATCCGGAATTTATCCGAATACACAGGATTATAATTGGCCAGATCTGAAAAAAGTCGGATATTTTCGGATTCATTTGGAATGTTCCACAGCTTTATTGATGCCTATGCGTCATTATGTGTGTCATTTTGGAGCACATGCTTCATTCTGTGCATTGTTTTTGGAGCATATGCCCAATTCTGTGAGTTATTTTGGAGCATATGCTTCATTCGGTGCATCATTTCTAAAATATAGGCATTGTTCTTTCTGTGCGTCGTCTTGGAAGAAATTGCCCAGTTGTGCGCATCATTTTATTTTTTTAGCATATGCTTCATTCTGTGCTCACCATGCTGTTTGAGCACGTTTTTCATTCAGTGCATCATTTTTGGAGCATGTGTTTCATTCAGTGCATCATTTTTGGAGCATGTGTTTCATTCAGTGCATAATTTTTTGAGCACATGGTTCATTCAGTGATTCATTTTTTGAGCACACGCTTCATTCAGTACATCACTTTTTGGGCACATGGTTCATTTAGTGTATCATTTTTGGAGCACACGCATCATTCAGTGCATCATTTTTGGAGCACACGTTTCATTCAGTGCATCATTTTTTGAGCACATGGTTCATTCAGTGCATCATTTTTTGAGCACATGGTTCATTCAGTGCATAATTTTTTGAGCACATGGTTCATTCAGTGCATCATTCTTTGAGCACATGGTTCATTCAGTGCATCATTTTTTGAGCACACGGTTCATTCAGTGCATCACTTTTTTGGCACATGGTTCATTCAGTGCATCATTTTTTGAGCACATGGTTCATTCAGTGCATCACTTTTTGGGCACATGGTTCATTCAGTGCATCATTTTTTGAGCACATGGTTCATTCAGTGCATCATTTTTTGGGCACATGGTTCATTCAGTGCATAATTTTTTGAGCACACGGTTCATTCAGTGCATCACTTTTTGGGCACATGGTTCATTCAGTGCATCATTTTTTGAGCACATGGTTCATTCAGTGCATCATTTTTGGAGCACATGGTTCATTCAGTGCATCATTTTTTGAGCACATGGTTCATTCAGCGCATCATTTTTTGAGCACATGGTTCATTCAGTGCATCATTTTTTGAGCACATGGTTCATTCAGTGCATCATTTTTTGAGCAGATGGTTCATTTAGTGCATCTTTTTTGAGCACACATTTCATGCAGTGCATCACTTTTTGAGCACATGGTTCATTCAGTGCATAATTTTTGGAGCACGCGTTTCATTCAGTGCATTATGTTTGGAGCATACGTTTCATTCAGTGCATCATTTTTGGAGCATGCATTTCATTCAGTGCATTATGTTTGGAGCATGCGTTTCATTCAGTGCATTATGTTTGGAGCATGAGTTTCATTCAGTGCATCATTTTGGAGCACGTGTTTCATTCAGTGCATCATGTTTGGAGCACGTGTTTCATTCAGTGCATCATGTTTGGAGCATGCCTTTCATTCAGTGCATCATTTTTAGAGCACACGTTTCATTCAGTGCATCATGTTTGGAGAACGCGTTTCAATCAGTGCATCATTTTGGGAGCAAGCGTTTCATTCTGTTTGTCAATTTGAGGCATGTACGTCATTATGTGCATCATTTCGTAGCCTCCCTTGCGTCATTCCTTACATATTTACATTTTACTACATCACTTTTCAGAATATTAAAAATGGGCTAATTTGTTTGGATGCTTTCAATATTTCGAATCGGTCTGATCCGAAATATGGGAATGTGCCGATATTCCTAACCGGTTTGGTCCGACAATTACTAATCTGAAATTTTTGGATTCCAAAATACTCCAAACTAAACTGAATTTTTTTGTGCACATGTCTGGGCAGCAAACTGGTTTTGGATTGGCTGCTGAGATCCCATCGTTTCTGCAACCTTATGGTTTTTCCTTTCCTCTAACTGGCTTTGAGATTTGCGACACAATCCCCAGGTGGCCCCATCCACGCTGAAAGCCTGTCAGATCTTGGGGTCAGAAGTGATAATTGCTTGCCAAAGTCGGGATAGATAAAAATAACGTTAATCAGTTGGGAATTTTATTTTTTCAGTCCGTTTTATGGAGGAAAAAAAACATCCAATGCATCATGTTTCTGCCATTTTTAAATACCCATTATTTGATACTTATCAGGTTTCTCGACTGGTATGTATAACGAGGCGGACTTTGACAGTTCTTCGCGGGGATGCCTAAACTTGCTTATAATGTTATTTGGTCTTAAACATTTGCTTCCGGAAGCATTTATTAATAAAATATTATGGGTTTGTGGCTACAATACAGTTATTTTTGTTATTTGGTTGTAAAAAAATAAATAAAAAATTAAAAAAGATCAGCTGGAAATATGGCACCACAGACAATGTGGCAGAGAGGTCAATTACAATGACATTTAAGTCATCATAACACATGCTGTATTGGAAACAATGTAATCGAGGCTTAAATCATGCAATCCAAGGGTAGAATTCCGCGGTTGCAAGGTTCAAAGGTTTTTATTGTTAAACATACTGAGGCTAAAAGACCAACTCAATGTTAAATGACTTCTTAATATCAGGTTGACCCAGGACTGGGAATTTTGTTCTCATGTCTCTAAGGGGGTTATTCAGAGAGCACCGAAATATCGCCGACATTTCGGAGCTTTCTCGTTCCCCGCACTTCCCTGCACTTCGGGGAATCAAAGTTCCATACCCTACGGTGAGTTCAGCATTCAACGCAGGGTCATCGGAGTGCAGGGAAAACCCACCGCAAACCCGGCGCAATCCCGCCGACAACTCACAAAGATCGAGCCTAGCACGCCGGAAAAAGCAAACTAACTGCTGATCACAGCGCAGAGCAATCGCCGGAAAAAGCCAACAAGCTGACGAACAGGGTGAAACCCCCCCCCCCCAAAAAAAACCCAATATGATTGAAAGTGTCAAAATTGAAACGCTGTTTGCAAAAAAAACTACTGATAAAAAATGCCTGGAATTTACACATAAGATCCTATGAATGATAATAAAAAAGGTTGTTACAGAAAAAATAAAAACTGCTTTAAAAATAAAAAAAAACACGAAAACAAACGTGTTGAAAAAATCCCGAAAAATGTCTAAGAGATCCTAAAAAAAATCTATAAATAAAGTGACTTTTTCCTGCAGATTAAAATAATAAACGGTTTATTAGATATTGAGTTAAAACGGGAATATTTTTAACATTGAAGTCTATGGGATTCGCCAGAATAAACCTGCCGAATGAAACCACCGAACAGCAGGGCAATTCTGCAACTTTTCTCTGCTGTTCGGTGTCTTTGAATAGATTAACCATTTAGATTTCACTGCGTTTGAACAGGCACCGTGCTTGCTGGCAGTTCGCCAAAATGTGAATAGCCGAATGTCCCCGAAATGGCAGCGTATGGGGAAATTCCCTGTTCGGTGACATTTCGGGGCCAGATCGGCTCTCTCTGAATAACCCCTTAAATCTCTTATTACTTATTCTAAGAGGGACACTTTATTCATCCTGACAACTTTATTGTTTTAAATTGGTCACGCTGTGATTAGTGCCTCCCCTCCTCTCCCTACGCTCCCAGCTCCCCCGATCTGGAGAAATCGCAGGGTGAACTGGAGGGGTTTCCTCTACACCACCCAGCGTCACCAGCAGACAAGATTTTTTAATTTCCCGGCTGCCGGTCACCAGATCAGTCACACAGAGAACATGCAGACGTCACCCTCACTGAGACCAAACACTAGCGAGCGTTCTCAGAGAGGCAGCCAATGGATCAGACCTGTGCATGCGCGAAGCTCCGATCCATCTTTCTACACAGGTGCTACAGAACTTGCGTCCGTAAAGTGCGCAAGTGTCGCAGCGGTACGCAGGAGAGCAAATTGCATCGAGGAAGCTTCAGGGACTTCCGGGTTCAGGAGTCCCTGAGCCGGAGAGGAGGTGCAGCGCATGGTGTGGGAGAAAAGGGGAGTAAAATCACTTAAAATAGAAATAAATAAATTGGTCAGAGGCAGTCAGCAGCATACGCCCAATTATTTAATGGAAAAAAAAGCCAACTCTACTTCTCAACACAGTATCCCTTTCATTTTTAATATCAGGTTGACCAGGGACTTAGAATTTACTTTTCTCTAGTTTCCAAGGCTCAATAATATTTTATCAAATCCACTAAAATGACTCAATGACGCTCATTCTTGTACAATGGAGTGGAGCTGAGCTAAAACTCTGAACCCCATATATATTATTTGTTTTAATTCTGATATATTCGGGCCAAAGTTTACTATTTGTTTGACAGTTCTCTATAATTCACCGAGTCATGAATAAACCCAAGAATAAACTATCTTTGTTATGAAATTCCACATTATCAGAAAACTATTACGTGATACCGGGAACTCGTCCATTAGAAATAATTGTGGGTCTATTAGTATACTTTGTGTCAACGTGATCTTAGTCCATGTGTTCCTGTCCACCGGATAATGGGCACTCTAAGATAGAATTCAAAATAGCTACTTACAGTCAATATAATCATTACTGTAAACTAGGTTTGTACTTTATATAAACCAGATGAACTTCCCACACTGTGAAACTAGAAATAACAAGTCTTCTAGATACATAGAGATAGACCATTACTATTTGAACCATATACCCATATACTACCCCTTTCTTAGCCAAAGATATCATTTTATGTGATATTTTGAAAGGGGTGGGATGGGATTTATTGGTTTTTGAATGAGGGGTTTTGATTTCATGATGCCAAAACTTGCCAGGCCTTTCCTGGCTTCAAGTATGGTAACCTTTAGCAACAAGTGTCCAAGAGGTGACCAAAGAACAAGCTGGCCAAGATGCAACGGAATGGTCACAAAGCTAGTTCTGACTTTGACTGGTGGATAGTGCATATGACGATATCTACAGAACTACACATTATATCTGTATAAGGACCTGTAATGGTGATATTTAGTCCCAACAGCAGAGTATGAGATTCAAAGAAATGCAGCAGAAAACCTAACACTGGTCCTTGAAGTGGTCATGCTAATAGCAGGTAAAAGGAAAAAGCAAACAAAAAGGGAAAAGTAAGTAAGAGAACCCAGGGATGGAGACTGGTCATTGTAATGGACTAGCTTGACAAACAGGGGAAACACAGAAAAGAGTAGTCAGAAGGCCAGCCGAGGTCAAGGGTCAATAGAGGAGCACATAATCAAAGAGACTAAGCCAAATAAAGGTGTTACGTTCCTCCTTGAGATATATAGATATATATATCTGATCCCTGCATGCAGAACAACTATCCTACACTTCCGATCCTTCGAATGGTCGGTACCTCTACCTTATCAAAATCGGAGGAGTACATAACCAAAACAACAGACCAGGGGTTAATATCAGGGACATAGCCAGAGACCAAGTTGCTCGTGAGCCTGACACAAGGAGATAAATACCAAATCGGGTTTCCAGAGGATAGCCTAGGGTCATATGCCAAAGCGGGTAGTCAGGAACGCCAGGGGTCGTATGCCAAAGTGGGTAGTCAGGAATGCCAGGGGTCATATGCCAGAGGGGTAATCAGGAATGCCAGGGGTCATATGCCAGAGGGGTAGTCAGGAATGCCAGGGGTCATATGCCAGTGTGGGTAGTCAGAACAGGAGCCAAGGGGTTAACAGCCAGGAGCAACGATTAAGAAGCCAAGTCGGTACACAGATAATCAATACGATATATAGACGAGCACTGAGAGGAGTGAGAACCACATCAGGGCAAGGAATATGTCTCAGACTACTGATTTTAATCCCAGGGGGTGCCACGTCATCACGCAGTGCTCCGCCCATGGCCTTACCACGTGATCGCATCCGTCCGTTACTTCACTCAGCGGCTGACGAGCGGGCAGCATCGAAGGCGCTGCCAGGCTACCTGGAGGGTGTGGAACATGACAAAAGGTTACCAGACGTCTAGGTGATGCGTGGCTACCCTGTCCATTATCAGAATAATGTGAATCAGGGTTGGTTTGGGAGACACGCAGAGCAGAGTGAGTGTTAGATCTGTTGTTAATGACACCAATTTGTCAAATGGAATATCGGGTGTAGAAAGACCACAGGTATGTGACTGGACCAAAGGGACAGGACCTTGAAACAAAATTACTTCATTTCTTCATCATAACACTCAAATCCCTGTTTTTAACCTTCCAACTCTCTCATGTTATCCGGGAGAAACAGACTTAAATAACCGTGTGATTACCTACAGGCAAATCAATTGTAAATGAGCTGTGTATGAAAGAGGAAGATGAAACAAAACTCATTGCTCTAATTCTGCTTCTATGAGAATCAATATATCCAGTATAAATGGAAATTAGTGAAGGCAAGCATTTACTGAATATATCACCTTCCTTGCCCCCCTTACAAACAAAGAGTTCTTCACTAACCACTATTGTGGCACCGAATTTAACGGAAGCACAAACTGGGGTAAAAAAAAATCGTTTTTGCAATGTCGGTGATCTTCAGCTATCCAGAGGAGCAAAATTCACCAATGCGGACAAAGTTGATGCAAGAAAGTTGAACAACGGTACCACCATTATTCTTCCGTTTAGCGAGTAAACTGCGACTATTCTCCATTCAGAGTCTACTGTTGTTTGAACCACCACTGGATATATGGTGATTTTAAAGTGTCACTATCCATTGAACTGCAATAGAAACGATGATACAACCAATGCTAGACATCTTCAACTGAAATTACTTGAGGGTCAATGAGGGTCAACTCTACGATGAACAGGAAGAAACTATGGAGGAAAGACCTGCGGAAAGAATGGTGGCAAGTATGTTAGTGGTTCCCTAGGTGGTGAATTCACTGTACTTGGTCCACTGTATTTCCCCGATGTTCATCAATGTAAAGCCACCATTCTTTCAATGATAGAATGCTAGATAGTGAAGAACCTCTTTGGCATTGAAAAATGGAAAGAAAATCATCGTGTCAGAGTAATCATTAAAAAGGCAGCAAGAAGCCGGTCTGTTCGAAAAGAGTATATGACATCAATGTGCTCTTTAGAAAAGGAAAGGTTTTTATGTGCTTTGAAGACAGCCATGTTTTATACAGCCGAGCGCTCGGATAAGGGAATAAGTAACATAATAATAAGGTTGTGTCAAACAATGTAGAAGAATTTCGGGCACTGTGTCGGCAAGTTGGTCGATTTCCTTCGGCATGCCGTGTGTTAATCCGAAAATGAATAATTTTCTATGAACCACTCACTGATCCCAAAAGCCATCTAATCCCCGCTTTGTTCCTCGACTCCAAGATCAATAAAAAGTTGTTAGAGAATTATTTAGTACAAATAAAAGTTATAATGAGAATGGATTTTTTCCCCTCCAACATACTGTTAAATGTGAAGAATTCATTTCTCGTATTTTCCAGCTAGTCTAGCCTGCAACCACACTTAATGCAATGTTTTGTACGAGAATTTGAGCAGGACACCGAGCTCCACTTATAAAAGAAATCCACCGTACACGCTGTTTATACACGCACGTCTGCTGTTCTGCTGTAAATAATAATTTTATAGATTCAATAAATTCTCTATTACCGGCACAAAGGACAGTTAAAATCGACAAACTCTTCCAACGTGATTGTCTCTTGAAACTTAGTGACATGAAAGAGGTACGGTGATCGGATCTTGCCCAGAGTGCGACATGGGTGGCATAATGGGGTGTGGACCTTCCCTCAATGCCATATCAGACATCTGTAGGGATGAACTGCCCTACATTCTTCTAGAGAGGAATGGTGACACGTCATGCTTTCATCTGGGTTTCTTCTCTGGTCTCCAGGGAGGAGCAACTGAGAGGAAACCTAGGTCTAGGAAATGGGTCTTAAACTTCTGACTGATCTACGGAATCGAGGACAACAGCCAACCAATAGCATTATGACTTCCTCTATAAATCCTACTTTCTGCACTTCTTTCTTGCCCTGTTTTGGTTTCTGTCTAGTACCCAATAGCGGGTTTCATACTGATTATATTGGTTTTCCGACTCGGCTTGCCCATTGACTATTCTACTCTCTGTACTCATGAGAGGACTTCGTCCATGGTTATGGTGGTTTCTGGAACTCTTAACCTTGGAAGCATTTTCTGACTAATCTTTCTCTGTATTCTCTGTCAGCCTGCCATTACTAAGAGCCAGCATTAGGTTTTATCCCTGTAGAAGTCTCGAACAGGAAATCGCCACAAAATATCCAAATAAAAAGTTATTTATTTTTAAAACCTATAGTATTAAAACAAATGTAAAATTCCCATAAGCCCGACGCATTTCGTCTGGGATACCAGACTTCCTCAGGGGCAATATATAGGTCAGTACAAAAACAAATCATAATTGTACTGACCTAGTACTGTATATTTATTTATTTAGTTTTAAAGGATTTTACCAGGAAGGATACATTGAAATTTCTCTCGTTTTCAAGTATGTCCTGGGTTCAAGAACATCGAAGTGTTACAGTTACAGAAATACAAAGTAATACAATGCAAGATATTAAATAACAACACAAATATACAGATTAACAGAAAATAAATATGTAGGACATATAGTCACTAGGTTACATGTTTACAGGTGCATTCTGTATTGAGGTATGCTAGTAAGGAGCTCGAGTGACTTAAGACTGGGGGAAGATTTGATGGTGTCTGTGAGGTTATTCCATAATTGTGGTGCTCTGTAGGAAAATGAGGACCGAGCCACTGTCTTTTTGTATTGTGGTATTGCAAGTAAGGTGCTGGTCCTGGATCGGAGGTTATAGGAGGAGGGAAGTGCTGGGGGAAGCAGTCTATTCAGGTAGGGTGGCAGCTTCCCAGAAAAGCTCTTAAACACCAGGCTGGAAAGGTGAAGGGTGCGTTTAGACTCCAGCGATGGCCAGTTTAGCTCTCTTAACATGTCACAATGGTGGGTCATGTAGTTACATTGTAATGCAAAGCGGCAGAATGAGTTATACAATGTAGTAAGTTTCTGAAGATGTGTTTGCGGGGCGGCTGCGTACACTACATCTCCGTATTCAATAGCCGGCATAAGCATTTGCTGTACAATCTGCTTTCTTACCGCGGGGCTCAGGCAGGATTTGTTTCTGTACAGTGCACCTAGTTTGGGGTAAAGTTTAGATGCAAGTTTTTCGATGTGGGGGCCAAAGGATAGATTAGGGTCCAACCACATACCTAGATATTTGAGAGAAGTGACTGTGGTCAGCGTGCCATTTGATTTTGTCCCAACACATAAGTGAGGATTTTGCAATTTGTGTAGTTTAGGTGCTGTTCCAAAGAGCATCGTTACAGTTTTGTCATTATTTTAAAAAGTTTGTTGTGTTTGATCCACTTTTCTACCTCTGTGAATTGTTCTTGCAGCACGGCCTCCAGCTGCGGGAGATCTGGTTTGCTGGTATAGATTACAATGTCGTCTGCGTACATATGTACAGTTGAGGCTTTGCAGATGTTGGGCAGATCATTTATGAATATTGTGAATAGCAGGGGGCCTAGTATTGAGCCTTGGGGTACACCGCAAGTGACGGGGAGGGAGGAGCTGCCAGAAATTGACACATATTGTGATTGGTCGGATACATATGATTGAAACCAGGTTAGCGTGCGATCACCAATGCCAGAGTTTTTAAGTTTTTCTAACAAGATGCCATGGTCTACTGTGTCAAAGGCCTTGGCAAAATCAAGGAAGATGGCTCCAGTTAGGTTTCCTTGTTCCATCCCAGCTTGGATATCATTGCAGACTATTAAAAGGGCGGTTGCAGTGGAGTGATTTGGACGAAAGCCTGATTGATCTGGGGTTAAGTAGTTCCAATATTGATAATAATCACGTAATTGTGTGTAGACGCATTTTTCCAAAATTTTTGACATTACAGGGAGCAACGATATCGGACGGTAGTTGGATACCAAAGTACTGTCACCACTTTTATGGATAGGTACCACTCTCGCAGTCTTCCAGAGTTTGGGTATGTATCCAGTCACCAGTGATTCATTAATTAGGGTTGCGACAGGATTTGCAATTGCCGGTGCACTGATTTTCAGCAGCATTGCTGGTATTTGATCAGGTCCAGACTGGTATTTCATATTTTGCTTACGGAGAAGTTTATTAATGACACTGACAGGCACTGGTCTAAAACTGAATTCTTGTCTGATACAGGGACTTTGCACAGTTGGAGGGGCCTGACCTGCATGAGGAGTTTCTGATTGCATGTCATTTCCTAGCTTGGCAATCAAAGTGGTGGCGCATCCAACAAAATAACCATTAAAGGCATTTGCTACATCTAGGGGGTGTTGCAGGGTTTGGTTGTTTACTTTGACAGCAGCCGGCTGGGAGTGGACTGGGGGTGTTTGTATGTTACTGATGTTACTTATATTGCCCCTGAGGAAGTTTGGTATCCCAGACGAAACGCGTCGGGATTATGCTAATTTTACATTTGTTTTAATACTATAGGTTTTAAAAATAAATATCTTTTTATTTGGATATTTTGTGGTGATTTCCTGGTTCGAGACTTCTACAGAGATCCTAACTGGTGGGGCACGGAAGTTGCATCCACCCAGATCCATTCTATCCACTCCAAGGACGTTTAACCTTTATAGATTATTTGTACTTTCTAGGAATATTAAGGCTGTGTTCAGGATCTCTGGCTGGGAACGCTAATTATTACGAGGAGTAAATGAAGCACTGCCCTTTTATTAGATTAATTATAATTAGAAGATAAAACCCATGTAAAATTAGGAAAAACCAGTGTGCACCCCACTTCCTTAAAAGTGCAACGCACATGAACAAGATCCTAATTTTCCATTATTTTGTTGTTGTGTTTTTTAAACTTGTTAATTCTATGTTTGTTTTTTTCTACCCATTGTACACCGCTTCGGAATATGTTGGTGCTTTACAAATAATTGAATATGTTTTTGTGATTTTAATTAATTAGAGGATATTATTTTTAACTCCAAGAACCTTCAAATCTTAAAACCAAGGCTCCAGAAGCATAATGCTTTTATGAGATGTAGGTTCTGGTGTGTCATGTTTTTGTACACGTTATAGGATTGAAAAAAAATCGAAATCATCATTGGGTTGAGGAAATAGATACAAATCCACTCTGTGCCTTTTCTCTATGCTTGACGCCATCTAGCATGGCATTGCAATGGTATGTGGTGTGTCTGCGCTACAGCAGAGTTTTGATGGAAAAAATAGTGAGAAATAGTGGACCTCATTTGTATATCCTACCCAGAATTCTCTGCTACACAGGAAGTGTGGCCAAGGAGCGCCAGGGACAAAGCAGGCCTCTGAATCGCTCAGACGGGTTCATTTTTTTAAAATGTTTTCTGTAGCAATTTGTGTACAGGAGGATTTCAATCTCTTTTTTGTCCTCCACTTTAACTGTAATCGTTGTTGATATATATCTAAATAAATACTTGTCACGGCAGGCGTGGCCCCAGCTCACAGGGGAAAACTGTTGGAGAGAACCTAATATTGCAAAAAATAGGTGTATATGTTACGGGTAAAGCCCGAAGTGCGGTTAATCCTAGGATTACCCGGGTGATCCTGACATTACCCAGGCGTCATTAGCAAAAGTCAGAAGTGAAATGAAATTTCGGACTTTACCCGAGTAATCTGCAAAGTATCCAGAGGCCTCTGTTTACTCCGGTTTTCTGCACTGTTTTACCCGGGTAATTCGCACATTACCCTAGTATTGCTGGATAAAGTGTGATGTGCAACGAAACATCTGACTTTATCCGGGTAATCTGCAAAGTATCCAAACGCCTCTGGGTTCTCGGCTTTTCTTGGGTTTTCAGCAGGTTACAGTTGGCTGAATTCCGAGGATTACCCGGGTAAAGCTGCAAACTGTTACCTCTATCTATGGATATTATCAATGAAAATGGAAAAAGACAAACATTAAAATGTATTGCGGATATAATGAATATACAGAGTAACAGGATATGTCTCTTATAGGAATGTGAAAGAGTTACATGATCTTTATTATGTGTCATATGTGCTTATATATCATTTATAAAGCATAATAACCATCAGGTTACTCCTTATATAATATCTTTATCTTCATAAATTAATTTTCAGACAATTAATGCACAGAGTCACATGACGGTTATTTAGTGAGGTTTGTGACTGTGGATACAATTTCATTAAAAATAACCAAAAACACAATTTTGTTATCGGTCAGATAACAATTTGCAGCTTTACCCGGGTAATCCTCGGAATTCAGTCACCTGTAACCTGCTGAAAACCCCAAGAAAAGCCGAGAACCCAGAAGCGTTTGGATACTTTGCAGATTATCCGGATAAAGTCTGATGTTTCGTTGCACATCACACTTTATCCAGCAACACTAGGGTAATGTGCGAATTACCCGGGTAAAACAGAGCAGAAAACCGGAGTACCCAGAGGCCTCTGGATACTTTGCAGATTAAATTTCAGGTAAATTTCAGGTAAATCCTGAAATTTCATTTCACTTCTGACTTTTGCTAATGACGCCTGGCCTGGGTAATGTCAGGATCACCCGGGTAATCCTAGGATTAACCGCACTTCGGGCTTTACCCGTAACATATACACCTATGTTTTGTAATATTAGGTTCTCTCCAACAGTTTTCCCCTGTGAGCTGGGGCCACGCCTGCCGTGACAAGTATTTATTTAGATATATATCAACAACGATTACAGTTAAAGTGGAGGACAAAAAAGAGATTGAAATCCTCCTGTACACAAATTGCTACAGAAAACATTTTAAAAAAATGAACCCGTCTGAGCAATTCAGAGGTCTGCTTTGTCCCTGGCGCTCCTTGGCCACACTTTCTGTGTAACAGAGAATTCTGGGTAGGATATACAAATGAGGTCCACTATTTCTCACTATTTTTTCCATCAAAACTCTGCTGTAGTGCAGACACACCACATACCATTGCAATGCCATGCTAGATGGCGTCAAGCATAGAGAAAAGGCACGGAGTGGATTTGTATCTATTTCCTCAACCCAATGATGATTTCGATTTTTTTCAAAGATGTACAAAAACATGAGCGCTTGACACACCAGAACCTACATCTCATAAAAGCATTATGCTTCTGGAGCCTTCGTTTTAAGATTTGAAGGTTCTTGGAGTTAAAAATAATATCCTCTAATTCAGGTCTCAAAATTTCCACTCGCCTCCTCGCATTTGGCGAGTGGAAATTACATGAGGGCGAGTGGAAATGCAGATGCAGGCAGGGCAGGATAAGGGTTAGGTGGGGCAACTAGTGGCGAGTAACTCTTAAGGCCTGGCTAGTAGCTTGGGACTTGAAATTTTGAGCCCTGCTCTAATTAATTAAAATCACAAAAACAAATTCAATTATTTGTAAAGCACCAACATATTCCGAAGCGGTGTACAATGGGTAGAAAAAAACAAAACATAGAATTAACAAGTTTAAAAAACACAACAACAAAATAATGGAAAATTAGGATCTTGTTCATGTGCGTTGCACTTTTAAGGAAGTGGGGTGCACACTGGTTTTTCCTAATTTTACATGGGTTTTATCTTCTAATTATAATTAATCTAATAAAAGGGCAGCGCTTCATTTACTCCTCGTAATAATTAGCGTTCCCAGCCAGAGATCCTGAACGCAGCCTTAATATTCCTAGAAAGTACAAATAATCTATAAAGAAATTCCGGTAAACAAGAAAGAATGCAGCAGGTATTGAGAGTTCATTTTTCATAGCGGCAGCGTGCTGAAACAGTACACGGCTCCATGATTACTTCCTCTTCTTTTAATGAAGACGCAGCACACTACTTTGTTAAACTAATTTACACTATGGATCAAACTATGCATAATTTCCAAACGCGCCAACTGTCAACTGACTCTTAACGAAGGCTACGGCTTCCTCTATTACTTATTAAATGCAAATTACTGTGAAAGATAAGTATACACACATACACACACACAGTACATTATATATATATATATATAAATACACACACACACACACATATATAGTACATATATATATATACACAACTCACTGACGCAACCATCAATCACTCTCACCTTACAGTCCTCTCCTCCTGTTTCCAACCCCAACCCTCCCAGATTGTGAGTTCCTACGGGAATAGGGCCCTCATCTCCTCCTGTACTGTTTGTCAAATGTTGTTCAATGTATTGTAACCCTGTCTATACTGTGCTTATTGTACAGCGCTGCGGAATATGCTGGCGCTTTATAAATAAAGAATAATAATAATAATAATAATACACAAATATATATTCTAGTACATATATATACATTCTAGTACATATATATATATATATATATACACAACACACACATATATACACATATACAGTATATACACACACATATATGCAGTACACACATATATATATATCAATACAGTACGTATCTGGTGGCGCGATGGAAGCCGCCTAAGGGTTGCCGGTGGTTCTCTTAGTTACATAGATTATATTGGCAATATTGTACACGATGAATTTACCAGTCCACGATCATTAGGTATGTATATAGTTTATTCCCCACCGATGTATATATATCCTCCGAATGGTGTACAATTGGGGAGGATCAGGGGTTTTATGGACATTGGTGGCACATTATTCATATTATTCTCCCTCTGGGGTCTTTTGCACTGTCCGGCCGCTGTGGAGGAATCAAGAAACTGCACCACCAGAAGTTAATCGCTGGAACCATAGTGGAACGCAGGGCACATCCGGTTCAGCGACTTGACCCGCACAGTGGAACGCATGGAGGGAGAACAGCGCATGTGCAAGATGGCGGCGCCCGCCGCAGATCCAAGACAACTGGGTTTTGAGGCGTGGAACACACGCCTAATTGGTAATCAAGGACAGATGGGGACAATTTAAGACAGTATATGAACTCACACAGTGGTTCAGCCTGTAAACCAACTGATGAAGCCAGTTGATCTGGCGAAACGCGTTCTGGCTACTAGGCAGTGCCAATGGTATTGTTTTTTTATGTTTTAAATAAATTTCTTTTAATTTTATCTATTTTATCCCCGTTTCTTTGGAAGTCCTGGGAGCTTCAAAGGTTCTTTGGACTTAACCTACAATAAGTCCATACGCGCGCACACCTCGAGCTTGGTCCTTAAGCTCCAACACATGTGAGTTGGCAATCTATATATCTCTATATGCTATCACATTCATGAGATCTGCACGAGAAAGTTTCTCTTGTCTTTTGCTCTTTTTGGGGCTGCATGTGAGAAGAATCTCCTTCCATGAATGAGTATGGGTCACCTTCTCAAGCAAAGAACCTGAAACACCCGAATGCGTTGATCCACTTAGAGCCAGTGTTCGGGCTCCATATTTGTGAGTGCAAACACTGTATAACCTTTTCTTGGAATCTATACAAACATTCTGCACGATTATTTTGTTCTGTTTTTTCATATGATCCATGTGGACAAGTGAACTAAGAGAACCACCGGCTACCCTTAGGCGGCTTCCATCGCGCCACCAGATACGTACTGTATTGTTATTCATTTACTGGTTTGGGGGAAACCACTAAATTTCTGGTGGGCTTGGGTTAACTGGTGGCGGTATAGGTTTGGGCGCCGTCCATTCTTCGCTTACATATATATATATATATATATACACACACACACACATATACAGTATATATATATATATATATATATACACACACTGTCTGGCCAAAAAAAGTCTCCACCTCCCATCTAAGACTGTTATGATCTGGGGTTGCTTCAGTTGGTCGGGTCTAGGTTCAGAAACGTTATGTGCCCAAAAATGAGGTCAATATTTGATACAGTCCTAACCTCAACATCTGAGGAAAGGGATTTAGGGATTATTATTTCAGAGGATCTAAGGGTAAGTAGTCAATGTAATAGAGCAGCAGGAAATGCTGGCAGAATGCTTGGTTGTGTAAGGAGAGGTATTAGCAGTAGGAAAAGGGAAGTGCTCATGCCACTGTACAGAGCACTGGTGCGACCTCACTTTGAGTACTGTGTGCAGTACTGGAGACCGTATCTCCAGAAGGATATAGACATCTTAGAGAGAGTTCAGAGAAGGGCTACTAAAATGGTGTACGGCTTGAAGGAGAAAAGTTATCAGGAAAGGCTTAATGATCTTAACATGTACAGCTTGGAAAAAAGACGAGACAGAGGAGATATGATAGAAACATTTAAATACGTAAAGGGAATCCACAAGGTAGAGGAAGGGAGTATATTTAAATGGAAACAAAGTAGCAAAACAAGAGGACATAGTCTTAGATTAGAGGGGCAAAGGTTTAAAAGTAACATCAGGAAGCATTATTTTACTGAGAGGGTGGTGGATACATGGAACAGTCTTCCAGTAGAAGTGGTAGAGGCCAAAACAGTAATTGTATTTAAGCAAGCATGGGATAGGCATAAGGCTATCCTAAATAAAAGATAAATCCAGGTAAAGTATCCATGTAATTGGGCAGACTAGATGGGCCGAAAGGTTTTTATCTGCCGACATTTTTCTATGTTTCTATGTTTCTATGTGACAGTCCCTGAATATTCTGAATGAGCAGGTTTTTCCATCAATGGGTTTTTTCTCCTCTGGTGGCACAACGGGCATATTCCAAGATCGCAATGCCAGGATTCAGCGAGCTCAAATTGTGCAAGAGTGGTTGAGGGAGCATGAGACATCATTTTCACACATGGATTGGCCAACACACAGTCCAGACCTTAACCCCATTGAGAATCTTTGAGATAATGCGCTGGAGAAGACTTTACGCAGAGCTGCGACTCTCCCATCATCAACACAAGATCTTGGCCACAAATTAATGCGACAGTGGATGCAAATAAATGCTGTTACATCTCATGAGCTTATCGAAGCTACGCCTTGGTGAATGCGTGCTGCAATCAGATATTTCAGTGGGTATATGATGAAGGGCAGACCACTAGTGTTGTTGACCATTCTCAATGCTCTTATAAACTTGTTTTTGTTCTCTATGAGCCTACAAGTTAATCCAGATGTGGATCCCTTGCTCGAGGTGCCTAGAGAACTATCAGCTATACCCTCCTGGTGAGGTCTAACGAGGCCGAAACGATCATCAGGGCTTGCGTTTTTTTCTCATTCAGAGGAGACTTCCTTGGCATTTCAGTCCTGGTCGCCATTTTTAGGAGATAGCAGGCTGATTTACAAATGGTAACTCCTTCTATGTAGTGGTGACATCGACTGAAGACTATAAGAGACCAACAGAAGTTGCCCGTTCTCAATGTTCTCAGAAGCCAGATTTTGTTCTCCAGTCTCCATGGTGACACTATATTCAATGGGTTTTTTTTGGTGTGTTGTGAAATCTTTCCTCATAAACCGTTTACAAAGAGAACACAACTAACGACTAATTACATAACCCTAAAACGCTTCAGATATTCATATGTATCAAAAATAACCTACACGTATATTTCCGACCCCAATAAACACGTAATTCTTATTTTCTGTGAAATAACAATTTTTTTATTATAAATTTATTTTTTTATTAGGTGTAATTGGCAGGCACGGTGTAGCTTCCTATATTATCCAGAAAAATCTTGATAAATTATGCATACCCGCTGCATTAATATTGCATCTCTCGCATTGTTCTTCTATTAAGGCTTGTTTGCTTGTTGAGGAAACTTTCCTACGCTAGGATTTTCTGAATGACTGATAAGAGGGCACTTAATTAGGACAATTTCACATATAGTCAACTTTAATTGGATTCTCTCTAAAGCGAGTTACTTTAAAAGCTTTTCAGGTTCTGCTTCACCGCTTCAGTTAGTAAAGTCAGCAACAAAAAATAATAATAAAAAAAACAAAACACCATGAAATAGCGCTTTAGCGAAACCTTACCGTGATACTCCGGCATGAATCAGACTCTAATTTCTGTTAAAGCCAATTGCTTAGTTTAACAATGTTTATTACTGCAGTTTAGACAATATTGAGGCTTAATAAGGAAATATTGGTGTCAGAAGTGGGATTTATGCAAAATTAGCAGGATCTACAATGTGTCGCTCACCTCTACAATTTAGAGTGGAGCCACACGGACTTACAGGAGTACGGAAAGTACATTATTTCTACTCCGATTCTCGTGGTACCACCTCGCTGTGCACACATTTGTGAGTACAGCTCTACAAAGCTTGAGCCGCCTAGCTTCCCGTTTGATGTCCGCCATAGTGGTTCGACAGTGAGTTAAAATCCAAGTCCGTTATAACATGTGGTGAAATTATGGACTTTACATCATGTAGTCCCCCCAGCAAATCCATTGAAATGTTACAACAGATGCACCGGTGGGGAGGGGGTCACAAGGAACACAATTAATGTGTCTGTGTGGCCCCTGCCTTAAAAAATTCCTTTTGGATATATTTTTTAAGTCTTTTTACTTTAAAAAGTATCAGTTTTATGTTTATCCAGTAGAATCCAGTAGGTTACACAATCATAAGCAATTATGGGGTCATTAACTAACCATTGTTGACCATGGCCATCGTTAATAAACTTATAGTGAGTTTACAGGACAATCCAGACGTGGACTTCTTGCTCAATGTGCCGAGAGGGGTGTCAGCTATACCCTCCTGACGAGGCCAAACAAGGCTAAAACGATCATCGGGGGTTGCTGTACCTCTCCTGCAGGGATGACATCTTTGGTATTTCAGTACTGACCACCCTTTCTGGGTGGTGGTGTCTGATTTGCATATGGAGCAGTTGTCCCTGTGATGGCACAATCGAACTTATACCTTGTGAGACTTGAGCAGACACCACCGTAGAGCAGGCCATTAGTGCCATTACTCATTCTCAGGACCCTCACAAACCTCTCATGAATGAATAATAACACACTGCGCCATCACCTCCCCATTTGCACCCGTTATTGGAAATGAGAAGATGAGTTAGTGCAGCCGCATTGTCTGCTTTATATGTAAAAGCACATAATGCCATTGCCTTAAAACAGGAAAAAAGAGGAAAATTTTGCATATTGTTCCCCCATTTTTCTATTTTTACAGGCTACGTGGTCATATTTGGTATTGTTGGAAAATATATATAATTTCCAAAATTACCAAATATGACCACGTAGCCTGTAAAAATAGAAAAATGGGAGGGAAAAATTTGCAAACATTTCCTCATTTTTTTCCTCTGTTTTAAGGCGGTGGCATTATGTGCTTTTACATATAAAGCAGACAATGTGGCTGCACTAACTCATCTTCTCATTTTCAATGACGGGTGCAAATGGGGAGGTGATGGCGTAAAGTGTTATTATGCATTCATGAGAGGTTTGTGAGGGTCCTTAGAACGAGCAACGGCACCAGTGGCCTGCTCTAAGGTGGGGCCCGCTCAGGTCTCACAAGGCTTTAGCTCGATTGTGCCATCACTGGGACAACTACTCCATATACAAATCAGGCGTCATCACCCAGAAAGGGTGGCTATAAAAATATATATATATGTGTGTATATAAATATATATATATATATACACACACACACACACACACACACGCTTACCATGCATCGAGTGAATGTAAAATCCACTGATCAAATGACTGCGAAGAAAGTGCAAAACAATGATACTGAAACAACTCTGGTCCCACGCGTTCCGCCCCGACTTGATTCATGCATATTACTACTAGATACACAAATTAAGGCTGCTTATTAATAATAATAAAAGAGAATCATGGTATCAACCATTAGCACATGATAGAATTTTTTTTGCATACATTATAAATATATATGCACAAACACACACACACACACACACATATATATACGCTTACCACGCATCAAGTGAATGTAAAATCCACGGATCAAATGACTGGGAGAAAAGTTCAGAACAATGATATTAAAAAAACACGACTTTCTTATTCACGGTTTCATAGCCTGAAAGCCTCAGCCCGCAGACGGATCCAGCATTTGCATCGTGTATTACCGACGGCTCGGGGAAATTGCTTTAACTTGCTATTCATTTATGTTACCAATTACACTATCTAGGGACTCGGATAGTGCACTTCCAGACCTATAAGGAACACAATGAATTATGCATTAATGCCAGATATCTTCTTTTTTTTTACCACGCGGGTGTCAGAAGAATATCCGTCTTTTCGAAAATTGCACATCACGTGAAGCACAGATGAGTTATTTTGTGAAGGGTTATGTTAAAAAAAAAGGTTCTGTATCGTTTTCCGTCAAGGAGTCCCTACAGGTTTAAAAAGAGAAAACGTCGAATGAGTTATCTCGCTCGGAATAGCAGCCCGTCTGCCGAGTGTTATGTCACAATCCTCGTCGAGGCGCCCGCTTACCGGTTTACTCAATCTTATACTCGTGGAATTCTGTGTTACCTTTAAGATCTGTAACAAAATAAAATTGCTTTTGTGAACCGAGATAAGGTCCTCATTCACCCGATGAGTATTAGCAGCGCGTGGGCGTTTTGTGAGGCGGCAGGTGTAAATATAACACTATAGGATGAAAAAAATATAATGAAACACTGCAGAACCGTGGCGGAATTCAGCTCATTTACACGAAAATACTGAACATTGATGAATTCATGAACATTAATGTGATAGAAGGAGCAAAAACAAGGTTTGTGAAGGTCCTGAGAATGAGCATCAGCACTCGTGGCCAGCCTTAAGGTGGGTCCCAGCTTAGGTTTCACAAGGTTTTAGCTCGATGGTGTCATTAGATACAGGATCATCTCTAGCATTTGAGGGGACCTGGGAGAGAGAACATTTTTGGGGCCCCTTGCTACGCTTTCAATATCAAACCTCTTTGTACTCTGCCATTTTTCCCCACACAGATACACACAGTGATGTCCTCCGATCTTCTCACGTCCCCCCAGATAGAAACCCTGACCCTTCTCGCTCCCAGATAGACACCCACCCCCCCCGATAGAGAGGTGGCGGTCACTGATACTTTATCACACGGACGCTGCAGGGCCTCCAAAGTGCGTGGCTTAGGGCATGTGCCCTGCTCGTCCAGCCCAAAGGGCAGGCCTGATTTGCAAAGACAATTCCGTATACAAATCAGACTCTCAATTAACAAAAAATCTTGCGCGACCTGAGCGGGGACCCACTGTAGGGCAGGCTATGAGTGTTGTTGCTCATTCTTGGGACTCTCTCAAGCCTTGTGATTTTGCCTCTTCTCAGGCCCTTCACAAACTTTGCATAACCTCCCTGGCGGTGTTCCCGAGTGTGTCTCGGGGTTAAATTTCATCGCTGAGAGCGGTAACCCCGAGACAAACTCGGGCTGTATACATCACCTCTCCCTGCGCTCCCTCGCTGATCTCTGCAGTCTCCTCCGGCGATCGCAGCGTTTTACTTCCTGGATTCCTTCTCGCGAGAAGGAAACCAGGAAGTAATGAGGTCGCCGGAGGAGACTGCGGGGGACATCGAGGGAGCGCAGGAGAGGTAATGTATCCAGCGGCATCCCGAGTGTTGCTCGGGGTTACCGCATCAACATAGGACTTTAACCCCGAGCCACACTCGGGATGCCGCTGGGGGGGGGGCCACAAAACCCAATTGACTGCTTTTAGACTAGAAATTTCACAATAAATTGTGACGTCCTGCGCCCCCTCTGGCAGAGGTGGGAGTTGCCAGTCATGTTTTTGGACATTCTAGCACATCTGGCGCCTCCTCTGGCTTCTATGGACATTGCATTTAGTTCTGGACATTTGGTTCACATCCAAGCCTGGACCTCACCTGGACTTTAATTGTTTTCATTTAGTCATGTGCTATATAAGCAGGCATCGCCCTAAGAAACATCATTCTGATGTTTCAGTCTGCTTTGTTCCAAGCCTTGATCTCCTTGATCCTTATTCACATACCTTGCAGTTCTGGTAGGGATCTTTTGCTCAGGTTCTCCTGTATGTGTTCTAGTTACCCTTTATTACTTTACTTTCAGGTTTTGGGTTTACTCCTCCGCCAGTTCTGTATTTACATCTGTTTATAGTCTCCCAGGTCCTTGGTTATTCTTACTGTTTTGTTCATATGGTTCATGTTTGGTATTTATGTTTGCATTTCATGTTTCTTCTCTAGGTTTAAACAGGTTTATGTTTTCACTCATGTTACTCTAGTGTTTAGTTCTCTTATGTCTTTCTGCCTATAGTTTCCCAGGTCCTTGGTTGTTCATCTGTTTGTTTATCTATTGTATATTTAGTTCAGGTTTATGGTCTAATTCTGGTGCTCAGGTCTTTTGTTTCATTGTGGTGTTCTGGTTCCTTGCTGTATATAGTACTGTTGAAAATAAATCCCTTGTTTTGAGTATACATCCATGGGTCATGTCTGTTAACTGCTCAAGTAGCTCACACCCTTTCTGTGCCATGTCAGGTCAGGCCCCCCGTCACATAAATAGACCGCCAGGGAGGTTAATAGAATGTTGCCATTTCTTTATGTAGTGAAACAATGAAAACCTGTCAGGTTTCTACTCCCCAGAAAAAAAGATTGCCTTCCCAGAGTTTCACGACATAAAATGACAAAGTATCCAAGTGTCAAGTTAAACGCAAGCAACTCTTCGTTAATTAGATCACTGGGAACGGATCTCCATAATTTGACCTATAAAGCTGAAACATGTTCTTGTCAGTGGTCTGCGTCAATGCACTTACTAAACAAATTGAGTAATTGGACGCTCATACAAAACAAAACCGAGAAGGAAATGAAAAAAATTATTTGTCAAGCTAATAAGTGCGAAAATAGTGATAGTTATAAGAAGAATGTATCAATAGGACTGAGGGGAGTTTCAGCTCAATATAGCTGTAACACAATAAATATGTTGTGTGTTGACTGGGTAAAGTATACTCTGGAGACATGGGTTTGAATTACAGTCAGGGCACAACCCCAGCAACAATACATACCTGCGAACCATATAATATCAGCTCTAAATCATGTAGAGAAGCAGCTTCAAACCCTGGTCAGAAAACCTGACCAGCGCGTTTTTCCACTACAGCTATTGAGAAGCAGGTCTCGGCGGTAACGTTTCTGACCCTAACACGCTGTACAGAGCAGAACCTAGCAGCAGGTCATTAGAACGGCCAGTGAAATCTGAGAGAAAGAGAACAAGGAAAGTCCACGGTGAAAGCCAGGGATCAGATAACAGAGGGCTAGTCGTAAAAGCCAGGGATCAGAGTGACAGATTAGAGAAGTCCGGAAAGGAAGCATAGGTGAGTACACAGAAATAATAAATGACGGCGCTCTCAGATGAGGTAAACCACGACAGGGCACTGTGGAATGTGTGCATCAAGGTTATATAGTCGGTTAAGAATGACGCATGGTGTAATATGGATAAAATAACTGATGCGACTAAGTGGCTGGGGTCATAGTCACTGGCAGAGATGCGACTCAGGAAGAGGTTTTGTCAGATCGGGAACTTCCAGCATGAAAATGAAGCTAAAAAGCAGGTAACATGTAGACATGTGCACAACAAAAAAATTTGCTTTGTTTCGGATCGCTTCGTTCCGTCTTTCAATTAGTTTCGGTGCATTCGTTATTTTACCGTGATTCGTATTTTGGATTGATTAGTTGGTTCGGACGATCGGTAATTCGTATTTTGGATTGATTCGGTATTTCTTTTTTATTTGTAATTCATTTTTTGGATCTTTTCGTTATTATTAGTTATTTTGGAATGTTAAACGGAGGAATTACTTAGATTACGGTAAAAAAAAAGGATAACTAATCCCCTTGGTGCTGAAACCTATTCAATACCAAGGACAGCAGCCCCTCAGTGCTCCGGAGTCCCGTGGAGCTGAATAGGTTTCAACACCAAGAATAGCTGCTGTCCTTGGTGCTGAATGACAGACACCGAAAGGAAAGAAAAGAAACATGCTGCGTTCTGCAAAGAAAAAAAGCCTTGTTTTAAAAAAGTTAGGAATCCAAAAATTTCATTAAAAAAAAAGAAAAATGCCTAAAAAAAAAATCGCAAATAAATAAATAACGAGATTTTTTTGCTGCAAGTTAAAAGAATAAATGGTTGAATAAATATTTAATAAAAACGGGGAATATGTTTTATATTGGAACCATTGGGATTCGTTGGTTTAAAGCTGTGGAACGAACCACCAAAAATCAGAGCATTTCACTGACATGACGGTGCTGTTCGGCGTTCTCTGTATAGATTAGCCATTACTTCCCCATGGGGAATTTCACTGCAGCCGAATCGCACCGAACGGAACACCATGGTGCGTGTGGTGCTGAATACAATAGATTCAGCACTACGGCCAATGGACAGGGACACGGTGCCGAGTTTAAGTGAAACAATATAACGAATGGATCAGTAAAAACAAAATCAATTTGTTTTTTACCATTTCTTTCCGAATCGATTAGTTATCGCTCCGTTTTCAGACTGAACCAATTTGTAATTCTCTTTATTTGTAATAAAAAGGAGCCCAGAAATCTGTGTCCATTCGCTTACTCTGTCACAACTTGACTAACTTGACTACTGCAACCATTCCTTTTTATCAGCCTTCCCCTCAGTTGACTGTATCCTCTCTGATCCTAACAAGACTGATCTCCTACTAATTCCTCCCTCTAATGCCTCCCCACCTCCTGACTTCTCTATCATAGTCGATGGTATCACTATCTCCCCTTCAAGCCAGGTTCGCTGCCTCGGAGTTACACTCGACTCTGTTCTCTCCTTCATCCCCCACATCCAGTCTCTTTCCTGCTTCTGCCGCAATTTCTTACCGCTGACACCACAAACCAACTCATCCGTGCCCTTGTAATCTCTCGACTTGACTAATGCTATAATCGTCTAGCTGACCTCCCTCTCTCCCATATCGCCCCCTACAAACCATTCTAAATGCCTCTGCCAAGCTCATCCACCTCACCCGCCGCTCTGTCTCTGCCGCTCTGTCTCTGTGAGTCCTTTCACTGGCTCCCCACCCACTGCAAAATCCTTACCCTGACCTACAAAGCGCTCACTAACTCAGCTACCCACTACCTGTCCTCACTCATCACCAAGTACACCCCAGCCTGCTCCCTAAGATCAAACAATGGCCTGTTCCTTGCTTCTCCCTGCATCACCTCTTCCCATGATAGGCTGCAGGGTTTCTCACGCGCAGCCCCCATCCTCTGGAACGCTCTCCCTCGTACGGTCAGACTTTCCCCTAAGACATTTCTATTGAGGCAAACCTACCACCCGACTCACTAATATACCTCACTGCCCCAACCAGTCCATCACTCTCACCCTCCAGTCCTCTTTTCCACCTTTCCACCCCCAACCCTTCTAGATTGTAAGTTACCATGGGAACAGGGCCCTCGTTTCCTCCTGTACTAGTATATCAAATGTTGTTCAGTCTCAATGTATTGTAACCCTGTCTACACTGTGCCCATTGTTTAGCGTTGGGGGATATGCCGGCACTATATAACTAAAGAATAATAATAATAAAAAATGCCTCTTCAAGACTCGTAATCCTCAGCCACCTCTGCTTCCCCTCCAAGCCGGCCTTTGTACTTGCTATGGCTACCTATAAGGATCAAATTTAAAATACTGTCACTTGATTGCAAGGCTATCTTCATTTCTGTGCCCTCCTATATCTCTCAGCTCTTCTCCAAATAGAAAAGAAGGCAACTCAAGAAGCCAATTCACCCAACGGGCAAAATCCAACTGTCAAACGAAGCGCAACCCACACAATCTTGGAATGGAAACATGACCCAATTACTGTGCTATAACATGACCGTGGCAAAGTTACAACCTAAACGTAGATCTTCCTCAGTGATAAACAGCACCCCCATGTTTTTAGAGAAGAAGATACTCTCCCCGTGAATAAAACTGAAGGTAGAACTGCTTGGTATTTCAAGACTTCACAGTTTATATCACTACACAACTAGAGTATGTGTTTTCCAAGTCTATTTTTCTAAAAAACTGGAATCTCAATATCAGACTGCGCCAGTAAGCCCAATGATCAAACAGCTGCTTTATCCAGATTTATCCAGCTTGACACAGATTTTCTTTTAAGCGTGATGACTTTTTGTCCTTGATACTGCTAATAATTGCTAAAATTCATAAGTAAAAAACGTTGAGGTACTTTAACAGATTGGTACTTGGTACATTCTCTGAAAACTGCTTCCCATTTCTTGCAGATAAAACGTCTACTCTGATTTGTGCCAGGTCCTACAGAAACTCAACTACACAAATCATATTTCTCATTGTCATCAACATGTAGGATTAGTGCCTTATTATGAGACAATCATGGCTTCCGTATCCTGTTTGCTGGATTCAAGTTGACGATCAAGTGATTTGGACCCAATACACTGCTCCCACTGTCACCATGAATACCTTGTCCCTATACTCCATACTTTGACCCAAACTGATCATAAATACTAGACATATGCGATTCGTTCCGGTCCTAATCATTAGTCAGATGAAATATCGGAAATTTGAATCGATGCGAATTTTGAATTGACAACATTTTCCCAAAAGTAATTGAAAGAAATGGTCATTTGTAGCATAAGCATCATTCTTTGTGTCACGTCTGAGCCAGCACATCGTTTTTAGAGCCTATATTTCATTTTGTGCATTATTTCTGAACCATTCCCTGTGCCATTTTCTGTGTCACTTCTGTGCCTATGCATTATATTGTGCATCGTTTGTGAGCCTTTGCATCATTCTATGAGCAGTTTCTGAGTCATCGTTGCGTCCTTATGTGAGTCGGATGCTTCCAATATCCCAAATTGGTCTGATACCGAAATATTGGACGTGTCGATGTGAAATGTTGCGGACCTGAATTAATCTAAGTATTTTACTGTACACAAGTCTAATAAATTGATTTTCTGCCGGTTCCTCCTAGTACTGGTATACCAAAAAAGATCTGGCTATCTTCAAAACAGGACCAAAATCTGTCTGTAGACCTCTATCTTGCTACTTTCCCTGACGATCCATTGGATGAGCAATGAGAGCTGAGGGAGTGTATTTGTGGGTGAACACATCTCTTGTGAGAGAAGTATACCAGGAAATTTATTCCCCACCACTAAGGGCACCAACACGATATCCCATCAGGGAAAGTTACTCAATCCCTATGCAAGCTGGTCACTTACATAGGGATTGAGTTTCCCCAGTTTATTGCTGTTGCATACATAGGGATTGAGTTTCCCCAGCTTATTGCCCTATTGAGAAAACAATAAGGTGGAAAAAATGGCGCAGATAATGTGTAGATGGTCGGTCTTGGGTAGCAGCAAGGGCACAAACGCACACTCCCAAGTGCGAATAGTCAATGGATAAAATAATGGGTAGAGTCCTCGCACAGATGTATATTTTTCTGCACTTTGATAAAGACCAATTAGGTCGAAACGCGTTAGTGCTGCACTAAATTTTACTTTATTTTATCCTGCCGACTTTTCGTCTGTGACATATCCCAGGGATCCAATATTTCATCTATGGACCAGGTTATCACCACGGATGGTTGCTGGTAGGACGGGCTGGTGAGATCATATCCACAGATATATGCCTATATAGTCCGGAGCCGACTTTATGGGGCTCAGAAAAAAGTGAGTTGAATACTTTCTCTCTGGAAACCAGGTGTCATAAGGATGTACTGCGCAATGTATGTCTCCTATTATGTTTTCTAGATTTTCTTGAAGTATTACTCACTGGACACTTGGCGTAAGCGCGAGGACTCTACCCATTATTTTATTGCCCTATTGGCCTGAACTACCAAGTTAACTCACTCCAAGGGTGACCCTATAGACATGCAGAAAGAGAAAAATGTTGGCTCAAATAAGACCACTTTTTCTTTGCCATAGACATCCATCTAACCATCATGTGGTTCCTGATCCATCCTGCTTCTCATGTATTCTCTTCTAACATTACTGTGCATGGAGTCATCCAGTTGTGTCACACGATTGATGCTGACCTTTATAAATTCACACATTTCTATTTGTTTACCTTCTTGATGGTCTCAGACAAACCTGGTTACTCTTGACCTAATCTGTGCCTATTTAGGACCTTGTTCTCCAATCACTTCACCTTCTGAAACAATGTTATAAAGCATAGAAGGTATATATACCTCTGGCACAGAAAGGGGTCGTTGGAATGTGTTAAGTCAGCTCCAGCAACAATCGCATTCATCATACATCGCAAGATCGGTATTGGTATGTGAGAAGAAAGCAGACACACCACCATGAGCCTCTTAACAATGGTTGGTAGATCCTGATTATACATATATCGATGGAATCCAAGCCGTGTTAATGTAACCAATATAGCAGCTCCGTAGACTTTAGTGACTTTGGAAAGACAACACCAGACGTGGAATATGGACCATAGCATTTTTTCTTTAGTAGTTTGATGCGTAGTTTGATGCTAGCTGATACGTCAGAACGGCAACCTGGGAACACATTCCCTTTTTTATGAAAGGATAATAAATGTACACGAGCCAGGGCATCCCGTGTTTTATAAAATTGCCTGAAAGTCATCACGTCAGAAATCAGCCTGCTTATAGAATTCAGAGTCAGTCAATAACAAGAAACCCCGAGCCACAAACACAATTCAGGAATTCTCTCTGGGGACGTATCGTGAGGCTCTTTTTCTTCTTCTACGTTTCCGGCCCCCAGCCATTCCATGATGAGCCATGACGCAGAGTATGTATAGGCAGGAGGCTCCATTTGTATTCAGCAGTGGTTCTTGGATTATGAGGCATTTATCTCTATATATAGCACCATCAACAGATCTCTGTATACCCCATCCATCTGTATGAAGCTACACCCAACCGTCATTCAAGTCCGTCTGTCTGATGGTTTATCTATGCATCAGCTAAGACACAATATAAAGATTGTTGCATTGCAGTAGTGTTTTCAAATACATTAATTTCCAGAAATCATACCATATTCTGCTTATACTAGGGCTCACAAACCATGTCTGTGTTTGTGTCTGTGTGTGTCTGTGTGTGTGTGTCTTCGTGTACCTGTTTAACCTTCCACCCATTCATCATTCAAGATACAATGTATAGTGTGCTGCTGTGCATTGCAGTAGTTACTTCCCATGTAGTGGTTTTTGATAACCAAACCATATTTTTCACTTTCGAGGGCTCACAGGCACTCAATCTACAGTATCTGTGTGTTTCTGTCTGTGTGTAACTGTCTGTCTATCTACCCATACAGCTTTCTAGATAAAATCTAGAGATTTCATTACAGTAGCTTTTTTCATAGGAATTAATTTCAGGAAATCATAACAATAGTGGTTATTCAGAGAGAGTCGATCTGGCCCCGAAATGTCACCGAACAGGAGATTTCCACGTATGGTGACATTTCGGGGCCTTTCGGCTATTCAGAGAACAGGCAGTTCGCCACAATTTGGCAAACTGCCAGCAAGTACGGTGCCTGTTCGACAGAAGTGAAATCCCCGATAAAGAAGCAATGGTTGACCAGCTGGGTGGAGTAGAGGTAACATCACTGCTTTATAACTGTGGAGAGAGACTGTGGAGACACAGGTTTGATCCCGGCAAGAGCACCTCTCCAGTAAGTGTCCTTGGGCAAGACACCTAACAGTATATACTCTCCACCCAGGACATACTTGAAATCTCAATGTATCCTTCCTGGTAAAATCCTTTCTCAAACAAAAAAAAAGGTTAATCTATTCACAGACAGACAAACAGCAGAGAAATGTCAGTGAAATGCCCTGATGTTCAGTGGTTTCATTTTTTCATGTTTATTCAGGCGAATCTCATAGGTTTCAATCTTAAAAATATTCCAGTTTTTATGAAATATCTAACAAACCGTTTATTATTTTAATCTGCAGCAAAATGTCTCTTTATTGATTTTTTTTAGGATCTTTTTGGTATTGTTCGGGATATTTTCGGCAATTTCTTTTTCCGTTTTTTTTTTTTTTTAAAAGCGCTTTTTCTTTTTTTTCTGTAACTGCCCATTTTATTATCATTCATTGGATCTTATAGGTAAATTCCAGGCATTATCTTTTATTATTTTTTTACCCCGTTCGTCTGCTTGACGTTTTTTTCTGGCGGCTGGTCTGCGCTGTGATCAGCGGCTCGTTGGGTTTTTCCGACTTGTTTGGCTTATTTTTCTATGTCAACTCCGGCAAGTTTTTGGTGGCTTTTCGGGATGTGTGCGGCACTCCGGGGACCCTGCAGTGAATGCTGAATTCACCGCATGGTGGGGAAATTTGATTCCCCGAAGTGTGGGGGAACGAGAGAGAGCACAGAAATGTCGGCGACATTTCTCTCTGAAAAACCCCCATATTCTTTTTGTTCTAGGGCTGTGTGTCTGTCCATCTGTCTGTGCATGTGTGTTTTTTTCGTTATGCATTATTCAAGATACAATGTAAAGTATGCATTGCAGTAGTTAATTGCCATGCAGTGGTTTTGATATTCAAACTATATTTTTCAATTACTAGGACTCACGATCTGCCTGTCTGTCAGTCTGTGTTTGTGTCCGTGTGTACCTGTCCATCTACCCATGCACCATTCAAAATACAATGTATAGTTTGCATTGCAGTAGTTATTTCACATGCAGCTGTTTTTGACAACCGAACCATTTTTTTTCAATCACTGGGGCTCACAAACTATCTGTGTGTGTGTGTGTCTGTGTTGGTATCTGTGTGTGTCTGTCTTTGTATCTGTGTTTGCCTGTCTGTCTATCTACCCCTGCATCATTCAATGTATAGTTTGCATTGCAGTAGTTATTTCACATGCAGCTGTTTTTGACAACTGAACCATATTTTTCAATCACTGGGGCTCACAAACTATCTCTGTGTGTGTGTGTGTGTGTGTGTCTGTCTGTGTTGGTATCTGTGTGTGTCTATCTACCCCTGCATCATTCAATGTATAGTTTGCATTGCAGTAGTTATTTCACATGCAGCTGTTTTTGACAACCAAACCATTTTTTTTCAATCACTGGGGCTCACAAACTATCTGTGTGTGTGTGTCTGTCTGTGTTTGTATCTGTGAGTGTCTGTCTGTGTTTGTTGTATCTGTGTTTGCCTGTCTGTCTATCTACCCCTGCATTATTCAATGTATAGTTTGCACTGCAGTAGTTATTTCACGTCCGGTGGCTTCAGAAAACCAGGCCATATTTTTCTATTACCAGAGCTCACAAACTCCCAATACGATGTCAGAAGCAGCCGTTAAAAACACCTATAAAACTATCTGGCATCGCAGACGGCAGTGAAACCACAAGCCTAAGGAAAATAAGCTGAAAAGCTAGCAGGGAAGACTGCATTGGAATGTCAAGTAGAATCGTCTCATGCGAGAGTTTCCAGCTACGAGGGGATCTGTAGATATTGTTTCTTATTGATTAAATCAAAACATTACCCTGCAGGAAGAAAACCAGAAGCTGTTCATATCATTTGCTTCTGATCAGACGATGACCTCAATGTACATCAGAGACGGAGAATTCTCCCATATTTCAATAGGAAGACCAGCAGCTCGGTCTACACGTGTTGAGTGATACGAGTGATCCAATGACGGAGTAAGGCTACAAGTCAATGTGTAATAACTAGAAAAACAGAGAGAATAGGAGCAGACGTTGCTAAGAGAGCTCCTGCTGGGTTCTCCTAAAGGAGACTGAAGTGAGAGTGCTGCGGGAAACAATAAGAGGGTGTTAGGGTCTCCTAAATCGAATCTAGGATGAAACTGAATTATAGTGTGCCAGGTTCACATAGAATCTGAATAGGAAGGTACTGGGATCGATTGGATGGATCAGAGTGACTGGGTGTGGTGTGGAGCTCTCTTAAAGGACATTTAAATGAGTGGGAATAGTGTTCTTTTCCAACGAATCTGAAGGTGTGCAGGGATCATTCGGATAGATCGGAATGAGTGGGTTCTAGGTTCACTTAGCGGGAATCTGAATTAGTGTGCTGGGATCATATGGATAGAATGGAATGAGTGGGTTCTAAGTTCTCTTTGAGGGAATCTGAATAAGGGTGTGCTGGGATCATTTGGATAGATCAGAATGAGTGGGTTCTGGGTAATCTTTGAGGGAATCTGAATGAGTGTGTGCTGGGATGAATCGGATAGATTGGAATGTGTGTGTTCTAGGTTCTCTTTGAGGGAATCCGAATGAGCGTGTGCTGGGATCATTCGGATAGATCGGAATGAGTGGCTTCTAGGTTCTCTTCGAGGAAATCCGAATGAGCGTGTGCTGGGATCATTCGGATAGATCGGAATGAGTGGCTTCTAGGTTCTCTTCGAGGAAATCTGAATGAGCGTATTCTGGGATCATTCGGATAGATCGGAATGATTGGCTTCTAGGTTCTCTTCGAGGGAATCTGAATGAGCGTATTCTGGGATCATTCGGATAGATCGGAATGATTGGCTTCTAGGTTCTCTTCGAGGGAATCTGAATGAGCGTGTGCTGGGATCATTCGGATAGATCGGAATGATTGGCTTCTAGGTTCTCTTCGAGGGAATCTGAATGAGCGTATTCTGGGATCATTCGGATAGATCGGAATGAGTGGCTTCTAGGTTCTCTTCGAGGGAATCTGAATGTGCGTGTGCTGGGATCATTCGGATAGATCGGAATGATTGGCTTCTAGGTTCTCTTCGAGGGAATCTGAATGAGCGTATTCTGGGATCATTCGGATAGATCGGAATGATTGGCTTCTAGGTTCTCTTCGAGGGAATCTGAATGAGCGTGTGCTGGGATCATTCGGATAGATCGGAATGAGTGGCTTCTAGGTTCTCTTCGAGGGAATCTGAATGAGCGTGTGCTGGGATCATTCGGATAGATCGGAATGAGTGGCTTCTAGGTTCTCTTCGAGGGAATCTGAATGAGCGTATTCTGGGATCATTCGGATAGATCGGAATGAGTGGCTTCTAGGTTCTCTTCGAGGGAATCTGAATGAGCGTATTCTGGGATCATTCGGATAGATCGGAATGAGTGGCTTTTAGGTTCTCTTCGAGGAAATCTGAATGAGCGTGTGCTGGGATCATTCGGATAGATCGGAATGATTGGCTTCTAGGTTCTTTTCGAGGGAATCTGAATGAGCGTATTCTGGGATCATTCGGATAGATCGGAATGATTGGCTTCTAGGTTCTCTTCGAGGGAATCTGAATGAGCGTATTCTGGGATCATTCGGATAGATCGGAATGAGTGGCTTCTAGGTTCTCTTCGAGGAAATCTGAATGAGCGTATTCTGGGATCATTTGGATAGATCGGAATGATTGGCTTCTAGGTTCTCTTCGAGGGAATCTGAATGAGTTGGTGTTGGGTTCTTTAGCGGTTAACCAGCATGAGATGCCGTAAGGTTCTCTTAGAGGGAACCAGGAAGGAATCTAAAGTTTATTTTGTTAATGGCATAAGACAGATTAAGGCGAGGGTCAGACGAACGCATTTTTCGCGTCGTCCGTGAAAAAGTGCGTTTGAATGAATGGACGTATTTTTTCACGGAATACGTGATAGTGGTCATACGATGCTCATTTTCGTCTGTAATTTTGTACGGATCATCAATAAAACCCTTTTTGCGTCTGGACATTATGTTGGCCGGACATTAGCAGCATCTGACGTCTCCTAATCACGCACACACGCCGCTAGCGGACGCAGCGCACTCTGTACATCAGTACTAGCGGTTTCACGTTCTCGAAAAAATTAGTTTTTTTGCCACTTGCATTGCCCGGCCGAACTTTCGTGCGGCCGTACTTCGTATATTGCCCGTCATTTAATGCTACTACAGCCGTGATAAAGTGCGGCTGCACGCGTGTTCGCACTGCGTTCATCTGACCCTAGACTAAAACACTGAGTAATAGAGAAAAAAAAGAAGACAGGGTAAGAAGGAATTTAAAGTTGGTTTTCTTATTAGTATTACATACTAAACACTGAGTGATATCCACCAATCACATGATTTCATCCAGGTGGCCCTGACCAATGCCACTCTCTGCTTAGCGTGAATAAATCCCGTGCTTCACAGTGCACAGTATTATTTACTCATAGTATCGAGCGTGTGGTATTTATCGTTAAAATAATCATGGCATGGTATTCTCAATTTCAATTCACAGATGTCCCTCATGAAACAAATCAATAGTTAAATGATTGCATAATTTAACCTATATAGGCATATGTTAAACATGGCAGATGGCGCCTTTCTATGTGTGTAAGCAAACTATGATGCTTTCTATCCCCTTTCCAGGAAAACACATGTCTGGAGCAATTAGTCGAAGTGTGTTATGTGTCTCTTATAACAACAAGAGTGATTCTCCAAGATGGAAAAGACTTTAAAAAAGGGACAACAAATCCCTAAAAGAAGTATCATTACATATGTGACCCCGGATTACAGCCTGTGTTTAGGAATAACATTGTATCAGTGAGCATGAAGCTGGTTTTGTATCAAGGTAATCAGAGAATTCATACAAAAAATAGAACACTTCGAAAAACAGTGGCTCGTTAAGGCAGGGGTCATAAGAAATGTTATTTATTAAAATGTATGCACTTTAACACTTTAGAGATACACTATATTGCCAAAAGTATTCGCTCACCTGCCTTGACTTGCATATGGATGGGTGAGTGAATACTTTTGGCAATATAGTGTATTTAACACTGCTTTTGCCATTTCTCTTTTTTTCCTCATTATTGTGAGTTTTATTGCTGTGGATCACTGATACGCTCATGCAGACCGCATATTACTGTGAGTTTTATTGCAGTGGATTCTGTGATATGCTCATGCAGACCACACCTTGCTGTGAGTTTTATTGCAGTGGATTCTGTGATACGCTCATGCAGACCACACCTTGCTGTGAGTTTTATTGCAGTGGATTCTGTGATGCGTTCATGCAGACCACACCTTGCTGTGAGTTTTATTGCAGTGGATTCTGTGATACGCTCATGCAGACCACACCTTGCTGTGAGTTTTATTGCAGTGGATTCTGTGATACGCTCATACAGACCACATATTACTGTGAGTTTTATTGCAGTGGATTCTGTGATGCGTTCATGCAGACCACACCTTGCTGTGAGTTTTATTGCAGTGGATTCTGTGATACGCTCATGCAGACCACACCTTGCTGTGAGTTTTATTGCAGTGGATTCGGTGATACGCTCATGCAGACCACACCTTGCTGTGAGTTTTATTGCAGTGGATTCGGTGATACGCTCATGCAGACCACACCTTGCTGTGAGTTTTATTGCAGTGGATTCTGTGATACGCTCATGCAGACCACACCTTGCTGTGAGTTTTATTGCTGATAAGCTCTATGATACTATTATACACTTCGCAAATAACGGAGTTTTATTACTGTGGAACTCTATGATACAGTAATGTGCAGTGTGTATGAGCGTATCAGAGCACCACAGCAATAAAACTCACAGTAATGTGTGGTGTGTAGTGAGTGTGAGTTTTATTGCTGTGGTGCTCTGTGATACGCTCATACACACTGCACATTACTGCGAGTTTTAATGATGTTAAGCTCTATGATACTATTATACACAAACACTGTACCTTACTGCGAGTTTTATTGCTGTGGAGTTCTGTGATACCCTCATGCACACCGCACATTACTGGGAGTTTTATTTCTGTGGAGTTCTATAATACACTCACACAGACTTCATATTATTGTGGCGCTCTGATATATACACACACTGAACACTAGTTTGAGTTTTATTGCTGAGGAGCTCTGTGATACGCTCCTACACACCACACATTGCTGTGAGTTTTATTGCGGTGGAGCTCTGTGACACGTTTATACAAACCGCAGGTTACTGTGAGTTTTATTGCTGTGGAGTTCTATGATACGCTCATATACACTGCACATTACTCTGAGTTTTATTGCTGTGGAGCTCTGTGATACGCTCACACACACACACACAATGCACATTACCATGCATTTTATTGCTATGGAGCTCTGCAATACTCTCATAAACACAGCACAGCACCTTGCTGTGAGTTTTATTGCTGATAAGCTCTATGATACTATTATACACTTCGCAAATAATGGAGTTTTATTACTGTGGAACTCTATGATACAGTAATGTGCAGTGTGTATGAGCGTATCAGAGCACCACAGCAATAAAACTCACAGTAATGAGTGGTGTGTAGTGAGTGTGAGTTTTATTGCTGTTGAGCTCTATGATACACTCATACACACTGCACATTACTGTGAGTTTTATTGCTGTGGAGCTCTGTGATATACTCATAGACACCGCACATTGCTGTGAGTTTTATTGCTGTGGAGCAATAACCTAAAGATGATTTATTTTACTTGTAATCTTAACATTGATAAATTCTCTTTAAGAATATTTAATAGCATTCCGGCTTCTGAGCAAAACCCAATTCTCAAAAAGAAACACTTTGTTATTTTTAACAGAATTCTTCTACATTAGTTACCAAAACACCATGACCAAGTGTCTGTAAATATTTATTTTACAGATTGAGACTTACAGGGTTATTCAGAGAGAGGTGAAAAGCAGGAGAATGACTGGAAAAATCTAGGTCAAAATAGCCAAACCAGAAATATTCTCCCATTCATCTCACTTTCCAAATCGGCTATTTTGACCTAGAATTTTCCATTCTCCAGTCATTCTCCAGCTTTTCACCTCTATCTGAATAATCCTGCTAGTTTCATATTAAATGAAGAAGTTATATTTCTGTTATAGCAACCTCTGAAAGTAAATATCACGCGTGTTTTGTATTACGCTTTAGTAATTTTCAGGTGAAATGAAATCATCTTGGTATTAAGATAATGAGAGCAGGAAATGAAATGTAACAGTCTCTCCGCAGCACGGATGCATTTGACTTCATTTAGATCTATAGCGTGTGGGTAATTATGCTAGATAGCTCATTTATTAGCTGGTGATGGAGCATATAGTGCCATTAGCCTGATAATAAGAATAATGGGAAGGAAGCTAGGCTGAAAAACAGGTTTTTGTAGATTGCAATTGCAGAGTTACTTGATTGGATTTTAGCTTTAGTTATGAAGGCCTGAAGCACCTAAGGCGTAGGGCCCTTAAGTTGCCTCAGATGCCAGGACGCCGGGAGGATTTTTCTAGAAGGTTGGCAGCGCGTGAGAAGATTGAGCGGGAGTGGTGTGGGTGGAGTCACCAGGAGGGTACTTAAGGCGCGTGTGGAGAGGCTCCGCGCGCCTTTTTCTCCTGAGGTAGAGCTGTGAAAATCCCCACCCTCCCACCCTGTTTTATTTAATTCCGGATTGGGTAGAGTATTAGTTTTGTTGTGCTCCTTTTGTCATGGCGGGGGCGGTGCCGGTGCTCCCACTAGGCAAGCTAGGCAACCGCCTAGGGCGCACTGCTGTCTAGGGGCGCAGCCGGGCCCAACCCGGGTTCCATTATTGTACCCGCTCCTCATTGTGCGGCTCGTGTAGCCAGCAGTGGTGGCTCACAAAGCCGACATTGTTGGCTCGTGGACCCCTGCAAGCGGCGTAGAAGTTGGGCGTCTTATGGTGACGACATGCAGGCCCCACTAGAGGCTGATGAAATAAGAAAAGAGGCAGAAGAAAGGCACAAAAGAGAGAATAAAAAAGAAAGAAAAAAAGAGGCACAGAAAAAAAAAAGGCAGATAAAAGAAAGGGCGAAAGAAAGAGGCACAGAGGGCAGAGGAAAGAAAGAGGCACAGAGGGCAGAGGAAAGAAGGTGGCACAGAGGGCAGAGGAAAGAAGGTGGCACAGAGGGCAGAGGAAAGAAGGTGGCACAGAGGGCAGAGGAAACAAAGAGGCACAGAGGGCAAAGGAAAGAAAGAGGTAAAGACCGACCCCAGGCCCGACCAGTGGAGGGGAAAGATGGGTAACGAATGACCGTGTGTGGACCCTGTGCACAGTGTGTGTATGTGTGTTCCCCCCACCCCGCATTTCAACAGTTAAAAAAAAATCGTTGGGGGGAGCGTAAGTAGCTGGTCTTGCCTAGGGCGCAACATAGTCTAGCACCGGCCCTGGGCGGGGGCTTGTAGGCAGTGCTGGCTAGGGGTTCCTTTTTATTTAGGATAATTTTGGTCAGATGGTTGTGAGTTGGGAAGTTTTTGTGGTTGGTTGGTTTGGAGGTGTGTGGTGGTTGTGTGGAGTCCTCTTTCAGCACTGGGTTATTGTTTTATTTTTGTTATGGAAATGGTTATGTCATGGTGGTGCGTTTATTGTGTGGAGTTTTTAGCTGTGGCCTATATATAATAAATATATATATTATTCTACAGTTATGTGTTTGAGTATTTTTGAGTATTTATTGTCTCCCTGCGTGCGACTCGGTCATCAGTAGGCGACTTATGAGACGATAATCGTTAGTCAAAGATCACCAGTGTTTGCCAAAAATCGCCAAAAATCACCTTTGATACAACGGTGAAAAACGAACATAAGGCGTATCTTGACATCAGCAGGAGAAGCTTCACTGCTGCCACACTTATAGGGGTTATTCAGAGAGCACCGAAATGTCGCTGACATTTCTGTGCTTTCCTCGTTCCCCGCAGTTCCCTGCACATCAGGGAATCAAAGTTCCCCACCCTGCGGTGAATTCAGCATTCACAGCAGGGTCCACGGAGTGCAGGGAAAACCAACCCTAAACCCGCCAGAAAAACCACGCCGAACACACTGGAAAAAGCTGCCGATCACAGCTCAGACCTTCCGCCGGAAAAAGCCGTCAAACGGGCTAGAAAAAAAAACTGTACGCTTAAGGCTAGGGACAGATGAGCGCATTTTCTGCGGCCACCGTCAAAATGTACGTCGATGCGTGCGCACGCATTTTTTCACGGAATACGCTTAAGTGGTCAGACGATGCGCAATTCTGGACGTATTTCATGACGATGGGGTGAAAAGTTTGAACGTTATGTTGGCCGCACACTAGCAGCGTCTGACATCTCCTAATCACGCACACACGCTGCTATGCGGCCGCAGCGCACTCTGTACGTCAGTACCAGCGGTTTAACGTTCTCGAAAAAATGCGTTCATTTTCCACTTGCGTTGCGCGGCCGGACTTTTGTGCGACCGTACTTCGTATATTGGCCGTCATTGCCTGTCATCTGCTGCTAGTGCGGCCGTGATTATGTGCGCCAGAACGCGCGTTCGCACTGCCTCAGTCTGACCCTAGCCTTAAAGTGTCAAAAGTGAAACGCTGTTTGCAATAAAACTACTAAATGAAAATGTCTGGAATTTAAACATAAGATCCAATGAATGATAATAAAAAGGTCTGTTACAGAAAAAAGAAAAAACAATTTAAAAAAAAAAAATTGCTGAAAAACAATCCCCAAAAAGTGCCTAAAAGATCCTAAAAAATCTATAAATAAAGAGACTTTTTGCTGCAGAATAAAATAATAAACAGGTTATTAGATATTGGATTAAAACGGGAATATTTTTAACATTGAAACCTATGGGATTCGCCTGAATAAACCTGCCGAATGAAAACACCGAACAGCAGGGCACTTCGGCAACTTTTTACTGCTGTTCGGAGTCTCTGAATAGAATAACCATTGCTTGACTATGGTTGATTTTAATGCTTTCGAACATGCACCGTACTTGCTGGCAATTTGCCCAAATTTTGCGACCTGCCTGCTCTCTGAATAGCCGAATTGCCCCCAAGTGTCACCATACGCTGAATTTCAGTGTCCGGTTACATTTCGGACTGCTCTGAATAACCCCTTACATATGAAAGTGGTGTAATCAAGAAATTCTGTTATAGAGTAAAAGCTATGGGAACTTAGGAGAAAAAAATGTATCTTTGCATACATTAAGTACTATTTAAAAAGGCCCCATTGGATGAAGATGGGCCAGAATTTAAGATCTCACAAAATGTAGTCTATGGAGATTGACGCAACATTAAAAGGGGCACTCTACACATCTTGGTTGATCTTTTACAGTGGCCAGGATGTAAAGCGTGCCCCCCCCTCTCTCCTGGTTCCATCTGGAGATATCGCTGGTTGAAGTGGAAGAGTTTCCTCTAACACAGCCAGTGTCACCAGCAGCCGGGATCTGGAATTTCCTGAATGCTGGTCCACAGATCGTTTTTAGGGATGTGCGTTTCGGGTTTCGGAATTCCGGAATTTTCACGAAATTTCCCGATTCGTGTTTTCGGATGCGGACGATTTTCCGAAAATTTTTAGATCCGAAAATGGCAGATCCGAAAAGTTTTCCGAGCCGAAACGAAATATTTTCGGAATTTTCGAATGGACTTGAAATGTGTCAAATCGAAATTTATTGCTTTGAAACGAGTGGAAACAGACGTTCCGAAAAAACGAAAATTTCCGAAATCAGGAAAAGTCTATACAAAAAACGAGCAAAGTGACACGAAATACGAAAAAAAATGGTCGATATTCCGGAAACATGTACAATTCCGAAAAACGAAAATTTCTGAAATCACGAAAAAGTCGATACAAAAAATGAGCTAAGTGACACGAAAATACGAAAAATGGTAGATATTCCGAAAAAAAAATGTACACGAAAAACGAGTCGAGCCCAACCGAATCGAAACAGAAATCGGTCAAAACGAGCCGAATCGAAAAGTTTGAAAATCCGAAAAATCGAATCGAACCGAAAAAAAAAAAAAAAAAAAATCGGTGCACAAGCCTAATCGTTTTCCCACACAGCTCTGATCCATCATTCTGCGCAGGCAGAACGTACGTAGAATGCGCAAGTCCCATGGTGGTGCGTCATTTGCAGTTCCTTCGCTACGCATTTGCAGGGTGCATAGGAGCACAAACTGCCCAGAAAATCTTGAAGACCAGGTTTGGGAGTCCCTGAGCTGAAGAGGAGGAGCAGTGTGCAGCAAGTAGGAAAAGTTGAGAAAAATCACCTGAAAATACATAAAATATTTTTAAAAAGAATTAGGCAGAGGCTGTCAACAGCATCCGCACAATTATTTAGGGGCAAAACTTTATTTTTAAGCGAGTAATTTAATATTCTCTAATATTTTCTGAGAAAAAGTGCAGGGAAAGTGGTGAATTGGCCACGGCGAATTCCGGTGAACGGAAAAAAAAAATTAGGAAGTCTCTAATTCTCCTAATGGAAGGTTAAATAAAAATAATCGTAGAAAAAAATATATATTAAAAAGGGACAGTTAAAAAAAAAAAATCTTGTAAAAGAAAAAGTCTTAAAAAAAATACTAAAAGAATACAAAACTGTATTTTTAAAAAAGTTGGTGAAGCCACTTTGGTTCAAACCCATAAAGACCAATACTCCAAACAAATGTACCTCGGCATTCATGTGCATGTTCATATCTCCCACAAATATATTCCTCTATTCACATGCATCTTCACAGAGCTGTGTGAGCATTCTCATTTACAAGAAGGACAGCAAATCTCACAGGGTTATTCAAAGAGATCCGAATAGCTGCCGAAAGGGAACCGAACGCTGAAAATCAGCGTTCGGTTACCTTTCTTGGCCATTCGGCTATTCAGAGACCAGGCAATATGCCAAATCCTGAAGAATTGCCTGCACATACAGTGCCTGTTCGGTTTAGGCTAGGGTCAGACTGAGGCAGTGCGAACGCGCGTTCTGGCGCACTTAATCACGGCCGCACTAGCAGCAAATGCCAGGCAATGACGGCCAATATACGAAGTACGGTCGCACGAAAGTCCGGCCGCGCAACGCAAGTGGCAAACGAACGCATTTTGTCGAGAACGTAAAACCGCTAGTACAGACGTACAGAGTGCGCTGCGTCCGCTAGAGGCGTGTGTGCGTGAATTGGAGATGTCAGACGCTGCTAATGTCCGGCCAACATAACGTCCAGATGCAAGAAGTGTTTTATTGATGATCCGTACAAAATCACGGATGAAAAATGCGCATCGTATGACCGGTATCGCGTACTCCGTGAAAAAATACGTCCATTCGTTCGAACGCACTTTTTCACGGACAACGTGAAAATGCGTTCGTCTGACCCTAGCCTAATGCGGCATGCGGCCGGTTTATTCAGGCGAATCCCATAGGCTTCCCGTTATTATTATTATTATTATTTATTTATAAAGCGCCAGCATATTCCGCAGCGCTGTACAATAAGCACAGTATAGACAGGGTTACAATACATTGAACAACATTTGACAAACAGTACAGGAGGAGATGAGGGCCCTATTCCCGTAGGAACTCACAATCTAGGAGGGTTGGGGTTGGAAACAGGAGGAGAGGACTGTAAGGTGAGAGTGATTGATGGTTGCGTCAGTGAGTTGGGTGGTAGGCTTCCCTAAATAGGAACGTTTTCAGGGAGCGTTTGAAGGAAGAGAAGTTAGGGGAAAGTCTGACAGTACGAGGGAGAGCGTTCCAGAGAGTGGGGGCTGCGCGTGAGAAATCCTGCAGTCTATCATGGGAAGAGGTGATGCGGGGAGAAGCTAGGCGCAGGTCACTGTTTGACCTTAGGGAGCGGGCTGGGGTGTATTTGGTGATTAGTGAGGACAGGTAGTGGGGCGCTGAGTTAGTGAGGGTTTTGTAGGTAAGGATAAGGATTTTGAACTTAATTCTGCAGTGGATGGGGAGCCAGTGAAGGGACTCGCAGAGGGGAGCGGCAGAGACAGAGCGGCGGGTGAGGTGAATTAGCCTGGCGGAGGCGTTCAGGATGGATTGTAGGGGGGAGAGGTGGGACAGAGGGAGGCCAGATAAGAGATTATTGCAATAATCGAGTCGGGAGATTACCAGGGCGTGTATGAGTTGTTTTGTGGTGACCGCGGTAAGAAATGGCCGAATTCTGGAAATATTACGCAGTTGGTATCGGCAGGAGGAGGAAAGAGACTTGATGTGGGGGATGAAGGAAAGAGCAGAGTCCAGTGTAACTCCAAGACAGCGAACTTGGTTTGATGGGGAGATGGTGATACCCTCCACCGTGATAGAGAAGTCAGGAGGTGGAGAGGCATTAGAGGGAGGAATAAGTAGGAGCTCAGTCTTTGACATGTTGATCTTTAGGTGGTGGGAGGCCATCCAGGAGGAGATGCCAGATAAACAGTCACTGACTTTTGAAAGGACAGGGGGAGAGAGATCAGGGGTAGAGAGGTAGATCTGAGTGTCATCAGCGTAGAGGTGGTAATAAAGCCAAAGCTGTTGATGATTTTGCCCAGGGAGGAGGTGTAGATGGAAAAGAGCAGAGGACCAAGGACAGAGCCTTGAGGTACACCAACAGATAGAGGCAATGAGGAGGAGGAGTTACCAGCAAAGGACACACAGAAGGACCTGTTGGATAAATAGGAGTCAACCCAAGCAAGTGCAGTGTCACCGAGACCCAGAGAGTTGAGGGTCTGTAGAAGGAGGGGGTGGTCAACAGTGTCAAAAGCAGCCGAGAGGTCAAGCAGGATGAGAATAGAATAGTGGCCGTGTTTTTTTAGCAGTTAGGAGGTCGTTGGTGACTTTGGTGAGGGCAGTTTCAGTTGAGTGTAGGGGACGGAAGCCAGATTGCAGGGGGTCAAGTAGGGAATTGGAGGACAGGAAGAGGGAGAGGCGGTTGAAGACTAGTTTTTCTAAGAGCTTTGATGTGAAGGGAAGCAGGGATACAGGGCGGTAGTTGGATGGAGAGTTGGTGTCTAGGGATGGTTTCTTTAGTAAAGGGGTAACTAGTGCATGTTTGAAGGCGGATGGAAAGGAGCCAGTGGAGAGAGATAGGTTGAAGATGTGTGTGAGAGCAGGGGTGAGGGAGGAGGAGAGGGGAGGAATTAGATGTGAGGGAATGGGGTCAAGCGGGCACGTGGTGAGATGTGAGGAGGACAATAAGGAATTGACTTCCTCCTCAGTGGCTGGGAGGAAGCGGCAGAGGGTGGCAGAGGGGACCTGTGGGAGTGGAGGAGGCAGATAACTATCTTGTGTTGGGATGTTGCTTCTGATAGTTAAAGTTTTACTGAGGAAGTAGTCTGCCAGGTCTTGAGCGCTGAAGGCAGCTGAGGGGGGAGGTGCAGGTGGGTGGAGGAGGGTGTTGAAGGTGGACCAGAGCCGTTTAGGGTTGGAGGACAGCGTAGATATAAGAGATGAGAAGAAGGATTGTTTGGCCAAGTGGAGGGCAGAGGTGTATGACCGGAGAATAAACTTGAAGTGAACAAAATCAGCTTCAGAGCGGGATTTCCTCCAGGCACGCTCTGCAGTGCGGGAGCATCTTTGCAGGTAGCGAGTTTGGAGGGTGTGCCAGGGCTGAAGCTGGCGGCGTGGGGCCTTGCAGAGTCGAAGAGGAGCAAGAGTGTCAAGAGCAGAGATAAGCGTAGTGTTGTAGTGATTAGTGGCAGCATCAGGGCAGGTGAAGGATGAGGTGTGAGGGAGGTGGTGAAGTAGGTTGGAGAATTGATGGGGGTCCACAGCATGTAGATTTCTGCGAGTGTGTGTGCGGGGTGGGGAGCAGGGTGTTTAGGAAGTCCAGATAGGTTGAAAGAGAGAAGGTGGTGGTCAGAGATGGGGAAAGGGCGACATTTGAACTCCGAAATGGAGCAGAGGTTGGAAAAGACCAGGTCAATAACGTGACCATCGCGGTGGGTAGGGAGGAGGGAGGATTGTGTGAGTCCAAGGGAGGATGTGAGTGAAAGAAGTTTGGAGGCAGCAGGAGCGGAAGGATCGTCAATGGGAATGTTGAAGTCCCCGAGAATTAGGCATGGAAGATTAGAAGACAGGAAGTGAGAAAGCCAGGTAGCAAAGTGGTCAAAGAACTGGGAGGTTGGTCCCGGTGGGCGGTAGATGACTGCCACCCTGAGAGCCAGAGGAGAGAACAGGCGGATGCAGTGTGTCTCGAAGGAGGAGAAGGAGAGGGATGGGGGTGGAGGGAGATGCTGGTAGGTGCAGGTGGGAGAGAGCAGGAGCCCGACCCCGCCACCATTTCTCTCACCCGGTCTGGGGGTATGGCTCAAGTGTAGACCGCCATGTGAGAGAGCAGCAACGGAGGCCGTGTCAGAGGGAGTTAGCCAGGTTTCAGTTAAAGCTAGGAGGTTGAAGGAGTTTGAAAGGAAGAGGTCATGGACGGCTGTGAGTTTGTTGCACACAGAGCGAGCGTTCCAGAGTGCGCAGGAGAAAGAGGACAGGCGCTGAGGGATGATGGGAATGAGGTTGCTGGGCTTGCAGGGAGGTGATTTATGTGCGATGGAGATAGGATGAGAGTGAAGTATTGGATGTGTTGTGGGGCCAGGGTTAGGGGATATGTCACCTGAATAGAGTAACAGCAGGAGGGTGAGAAAGAGAAGGTGGGAATGGGATTTGTGGGAGTGGGAGGCAGCACGAGAGTTAGAGGGAGACCATGTTCTGAGGAAACAAAGGAGCTCATATGAGGCCATCATGTGGGACGAGAGGAGGGAGGGAGAGATGCAGATAGTGTAGGGGTCGGTGGTAGAGGGGCAGGAGTTCCATTTACGGAGAAAGGTAGAAGTAAAGAGTAGAAGCGTGAGAGAAAGCATGATATAGACTTGCGTTTACCCAGAGTAAAATTGGCCTTGCAGTTCCTTCCTCCAGTCCCGCAACTCCAGGAATCAACTCTAAGCGTCCACTTAAGACTGTTACTTGTGAATGTCACAAGAGCCTGGCTCAAATGAGCCTGGATAGTTGTTATATAGGACAGACTGATTGCAATCAGGCAGTTAAAAAGTCAACAGCTGAGCTAGATGGGCTGTGTCAATAGGGCAGGAGATTCACATGCTAATTAGCAAAGCAAATGGTGGAGAAAACAAAAATCAATAAAAAAACAGAAAAAAAAAAAGAAAACCAGAAAAAAAACCCCAAGGAAACGTTATAATGTGGGTGCCTGCGAATACTGGGTGATAATGCCTACCAGCAAAAGTATGCAGGGGTTCAGTTGAGCTGTGGGTGTCTGTGGATGATGGGTGATAATGCCTACCAGCAAAAGTATGCAGGGGTTCAGTTGAGCTGTGGGTGTCTGTGGATGATGGGTGATAATGCCTACCTGTGAAGAGAGGAGACACAGGAATTAGGGATCGTGATGGCGTAGGGGGATCTTGGATAAAAGTCCAGGAATCAACTCTAAGCGTCCACTTAAGACTGTCACTTGTGAATGTCACAAGAGCCCGTTTTAATTCAATATCTAATAAACCATTGATTATAAATATTCTGCAGTAAAAAGTCTCTTTATTTATAGAATTTTTAGGATCTTTTAAGGAATTTTCTGGATTTTTTTTATTTTTTTTAAATTTCTGGGTTTTTTAAAAAAAAAATTGACTTTACTTATTTTTTCTGTAACAGCCCTTTTTATTATCATTCATTGGATCTTATATGTAAATTTCAGACATTTTCGCTGAGTAGTTACTTTGCAAACAGCGTTTCACTTTTTCAAACATTCAAGCAAACTGTTTTTCTAATTTATTCACTCCATTCGTCTGCGGTGTCGGCTTTTTCCGGCGGCTGCGCTGCGTGTGATCGGCTCCTGCTCGGGTTTTTCCGGTGTTTTCGGCGGGTTAATCCAGATGTTTTTGCGGGTTTCGGTGTGCATTCGCCCTCGTTTTACGGTGAGTTTTCGGTAGGTTTGCGGCGACCTTTCCCTGCATTACGACGGCCCTGTGGTGCTTGCTGAATACACCGCAGGGTCGCCGAAATGGGATTGCCAAATCGCACCAAATTGAAGAGAACGAAAAGTCACTGACCGTGTGGTGGCTCTTCGATTCTCTTTGAATAACCCTGTCAGTGTTTCGTGAATACCGAGGATTCTATCACAACCCGGGTGTAAATGTAACCAGCGATATTATAGTCTATGAAGCTGCTACGTTTACAGCTGTGGTTACGTTTACACCAGGGATGGAATAGAGCCCCAATAAATACGTCTGATAAAAACCGGAATGTCTTGGTATCGTAGTAATTTATTGGTAAACAGCATTTAGTCCAGCGTTTAACCAATTGCTGTTGTTTTATTGACTACCTGCCTATGAGCGGACTTTTTCGAGTCTTGCCGCAGGTGGAGCGGTCTTCGCGTGCGACCGGATTAGTCGATGCCGTAGGTCGATATGGTCAACTCACTTGAATAGCCCCGGTGAAGCCTGTTAGCTCTAGAACAAGATTATCATTAGAACATATCTTGGAATGATTTGTAATGACATTCCTTGGAAAACAAAAAAACAACAAGATCCCTGTGGAAGAATAAGACAATGAACCATCTGGGTTTCCATCACCAGGCAATGTGTATCGTGGTGTAGAGGTCCGATAACCTGCGAGTCCTCTACTTCACCTTTCCGACACCAGGTCAATAAAAATCAAAAAAGAAAACAGATGTCAAGATTACAGGTCAATACTCATAAAATAAAAAAAAATTCAGCCTTTTTGTAAATTTGAAACATGGAAATCTCAACATCTACGTCTTAAACTTGACCATTGCGGTTGGTCATCTCGATGGCGTATACTGAGAGGTTTTTTCGACACATCTATCTATAAGATGGTTATTCACAAAGCACTGAAATTGAGATACATTTCAGTGATTTTAATATTGGTGCATTTTGGCATACTTTGTTGATTGCATATTGCTGAAAAAACGGCGCATTCACCATTTAGCGAATATTCACTGTATTGCAGCAAAAAAGGGGTCGTCGAAGCAGTTATTGGAGGGTGGCGAAAAAGTGCAGGAAAGTGGAAAATTGGCCACGGCGAATTCCGATGAACTTAAAAAAAAAAAAAGGAGGTCTCCTATTCTCCTTGTCGATATAAATGTAGAAAAAAATATATATAAGTATTAAAAAAAATAATAATAATAATAATATGGTCGGTTAAGAATACTAAAAAAATTTTGTAAGAAAAAGTCTTTTAAAAAAAATACACAAAAAATACACAAATGTATTTTTAAAAAATAAAAAAGGTTTCGTAAAACATAAAATAAATGTTCCTTTAAAAAATAAATAAAAAAAGCTATTGCATGTATTACGTGCTTAGATTGTAAGCTCTCGAGCAGGGCCCTCTCTCCTACTGTTCTGTGTGTTTATCTTGTATGTACGGTATATTTGTTGTTCTGTCTCACCCGTTGTACAGCGCTACAGAACTTGTTAGCGCTTTATAAATACTTGGAACTGTTTAAACTAAAACTTAAATTAAAACTTATTAGATTCGCCGGTTTAAACTTGTCGAACGAGATCGCAGCAATCAGGTCATTTCGCTGCAATTCGGCGTTCTGTGAATGGACGAATCATTAGTTCTCTATCGGACAATTTCGGTGATGCCAAATTTATTTATTTATAGAGGGCGCTATTACATTCTTCGCACATACGTTTGCGCCCGTACAAAAACGCAGTAACGCGTGGGGTAAAACCCTTGCGCTGAACATCGTATCACAATGTCAGTGCAACAAACGCGCATATACGTCTGCCGCAGGTGAACCTGCGCGAGCCCCGCGCGAGCCCTGCGCAAGATTACTGTACTGCGCACGTCCTATACTTAACATTGTGAGCGCAAATGCGTTTGTGCGCTGGTACGCGGATGATATTACAATCTATGCGCAGTTTGTAACGCACAGCCTTTATGCGCATAATTTTAGCAGCTCCTAAAAGCTGGTGTTAATGACAAATTCTATCAACCTGGCCGAACCCAAATACACCAGCCCAAAAAAAATACAGCAAAGTATAGTTACACATTCTACACATACCCAAACAATAAAATGCAGCAGAAAAGTATAGTTACACATTCTACACATACCCAAACAATAAAATGCAGCAGAAAAGTATAGTTACACATTCTACACATACCCAAACAATAAAATGCAGCAGAAAAGTATCGTTACACATTCTACACATACCCAAACAATAAAATGCAGCAGAAAAGTATAGTTACACATTCTACACATACCCAAACAATAAAATGCAGCAGAAAAGTATAGTTACACATTCTACACATACCCAAACAATAAAATGCAGCAGGAAAGTATAGTTACACATTCTACACATACCCAAACAATAAAATGGAGAAGTTGTGTGTGCTTTTTTTTTTTTAATACAGCATATATGCGCAGATTAATTTTGACAGGCGCAAAAACTTAACGTGAGACAATTGTGGTTCTTAATTCTGATTGGCTGTATCGTGTGAAAAAAACTGTCCGCACACTGATTTCTGCACATAACGTTGCAGCGCGCGCGCGTTTGTGCGCGTCAGTTTAACGCGCGTAATTTTTGACGAATGAAAAAATGCTTTAGGATTGTAATTCCAGCGTTGATTCCCGCGTGTTAACGTTTAATACTTCGTGCATAAATTCACGGGTTGCGCGTGCGTTTTTGCGTGAAGAATGTAATAGGGCCAGAGTATTTTAGCAGGATACATTGAGATTTCTCTCGTTTTCAGTAGGTCCTGGGTTCAAGAACATTGAATTGTGACAGTTGTTACAGAAATACAAAGTAATAAAATGCAAGATATTAAAAAACAAAAAACACAAATATACAGATTAACAGAAAATAAATATTTTGGTAGCAAATTCGGACCTTAGTGAACAACTCCCTATGATTCGGAAAGGGGAGAAGCGATGTCCAGTTTGCATTGCTCGGCGGATTTTTTTTTTTCCAATTGGGTTCTATTTTGTTTTCATACAAATAATAGAGAAAAAATGAAATTATTTGCAACCTTCCCTTTATTATAGCGGTGTCTCCCATTAATGTCCGTTAGTATTCCAGGCACCACTTATTCCCCCCTCCCCCACAGGAGTGATCCTGGGTCTATTCAGCAAAAAGATTCCCCCCCTTCGGACTCTTCTATTGTGGCCAAAAGTCATCTGTCAACTCACCACTGCTCTTTGTTTATTGAATAGACCTCTCCCTCCACCCCTTCCATCCCCATTCTTACCATATCAACTCTACAGTTTGCCGAAGACCAATGTTCCACTTAATAAAACCTCTGTGAAACAATCAATCGCAACATCATTTTATATGATATAAAACATATATATACTTATATATAAGTCACCGATGTAATGAGAGGCTTACGTGTCAACACTTTGTTATCTTTAGGTATTTTTATGTTGATACATTATTTATAAACACACACAATCATGCTGAAAGCCCCATTATGAGATTGCTTCATTAATTACCGAGTGCTCCATCTAATTATTCAGCATAAATCCACTTCTCTCACTTCTCGTGTCCAGTCTGCGCTCGCGTGTGTCAGTACGTGCGTGTGTCATTGTTACTTTGTAAAATAACCTTGATAGTAACCCATCTAATAAGTCGGCGGACGTCGCTGTGCGTTTAGTAACGGGAGAAACGCAATCATTTTTTATGTTAATTAGGCGTTTTATTTTAATTAATAAAATTATTTTCTTTTTTTTAAAAAAAGATTAAAAATCTATTGAATATTATTTATGTTTATATATATCCTAATTCCGTCGGGTTCCCGTGCTTCTATCTCTTATTAACCCCCACACAGTCTCTTCGCATCAGCTATTGTTGCGGTTTCCCTACGCTCCCCCCCCCACTGCTTCCTATTGTCTCATGTCTCTTTTATTCCCTTTGATCGGGGATTTCAAACCTCTGCTCCCCCCAGATGTTTCTGAACTACACCTCCTAAGACCCTCTGGCTATTTATTGCATACGGAGAACTCTGGGAATTGTAGTCTGGGCACGCGGTAGAGTTTGAGATCCCTGCTTTAGATTGTAAGCTCACGGGTCGTCTGGAAGAGTCCCTGTATAAAGGGCTGTAAATGCTAGATTTTTTTGCCCTGTGTCATCTGTCTCTTATGTACTGGTACTCCTTGAATGTATTTCCCCATTTTACTGCGCTACGGAATATGTTGGAGCTATATTAAAATTTACGTACAGGGTTACTCAGAGAGAAACGATTTGGCCCCGAAATGTCACCAAACAGGGAATTTCCCCATACGGTGACATTTCAGGGCCATTTGGCTATTCAGTGAGCAGGCAGTTCGCCAGATTTTGGCGAACTGCCAGCCAGTACTGTGCCTGTTCGAGGGCAGTGAAATCCCCATAGAGAAGCAATGGTTAATCTATTCAGAGACACCGAACAGCAGAGAAAAGTTGCCGAAGTGCCCTGCTGTTCGGTGTTTTCATTCGGCAGGTTTAATCAGGCGAATCCTATGGGCTTCAATGTTAAAACTATTCCCGTTTTAAATTGAATATCTAATAAACCGTTTATTATTTTAATCAGCAGCAAAAAGTCTCTTTATTTATGGATTTTTTAGGATCTTTTAGGCATTTTTGGGGATTTTCCGGCAAATATTTTTCCCGTTTTTTTTTTTTTTAATAGCATTTTTTTTGTCTTTTTGTAACAGACCTTTTTATTATTATTCATTGGATAATGGGAATTTCATTGGAATTTCTTACGTGTAAATTCCAGACATTTTCGTTCAGTAGTTTTTTTGCAGAGTTTCAATTTTGACACTTTCAAGCGTACAGTTTTTTTTTTTTTTACCCCATTCGTCGGCTTGGCGGCTTTTTCTGGCGGCTGGTCTGTGCTGTGATCGGCAGCTCGTCGGCTTTTTCCAGCGTGTTTGGCGTGTTTTTTGCAGTGGTACCGGCGGGTGTCGGGTGGGTTTACGCTGCACTCCGGGGACCCTGCGGTGAATGCCGGCGACATTTCCGTGCTCTCTGAATAACCCCCATTATGTAAAGTAATATCTGGCGAATTTAAAGGTTAGGCGTGCAGGTGCTTTGATTGATGTGTACACTGTTCTTCATTGAGCATGCCAGTCTCAGTACCGGCATACCCAATGGTCAAATGGGCAGCAACATGAAGCATCATGCATGCCGTAAAGCAACGCGAGGACACTTTAAATTCCCTGAAACTTTGTCCTCTCTCGCAGCGCCAGGATGATGCTTTACATCTCTCACGCTGGAGTGCACGAGGGTAATTCAAACTCTTCCCGTTGGTTACGGCCGCGTGTCAGGGTAGTAAATCCTGCGGATAATGTTCTAAGGTGACTCTCCCTTGGAAAGCGCACGGCACCGATGCCTGACACCCGTTTATATTGGTTCACATCAGCACATTTTCAGATAGATGCAAGACCAGCAAATGATCTCGAGCCCAAATTAAAAAATGTTACAGATGAGACAATCAATCTGGGCGATGTGAAAGGAGGAAGAGGGATTGGACGCGTCTCCGGCGGTACAGGCGAAGGCCCCGCTATGGCGCAGGAACCCCTACGGCAGACCCTTCACTTTAAAATATCGGAAAATCTGCTGATCGTGAGTTTTAGTCTGTTTTGGCCCGCGTCAGACGAACGCAGTGATCACGTCCGTGTCGCCGCACAGTTTAGCGTCTGTCGTAGCATAGAATCATGATCAATAGAGACCCACAAACGAACTGCGTCCGCACCGAACTGCGCACGCACCACGCACGTGGCAAACGGACGCAAGTTAGGCAAGAACGTAAAACCGTTAGACAAACGCGCAGAGTGCGCCACGTCCGCGTAGCGTTTTGTGTGAGTGATGAGATGTCAGACGCAGCGCATTTGCGACGTCCAGCACCTTGATGGCTTTTCATATCCTTTTTCAAATTGTTATCATTTTTCATATTAATTTTATTTCCCATAATTCCATTTTTTGTTCTACGCCCGTAAAAAAAAAAACCGGACCATGTGGTGTCTACAGTATCTTCCGTCAGTACGTCTGTCCGTTATGCACGCATAGTGCGCTCAGACTGCGTTCATCTGACATTAGCCTTAAAGAGAATAGATTTAGGAGTTCAGACGATTTAATTGACATAAACTTTTATCATGGTCTTTTTCTTGTTGGCGTCGAGCGTCCTGATTGGTCAAGTCACTTCCTGGTCTGCATGGAGGACACTGCAGGAGCTGCTCGACCTGAAGGATTGCAGCTATTACAGTGATTTAAATAGAAAACAAAAATAGGTGTTAAACCCAACAAAAATTTTAAAAATATTTTAATATATATATACATATTAGTGTGTTTAATATTGCAGAAGCCACTTGCACATCACAGCAATTCAAAGAATTGCATCCCAGAGCTCCTGTGCCACATTCCCCATATGCAGCAAGGAACTCTGGGTAGGATATGCAAATGACCTCTGTCTCACTTTCATGCATCCTGGGTCTGTTATTACACAGAACCCTAAAATCAATGCTATGTCACACTGTGTCTTTGTAGCAGAGATAAGGTTTATACAACTGGACGGACACACACACAGACACACAGACACACACACACACACACATACACCTTGAAAATGGTTCATAGAAGCCAAAATGTTTTTTCTTAAAGCATGTTTGATATATTTTTGCTTTTTAAAAAGGTCCTTGTGTGCATCCTAATTAAATTTATTGTATTAGGATCAAACACAAAGGTAATTCATTTATTAACTCCCTTTTAGATTTTTTTGGGGACTGGGTGTGCGTATATATATATCATGTCCCAAAAAAAGCCACCACCTGGATGTCGCTAGCCTTCCATTGTATAATTACTGCAGTGATTAATAGGTTTCGGCATAAAATGAGGTTATGTGACTCCCTGAATATACTGAATGAGCAGGTTTCTCCATCAATGGGTTTTTCCTCCCCTGATGGCACAGAGGGCATATTCCAAGATGGCAATGCCAGGATTCACCGGGCTCACATTGTGCAAGAGTGGTTCAGGGAGCATGAGACATCATTTTCACACATGGATTGGCCACCGCACAGTCCAGACCTTAACCCCATTGAGAATCTTTGGGATAATGTGCTGGAGAAGACTTTACGCAGCGCCGCGACTCTCCCATCATTAATACAAGATCTTGGCCACAAATTAATGTCACTCTGGACGCGAATAAATGCCGTGACATCGCATGAGGTTATCAACATGATGCCACGGCGAATGCGTGCTGCCATCACAGCAAAACACGTCCAACCAAATGTTACAGTGTGTGACTTTATTTTTTGGGCAGGCAGAGTATATGATCAAGCAAATGCAAATATTCCATCAATATCTTACTGTAATTTCAGATATCGCGGGAAATTCATATATGAAAACAACCTGTATAAGAATTTGCTAAGTTATTGTTTTTTTCTTTAATGGTTTGATGTTTTTATTATCAGTGGAGGGATTGATATGAGGTGCAGCGCTGATTATCTGCTCATCGCAGGCTGCTGTAGCCAGCGGATAATCGATTCCCCTATATGATCAATATCACGGTATTCTGCCATTTTGGATTGATTATATGGTGGAAAGGCGCTCATCCGTCTTGGCAAACTCATTTCCTGCCAGACAGGCGGCTTATCTATCTGTAGAGGCAGAATGTCAACTTTTTTTAATTAGATACATTTTCCTTCAAATGAGAAGAATATACATCACGGTGGCCATCGCATCCGCGGCATTGATGGACGTCCAATGTGTATGGCCTTCCAATCCAGTGCCGTGCAGTGAGGTCTATGGTGCTAATCAATAACTAAACCCATCAAAAGAGCTAATAATCAATAATCAGAAGTGAGCGCAAACGACAACCTTTTTTTCTTGTTATGTTTTATACATGGAGCAGGCTGGATACTTCTGGTCTACGCAGATGTCTTGATAGGGAATCAGCGTGAAACCGATTTTTCTGCATATAATAATCAAAAATTTTAAAATATATATATATATATATAATATATATGCATCTTGCGCCCTCTTCTATTTTACTTTCTTGCAGAGAGGGGGTAAAGGCAAAATCCCTTGTGCTCCAGTGGGAAAGCCAACGGGTCAATGTCTCGTATCAATGTTGGTACAGTGGGAAAGCCAACAGGTCAATGTCTTGTATCAATGGTGGTCCAGTGGGAAAGCCAACAGGTCAATGTCTTGAATCAATGTTGGTCCAGTGGGAAAGCCAAAGGGTCAATGTCTCATATCAAAGGTGGTTTAGTGGGAAAGCCAACGGGTCAATGTCTTGTATCAATGTTGGTCCAGTGGGAAAGCCAACAGGTCAATGTCTTGTATCAGTGGTGGTGCAGTGGGAAAGCCAACAGGTCAATGTCTCGTATCAATGGCGGTCCAGTGGTGTCAGCCGATGGGGCCTTGGAGCCAGCTGTGATGTGTCCATAATGGTCCTGTAGCAGAGCAATGTTGTCTCCATCTCTGTTAGAGTGTGTCACTGTGCACTTTATTGAGTGATCATTCTTTAACCCTTGAGCCTTGACTCAAGTCACAAATCGACCCAGTTTCATGACACACAAAAATAGAACTCAAGGAGCACGACATGAGGTGTCGGTACCGAACTTCTATTAGACTCAAGATAACCCTTCAATCAAAGCAAAGGATTTAAGGCAATTTAACCCATTCAATCTCCATCAAGTGCAGACCACAGCTGTGCAGTGCTTCCTTCTGCACAGCTGACAGCATTACCGAGCACTGCGTGCATGCTGGACGCCAGCTGGCGCAATGGAACATTACGTGGTCTGCGCCCAATGGTGTCCGGTGGCTCCAGCCTCCTGTATCCCACTGACATCAACGGACAGGTGAGACTCTACCTCACCTACCTCCATTGACCGCACCTGCATATCACAATCTACACCCTACTATAATAACAGTTGTTTGGTGGTCCCTGGATGTACCAGTTTAAAAAGAACTGATGAAATGCCAGAGAATCCTGAGGAAAGTCACATATATATATATATATATATATATTAATTATACACACTCATGCTTTATCGTAAACATTGGCTCCTGCATTGGATGTGTTCGCCAGACCATGTGCCATTCCCATAGAAACTCCCCGTTGGCCATGCTTGTTCAGCACACAGCGATAGGAGGTGTTAAACAAAAGCAGGGAGTCGTCATTGCTGATTTATTTTACAAATGCACCAGATAAAAAGATACCATGAGAGATTCTGTACAGCAAACGGACTTTTTATAATGTATCAGCAAAACCACGCTGGATACACGTGAACTGCAAACGGCACGATAAGACAGACAGACAGATATAACAGCTATAGGATGCACGGATAGATATATAGATGGATCAAGAAATAGATATAGAAGGATATAATAGATATGATAGAGGTTTAAATAGATATAAAAAGGATATGATAGATACATGGATCAATAGATAGATATGATAGATACATGGATCAATAGATAGATATATCAATAGACGAATGAATAGGTAGATAGATACAGATGGATGGATGGACAGACAGATGTATAGACACTGATTGATAGATGGTTAAATGGATATAAACAGTATAATAGATACATGGATCAATAGATCTATATATATATATAATGGATAGATCAATAGACTGATTAATAGGTAGAGTAAGACGGATTCATATAATATATCCTTGTATATCTATCAATTCATCTTTTTAACAGCTATAGGATGGATGGGTCAATAAATACATACAAAAGGATAGCATAGATATATGATAGATGGATAGATATATGGATCAACAGATATAGATAGATAAATAGATATAAAAAAGGATCCATATAGATACAGATGGATAGACTTTCTAAATTATGATTCCCCACGCCTCTCCATATGAATCTATAGAATAAACCCATTGTTTGTCCTTTCCCTCATTTCCGTATCAATATTGAGACATTCCGGGTATTTACACAATATAAAGTCACAAAGGCGCCCCCCCTGTGCCCATTTAGTGCCCTTGTGAATGACAGAAAGTTTGTTGAAAGGGTTTCCATTGTAGCTAGAGAAGAGCGCCCTTATGGGCACCTCCTACTGGTCTTCCCCTTTCACCGCTATTAATTCTCGGCTGTTTGGCAGTCTCCTAAAAGAAATAAAATAGCTTACTAGAAGGAGAGAGCAGCGAGATTAATGGGCAGAGGCCAAACCAGCGCCGCTGCCTTAAAGGCACAAACGCTTTTATTAAACCCAGCCTTGCCGACGAGCGAACGCAACAGCCGGGTCTGTGTCCCCGCATACGATCGTCTCATTTCCGCCTGTGACCCGACGTGCAGAGACAGACGTTGATTAAGAGCGTTATTATTATGTGACTGCGCTGTTTTGTGAAAACCTAGATTGTTTTGGGGGAGTTGAAACCGCACGCTGATAAGCGCCATGGCAATCAGCTCGTAGAAGGATCTCCGGCTGGGTGGGAGGAAGTCTTCTGCTGTGCAACTCATCAATGTCCAGTATCAGGCTACAATCTCAAACACAAGCTCATCCATTGTGCTGTTCCGATAATCATATTTAATCAGCAATCCCACCATCTACTGCTCTCCTCATGCCGGATGTATCAACCCCAGTAGGTGCAGACCACATGCAATGCAGCCCTCGTGGTCCAAATTTCAGAGAAGCAACCACCATGCCTGATAACGAAGGACCTGCTTGACTACTAAATCCTCTCTGTAAATAGTCACAATGCTGTCAGAGTCCAACGTGGTCCTTTTCGACACATGCCTGGGCTACATTGCTGCCTCCACAACTAAGTAACACTACGTAGCTACGAGGAACGTTCCAAGATACTGGGGCTTACTCCCATATGAACGCTTGTTGGAGAAGTCCATATAGCACATCGAAGCATTTCGGGCTAAAAGATAAGACATGGGTGGCGTGCACACCAGGGAGTCGTAAACCTCAAGTTAACATACATGTAGAGTGTAGCATCACCGGTATAGCCACGGCGACGAAACACAAGCATACAACACCCTGAAAAGGGGTTCATTTGCTAAGCAGTGAATGGTAGGGATCCAAAACCTGGATATGGCTAGATACGGTGCCAAAAAATAACCAAACCGAGAGCTAAACTTAAACTTAGCAGGAAATGCTCATTTTAGGGCCGTGTCAGACGAACGCAGTGATCACGTCTGTGTTGCCGCACATTTTAACGTCCGTTGTAGCATAAAATTATGATCAATAGAGACACACACACAAAGTACGTCCGCACCGAACTGCGCACGCACAACGCACGTGTCACCTGACGCAATTTAGGCAAGAACGTCAAACCGCTAGGACGGATGCACAGAGTGCGCCACATCCGCATAGCTTTGTGTGTGAGTGATGGAACATAGTCAGACGGACTGCATTTTTGACGTCCAGCATTTTTGACGGACAAAATGTTTTTTCATATCATGTATCAATTTTATTAATTTTACATATTAATTTTATTTCCCATCTACGTCAGTCAAAAAAAAGTCAGTCAAAAAAAACGGACGATGTGGTGTCTACAGTATCATCAGTCAGAAAGTACGTCAGTTGTGCACGGACGCACAGTGTGCTCAGAATGCGTTCGTCTGACACTAGCCTTAGGTCATAAATTTGGCCGATTTACTACAATTTTGCTTCCAATTCCGATCACCCTTTCCCCCCCCATTCAAGTTGAGTCAAGCATTGCACAGATCCATAGATTAATCATCACAAAGCACGCAGGATTCCATAGAATCACACCATATATGAAGCTGAAGACCACCATCGCAACTGATGCCCTCACCACCATCCCTATCACACTGTGCACCGGCAGAAGTGTAGGGGGGAGAGGGTGGTAGAACACGTCGGCTGTCCCTATGCAGCGGCACCGGCTCATCGTGGAAAAGAATGCTCATTTCTGAATTACTCAATCATATCTTAAAACCGTCGGGTAACACGGCAAATCTCCGGAGAGACCGGCTAAATAATTCACTGTTAAACCTTGCAGGTGCACGCAGTATGTTCCTCGCTTTGCTCCTGTGAATGTGTATGTGTTTCCTTTAAAATACTGCAGCATTAGGCTACAAAAGCCCATCTGAAGTCCACGCATCCCTAGCAGCACCCGCAGGTTATATATTTCCCCCACATATAGAACCAGAAATAGTCACAATCATGGACAGACATAAGAGAAGGTTCCTGGGGGAGACGGAGCAGAACGTATACGTTTACCCGTTGGGTATTTTCTGTTAGCAGAACAATTTGAAATGTTGGTGGTACTTACCGTAGACTAGGACCTCAGCGCAGAGCAGGGTGAAGAAGCCAAGGAGCACCAGCTTTGGTACGGAATAAAATCCAAGACTATTCTCCATATTTCAACCCTAAAAAAAAAACTAATTAAAAAATATATAACCCTTCCAAAAAAATCCCAAAACACCTCCGGATAAGCCCGAAAAGACAAGCAGCCAGGTTTCGGATAATTCTTTGATTTCTCCTTCCTTGGTCGATTCTCCGGTCTTCTTCTTTTTTTTTTTTATATCTTCAGAATGGAAAGTTCATTTCGACCCGTTGCAACATTGTCGTCTCCCACAACCAAGAAACAAACTCAGGAAAAGAAGAAGAGAGATGCAGTGAGGGAAGAGGGATGGTGGTGGGGGTGGCGGGGGGATGCTGCAGGTCCTGATAAATGTGGAAAAATGGAAAAAAGAACAAACATCCCAAAAAAAAATATATATATATATATATATATATACGTGCGTTTTATAGTAATCCTCCAGGATTAAATCCCTGCGTGCGATCGCATTGTAATTAGTTCCATTTCGGCATCGCAGAAAGAGACGAAGAAGAAGAAGAAGAAAAAAAAGGAAAAAAATAAAAAAGATTAGAAAAAGAAAGGAAGGTTTTTTATATATAAAAAAAAAGGGGAAAAAAATAGGATTTTTTTTGTATATATCTCTGGTCGACGAGGAGGAAAAAAAAAAAGGGGAGCAGGTTTAAATAGCTCACTTGTTACTACAGCAGTCCACCAGCAGTGTATGTGAGCTAAGAATCAAATGTGTGCATCCATTGATCCACAGACGTGGAGAGGCTGGGAGCGAAAACGCGGAGCCGGGAACGCGACGGACGGGGACGCGGTGGGGATTGCAGTGAGAAAGAAGGACAAGAGCTGGCTGGCTTTGCCATTCATCTCCTTTGTTCAGTGTCACAATGTCCAAAAGAATGAGCAGGACTGCCCTCTGCGGGCGGATAATGGGAAACGCCGCCTCCGTGGTGCACCCTGACAGCCCCCGTCGTAGATGAAATCTCTCCGTTTCGTCACGCAGATCCTCCTGTGACACCTGCTTCGCTTTAAGGCAAACCTTAAATATATATATATATATATACAGGTATATATATATTTATTATATATATACATCTTTTACGCTTCTGCCGGCCACGAAGGATGGACTCGTATTATTTTATTCAATATTTTTAATTTCCATCTTTTTTCTTTTTTTAATCATTTTATCTGGTTTTTTTTTTAATTTTTTTTGTGCAGCGAGAAAAAGAGAGAAAAAATATAACATGGTTTACGGCTGGGAGAATGGGATGAAAAGTCAAAATACTGTTCGGTGGTTATTTAAGGCTGGGGTCAGACGAGCGTAGCGTTCACGTCCGTGATTGCGCCTAAAAGTACGTCCGTGATAGCATGAAAGAAAGTCCATTGGAGCCCGTTACACGAAGTACGTCCGCACTGAACTGTGGACGCGCAACGGCCGCAGCCCACGGACGCAAGGCAGGCAAGAACGTACAACTCCTAGAACGGCCGCACAAAGTGCGCTGCGTCCGCAATGTCCGCATAGCTTTGTGTGTGAGTGATGGAACGTGGTCAGACGGACTGCATTTATACGTCCAGCATTTTTTTCACGGACAAAATGGTTTTGCTTTTTAATTTATTTTCCCCTCCTACATCCGTCAAAATATACGTCAGTGAAAAAACGGACTGTGTGGCCACTACTGCGTCTTCCGTACTGACGTACGTCCGTGTGCACGGACGTACAGTCCGTAGAAATCACGCTCGTCTGACCCTAGCCTAAGGCTGGGGTCAGACGAGCGTGATTTCTACGGACTGTACGTGCGTGCAGTACGGACATCGTCAGTACGGATGACGCAGTAGTGGCCACACAGTCCGTTTTTTCACTGAAGTTATTTTTTGACGGATGTAGGAGGGGAAAATAAATTACAATGAAAAAACATTCTGTCCGTAAAAAATGCTGGACGTATAAATGCAGTCCGTCTGACCACGTTCCATCACTCACACACAAAGCTATGCAGACGTTGTGGACGCAGCGCACTCCGCACGTCCGTTCTAGCAGTATTACGTTCTTGCCTAACCTGCGTCCGTTTGCCGCGGCCGTTGTGCGTCCGCAGTTCAGTGCGGACGTACTTCATGTGTCAGGCTCCAATGGGCTTTCTTTCATGCTATCACGGACGTACTTTTAGGCGCAATCACGGACGTGAACACTACGCTCGTCTGACCCCAGCCTTAGGGTTGTCTGCTCGGCCACGTTTTACTGGACACATAATTTATACATGCTGATGGGCATCGCATGAAAAATGCCACCCCACAGCATGCAGAATCCATATGCTGCAGGTAAGGAATCCCTGGTGACCTGCCTTGATTTCCTTCCTGCAGTGTATGAATTATACATGTTGCAGGGCAGCACTTTTTCCTGTGCTCTCCCTCTGCATTAAACCGTAACATGTGTCCAGGAAAACATGGCTGACCTGGCAACCCTAACTACCACCAAGGGATGACAGGTCGGCCATGTTTTCCTGGTCATATATTATGCACTGCCCATCAGAATGAATACATTATAGTATATGCGTCCAGGAAAACATGGCCGACCTGTCATCCCTTGGTGGTAGTTAGGGTTGCCAGGTCAGCCATGTTTTCCTGGACACATGTTACGGTTTAATGCAGAGGGAGAGCACAGGAAGAAGTGCTGCCCTGCAACATGTATAATTCCAACACTGCAGGAAGGAAATCAAGGCAGGTCACCAGGGATTCCTTTCTGATTTCTTACCTGCAGCGTATGGATTCTACATGCTACGGGGTGGCATTTTTCATGCACTGTCCATCAGCATGGATAGATTATATGTGTCCAGGAAACATGGCTGATAGACTGCCACCGCTGCACAGCTTAGTATACAGCTACTGAGCTAGGGTTGCCAGGACACATATTGCCATTACATGAACAAGGGAGCACAGGGAAAAGTGCTGCCCTGCAACATGTATAATTCATATGCTGCAGGAAAGAAATCAAGGCAGGCCACCTGAGATTTCTTGCCTGCAATGTATAGATTCTACATGTTACAGGATTGCATTTTTCATGAATATATTGTATAGAGGTTATTCACTAACCTCCGAATTGGCCCAAAATTGCACCAGATGGTGAATTTCCCAATTAGGTGCAATTTCAGGGCAGTTCAATCTAATCTATTCACTAAGCTGTTGATTCACCAAATACAGGTGAATTGGCAGCGACATAAGGTCCAATTCTCCGCAATTCGTTGGCACCTAAATTGCCCCATAGAGACTATCATGTCTTGTATTCACACACCGAATTGCCCCGAAATTGCAGCAAAATGCCCTGATTTTCAGTGTTATTATTATTATTATTCTTTATTTATAAAGCGCCGGCATATTCCGCAGCGCTGTACAATAAGCACAGTATAGACAGGGTTACAATACATTGAACAACATTTGACAAACAGTACAGGAGGAGATGAGGCCCTATTCCCGTAGGAACTCACAATCTAGAAGTGTTTCAATTCAACATGTTTATACAGGCGAATCCCTTAACCCTTTCCATGCAGAGGACGCGCTGAGCGCGTCCTGCCGCATGACCACTTCCCTGCGGAGGACGCGCTGAGCGAGTCCTCCCTTTGCAGCGGCGATCAGCCGGGATTCCGGCCGATTGCGGTGGCCCCCCGGTGCGGGCTGACATCCTCGATGTCAGCCCAGCCTCCACGACCCCGGCGGGCACGATAGACGTCATCGCGCCTGTGCAATGACGTCTATTTCAGGCAACCCCCCCCTCTGCCATTGCGGGGAAGGTGCCTGAAGGGGAGGGGGGGAGGTTCTTCAGACCTCTCCCCCTCCCCATCCGTGCAGGCCATCGGGTAAAGGCAGGCACCGCTTGGAAGGGCACAGCCTGCCCTTCCAAGCGGCGTCTGTCTTTAACCCCTATGGGGCTGGATCGCGTTAATAGCGCTGACATGCGCCGTATCATGGTCCCCTCCCGGAGCTGGCCGACATCTTGGATGTCGGCCAAGCTTCCGGGATATCCCCCTAACGACTGGCGTCATTGCACAGAGTGTGATGGCACCAGTTCCGCAATTAACCCCTTGCTGCCACCTATGGTGGAGATAAGGGGTTCCAATGAACCCCCTATCTCCCGATCCATGACAGCTAGTGGTTAATGTTTGATATCATTGGAACAGCCAGAGCATGGCCTTTCCAATGATACCAAACATGACCATGTACAATGCAAAAAAATAATAATAAAAAAACATAATTAAAAATTAAAACAAAATTTATTTATTTTTTTGTTGTTTTTGTTTTATTAGTGCAGCAATATTGATCCCATTTCAATTATAATGTGAACAATGATGCTGCACTAACGATTTTTTCTATGGGGGGCGTTTGCTAAAAAACACGTAATTTTCCCCCAAAAAATTTAACGATTCCCCATTTCTAATTTTTTTAACAAGCGCACCCCATAGAAAATATAACCGCAAACGCTTGCATGCTAAAATGTGAAAGAAAACACTTTACACGTTGTAAATTATTGAAAATTCAAATTCTATTGCATTTTTTGTTATAATATACAGACAGAACATAATGTATACATTATTAATAATGACATATTATGAATCTGCCGAGTCTCCCGGAAAGAACGATATATAATATGTCTGGGTTGTATAATAAAATGTGACTTCAAAATGCGTTTAAACATGATGAGCGAAACCGGTAAAAATGAGCTCAGCACAGAGGTGTGAAAAGGCTCAGCAGCGAAAGGGTTAAGATTCAATGCAATAAATGGAATATCTTTTCTATTTGTGTTCTAAAGACTGTATAATCTTTTCTTTTTGTAAAAAAAAAAAACAGCCTTTTTGTATCTTTTTAAATTTTTTTAGACGACATTTTCGGTTTTCTCTTTTTTTTTTAAAAAAAAGACGTTATTATTTGGACACATTTTATTAATTTATACTCCTATTAGTAGAATAGTCGTCTTCTTTTTCTTTTTGCAATTCGTGGAATTCACCAACGTCCCATAACCCAACGTCCCATAACTGATTTGGTGACTGCAATTTCGGCAAAATATGGTGACCATTTGCTAAATAGTGAATTGTGAATAGTGAAACTGTATTTTCGGCAAAATGGAATCGGCATAATGCAGCGAATTGTAGTGTAACATAAAGCACCGAAATTGCCTGCAGGTCGGCCATGTTTTCCTGGACACACAAGGGTCTATACACAGAGCACCTAAATTGAGAGCAGGTCGACCGTGTTTTCCTGGACATATAAGGATCTAGTCACAGAGCACCGAAATTGCCTGCAGGTCGGCCATGTTATCCTGGACACACAAGGGTCTATTCACAGAGCATCGAAATTGCATGCAGGTCGGCCATGTTTTCCTGGACACACAAGGGTCTATTCACAGAGTACCGGGATTGCATGCAGGTCGACCATGTTTTCCTGGACACACAAGGGTCTATTTACAGAGTACCGGGATTGCCTGCAGGTCAGCCATGTTATCCTGGACACACAAGGGTCTATTTACAGAGCACCAAAATTGCGTGCAGGTCGGCCATGTTTTCCTGGACACACAAGGGTCTATTTAAAGAGTACCGGGATTGCCTGCAGGTCAGCCATGTTATCCTGGACACACAAGGGTCTATTTACAGAGCACTGAAATTGCGTGCAGGTCGGCCATGTTTTCCTGGACAAACAAGGGTCTATTTACAGAGCACCGAAATTGCGTGCAGGTTGGCCATGTTTTCCTGGACACACAAGGGTCTGTTCACAGAGTACTGGGATTGCCTGCAGGTCTGCCATGCTTTCCTGGACACACAAGGGTCTATTCACAGAGTACTGAAATTGCCTGCAGGTCTGCCATGTTTTTCTGTCACACAAGGGTCTATTAACAGAGCACCTAAATTGCCTGCAGATCGGCCATGCTTTCCTGGACACACAAGGGTCTATTTACAGAGCACCGAAATTGCGTGCAGGTCGGCCATGCTTTCCTGGACAAACAAGGGTCTATTCACAGAGTACCAAGATTGCCTGCAGGTCGGCCATGCTTTCCTGGACACACAAGGGTCTATTCACAGAGCTTCTAAATTGCCTGCAGGTCGGCCATGCTTTCCTGGACACACAAGGGTCTATTCACAGAGCTTCTAAATTGCCTACAGGTCGGCCATGTTTTCCTGGACACACAAGGGTCTATACACAGAGCTTCTAAATTGCCTGCAGGTCGGCCATGTTTTCCTGGACACACAAGGGTCTATTCACAGAGCTTCTAAATTGCCTGCAGGTAGGCCATGTTTTCCTGGACACACAAGGGTCTATTCACAGAGTACCGGGATTGCCTGCAGGTCGGCCATGCTTTCCTGGACACACAAGGGTCTATTCACAGAGTACCAGAATTGCTTGCAGGTCGGCCATGCTTTCATGGACACACAAGGGTCTATTCACAGAGCACCGAAATTACCTGCAATTTCAGTGCTCTGTGAATAGACCCTTATGTGTCCAGGAAAACATGGCCGACCTGGCAGCCCTACTCGCCAATAGCCCATCTATAGTATTATATTAGGAGGGATAAAGGTTACCTGGCTTTAGAGGGGATGTGTTGATTGTGCTAAAGGATCTCTGATTGCTGATAATTACTGCTTTTCTAAACAAAAACAACAACAAATAAATAAATAAATACAATTACAGCTTTTTGCAGAATGAAGCGAATAATTGACACTATTAATCTGGATGATGGAGTGAAAGGCTTTCATTACGGTTACCGTGCCTCTGATTAGACGACGTCGCACAGCGCTGGGGCTCTCTGGTAGATGAGATTATTTTTGTGAATTATTTGCTTGATTTACTCAGATAGGGGTTATTTGTGGAGATGTGCAATTTGTTTCGTTCCGAATTAAAATTCGGAGGAAATTCACCATTTTCTTGTTTCGAAAGCATTTCCGAAAACAAAATATCGACCATCCGAAATTTCGGATCGATTCGATGATCCGGATTATTTTGGCGATCCGGATCATTTTGGCAAACCGGATCATTTCGGGTGATTCAAATCAGTTGGTTTTTCGCTTTTTTATGAGTTATTTAATTTTTTATTGCTTATTTAAGAATGGGAAGTAGATTACTAGCAATAGAATGAAAGTTTCTTTACTTATTTATTCTTTTTGGATTTTTTTTTTTAGACAATTTTGGGTGAAATTTTAGGTTTCCTAACTTTTTTTTAAAGAAACAAGGCTCTTTAACCCATAGGTTTCAATGCAGCATATGAATCCACACACTGCTGGGAAGCGCCTCTCTGCAGTATAATTAATGCAGCATATGAATCCACACACTGCTGGGAAGCGCCTCTCTGCAGTATAATTAATGCAGCATATGAATCCACACACTGCTGGGAAGCACCTCTCTGCAGTATAATTAATGCAGCATATGAATCCACACACTGCTGGGAAGCACCTCTCTGCGGTATAATTAATGCAGCATATGAATCCACACACTGCTGGGAAGCGCCTCTCTGCAGTATAATTAATGTAGCATATGTATCCATACACTGCTGGAAGCACCTCTCTGCAGTATAATTAATGCAGCATATGAATCCACACACTGCTGGGAAGCAACCTCTCTGCGGTATAATTAATGCAGCATATGAATCCACACACTGCTGGGAAGCGCCTCTCTGCAGTATAATTAATGTAGCATATGTATCCATACACTGCTGGGAAGCACCTCTCTGCGGTATAATTAATGCAGCATATGAATCCACACACTGCTGGGAAGCGCCTCTCTACAGTATTATTAATGCAGCACATGAATCCACACACTGCTGGGAAGCACCTCTCTACAGTATTATTAATGCAGCATATGAATCCACACACTGCTGGGAAGCACCTCTCTACAGTATTATTAATGCAGCACATGAATCCACACACTGCTGGGAAGCGCCTCTCTGCGGTATAATTAATGCAGCACATGAATCCACACACTGCTGGGAAGCACCTCTCTGCGGTATAATTAATGCAGCATATGAATCCACACACTGCTGGTAAGCGCCTCTCTGCGGTATAATTAATGTAGCATATGAATCCACACACTGCTGGGAAGCACTCTCTGCAGTATAATTAATGCAGCATATGAATCCACACACTGCTGGGAAGCACCTCTCTGCAGTATAATTAATGCAGCATATGAATCCGCACACTGCTGGGAAGCGCCTCTCTGCAGTATAATTAATGCAGCATATGAATCCACACACTGCTGGGAAGCGCCTCTCTGCAGTATAATTAATGCAGCATATGAATCCACACACTGCTGGGCAGCACCTCTCTGCGGTATAATTAATGCAGCATATGAATCGGCACACTGCAGGGAAACGCCTCTCTGCGGTATAATTAATGCAGCATATGAATCCACACACTGCTGGGAAACGCCTCTCTGCAGTATAATTAATGCAGCATATGAATCCGCACACTGCGGGGAAGCACCTCTCTGCAGTATAATTAATGCAGCATATGAATCCACACACTGCTGGGAAGTGCCTCTCTGCGGTATAATTAATGCAGCATATGAATCCACACACTGCTGGGAAGCGCCTCTCTGCAGTATAATTAATGTAGCATATGAATCCACACACTGCTGGGAAGTGCCTCTCTGCGGTATAATTAATGCAGCATATGAATCCACACACTGCTGGGAAGCGCCTCTCTGCAGTATAATTAATGCAGCATATGAATCCGCACACTGCTGGGAAGCACCTCTCTGCAGTTAAATTAATGCAGCATATGAATCCACACACTGCTGGGAAGCGCCTCTCTGCAGTTATAATTAATGCAGCATATGAATCCGCACACTGCTGGGAAGCGCCTCTCTGCAGTATAATCAATGAAGCATATGAATCCACACACTGCTGGGAAGCGCCTCTCTGCGCGGTATAATTAATGCAGCATATGAATACGCACACTGCTGGGAAGCGCCTCTCTGCAGTATAATTAATGCAGCATGTGAATCCGCACACTGCTGGGAAGCGCCTCTTTGCAGTATAATTAATGCAGCATATGAATCCGCACACTGCTGGGAAGCACCTCTCTGCAGTATAATTAATGCAGCATTGAAATGCACACACTGCCCCGAAGCGCCTCTCTGCAGTATAATCAATGCAGCATATGAATCCACACACTGCTGAGAAGCAAATCTATGCAGTATAATTAATGCAGCATATGAATCCACACACTGCTGGGAAGCGCCTCTCTGCAGTATATTTAATGCAGCATATGAATCCACACACTGCTGGGCAGCGCCTCTCTGCTGTATAATTAATGCAGCATATGAATCCACACACTGCTGGGAAGCGCCTCTCTGCAGTATAATTAATGCAGCATATGAATCCGCACACTGCTGGGAAGCGCCTCTCTGCAGTATAATTAATGCAGCATATGAATCCACACACTGCTGGCAGCGCCTCTCTGCTGTATAATTAATGCAGCATATGAATCCACACACTGCTGGGAAGCGCCTCTCTGCAGTATAATTAATGCAGCATATGAATCCACACACTGCTGGGCAGCGCCTCTCTGCTGTATAATTAATGCAGCATATGAATCCACACACTGCTGGGAAGCGCCTCTCTGCAGTATAATTAATGCAGCATATGAATCCGCACACTGCTGGGAAGCACCTCTCTGCAGTATAATTAATGCAGCATATTAATCCGCACACTGCTGGGAAGCGCCTCTCTGCAGTATAATTAATGCAGCATATGAATCCGCACACTGCGGGGAAGCGCCTCTCTGCAGTATAATTAATGCAGCATATTAATCCACACACTGCTGGGAAGCGCCTCTCTGCAGTATAATTAATGCAGCATATGAATCCGCACACTGCGGGGAAGCACCTCTCTGCAGTATAATTAATGCAGCATATGAATCCACACACTGCTGGGAAGCGCCTCTCTGCAGTATAATTAATTCAGCATATGAATCTGCACACTGCCAGGCAGCACCTCTCTGCAGTATAATTAATTCAGCATATGAATCCGCACACTGCCAGGCAGCACCACTCTACAGTATTATTAATGCAGCACATGAATCCACACACTGCTGAGAAGCGCCTCTCTGCGGTATAATTAATGCAGCATATGAATCCACACACTGCTGAGAAGCGCCTCTCTGCAGTATAATTAATGCAGCATATGAATCCGCATACTGCAGGGAAGCGCCTCTCTGCAGTATAATTAATGCAGCATATGAATCCACACACTGCAGGGAAGCGCCTCTCTGCAGTATAATTAATGCAGCATATGAATCCACACACTGCTGGGAAGCGCCTCTCTGCAGTATAATAAATGCAGCATATGAATCCACACACTGCTGGGAAGCGCCTCTCTGCAGTATAATTAATTCAGCATATGAATCCACATGGTGCTGGGAAGCGCCTCTCTGCAGTATAATTAATGCAGCATATGAATCCACACACTGCTGGGAAGCGCCTCTCTGCGGTATAATTAAGGCTAGGGACAGATGAGCGCATTTTCTGCGGCCACCGTCAAAATGTACGTCGATGCGTGCGCACGCATTTTTTCACGGAATACGCTTAAGGCTAGGGTCAGACTGAGGCAGTGCGAACGCGCGTTCTGGCGCACATAATCACGGCCGCACTAGCAGCAGATGCCGGGCAATGACAGCCAATATACGAAGTACGGTCGCACAAAAGTCCGGCCGCGCAACGCAAGTGGAAAATGAACGCATTTTTTCGAGAACGTTAAACCGCTGGTACTGACGTACAGAGTGCGCTGCGGCCGCATAGCAGCGTGTGTGCGTGATTAGGAGATGTCAGACGCTGCTAGTGTGCGGCCAACATAACGTTCAAACAGCCGGATTTCCCTAGACTTCTTTTTACCCCATCGTCATGAAATACGTCCAGAATTGCGCATCGTCTGACCACTTAAGCGTATTCTGTGAAAAAATGCGTGCGCACGCATCGACGTACATTTTGACGGTGGCCGCAGAAAATGCGCTCATCTGTCCCTAGCCTAAGTGGTCAGACGACCACAGTCGCACAGTCGCAGGTACTCACCAACGCAATTCTAGGGAAATCCGGCTGTTTGAACGTTATGTAGGCCGCACACTAGCAGCGTCTGACGTCTCCTAATCACGCACACACGCTGCCATGCGGCCGCAGCGCACTCTGTACGTCTGTAGCAGCGGTTTCACGTTCTGAGAAAAATGCGTTCATTTGCCGGTTGCGTGGTGTCGGCGCACTTTTGTACGCACGTACTGCGTATATTGGCCGTCATTGGCCGTTATGTGCTGCTACTGCCGCCGTGATTTAGTGCGCCTGCACGCGCGTTCCGACTGCCCCACTCTGACCCTAGCCTTATGCAGCATATGAATCCACACACTGCTGGGAAGCACCTCTCTGCAGTATAATTAATGCAGCATATGAATCCACACACTGCTGGGAAGCGCCTCTCTGCAGTATAATTAATGCAGCATATTAATCCGCACACTGTGTGCGGATTCATATGCTGTATTATTTATACTGCCGAGTGGTGCTGCCCAGCAGAGTGCAGATTCATATGCTGAACTATACTGCAGAGAGGTGCTTCCCAGCAGTGTGTGGATTCATATGCTGCATTAATTATACTGCAGAGAGGCGCTTCCCAGCAGTGTGTGGATTCATATGCTGCATTAATTATACTGTAGAGAGGCACTTCCCAGCAGTGTGCGGATTCATATGCTGCATTAATTATACCGCAGAGAGGCGCTTCCCAGCAGTGTGTGGATTCATATGCTGCATTAATTATACCGCAGAGAGGCGCTTCCCAGCAGTGTGCGGATTAATATGCTGCATTAATTATACTGCAGAGAGGTGCTGCCCAGCAGAGTGCGGATTCATATGCTGAACTATACTGCAGAGAGGTGCTGCCCGGCAGTGTGCGGATTCACAAGCTGTATTAATTATACTGCAGAGAGGAACTTCCCAGTAGGGATGAGCTGTTCGGTTTGATCTGTTCGGAGTTTGCATCGGCTGTTCGGGAACTCCGAACATTTCCGCGTGTTCGGTTCAAGTTCGCCCACAATGCACCACAATGGACCACAATGCACTTTTCCACTGGCCTGAAGCTTGTAATTGTCTACAGCCTTGTACCTGACCACAGGTCAGGTGCAAGACAGGTGCAAGACTATGCCAATCACGGCTCAAAGTCCTGATTGGGTAAATTTTGCCCAATCATGGGCTCACAGAGCTAAGTCCCGCAGCACACTATATAAGGCTTCACACAGCCCCCAGCACGTGTTTTTTGAGAGGAGATTGTTCCGTTAGTGTGTCTTCTCAGTGCCAGCAGCTATTGGGGGTGTCTCACTTCTACAAGATATATGGGAATTGTTGTAATCTGTGTGTTCTCACTGCCAGCAGCTATTGGGGGTCTCACTTCTACAAGATATCTGGGAATTGTAATCTGTGTCTTGTCACTGCCACCCATCAGGGGGTCTCACTGATTTATAGGTGGTTTCTGGGAATTTTTATGTCTTTTTACTGAATGACCGGCAAGCATTTGCCAGCAGCCACTAAATTAACCCTTGCGATGATTGACTTCATACCACAATTATGTTGTCTGGAAAAAACAGATTTGATTAGTTTGTGTGATCAGAATCACTTTAAATGTTTGTATACATCTGTTACTTGCCACCAGGCTTTGGTAGCTGGTCATTATTTTTGACTCACACAAGGGGTTATTCAGAGAGAGTCGATCTGGCCCCGAAATGTCACTGAACAGGGAATTTCCCCGTATGGTGATATTTCAGGGCCATTCGGCTATTCAGAGAGCAGGCAGTTCGCCAAGGCGAACTGCCAGCAATTACGGTGCCTGTTCGGCAGTGAAATCCCCCATAGAGAAGCAATGGTTAATCTATTCAGAGACACCGAACAGCAGTGAAAGGTTGCCGAAGTTTCCTGCTGTTCTGTGGTTTCATTCGGCAGGTTTATTCAGGCGAATCCCATAGACTTCAATAGTAAAAATATTCCAGTTTTTATTCAATATCTAATAAACAGTTTATTATTTTAATCTGCAGTAAAAAGTCTATTTGTTGATTTTTTTTTTAGGATCTTATAGGTATTTTTCGACAATTTTTTAAAAAGCGTTTTTTTCTGTAACAGCCCTTTTTATTATCATTCATTGGATCTTATATGTAAATTCCAGACATTTTCGTTCAGCAGTTTTGTTTTCAAATGTCGTTTCAATTTTGAGACTTTTAAGCGTATTTTTCTTTTGTTTTTTTTTTACCCCCGTTCGTCAGCTTGTCGGCTCTCTCTGTCAGCTGGTCTGCACTCTGGTCGGCGGCTCATCGGCTTTTTCCGACGTGTTCGGCGTGGTTTTTTTGCAGCGGTTCCGGCGGGTTTTTCAGTGGTATTTGGCGGGTTTTCCCTGCACTCCGGGGACCCTGCGGTGAATGCTGAATTCACTGCAGGGTGGGGAACTTTGATTCCCCGAAGTGCGGGGAACGAGAGAGCACCGAAAATGTCGGCGATATTGCAGTGCTCACTGAATAACCCCCACATTTGTGTATGGAGCTACGGGGAGTTTAAAACTCTTGTTGTTCTCGTGCTGCCTCGACGTTTGCGCTTCCTGTATGTCATGCCCCATGACTCAGGGTTTATATGTATATTTTAATGTTATGTGTTGAATCTGCCTTTTGCTGTTTGCAGCTATTATTTCATAGCTATTTTGATCCTGCTGGGTTTCCTTAGCCTCGCTATATCCAGCTCTCTCCACCCCTTTTTGTTCAGTCTAGTTCTGAGGTACTTACTGGTCACCTAGCAGCCATCTTTGCTCAATGCTGGACAGAACTAATGACTTTTAACCTGCATTGCTGTACACTATTACAAAGATTGTCAGTCTGATCATTAACGTTTTCAACTGGATTCATCTTTCTATGTGTCAGTTTTGCTGAGTTGACACATCGTGTGAGTACTGGTCAATACAGACTTGGTCTCAAGCACCCACACCTCACAGCCAGTGGCGTAGCGTGGGGGGGGGGGCCGTGGCCCCGGGCGCAGTTTTGTTAGGGGCGCATTTGCGCCCCTAAAACTGGCCCGGGGGTTGAGGAGACCCAGATGCCGGGCAGCGCGAGAGTGCCTGCCCGGTCCTAAACAGTCCGTCCTGTTAAAGGGGATGCTGCTGCGTGCAGGCGCAGCCGGTCACGTGGTCCGGCTAATCAGGTGGTACTGAGTCTCTGTACCACCTGACTGGCCAGACCACGTGACCTGCGCACGCACGCAGCCGCCTCCACTTCAACAGGACGGACTGTTCAGGACCGGGCAGGCACTCTCGCGCTGCCCGGCATCTGGGCCCCCTCAACCCCTGCCGGAGCTGGCCCGAGTATCCAGGTGAGAGCTGGGGCAATATCCATGTGCTGGGGGCAAATTCATGTGTGAGCTGGGGCAAATCCATGTGTAAGCTGGCTGGGGCAAATCCATGTGTGAGCTGGGGCAAATCCATGTGTGAGCTGGGGCAAATCCATGTGAGAGCTGGGGCAAATCCATGTGTGAGCTGGGGCAAATCCATGTGAGAGCTGGGGCAAATCCATGTGAGAGCTGGGGCAAATCCATGTGTGAGCTGGGGCAAATCCATGTGAGAGCTGGGGCAATATCCATGAGCTGGGGGCAAATCCATGTGAGAGCTGGGGCAATATCCATGTGTAAGCTGGGGCAAATCCATGTGAGAGCTGGGGCAAATCCATGTGAGAGCTGGGGCAAATCCATGTGAGAGCTGGGGCAAATCCATGTGTAAGCTGGGGCAAATCCATGTGAGAACTGGGGCAAATCCATGAGCTGGGGCATATCCATGTGAGAGCTGGGGCAATATCCATGTGTAAGCTGGCTGGGGCAAATCCATGTGAGAGCTGGGGCATATCCATGAGCTGGGGGCATATCCATGAGCTGTGGGCAAATCCATGAGTTGGGGCAAATCCATGAGCTGGGGCATATCCATGAGCTGGGGCAAATCCATGAGCTGGGGGCAAATCCATGAGCTGGGGGCAAATCCATGTGAGAGCTGGGGCAAATCCATGTGTAAGCTGGGGCAAATCCATGTGTGAGCTGGGGCAAATCCATGTGAGAGCTGGGGCAAATCCATGTGTGAGCTGGGGCAAATCCAAGTGTGAGCTGGGGCAAATCCATGTGTGAGCTGGGGCAATATCCATGTGTGAGCTGGGGCAATATCCATGTGAGAGCTGGGGCAATATCCATGTGTGAGCTGGGGCAGTATCCATGTGAGAGTTGGGGCAAATCCATGTGAGAGCTGGGGCAATATCCATGTGAGAGCTGGGGCAATATCCATGAGTGAGCTGGGGCAATATCCATGTGAGAGCTGGGGCAGTATCCATGTGTGAGCTGGGGCAATATCCATGTGTGAGCTGGGGCAATATCCATGTGAGAGCTGGGGCAATATCCATGTGAGAGCTGGGGCAGTATCCATGTGTGAGCTGGGGCAGTATCCATGTGTGAGCTGGGGCAGTATCCATGTGTGAGCTGGGGCAAATCCCATGAGCTGGGGCAATATCCATGTGAGAGCTGGGGCAATATCGATAACGTGTCCACAGGTTGGGGGGGGGGCGCACAATTCTTGGCTGGCCCCGGGCGCTGACAACCCGCGCTACGCCACTGCTCACAGCTTTGCTATGGAGGCAGAATACTGTACAATCAATGAAAAAGTGTAAATGTTACGTTAACTGGCACAGCAGCCAGATCGGCCACCTTTTCCTGGACACATATCACTATTTCATGCAGAGGGTAGTAAAGGGCAAAGTGCTGCCCTGAAACTTGTATAATTCATATGTACCTTCCCTACATGAAAGATAATATGCATCCAGGAAAACATGACTGACCTGGTAACCCTACTGCTCACCACTACTATCCCAGCACCATTGGGGTTAAATAATATTAGCTATTGCTGCCAAGTCGCTAATATGGGAGGGAGCTAGGGTTGCCAGGTCGGCCATTTTTTCCTGGAGACATTACTATTTCAGGCAGAGGGGAGCACAGTAAAAACTGCTGCCCTGCAACATGTAAAATTCATATGCTGCGGCAAGGAAATCAAGGCAGGTCACCTGGGATTACTTTTTTGGTTCCTTACCTGCAGCCAGTGGTGTAACGTGGGTTGTCAGCACCCAGGGGGAAAGGCAAATATTGTGCCCCCCCCAAGGTGTGGAAACTTTAACATGCCCTGCCTCCCTTCCTCCAGTACAGTATTGAGCCCTTTACCCCACAAGCACAGGTACCAAAATACTGATATAAAACAAAAAATTACTACCACATACTCAAATTTTTTTAAAATCTCCTGCTTTCAACGTATGAAAAAATTATTTCCATTACCCCTATATTTAATGTACATAAAATGATTCACCCCCTATATATTATAAACTCATTCCCTGATACTTCACCCATTTAAATCATTTTCACCCCCTCCCTTACACAGCACTCCCCAACATTTCCCATGTGCTTACCTGGTGTCTGGTGACCTTGAGTGTGTGTGTGTGTACAGCCTTCCTTCCCTCCTGTGTGTCTTCAATAGAACGCTGGCAGGAAGTTACATCATGGCACTTCCTGCACTCTAGGGAGGCCGCACAGAAGGGAAGACTATAGAGAGGAGTGTCCCGTTCTCCAGACCCCAGGTACAAGAATCCCTCCCAGCGCTGCACTGTAGTCAGCAGCGTAGCATGGGATGTCAGTGGCCGGGGCAAGGCAAGAATTGCCCCCCCTCCGACCCGTGGACACGTTAGCACGCCCTCACTCCCTTCCAACAGTAAAGTATATGTATGTGAGGTGGCGTGCACTGACTGCAGGGTTATTCCCATATTTCTATGTATTTGTGCATTCTCCCCAGGCTTTGGCCTAGGCAGCCTGCTTAACCCCTTGGCTGTGGAGAACATGTGGGGAACGTCCTCATTGACTCCCGCTATATGCGGAGAACATTCCCCACACGTTACCCGCTAGCGGGAGCCATGCGAGAGATACTCGCCTCTCTCTCTCCGGGGTCCTGCGGTGTTCTGACTTCCTGGAAGTCAGACGCCTCTTTTATGGGCCTCCCCACGTAAACGATGCGCGACAATGTCATTTTCAGGTGACACACAGCAATACAGGGAGATCGCCTGAAAGGGAGGGGGATCCCATAAGGACAAGAAAGGCGCCACTTAAAAGGGGAGAGTCTCCCCTTTTAAGTGGTGCCTGGCTTTAACCACTGAGGCACCGGGCCGCGATCCGTTGCTATTCAGCGCCGGATCACAGCCTAGCTCCGGTGGGGGCCACCATCTTGGATGGCGGGTCCACCTCCGGGTCCCACCTCGCCACCTGACGTCATCGCATATGACTCGATGACGTCAGCCGGGGAACCCCTAGCTGCCCGGGGATTATAATAATAATAAAAATTAAATAAAAACGTGGGGTTTTTTTTGCGTTATTTTTATTAATGCAGCAATATTGTTCACATTTCAATTATAATGTAAACAATGATGCTGCACTAATGATTTTTTTTCTATGGGGTGCATTTGATAAAATTACATAATTCCCCCAAAACAATGTAAAGAGTCCCCATTTCTAATTTATTTAACAAGCGCAACCCATAAAAGATATAACAAAAAAAGCTCAGATGATAAAATGTGAAAAAAACACTTTACACGCTGTAGGTTATTAAAAAATCTAATTTTATTGCATTTTTTGTTATAATACACAGGCAGGACATGACGTATACATATAATAATGATATATTATGAATCTGCTGAGTCTGCCGGAAAGAACGATATATAATATGTCTGGGTCGTATAATAAAACGTGACTTCAAATCGCGTTTAAACATGATGAGTGAAAGCGGTAAAAATGAGCTCAGCACACAGACGTGAAATGGCTCAGCAGTGAAGGGGTTAAACATCACAGCAATAAAACTTACGCTCATACACACTGCACATTACTGTATCACAGAGCTCCACAGCTATAAAATTCACAGTAATGTGCGTTGTGTATGAGTGTGTCACAGAGCTATACAGGAATAAAACTCACAGTAATGTGCGGTGTGTATGAGCGTATCACAAAGCTGCACAGCAATAATACTCATAGCAATGTGCGGTGTATGTCAGCGCATCACTGAACTGCATATAAATAAATCGGCAATATGCAGAGTATATGAGCGTATCACAAAGCTGCATAGCAATGTGCAGTGTATGTCAGCGGCAGCGCATCACTGAGCTGCATATAAATAAATCAGAAATATGCAGAGTATATGAGTGGATCACAAAGCTGCACAGAAATAAAACTCATAGCAATGTGCAGTGTATATGAGCATATGACTGAGCTGCATATCAATAAAACAGCACTATGCTGTATGCGCGTATCACAGAGCTGGATGGGAATAAAACTAATAAAATAATAATATATATATTTTTTTAATATTCAAAAAATTTATTCTGAAAAGAAGTCAGCTTAACAACAAATAGTGGATGGCCTCACAGGCATATGTATACAAACATAACAAAAGCATACGAGCAAAAAATGGCCACGCAGGGCCAATATATGTCATCAGAAAATAAACGTCTAGGGGGAACATATAAAGACGTTGAAGAGTAATAATAAGTCCGCAAAAAAGTCCCAGGAGGGGGGTCTCATCACAAAATAAGTCCAAAGTCAACTACATAAACACATCTTATGAAAAACAATAATTAAGGAAGTCAGCTATAAAAGGGTAAAGGTATATATAAAAAAAAAATAAAAATTGGGGGGGGGGGGGGTAAGGTTGAGGGTGAAAAGATGGCAAAGGCCAAAATTGTGCCTGCCCTGGCGGGTTCTCGCACAGAGACAAACCGTGTGTGAGGGCCAGGGGGGGTAATGGCACCAGGCCCGGGCACTCGGGAGGCCAAACTGGGCACCAGGCCATTGCAGCACCTCCTGAGACATCCCGGATATGCCAATAAAATAATAATAAAAAAAAAATATATATATATATAAATAAAATAAATAAAAAACAGAGAAATAAAGGGAGGGGACAATATCATCCGCAGATAGAAATCTCCAGAAATAAAAATCAAAAGATCTCAGAGTACTAGAGTCCACAAATAACAACTTATAGGCAAAGTCCTCGAGATTGTAAGAACACCTGCAGAGTCCAGGAGTAGGGGGGGGAGTTTAAAGCTCAGCTTGTGGGGGGGGAAAGGAGGGGAGAAATCAATATCATGTCAAACTCTCAGAGTCCCTGTAAGGAAAGGTCTACGGAGCAAGAATGAATGGTTTCCCATCCAACAGGTAACGCAGAGGGCTCGTGCGACAAAGTACTCAGCCCGGGTGAGTAACCTCCCCGTCCGGGGCAAATCCTGCACCCAATAGCACAGGCCAGGCCTCAGCTGGGTCTGATATGATGCAGGGCGCACCTCCATTAGTAACGACAAGCGTGCCGGCCAAGCCCCAACTGTAGCGCACCCCTTTGCGCCTCAGGTAGGCCGTCACCTCCCGGAACCGACGGCGCGCCGCCAGTGTCAGGAAGGGCAAGTCCTGATAAAACAGTACCAGTGCTCCGTCGAATTGAACAGTCCACGGTGACTGCAATGACATCTCTTGGGGCATCGCAAGGGGCCACCACAGTTTTTCAGATACTGCGTACTGCACCAAACATCTCCAACGCTCCCGCTAGGGGACCCAGTACCTGATGAGCCAAACGGTTCGTGTAGGGGAGCAGGGCCTCCGAGGAAATCGACTCCGGAATACCCCAAATCCGTACATTACGTCGACGGCGACGAGACTCCAGTGTCTCCACGGGACAGGTCAGGATGTCTACCTGAGACCGGAGAGCGCCAACCTCCGACGACAAGACTGTCTGCTCCTCCACCAAGCCAATGACCTGAGTCTGAACCGCCGTAACCTGTGAGTGCACCCCGTCCACCTCAGACCGTGTGCCAGATATTTCAGATACCCAGAGCTAATCTAATTTCTGCAATAAAGCTCCTATAAACCTTCATTGTTGTGGGGCGCGCATCATCTGGGGCATCCACTAAAATGCCATCTAGGTGTAAAGGGACCTGTCCGGCGGGTGGCGACATCTCCTGCGGGACATCCAGTGTCGTCTGTTGCTGCGTAGCTCCGCCAGAAGCTGAGTCAGTAATGGGTCACGACAGACCCCCTACCCCAGACTGCTATGTTTCAGCCTCAGAGCTGTCCAGAGAGGGATCTGGGGTTGCAGCTGCGGTCTCGCGAGTAGCTGCCTCTAGAGCTTTCTTCCACTTCTTCTGCTCTCTCTTTTTTGCGGCAGCTCTCACAGTCCCGGAATCGCTGGGTAATGGGGCAAGCCAGTTAATCTCAGTGCCGAAGTTCCAAATACAGTCCTCGTCCTCTGAAGAGTCAAACCCCGGGGGAAGGAGGGAGGAGGAGGCCGCAGAACAGGCAGGACGTCTGCCACTCAGGGAATCTCTGATATCACTCTGTCGGGGATCTGCTGACCTGTTCCGCGTTTGCTGTCCTGTTTTCTTCCCCATGTCCGGGGGAGGGGAGGGGTTCACTGCCGGCAGGAAACAGGACCACAACTTTCCCTAGGAAACTCCCCAGGCTCCGCAAAATGGCCGACCTGACAAGGCCGCGCCAGGCCCAGAATCTACCCGATCGATGGGGCACAGAAATACTCAAGGAGAGTGGTGTGTCAGTGGTCTCTGCAGCTTCCAGCCTGACTCAACCCCCCTAGTAGGCAATATAGGACAAGAGGGCCTCAGACTGTCATAAATCACGGATGTCTTTGGAGCTCTCTCAGCATGCGGCCGCTCATGTCCGTTGCTAGCTCCGCCTCTCCAAATAATAATAAATTAATATAAAATATATTTAAAATTTAAATATTCATTCAAGAAATTACACAACATATTTAAATTGATTAAATTACATATTAAGAGAGAGGCAGCTGAGAGCAGGAGCTCCGTCCTGACCGGGACTCTAAGGGGTTTATTCACCCTCTTTTGGGCCGATTTAACTCTCTCTCAAATCAAATCAAATCAAAATAAGCTTTATTGGCTCCAGTGTATCTACTTGCTGATCTGCGTTGCTTGGGACGATTCCCCAGGTCTCGGACTCGATCCCCGGCAGATATTCCACTGATCTCTGACGGGGCCGAGGAGACGGCAGCCATTTTGGGGCCTATGACGGCCTTGCTACCATGCGCTCCGCTGGTCGCAGGCTCCCTGGAGAAGTTATTAACCGGAGAGAAGGTAGAGCTCGGGAGTCGGAGGATTCCAGGCTTGCCGGCCTTGACTGGTGGCCACCCGGTAGATGAGACGGAGGTGTGCGGAAGAGAGATGCGGGGCCTGCTTCCTTTGGAGATATCTCGCCATTTGCCAGATCGCTCAGTGGGCCTAGCTGCGGCAGCGGCTCCCAGCCTGTACGCACCCGAGGTGCCTGCTTCTCCCATGATGATGCCGGAGGACGATTTGCTCCCTCTTACCCATGGGATGCTCATGGAGCTGATAGAGGAAATGCGGTAGGAAAGGCGTTCTTTGATGCGGCAGACGGGTTGGATGAGTGGAGCTGATGCTGGACAACCTGTGGGGCAGACGGAACCGCTGTGGCCTTGCCACGGTGTGGTGGCTGTGCTTGAGCAGGTCACCAACAGACGGGGCATGCCGATCCCCCCCTCCTGCTGTGCCTGATGTAGCGTCTCCTGGATGCCAGCCGGAAGATTTCCCTGGATTATCTGCGGCCGCTGCTAATGTCTCACAGAGCCTGCCTTCCGACCTCTTTTGGCTGGCCCTGTGGTGTGGTGGTGGTTGTTGGCAAGTCCGGTAGCTGCTCCGACTTCGCTGGGGCTTCTCTATGTTGTTGCCCGGCTATATGGCTTTGTTTCCCCGGGACAGGCCTCCGAGCTCCGCAATGCCTCCATTATACTGCGCTGTGGGCATTTGCTCCCCCTTTGTTCCAGGACACAGGCTGAGGCTCCATTGCTCCTTTCTACAGTACCTGCTGTGAATCCTCCCCTATAGTGGTGTGACCCTATCCTGCTGCCCCCCCTCCAATGACTTGTGTTTGAGGACTGATTTGTGGGACTTGGCTTTTTTGGGGCTGCGGTGGCTCTGTTCTTTTTTTTGTTTTTTTTTCTTCTCCTTCCCCCCTTTTATTTTATTTTCCTTTTTTTTGTGGGCCGGGACCATGGGTGGATCTGGTGAGACGATTGAGTGAGCACAGTGGCTCTACCCACTCTTTTGGCCCTAGGTCGCTCGGCCCTGCGGCCTCTTCCACAGCTTTGATGCCAAGCTCTTTCTGCTTTGATGCTGGAATGAGCCGGGAATGGCGTAACCTTCTTTGGCAGTTCTCCACCTTTTTGCACCCCTCCCTAAATTATTTAATTCCTTTTTTTTTTAGTGCGCACCATTTCCTGAGCCACCTCAGTAGTCCATGCGTGGCCTCTGCTGACTTCCCTGCACGGTACTGTTTTCCCCCTCCCTCTGTCCCCCTTTTTGTTTTCTCTTCTCAATGACTTTCTCGGCAGTCTGATTATTCATTTATGTTTGCGTGTTCCCATAATGGCCCTGCCAGGCCATCTTTATTGGTTGACTTGTGACCTTTTTTCTTGAAATAAAATTTTTGAATATAATATATATATATATATATACAGTATATATATATATATATAAATAAATTATATATTAAATTTAAATAGTAAAATAAATTTAAAATTATATTAAAACATATTAAAATATATATTAAATTATAGATTATTAAAAATAAATTATATTTAACCCCTTAGTGACCGGGCGGTTTTACACAAATCCGTCTTTTAGTGACCGCTGCTGTTTTTACGTTTCTGCGCTGTTAGTGTTTAGGTCAAATTTTCCTCTTACTCGTTTATTCAACCCACACATATTATACACCCTTTTTCCCGCCATTAAATGGACTTTCTAGAAATACCATTATTTCCATCATATCGAATAATTTACTATAAAAAAAAATATGAAATATGAGGAAAAAAATGGTAAAAACACACTTTTTCGTAATTTAATCCCCAAAATCTACAACCACCCAAAAAGACCACGGCTAAATAGGTTCAAAATTTTGTCCCGAGACTAGAAATACCCAATTTTAACATGCGTTTGCTTTTTAACCCCTTCACTGCTGAGACAGTTCGCCTATGTGCACTGCGCTCATTCTGACCATTTTGTGCTAATTATTTTTAGATGACAGCCTAGGTCCTATTTAATTAAACTCCCCCCAGACAAAAAAAACTTTAAAAAAAAAAAAAAAAATTTTATTTAATTTAATTTTTTTATTATTATTTTTTTATTAAATTTTTTTTTTTACATTTTTTTTAAAACCAAACCTGGTGATGTTTGGTATCATTTGAAAGGCCATAATCAGGATCATGGATCGGGAGATAAAGGGATCCTTAGGATCCCCTTATCTCTACATGGCAGCTAGAGGGTTAACTGGCCCACTGACATCCTCACACATATGGTGAGGTTGTCAGTGGGTGGGGGGGACCTGGAGGCTTGGCTGACATCCAAGATGTCAGCCCCCCTCCAGGTTTGAATCGCGTTTTGGCGCCAATTGGCGCCGAAAAGCGATCCGGCGGCGAAACTGTTAATGCCATACACCGCTGGAAAGGGGAGGCTATCCCCTCTCCAGCGGTGCAAACGGCATCTCCCTTGCTTCAATGGTTGGGGAGATAGAGGGCTCCGAAGGAGCCCCCCCTCCCCTCCATTGAAACACATGGGGGCACCTTCTGATGACGTCACCACGCAGCGTGGCGACATCATCAGCCTCGCCTGCCCATGTAAATCACATGGGCAGGCTTCCTCCCTGCCAGATCGCCGTGGGATCCGACGAGGGAGGTGAGTATCGGGCGGGAGGGGGATTTGGCGCCGCTGACGTACCCTGTACGTCCGCGGGTCTAAGGGAGACCCGAGGACAGGACGTACAGGGTACGTCAGGGGTCATTAAGGGGTTAATATATTAAAATAATTACACAAAATTTCAAAAAGGAATATACTACATTTCTAATTATTACTAATAATAAATTATTGCCCCCTCTCCTACTTACCTTTTCTGCAGGGAGGGGGCCAAATCACTGGTGGTCCGTTGGACAGAGATGTGAGGGTGGCTTGTCTCCCTGGTGATCTGGGTCCCTGGTGGTCTGAGTCCGAGGAGGTGGTCAGAGGAGCTCTTGCTTAGAAACATAGAAACATAGAAAAATGTCGGCAGATAAGAACCTTTCGGCCCATCTAGTCTACCCAATTACATGGATACTTTACCTGGATTTATCTTTTGTTTAGGATAGCCTTATGCCTATCCCATGCTTGCTTAAATTCAATTACTGTTTTGGCCTCTACCACTTCTACTGGAAGGCTGTTCCATGTATCCACCACCCTCTCAGTAAAATAATGCTTCCTGATGTTACTTTTAAACCTTTGCCCCTCTAATCTAAGACTATGTCCTCTTGTTTTGCTATTTTGTTTCCTTTTAAATATACTCCCTTCCTCTACCTTGTGGATTCCCTTTACGTATTTAAATGTTTCTATCATATCTCCTCTGTCTGGTCTTTTTTCCAAGCTGTACATGTTAAGATCATTAAGCCTTTCCTGGTAACTTTTCTCCTTCAAGCCGTACACCATTTTAGTAGCCCTTCTCTGAACTCTCTCTAAGATGTCTATATCCTTCTGGAGATACGGTCTCCAGTACTGCACACAGTACTCCAAGTGAGGTCTCACCAGTGCTCTGTACAGTGGCATGAGCACTTCCCTTTTCCTACTGCCAATACCTCTCCCTACACAACCAAGCATTCTGCTAGCATTTCCTGCTGCTCTATTACATTGACTTCTCTGCCGGTGACCTCCTGACAGTGAGTTTGGGCGCCAGCACATTCTGATACGTCATCAGAGTGTACCGGGAGCCACAAACTCACTGAGCACAGGAGCTCAGCGTGAATGTGGTCTGTGCATGATCGCAGCACAGACCGCTTAGCCCCAAGTGCGGCAGAGCCTGCAGATGCCTCGCGCTATGCCAGCCATAGGCCAGCTGGAACGCAAGCCTGTGGTACCTGGACACTATTAGGGGCGCAAACTTCATTTGAAATTATAGGCACTAAGTAAATTGCGCCCGGGACAACCGCCCCCTGGCCCCCCCACGCTATGCCACTTCCTCAGTACGCCCGGGACAACCGCCCCCTGGCCCCCCCACGCTATGCCACTTCCTCAGTATCCCCTGTGCATGCCGTGAGCACTGCGCGGGGACAGGGTGACAGAGGAGAGCAGGAGGAAGAGCTGGGCAAGGAATCCGCGTGTTCTCATACTGCACAGGACTGTCTGTGCTCACTCCAATGCCTGGTACCTCAATTGTTTGACTGGGCCCTCCACTACCAAACCCTGAACCCACTGCCAGCTTCTTCATCTCCACTGTCTGGAGCCATGAGTCAGTCCATTGTGTCTACTGACCCGCAATCATCCCATGTTTCAATAAAATCATGCCTGATTCCTCTGAGACAGTTCATGCTTTTTTCCCCACATTTAACTCACGGTCTTGGCTGGCATGATGGGGCTCGTGCCGTGTCTGGAGGCTGTGGCTGTCTCCTCCTTAACATTCTGTGTGCAGAAGCCGTGCAGTCACACCGGGAAGAGGATGGAAGCGGGGGAGGAGCCATACACGTGAGCTGCACCCACAGCTTGTGCAACCTCATGACCAGGAGTCTGCAGGCAGTTCCTCCTCCTCTTAGTCTCCTCCCATCCCTTAGAACTCTGAGGCAGCAGTCCGGAGCTGAGCCACACCCCCTCCCTCTCTCTGCCACATGTTCTAGGTGCCAACATCAAACGAAATCCCACCCAGAATTTCCATCAGTCCCTATTTCACATCATGATATTTATAAAACCATCCAAAGTTTGCATAGGTGTTTTTTTTATGGTTCTAGCCAAACATTGCAACAAGGTGTCATCTGCGCTCGTTTCTATGTATTTCCATGTACAACAAAACACTATGAGGTTTTAGTTTGTTTCAATGGCATTGCAACGTAAGCTCACTCGCCCCTTCAAGGCACCTCTTTGTAGAGTGAGTACCTAACAATGTACCAAAAGCCGCTCTACTGAGCAGCTCCATACCCCTCCTGCTGCTCAGTAGAGCTGCTCAGTAGAGCGGCTTTTGGTACATTGGTTAGGTACTCACTCTACAAAAAGGTGCCTTGAAGGGGCGAGTGAGCTTACCTTGCAATGGCCATTGAAACAAACAAAAACCTCATAGTGTTGTTGTACATGGAAATACATAGAAACGAGCACAGATGACACCTTTTTCCCTTATTTTTTATACATTAACTGGGCTGTTACTCCTGGGATATTCTGGGAGCGGAGTGAAGGGGACCCTAATATGCAAAATGTAGCGGTAACACAAGATCTGGAGGATTCCATATAATTTATATCTCAGGAGCAAGGTACACAAGGGCTATTGGAAGAGTGTTGTCAAAGGTCGTGACAGAGGTCGTGGGCTGGCAGTACAGGTTCAAAGGTGAGGTATATAAGCCAAGGTCAAAGCAAAGAAACATAGAAAAATGTCAGCAGATAAGAATCTTTCGGCCCATCTAGTCTGCCCAATTACATGGATACTTTACCTGGATTTATCTTTTGTTTAGGATAGCCTTATGCCTATCCCATGCCTGCTTAAATTCAATTACTGTTTTGGCCTCTACCACTTCAACTGGAAGCATAGGACAAGGGAATATAATGAATGGAGGGGACCTAATTACAGGGAACAGCTAGCAATACTTCAGCGTCTGTTCAATGTAAGAGCTGGTTTTAAATGGATCTAGGTCCTAAGCTCAGCCCACACATGGCAATCGGACCACTGACATCATTGCCGTGTGGCCACAGGCGTCGGGAGATAAAAGAAGGCAGCGGGTCGCACGTGCGCCACAATGGGAGTTCAATGAAGCTGGAAGATGGAGGTCACACATGTGAAGTACGGACTGCGATGGTGCAGCGGCATACCGAGGAGGCATGCAGGTGGATGACCAATGTGATGGAAACCCGTTCCTTCTGCCTGTCCTGGCTCTCCAGACACCCCCCCTTACCAAGATCTGATCCTCTGCCTCTTTGAATTTCCAGAAGGCCATTCTGTGCCTTCTGGGGGTGAGCGTGGGTACCTTGAATGAGACACTAGACAGGCTGTATGTTCAAACAGGAACATTTATTGAAAAACGCCACTATTTATGCCCAGGTCCAACAGTTATAATTTGCATACCAACCGAGGGGCATTGACCTACTAAAATTCTAATTACATTATGTCAGTTAGATATTTACAGTAAACATTCCTTAGCCTTCATATCACACATCATTTACATAATCTATTGTTCCACTAGATCAGATTACCTTTGCAGTCAAACACTGTCCCAAACTCATGACTCCTTAACCAGATAACAGGCACAGAAAAGCAATCTTGCATAATCACACATTACTCAAACATTCCACACAAAAGAGGACATTGAACATTGCTTTAGGTTGCATCTTTAACCACTTGGCTGCTAAGGACGCGCTCAGCGCATCCTGCCAAGTGCTCCTCCTGTGCTATGGACGCGCTGAGCGCGTCCTAGCACAGGAGGCAGCAATCAGCCGGGATTCCGGATGCTTCCTGTGCCCCACCGGTGCACCGGTCCAAGATGTCAGCCCGGCACTCCGGGATCCCGGCGGGGATGATAGATGTCATTGCGCTGGCGTGATGACATCTATTTCAGGCGCCCCCCCGCGAGTGCAGAGGAGGTGCCTGAAAGGGAGGGGGTGAGGTCATTTGGACCTCTCTCCCTCCCGATTGCCGGGGCCCAGCGGTGAAAGTCAGGCATCGTTTGGAAGGGCACAGTCTGCCCTTCCAAACGGTGGCTGGCTTTAACCCCTTGGGGGACGAATCAGGATTCGGCGCAGAAAAGCGGCGGATCGTGATCCTCTCCCGGAGCTGGCCGACATCTTGGATGTCGGTCAAGCTTCCAGGACATCCCCCTGATGACTGGCGTCATCGTGCATAGCGCAATGATGTCAGTTCTAGAGTTAACCCCTAGCTGCCACCAATGGTGGAAATAGGGGGTTCCAATGAACACCCTATCTCCCGATTCATGGCAGCTAGGGGTTAGTGATATCCTTGGATCAGCCAGAGCATGGCCTTTCCAACGATATCAAACATGACCATGTAAGAAGTAACAGAAAAAATAAAAAATAAGAATAAAAAATAAATAAACAAGTTTTTTTTGTTTTGTTTTGTTAATGCAGCAATATTGTTCCCATTTCAATCATATTGTGAACAGTGATGCTGCACTAACGATTTTAACAAGCGCAACCCATATAAAAAATAACCGTAAACGCTCGCATGTTAACCCTTTCGCTGCTGAGGCTTTTCCTGCCCCTGTGCTGAGGTCATTTTTACCGGTTTTGCTCATCATGTTTAAACGTGTTTTGAAGGCTTATTTTAGTATATGACCCAGACATATTATATATCGTTCTTTCCGTCAGACTCGGTAGATTCATAATATGTCATTATTATATGTATACGTTATGTCATGTCTGTATATTATAACAAAAAATGCAATAAAATATGTATTTTCAATAATTTACAATGTGTAAAGTGTTTTTTTTCACATTTTAACATGCGAGCAATTGTGGTTATATTTTGTATGGGGTGCGCTTGTTAAAAAAATTAGAGATGGGTCTCGTTACATTTTTTTTTGGGGAAAATTACACTATTTTTAACAAACGCACCGCATACAAAAATCGTTAGTGCAGCATCATTGTTCACATTATAATTGACATGGGAACAATATTGCTGCATTAACAAACCAAAAAAAAGAAAAAAAAGTGTTTATTTTTTTTTTATAATTTTTTTTTAAAAAAAAATTATTTTTATTTTTCATTTTTTTCTATTTTTTACAACATTTTTCACAGTAGTGTTTGGTATCGTGGAACGGCCACCCCTAGCTGCCACGGATCGGGAGATAGGGAGTTCATTGGAACTCCCTATCTCCACCGTTGGTGGCAGTTAGGGGTTAAGTCCAGGACTGGCGTCATCGTGCTACGCACGATGACGCCAGTCCTCAGGGGGAGTTCCCGGAGGCTTGGCCGACATCCAAGATGTCGGCCAGCTCCGGGAAAGGATCGCGAACCGGCGCTTTTCAGCGCCGATTCGCGATCCAGCTCCCCAGGGGTTAATGCCAGGCACCATTTGGAAGGGCAGGCTGTGCCCTTCCAAATGATGCCTGGGTTAACCCACGCAGAGCCGCCGATCGGGAGGGAGAGAGGTCCGAAGGACCTCCCCCCTCCCTTTCAGGCGCCTCCTCCGCACATGCGGGGGGGGCGCCTGAATTAGGTGTCATCGCGCTGCCGCGATGACACCTAATACCAGCGGCTGCGGTTCCGGATGCGCGGCTGACATCCAGGATGTCAGCCCGCACCGGAGGGGCCAGCGATCGGCCGGAACTCGGCCGAACGCTGACCCCAATGGGAGGACGCGGTCAGCGCGTCCTCCGCATACCAGCGGTAATGCGGAGGACGCGCTGAGCGCGTCCTCCGCATTGAAGTGGTTAAAATGTGAAAAAAACCACTATACACGTTGTAAATTATTGAAAATTCTAATTTGATTGCATTTTTGGTTATAATATACAGACAGGACATTACGTATACATATAATAATGATATATTATGAATCTGCCGAGTCTGCCGGAAAGAACGATATATAATATGTCTGGGTCATACAGTATAATAAAATAAAGCTTCAAAACGCGGTTAAACATGATGAGCGAAACCGGTAAAAATGAGCTCAGCACACAGGCATGAAATGCCTCAGCAGCGAAAGGGTTAAAACATATCTCCAAGTGCGCATTCACATACAGTAATAGAAGTACATTTAAAACTAAAGTTAAGCAATTTACAGTACATTTAAAATCACACCACGCAATATAAATGAACATAAAGTCTTTCCCAAACGCAGTGCCCCTACTATTTTTGTACGTGGAACAGAGTTCCCTTTTGCCCCACACTTTGGTCAACCAGAATAAAGCTTCTCAATCACATATTATACATTTTAAGTCTCAATAAACATATGATTTTTATAACGATCCCATAGGCCGTCCTGATTTGTAGATATATTTTAATATATCAATTTGAGAGGGTAATGGTGGGTTACGAGCGAGATGACAACGCTTAATAGCGGGAAGAAATATGGATAACTTCACACACTTATTTTTCCAGGAGTAGACGCCTGGGTTGATGGGTATATTTTTAGGCATGCGACATTAAATAAAGCTTTGTAAAAGAGACAAGGAACGTGCGGCCAATGCGACACAAAGCGGATGTTCTAATCCTCTATTATTTTAAATTCTCAAATAATTTGCCATGTTATTTACGACAACAGAAAAAGAAAAACACACACATGACGCTATACTACATTCTCTTAATTTCACGCTTTTTTTAACCATGTAAACATAGATCCTTCCCTTTTATAGTTTGCAAAATCGACAGCAAGCAGTCTGTAACATCCATTGGCAGATGTAAAAGTACTCCAATTTCCAATCATTATGAGAGACTTAACCCCTTCAATACCAAGATCGCCTATATTCGATCTACAAGGCATCTCCCTGTGACCCAATATCGAGTATAGTCAATAAGGTTTTCCACAGGGGCATTGCACAGCAATTTTGTTTTATTGCAAAAGAATTTTGTTTGCATTTGGGCTCCACAACAAGTTTTAGCACCGTGGACATGACACTGAGGTGCTAACACTTTACAATCAGCTGGGATTGTGTCTGAATTACAGCTCCCCAGCTGATCCTGCACAGAGACCAGGACTGCAGTAACTCCAATTGGCCAGCAGGTGGTGACATCTACCTGCCAAATAGGTTATTACAGTGAGGACTAAATTGTGAATATTCCAAAATATTTCTTACTGTATAATTAATAGAAAATAATTTCCTCTGGTTCCTGACAGGGGTTTTCTAGAAAATCATGCCTCCCCACCTCCTGAATTCTCTATCACGGTGGAGGGTATCACCATCTCCCCATCAAACCAAGTTCGCTGTCTTGGAGTTACACTTGACTCTGCTCTTTCCTTCATCCCCCACATCCAGTCTCTTTCCTCCTCCTGCCGATACCAACTGCGTAATATTTCCAGAATTCGGCCATTTCTTACCGCTGTCACCACAAAACAACTCATACACGCCCTGGTAATCTCCCGACTCGACTATTGCAATAATCTCTTATCTGGCCTCCCTCTGTCCCGCCTCTCCCCCCTACAATCCATCCTGAACGCCTCCGCCAGGCTAATTCACCTCACCCGCTGCTCTGTCTCTGCCGCTCCCCTCTGCGAGTCCCTTCACTGGCTCCCCATCCACTGCAGAATTAAGTTCAAAATCCTTATCCTTACCTACAAAACCCTCACTAACTCAGCTCCCCACTACCTGTCCTCACTAATCACCAAATACACCCCAGCCCCCTCCCTAAGGTCAAACAGTGACCTGCGCCTAGCTTCTCCCCGCATCACCTCTTCCCATGATAGACTGCAGGATTTCTCACGCGCAGCCCCCACTCTCTGGAACGCTCTCCCTCGTACTGTCAGACTTTCCCCTAACTTCTCTTCCTTCAAACGCTCCCTTAAAACATTCCTATTTAGGGAAGCCTACCACCCAACTCACTGACACAACCATCAATCACTCTCACCTTGCAGTCCTCTCCTCCTGTTTCCAACCCCAACCCTCCCAGATTGTGAGTTCCAACGGGAATAGGGCCCTCATCTCCTCCTGTACTGTTTGTCAAATGTTGTTCAATGTATTGTAACCCTGTCTATACTGTGCCTATTGTACAGCGCTGCGGAATATGCCGGCGCTTTATAAATAAAGAATAAGAATAATAATAATAATAATTTGGTAGTGAAGGGGTTAAGCAGTGTAACCACATTGATGTGGGTCCAGTGACGGTTTTTCCTCTAGTACAAACATTCCTGTGTAGCACTATAGGTTTGCACTGTCGATGTGGTCTCTGCAATACGGTTTGGTTTTTGATGATCCAAGTACTTTTGCAATGAAAGTTTAGCATTTTTAATTATTTCTTCATCTAGAGGTGCATCCCTGGAGTTTTATTCTTCTGTTTTCTGTACCATGTTGTCCCTAACTTACTTGTCGAATCAGAAGCAGTTAAGCTGTGCACAGCAGGTAGAACAGATAAAAGTGTCGTACATGTTTTCCATCGTTTTGTGAAGCGGTATGCGTCTGATAAATGATCTTTTGTCTTTGATCATCCACAGTTCCTCAAGACCACTTTTTTGAACACCATCTTTAAAGTGGTATAGAGGTGCAGAGGCCAGGACATCTGTGGCCGTTGAGGCAATCTTAAGACTTTCAACAGACTCAGTTTTCTAACAATGTTGTAGATGCGTTACATGAGCCTCTCATCAGCTTTTTCACGGTCACGGTAAAGTGATGGTGCCAAACTTACGGAACCTTTCATCAGTTCCAAACATACCTTTACGAAATGCAAAGTTTTCCATTGTTTGCCCGATTTACCATCCAGTCAGTGGATATTTACTGAAAATGGAATTGTACTGGCTTGAACCCCAGAAGGTATCCACGTTGACATGAAGTGTTGTGCTTGGGATGTTCGGAGTTACATCAACAGGGTCAACTTTTTTCCAGTCGTTCCAAGTTTTCAATCCTTTTCTCTTGATGTAACTCAAAAAGAAAGTCAAGTCACAGTCAGCCTTCTGAAGGATATGACCCCTTCACTGCTGAGCCATTTAATCCCTGTGTGCTGAGCTCATTTTCACCATTTTGTGTTCATCAAGTTTAAGGCTAGGGTCAGACTGAGGCAGTGCGAACGCGCGTTCTGGCGCACTTAATCACGGCCGTGCTAGCCAGATGCCGGGCAATGACGGCAATATACGAAGTACGGTCGCACAAAAGTCCGGCTGCGCAACGCAAGTGGAAAATGAACGCATTTTTTCGAGAACGTTAAACCACTAGTACTGACGTACAGAGTGTGCTGCGTCCGCTAGCGGCGTGTGTGCGTGAATTGGAGACATCAGACGCTGCTAATGTCCGGCCAACATAACGTCCAGATGCAAGAAGTGTTTTATTGATGATCCGTACAAAATCACGGATGAAACTGCGCATAGTATGACCGCTATTGCGTATTCCGTGAAAAAATACGTCCATTCTTCGAACGCACATTTTCACGGACAACGTGAAAAATGCGTTAGTCTGACCCTAGCCTAAACATTCTTTGAAGTCATCTTATTTCTTATCAATATTATGTGTATACATCATGTAATGTCAGAATGCTATAACAAAACGTGTCAAAAAATATAAATTTCCATTCAGATTTCAATCATTTACAGTTTGTATAATTATTTTAACAAAAAAAATAAAAATTAAAGCACGGGGAAATAAACTGAAGCCAGTGTCAGTTGTGGGCATGAACCCTAATAAATATCGAAGAAAGAGTGTGGTAGACACCGGCTACCATATAACCTTTATTAAACGAATACAATGTAAACACACAATAATTAAAAAACATACATATTGGTAAATGGAAACCTCCTTGAACCAAAAATAGCTCGCCCCTTCTCCTGTATAATTATTTTTCCCATTTTTTATCATCCGAACCTTTGTGGTTATATATTCAATGAATAAAATTAAACAAATGAAACAAAAAATAGAAATGTGAATCTGTTACTGCACTTTTCCCCCGAAACCGATAACCCCATTATCGGCAGAATCTGTCGGTGGCCGAAATTCAGGTGCATTCCTGGTTTTAGATCAATGTTTGCCAAACCTGTCCTCGGGACCCTCAACCAGGCCAGATTTTTCAGATCACCTTGGGGAAATGCAGACTGAATCCTGCAATCACTGAGCAGCAAATCATATCACATGTGCTATACTTCACATATACTGCAAACCTGGCATGTAAGTGGGTCCTCAGGACAGGTTTGGGAAACACTGTATTAGTTGGACCAATGCGTGATAATGTGTTGCACCATCACCTCTACATTTGGTCCCAGCATGGGAAATAAGAAGGTGAGTTGCTGCAGCTCCATTGTTTGCTTTATATGTAAAGCTCACAATGCCACTGTCTTAACCCCTTCACTACCAAGTGATTTTTGTTGAATAAAATGTTATCATAACATTTATTTGAAACATGAGATGTGAAGTTAACAATTACAGTTACAAGTAACAATTACATATAGGGTAAAATAGATGTTTTGCAAAGAAATTGTTATTTTAGGATAGTTGAGTTAAAATAATGTTAATATGCGCATTTTTTTTTATTTTTCATGTATTCGTTTATCCTTTACAGAAATATTGTTGAAATGTAAGATTCTGAGCTCTAGATTGTGTCCTTTATCTTACACAAGTTCAAACTAGGTCTGCATTATCCTCATACAGGCAGAAAAGACCTTTGTGTTCGATACAGTAACTGTGATAAATGTAAATCATCAAGCATACACACAGACAGAACTGCATCTCTTCCATCTGTGCCCTGAATCAAATATCAAGCATACACACAGACAGAACTGTATCTTTTCCCTCTGTGCTCTGAACCAAGCATCAAGGTATCCAAAATTCAACATGCCGTCCAACACTATATTCCAGTCTGTTCTATTCTTGCATTTCTATTTCATGTCTGCATTTATTAATCTCTGGCTGACTAGTTGTCTTTCAAATTTCCTTCTCTGTTTCTTAGCAAATCCCCCTCTGCTTCTCTCACCTCACTACATCACAAATAATTAAGAACCCGGGCACTTTTACCAAACCTCACTCTTTCTCCACAGCATGCACACAGACAGAACTGCATCTCTTCCCATGCTGTCCCCCCGCCCTCCCCATTCACTCCCCCCTCCCCGCCCTCCCCATTCACTCCCCCCTCCCCATTCACTCCCCCCCTTCACTCCCCCCTCCCCATTCACTCCCCCCCAGACCCGGTCCCTAATTTCAGGTGTGCTTTCCAGCTGTTTCCACTTCTCTCTCTAATTACTCTTACTATGTCCTAGCTTCTGTTCCTTCCCATACAAGCCCTGCTATATTCTTTCTGGCCACCAGCTTTACATTCCCTCTGATCCCATTTGTTTCACTTACCCCAGTCCCTTAGTATCAGGACCCCTGTCTGGAGCCCCCCAGCACCCCACGTAAAGCCCACCGCAAACGTAAGAAAGGCAAACCTGGTGCTGCATTGTCCTGAATGCAGGGCAGCACTTTCTGGAACCAACCTTGCTCACAGCACTGCATGCCTAACAGGTGCCTCCTAATTACTAGACTGTTTACCTACTTAAGGGTGGAGCACCCAGAAGGCAATGCTTCTGCATTAGTTTCTCTAAGCCAGCAAGCCCAGTGGATTGTGATCCTGTTACCTCTGCTATCCAGAGACTATCCGGTGAAACCCCTGCATCCAGTATCCTGTTCCCCTTGTTCATCCTCTGCCCTCCAGAGACTGCTTCCAAGACCCCAGCATCCTGGTTTCCCGTTCCTTCTAATTATCTGCATCCTGATTAGGGATGAGCTGTTCGGGTTCGGACGGTTCGGAGTTCGTCCCGAACCTTGGCAGTTCGAAAGTTCGTGAATTTCGAACTTTTTGGGCGTCTTCAGTTCGAGTTCGAAAAAAAAAGAAATTTTGAAAAAAGTATAGAAAATGCTTAAAAAAATACTAAAAAATCTAGAAATAAAGAGACTCTTTACTGCAGAATATTATAAGCAACGGTTTATTAGATATTGAATTAAAAACTAATGTGTACGTGGAAAGATTATCAACTCTAAATGACCTCTGTTCACAAACGGGCATAACACCAGGTGTTTTTAGTCTGGTAATCAATTTGATACATTGTACACCATACTGAGGGTGGGGTGGTGTCTGCTTCTGATTGAGATTTGAGAATTAATTTCCCTAAAACATACTAATATGTTGCATTTAACCCTTTCGCTGCTGATGCTTTTCACACCTCTGTGCTGAGGTCATTTTTACCGCTTTCGCTCATCATGTTTAACCGCGTTTTGTAGCCATATTTTGATATATGACCCAGACATATTATATATCGTTCTTTCCAGGAAGACTTGGCAGATTCATAATATGTCATTATTATATGTATACATTATGTCATGTCTGTATATTATAACAAAAATGCAATAAAATTTGAATTTTCAATAATTTATTATGTGTAAAGTGTTTTTTTTTCACATTTTAACATGCGATCGTTTGTGGTTATATTTTGTATGGGGTGCGCTTGTTAAAAAAATTGTTTTTTTAACAAACGCACCGCATACAAAAATCGTTAGTGCAGCATTATTGTTCACATTATAATTGAAATGGGAACACTATTGCTGCATTAACAAAACAAAAACAAAAAAAAACTTGTTTTTTTTTAAATATTTTTATTTTTTAATTTTTTTTTAATTTATTTTTTTTAAAACATTTTTCATGCTCATGTTTGGTATCCTTGGAAAGGCCATGCTCTGGCCGATCCAACGATATCAAACATTAACCCCTAGCTGCCACGGATCGGGAGATAGGGGGTTCATTGGAACCCCCTATCTCCACCATTGGTGGCAGCTAGGGGTTAACTCCAGGACTGGCGTCATCATGCTATGCACGGATGACACCAGTCCTCAGGAGGAGTTCCTGGAGGCTTGGCGACATCCAAGATGTCGGCCAGCTCCAGGAGAGGATCACGATCCGGCGCTTTTCAGTGCCGATTCGTGATCCGGCTCCCCAGGGGTTAATCACAGCCACCGTTTGGAAGGGCAGGCTGTGCCCTTCCAAACGGTGCCTGGATTAACCCTCTGCCCCCCGGCGATCGGGAGGGAGAGAGGTCCGAAGGACCTCCCCCCTCCCTTTCAGGTGCTTCCTCCGCACATGCGGGGGGGCGCCTGAATTAGATGTCATTGCGCCGCCGCGATGACATCTAATTGCTCCGCCGGGGTCCTGGAGTGCTGGGCTGACATCCAAGATGTCAGCCCGCACCGGGGGGGGGGGTGCAGCAATCCACCGGAAACCGGCGGATTGCTGCCTCCTGTGCATGGACTCGCTCAGCGCGTCCATAGCACAGGAGAACCACTTGGCCAAGTGGTTAACTGGTGTTTGAAAAAAATTCAAAATAACATCTAAGGCTAGGGTCAGATGAGCGCATTTTGTACGGACTGTGCGTCCGTGCAGTACGGACGTACTTACTGACTGACAACAAGGTAGTGGCCATACAGTCCGTTTTTTTCACTGACGTATTTTTTGACTGATGTAGCAGGGAAAATAAATTAAAATGAAAAAACATTCTGTCCGTCAAAAATGCTGAACGTATAAATGCAGTCCATCTGACCTCGTTTCATCACTCACATACAAAGCTACACGGACGTTGCGGACGTGACGCACTCCGCACGTCCGTTCTAGCAGTATTACGTTCTTGCCTAACCTGCGTCCGTTTGCTGCGTCCGCCATGCATCCACACTTCCGTGCGGACGTACAGTTGTGTTCAAAATTATTCAACCCCCAATGCTGTAAGGAGTTTTAGGGAATTTAGTGTACATTTGTAATTGTATTCAGAATGAAATCCTACAAGGACTTTTTAAAGAACCATATGCAACTAAAATGACATCAATTGGTTTTGTAATACAGTAGTAAATGTTTCTTTTGTGAATTCTTCATTGACACAATTATTCAACCCCTTAAAGACTACCACTCTGAAGAACAGAGGTTCATTCAAGTGTTTTCAATCAGGTATTGAAAACACCTGTGGATGTCACGGAGCAGCAATAAAGCATAATAAGCACCAATTAGACAGCTTCAAAATGACTGTGATACTCAGCTCCTTCTAGACATTGAGGCTAGGGTCAGACTAACGCATTTTCGCGTTGTCTGTGAAAAAGTGCGTTCGAACGAATGGACGCATTTTTTCACGGAGTACGCGATAGCGGTCATACGATGCGCATTTGCATCCGTGATTTTGGACGGATCATCAATAAAACACTTTGTGCATCTGGACGTTATGTTGGCCGGACATTAGCAGCGTCTGACATCTCCAATTCACGCACACACGCCGCTAGCGGCCGCAGCGCACTCTGTACAACCGTACTAGAGGTTTTACGTTCTCGACAAAATGCGTTCGTTTTCCACTTGCGTTGCGCAGCCGGACTTTTGTGCGACCGTACTTCGTATATTGGCCGTCATTGCCTGGCACTTGCTGCTAGTGCGGCCGTGATTAAGTGCGCCTGCACGCGCGTTCGCACTGCGCTCGTCTGACCCTAGCCTTACTGGTGTGGTTACAAACATGGTGAAGTCAAGAGAATGGTCCAGGAAGACAAGAGAAGAGGTTATTACTCTTCACAGGAAGGGCAATGGCTATAAGAAGATTGCAAAGATGTTAAACATACCAAGAGAGACCATAGGAAGCATCATTCGCAAATTCAAGGCAAAGGGCACTGTTGAAACGCTACCTGGTCATGGCAGAAAGAAGATGCTGACTTCGACTGCTGTGCGCTACCTGAAGCGTAGAGTGGAGAAAAGACCCCGTGTGACTGCTGAGCAACTGAGAAAAGATTTGTCAGATGTGGGTACTGAAGTTTCAGCTCAGACAATACAGCGCACACTGCGTAATGAAGGCCTCCATGCCAGAACTCCCAGGCGCACCCACTTGCTGTCTCCAAAGAATAAGAAGAGTCGACTGCAGTATGCCAAAAGTCATGTGGACAAACCACAGAAGTTTTGGGATAGTGTTCTGTGGACTGATGAAACAAAATTAGAACTGTTTGGGCCCATGGATCAATGCTATGTTTGGAGGAGGAAGAACAAGGCCTATGAAGAAAACAACACCTTGCCTACTGTGAAGCATGGTGTGGGGTCAATCATGCTTTGGGGCTGTTTTGCTTCTGCAGGTACAGGGAAGCTTCAGCGTGTGCAAGGTACCATGAATTCTCTTCAGTACCAGGAGATATTGGATGACAATGTGATGCAGTCCGTCACAAACCTGAGGCTTGGGAGACGTTGGACCTTTCAACAGGACAATGATCCCAAGCATACCTCCAAGTCCAGTAGAGCATGGTTGCGGATTAAAGGCTGGAACATTTTGGAGTGGCCATCGCAGTCACCTGACTTAAATCCGATTGAGAACCTCTGGTGGGACTTAAAGAAAGCAGTTGCAGTGCGCAAGCCTAAGAATGTGACTGAACTGGAGGCTTTTAGCCATGACTAATGGGCGAAGATACCTGTAGATCGCTGCAAGACACTTGTGTCAAGCTATGCTTCACGTTTAAAAGCTGTTATAACTGTAAAAGGATGTTGTACTAAGTACTAAGATTGAATGTCACTTGGGGGTTGAATAAGGCTAGGGTCAGACGAGCGTGATTTCTACGGACTGTATGTCCGTGCACACGGACGTACGTTAGTACGGAAGACGCAGTAGTGGCCAGACAGTCCGTTTTTTTCACTGACGGATATATTTTGACGGATGTAGGAGGGAAAATAAATTAAAAAGCAAAACCATTTTGTCATGAAAAATGCTGGACGTATAAATGCAGTCCGTCTGACCACGTTCCATCACTCACACACAAAGCTATGCAGACGTTGCGGACGCAGCGCACTTTTTGCGTCTGGACGTTATGTTGGCCGGACACGAGCAGGGTCTGACGTCTCCAAATCACGCACACACACCGCTAGTGGACGCAGCGCACTCTGTACGTCCGTACTAGCGGTTCTGCGTTCTCGAAAAAATGCGTTCATTTTCCACTTGCGTTGCGCAGCCGGACTTTCGTGCGACCGTACTTCGTATATTGGCTGTCATTGCCCGTCATTTGCTGCTAGTGCGGCCGTGATTAAGTGCGCCTAAACACATGTTAAAAATTCGCTAGTCTGACCCTAGCCTAAATGGGAGAATTTTTCTGGTTTGGCTATTTTGACCTAGAACTTTCCATTCTCCATTCTCCAGTCATTCTCCAGCTCTACACCCCTCTATAACCCTGACAGGGTTATTCAGAGAAAGGTGAAACTCAGGAGAATGACTGAAGAGAAAATTCTAGGTCAAAATAGCCAAACCAGAAAAATTCTCCCATTTTTCTCACTTTCCAAATCGGCTATTTGGTCTAGAATTTTCCATTCTCCAGTCATTCTCCTGCTTTTCACCGCCAAAAAATCAGTAAACTTTTTCTGCGTGTCCGAAAATGTCTCCTCTTTTCATACAGACTGCCGCCCCAAGCAGTTGTTTATGGATAGATTAAGGATTAAGAAAAAGCATTTACCGTCATTTGAAATGTCATTTTTTGGTTTTTACATATTTATATACATCTTAGAAATCCGCCACTTCACGGGCAGGTTATGGGGACCTCCTAGGCACGATATTTGAAGGAATTTTTCGTTTTTATATTTAACCCTTATTTCATGGAAAACTCACTGTCCCTTTAAAAACCTTTTTTTTATTTTTTGTCCTTGTTTCCTGTCCCCCAGGGCACTACCCGGACCCCCATACACCTTTTATGGCAAATATCTAGCATATATGCCCTCTTGGAGGGCACTCTAAAAATCGAATTTTGAGTCCCATTGACTTGCATTGAGTTTGAGTTCGAATTCGAACGTTTGAAAAGTTCAAGTTCGAATGCGAACCGAACTCGGGGGTGTTCGGCTCATCCCTACTTCCCAGTAGGGATGAGCTGTTCGGTTCGATCGGCTGTTCGTGAACTCCAAACATTACTCTTTGTCCTTGTTTCCTGTCCCCCAGGGCACTACCCAGACCCCCATACACTTTTTAATGGCAAATATCTAGCATATATGCCCTCTTGGAGGGCACTCTAAAAACCAAATTTTCAGCCCCATTGACTTGTATGGGGTTCGAGTTCGGGTTCGGGTTCTGATCCAAACATTTGGAAAGTTCGGGTTTGGCTTCGAACCGAACTCGGGGAGTGTTCGGCTCATCCCTAATCCTGAGTTCCTCTGCAAATCAAGATTCCATTCAGCCCTTTTCCTGTCCTGTCTCGTATCCCCAGTAAGTCTCCTACGTGTATCTGCCCTCTGTGTCTCCTTGTATCGTGTTTCCTGCATCCCTTTGTGTCCCGAACATTGCATATTCCTTTGGTTCCTCTCATTTAAATTCTGCCCTTCACCCTGCATAATCTGGATTTATATTTACCTGAACCTGACAAATAAACCCCGTTTTCCCTCACCTGGTTTCCGTTGTGTCACTGCATCTTGGGTTTGTAACCTTGCCTGCCACGCTGGTACCTAACACTTAGATTGTAAACTCACGGGATGTCTGGCTGTGCACTTGGTTAAAGTGCTGTATTACCTGGCAGTTATCCTACGGACAGGGATGCCTTTTCCTCATTTAACATGTACGTCTCCTGTTTGTGCTCCCCCATTGTAAAGTGCTAAGAAATTTGTTGTCACTGTATAAATGTAACTGTAAATAATAAAAATGGTCAGATTTCCTGCTTGTGGGGATTTCTAGTGCTCATAATGAGATTATTAGCAATGCAGCTTCCAAAAATACCAATAGAATATAAAAATAATATCTGTATATGACACAATGCCTGTATAGGTAAATTACAGTAACACCTTGTACCTGTACTGTACAACCCCCTGAATCGTATCTGTGTACAGCAGTGAGTGACCCCCACAGCTCTCCCTGTATTCTGCCAAATCCCTGGTTGCTGTAATGCAGAAGTAATCTATATCTTCTTTATTGGCAGATGGTTTTATGTCTCTCCATGGTGCTTGAAGAGCCATAAAACAAAGGATTTTGTTTCTCCAAAGGGCACATGCGGAATAGCTTTCAGCACCAAGAATAGCTGCCATCCTTGGTACTGAATAGGAGCTGCTATCCATGGTGCTGAAACCTATTCAGTAACATGGACAGCAGCTATTATCGTTGCTAAAACCACTCAGTACCAAAGACAGCAGCCCCGCGAGTCTACGGAGCCTGCAGAGTTGCTATCCATGTTGCTGAAACCTATTCAGTACCAAGGACTGCAGCTATTCTTGTGGCTGAAACCTGTTCAGCACCATGGATAGCTGCTCCTCTAGGCTCTGTTGCCCCACAGGGCTGCTGTCCTTGGTACTGAATGTTTCCGCACCAAAAATAGCTGTTGTCTTTGGTACTGAATAGGTTTCAGCACCAAGAATAGCTGCTGTCCTTGGTTCTGAGTAGGTCTCCGCACCAAAGACAAGGGGTTTGGTTTCTTTTTTTAAATTTTTTGTTACCCTAAACTAACAAAAACAAAATACGAACTGATCCAAAAAAATGAATTAGGAACTCCACTTTGATGGGTAGCTGTTATTGAGAAGGACGAGACGTTTCAGTCAGCACTAAACATGGCAAAACCTGTCAAAACAAACAAAACCATGTCTATAAAAACTCTAGCAAAGCTCTCCTAATTGGTACTAGGGATGAGCTGTTCGGTTTGGAGTTTGATACGAACATCGCCTGTTCGCATATTTGCGAACTACGAACATTTCCGCGTGTTCGCCGCATGTTCGCCCACAATGCACTTTTCCACTGGCCTGAAGCTTGTAATTGGCTACAGCCTTGCACCTGACCACAGGTCAGGTGCAAGACAGGTTCAAGACTATGCCAGAGTCCTGATTGGGCAAATTTTGCCCAATCATGGGCTCACAGAGCTAAGTCCCGCAGCACACTATATAAGGCTTCACACAGCGCTTCTGCACGTAATTGAGAGGAGATTGTTCTTGTATTAGTGTGTGTTCTCATTGCCAGTTTGCCACCAACTACTGCGGGGGTCTCATTTCTACAATATTTCTGGGAATTGTTATAATCCGTGTGTTCTCACTGCCACCCAGTATTTTGGGGGGTCAATAATTTCTACAAAATATTTGGGAATTGTTATAATCCCGTGTGTTCTCACTGCCACCCATCAGGGGGTCTCACTGATTTATAGGAGGTTTCTGGGAATTGTAATCTATCAGGGTGTCTCACTGAGTTATACTAGAAATCTGGAAATCTTTAATCTTTAATACCAGATTTGAATCAGAGTTCTGTATATATTTAATCTATATATCACTCACCATGTCAGAAAGACCAAAAAGGACAGGCAGACGCTCCCAGGCACAGATAAGAGGGCAAGCAGCCTCTGTGTCGGGAGGCTGTGCCTCTGGTCGTCGTGGACGTGGTGCATCCTCTGCAGTGGCACACTTGTCCTTTCTAACTGGTGCTGGCCGTCTTAAGCAGCAGCAACATACAGAGGACTTGGTGGATTGGCTAACCAGGCCATCCTCATCCTCCGAGTCCTCTGCCAGCCAGGCTTGTAGTGCTTTTCAGTCCACCTCAGCTGCCAAAGCATCTAATGCAGCCTCCATGTCCACAGCTACTCCTGCCGTAGCCTCACTATCACACACGGTGGAGTCAGCTGAATTGTTTGACTACAATGACAGTGACATGCTGCTTAAGGATGCGCAGCAAGTACAGTGTTCTAATTCAATCTCTGAGGTTGAGGAAGGGAGTATAATCAACCTAGAGGAAGGGGATGCCAGTGATGACACACAAATAACTGGCACTCATGTTGTCCCACCAGCTGCAACATACTGCCAAGTTGGCTCCAGTGACGAGGAGATAGGGGGTGATGACAATGATATTGAGGTCACTGACTTCACCTGGGTGCCTGATCGAACAGAGGAGTCAAGTGAGGAGGAGGAGGAGGCACAACGTCCTCTATGACCAACCGTAGCACTAGCCAGTCAAAGGCATCAGATGTCAGAGCTGCTCATGTGCAGAGCGCTGTTATTATTATTATTATTATTCTTTATTTATAAAGCGCCAGCAAATTCCGCAGCGCTGTACAATAAGCACAGTATAGACAGGGTTACAATACATTGAACAACATTTGACAAACAGTACAGGAGGAGATGAGGGCCCTATTCCCGTAGGAACTCACAATCTGGGAGGGTTGGGGTTGGAAACAGGAGGAGAGGACTGTAAGGTGAGAGTGATTGATGGTTGCGTTAGTGAGTTGGGTGGTAGGCTTCCCTAAATAGGAATGTTTTAAGGGAGCGTTTGAAAGAAGAGAAGTTAGGGGACAGTCTGACAGTACGAGGGAGAGCGTTCCAGAGAGTGGGGGCTGCGCGTGAGAAATCCTGCAGTCTATCATGGGAAGAGGTGATGCGGGGAGAAGCTAGGCGCAGGTCACTGTTGTCTCAAAGCACACATCCAGGAACTCTGCTGTCTGGGAGTTCTTTAAGAAATGTGCAGCAGACCCCACCGTTGCTATTTGTAATCTATGTCAGATGAGGCTCAAGCGTGGAAAAGACACCGGACGCTTGTGTACCACGTGCTTGAGGCAACATATGACCACCTACCATATGACCATATGACCACCATCCCATTGGTGCAAAACTTTGCGTAGGTCCTCCTCACCTGTCTCTACCCCCACTATATGTCCTGCCATGTCATTGACTCCAACCTCCACTGACTGGGATGATGCTACAGTAATGGATGTACCAGGTCCTTCCTCACAATGTGACAGCATCCCATCAGCTGAAGATTTACACAGTCAGATTACGTTGCCCCAGCTGCTGCAGCGTAAGAAAAAAATATAGTTCCAACCATCCCCAAGCACAGCGTCTAAATGCCAGCTTAGCAAAATTACTCGCATTGCAGCTGCTTCCTTTCCAGCCGGTGGACTCTGCTCCCTTCCCTGAATTTGCTGAATGTGCTGTACCACAGTGGCATGTTCCAAAACGCCATTACTTTTCACGGAAGGCCATTCCAGCACTATAGCAGCACGTGGAAGACAATGTTATCCAGTCATTGGGAAAGGCAGTCAGCAGCAAGGTGCATGTGACTTCAGACACGTGGTACAGCAAGCATGGACAGGGCCGTTACATTTCCTTCACAGCACACTGAGTAACTCTGATTGCAGCTGGGAGGGATCCAAGACGGGATGCATACATTCAGGCACATACACATTGCTGGAGCTTGTTCATCCACCATGCCTCCAGAAAGCTGCTTGTATGGGTTTTGTCTGTCTGCTCCACCACCACCTCTCCCTCCTCCTCCTCCTCCGTCTCTGGCGGTTAGTGGCAGTTAAACCGAGTTTAAGTGGCAGGGGCTACGCAATGGCTCAAGCAAAAAGATGCCATACTGTGCTTGAGCTGGTTTGTTTAGGGGACAGGAGCCACACCGGGCCAGAAATTCTGTCAGCTCTGCAGGGGCAGGTGCAGAGATGGTTTACACCACGCCAGGTAGAGCTGGGAATGGTCGTCTGTGATAATGGCAGCAACCTTCTCTCCGCCCTACGCCTGGGTAAGTTGACACATGTACCATGCCTAGCACAAGTCCTAAATCTGGTGGTACAGCATTTCCTAAACAGGTACCCAGGGCTGGCAGAACTTCTCAGCCAGGCCAGAAAAGTCTGCAGCCACTTAGAAACATAGAAAAATGTCGGCAGATAAGAACCTTTCGGCCCATCTAGTCTTCCCAATTACATGGATACTTTACCTGGATTTATCTTTTGTTTAGGATAGCCTTATGCCTATCCCATGCCTGCTTAAATTCAATTACTGTTTTGTCCTCTACCACTTCAACTGGAAGACTGTTCCATGTATCCACCACCCTCTCAGTAAAATAATGCTTTCTGATGTTACTTTTAAACCTTTGCCCCTCTAATCTAAGACTATGTCCTCTTGTTTTGCTACTTTGTTTCCTTTTAAATATACTCCCTTCCTCTACCTTGTGGATTCCCTTTACGTATTTAAATGTTTCTATCATATCTCCTCTGTCTCGTCTTTTTTCCAAGCTGTACATGTTAAGATCATTAAGCCTTTCCTGGTAACTTTTCTCCTTCAAGCCGTACACCATTTTAGTAGCCCTTCTCTGAACTCTCTCTAAGATGTCTATATCCTATACTTCAGATGGTCATTCCCAGCAAGTGTTCGCCTGGCAGAAATTCAAAGAGAATTCCACCTTCCCACAAACCGTCTGATCTGTGACATGCCCACCAGGTGGAACTTGACATTAGCAATGCTGCAGCGTCTGCACAAGCAGCAGAGGGCCATCAACGAGTACCGGTGTGAGTATGGCACAAGGACAGGTTCAGGTCCACTTTGTTATTTTTCACCCCCCGCAGTGGCTGATGATCAAGGATGCATGCAGTGTACTGTCACCATTTGAGGAGGCAACGAGGTTGGTGAGCAGGGACAGTGCATGCATCAGTGACACAATTCCTTTAGTGTTCCTGCTGGAGCACACTCTGCGGGGAATTATAGATGTGGCTCTAGAGGCAGAGCAGCGGGAGGAAGAGGAGGCCTTCCCTAGCTCTCAAGGCCACAGTCTTTCCGCAGACAGTATTCCAGCGGGTTCTCCTCAGATCAGATAGGAGGAGGATGAGAAGGAGGAATATTTAAGTAGTGGGGGCATTGAAGGTGGGGATTCCTCAAGGGAGGGTTTTGTGTGCCCAGAAACACAAGGACTAGTACGTGGCTGGGAGGAAGAAGTGCACGATGGGGTCATCCTCCTCATTGACCAGGAAGACTCGGAAGCTAATGCCACCTCCAACATACACTGTATGGGCTCCCTTATCCTGCAAAGCCTGGTTAAGGACCCCAGGATTCGTGCTATCAAGGAGAGGGATCATTACTGGTTGGCAAGCCTTCTTGATCCACGATACAAGGGTAAAGTTGCAGAGATCATCCTGCCCGCACAGAGGGAGGACAGGATGAAAAAACTTGAGGACGCTCTAAAGCGACACTTGTGTAACACCTTTCCAGGCACTGGTAGGTTACTAAGTGATGACACAGGTGCTTCTGAGGCTGCGGATGATCAGAGGAATAGAGGTGAAGGCGCTTGACGGATGCCTTTTTACATTTTTTTACTCCACAATGCCCAGGGACGTCAAATGTATGCACCCATTGCCAGCGTCTTCACCATGTGGTGCAGGACTACCTAGAGGCAAGGGCAGACCTGGATACCTTTCCAGCAGATGATCCACTGGCTTACTGGGTGTTGAGATTGGATCGCTGGCCAGAACTTAGCCAATATGCTATGCAGCTACTAGGTTGTCCTTCATCCAGCGTGCTTTCTGAAAGGACATTCAGTGCCGCTGGAGGTTTTGTCACAGACAAAAGAGTGCGTCTGTCCACTGACTCTGTAGACCGGCTGACATTTATAAAAATGAATCAGTCCTGAATCAGTAGTTATCAATCCCCTGATGCTGACGTAACGGAATAGATCGGGGATCTTTTCTGCATTCACAAAACCTCCACCACTGCACTCTTCCACAATACCACATAAGGTTTACGGTGTGAAGGCACTTGCTGCCACCAAAGGCACAATATTTGGTGCACTGACACTGACGCCTATATTACCAGATTTATATCATTTTAATTTTTTGGACCGCAGGGTCCAACCCTGCACTCTTCCACAATACCACAAAAGGGTTATGGTGTGAAGGCACTTGCTGCCATGAAAGGCACATTATTTGGGTGCACTGACGCCTGTACCAGATTTATGTCATTTTAATTTTTTGAACCGCATGGTCCAACCCTGCACTCTTCCACAATACCACAGAGGGGTTACTGTTGCCGACACTAAAGGCCCAATTTTAAAGCACCTATTGTTACTTTCATCCAAAGCCTGCATAAATTTCACCATAATTTAGCCCAAAAAAATCACTAAACTTGTTCTGCATATCCTAAAATGTCTCCTTTTTTAATACAGACTGCCACCCCAAGCAGTTGTTTATGAATAGATTAAGGAAAAGCGTTTACCGTAATTTGTTTGTTTTTAAATGTTTCTATACATCCTACAAATCTGCCACTTCACGGGCAGGTTATGGGGACCTCCTAGGCACGATATTTGAAGGAATTTTTCATTTTTATTTTTAACCCTTAGTTCATGGAAAACTCACTGTCCATTTAAAAACATTTTTTTTAAACGTTTTGTCCTTGTTTCCTGTCCCCCAGGGCACTACCCGGACCCCCATACACCTTTTATGGCAAATATCTTGCATATATGCCCTCTTGGAGGGCACTCTAAAAACCAAACTTTTGAGTCCCATTGACTTGCATTGAGTTCGGTTCGTGTTCGAGTTCGAACTCGAACTTTCGAAATTGTTCGAGTTCGAATGCAAACCGAACACTGGGGTGTTCGGCTCATCCCTAGTTGCTACATTATTCTCATTATGCTAGGCCCAAGTGGCAACAAATCCCTATGCGAACCATGTAGGTTCAATCATGTATCAGGAAAGGGCGATCCCCAGATTACTTATCCAAACAGAAGACGATATGGCACTCCAGACTTTGCAATCAGGGCAAATTTATTGAGCTTACATCACACAACAAGGCCACATTTCGACTCTAACAGGAGTCAACTTTCGATTTCATTGGGACCTTTTTTTGGCAGATTTTCGGCCATTTTTTGGTTCGGGAGATTCAGTTCCAGGCTTGCCTGCTTTTTGATTCCGATACAAATTAACAAATTAAAATTAATTATTGTCTCTCACGGCTAAACTTTTTTTAAAAAAATATTGGCTTTACCAATTCGATCTGAATTTATCGGTAGGCTGATTTTCCGAAAAAATATCAATTGCTGAAAGGTGCTGATAAATGGATTCCCAAGTGTGGAAATTGAGAGAATTAGACTGGAATCGGTTTTTTGTGTTTTTTTTAACCATTTGGATTTTTTTAATGGCCATATTTAAAAGGCACAGACCTGTATGATACTAGCTGACAACATGTTTTTTCGGCCATTTTACCGGCCAGCTTTTTTTTTCGGTCCAACAGCATTTTTTGAATTTCGGCTCCAGTCGATTGTTTTCAAATGAATCAGCCAATGTTTTTTCCCAAAAAATTGTCGCTAAACGTGAATCAAGCCATATGTTAGGGTTTCGATGTCTACTCCGTGTGGAACCTAACCACCATTGTTGAATGAAAACCCTTGATGCTCTTACTATGTAACCGACCATTTCGCAGAGAGTCCATATAGACTAATGACCAACATCAACAATGATCATTTCTGGGAGGAACCATTAGGGTCATTATGCGTCAAGCATGTCTTTTTGTTATTTTTTTTTTTTTTTTTTTTTTTTTTTTTTTTTTTTTTTTATAATTCTTTATTTAGAATTTTAGCATAGACATCATGAAATCAACATTGTAAGTTAGCCACGCAGGCCATATGTCATCTGAAGAATTATCCCGCCAGCAATAATAAACACACAGGGACATAAAGCAATGGGTCGAAGACGTAAAAACACTCAGATGGCATCATGCATAAACTTTCCATTGGGGTGTCCCCAGCCGGAGACATCCACTACGCAGCCCAAAAAATAGATAAATAAAAATAACGCAAATGTCCACAGAGACTGCGCAGTAATAAAATAAAATATAAGGGAGGAAAAGAGAAAAAAAAAAAAAAGGGGGGGGGGAGGGGTGTCAGAAGGCATCTGCAAAACAGAAAGACACAAGGGGGGTTGCATAACTACATAGCGTACAGTAAGAGTAAAATCAAAACCGCTTTAAATCTTCTGAAAGTGTCAAAGAAGCATAAACGTCCTCAGCAAAGAAGATCTCAAGACGTAGTCGTAGCAGAGAGCGGCGGGGGGGGAGGTGGGGGGGTGCGAAGATGATTTAGTCTTTGTCTGCTCGTAAAAAAGAAATCCGACAACCAAGGAGATGGCCAAATGACTCACTTGGGTGCGAGCTAATCCTAGCACTCAACTCGTTATTAAATGACTGTTCGGAGCTTTGTGCAACGCAAAGGAATACAGATATGCAAATGCAATCATACTTTGACTTTTAATCATCTACATTTTCATCTTCTATAGTGGTGGCACGTCCTCCATTAAGGATAAATAACTATTTGCATGCAAATGCTGTTAAAAGCGCACCCTTTAATTGTGAGACGTTTTAATGAAACGGCAAAACAGATATTAAGTGGCGGCAGTTCACCCGGGGTCTTGTATTGTTTGGCTTTATTTTCTGTGCCGGGCTTTTTGCAGTAATATTAACCTGCTGTCACGAAATGTGAATGTTAGATTTTTCACAAACCTCCAGGTTAGTGAGCTGAAAAGGGCTGCTTTTGTGAGCTGAGAAGCGTTGAAAAGACGGAGAGGGATATAATAGGCCCGAGCTCTGAAACGGTTCTGAACAATACCGGGAGAATTTTGAAAAATAACAATTCTCTTACGCGAATCAATGGGTTCGCTTACGAGCCATCATTCCTTATAAATTTGGTGGTTTAAATTGAGCGTTATCGCTGAAGTGGGAGTGAGTCCTGCTTCGAGAAGTGGATCGGCCAGTATTGGAAATCACTGAAATGGATACAGGAAATTATAAAGTTGTACCGGCGTTCAACTGTCGAAGGAAAGTGTAAAAAGGTTGGAAATTACCACTACTGTAACATATACATGAAGCATTAAGCGTATGTAAGAGAAAATTACGTAAAAATCATTTTCAGAAAAAAAAGCGGCCAACGGTAAATTTCTTGGAAGTTACGGTGATATCTAAACCTAACTGGTGGACACCAAATAATTAAGGAAATTTGCCTTCTTGTCTATGAAGGATGGGATCTCTAGGGCAACATCTACATATCTCCAATGGATGAAGACCAACTCGCGGCAGTATTCATCAATAAGATTTTATTCCATCACCAAGAATAGAACAACGTTTCGACCTGCGCCAGGTCTTTGTCAAGTCAAAGACCTTGGTCTCTGACTTGACAAAGACCTGGTGCATGTTGAAACATTGTTCTGTTCTTGGTGATGGAATAAAATCCTACTGATGAATACTTCCATATGCTGGAATTATTTTCTGATATTGATTCAGTCCCTGTAGTGAGGACCTTCCGGTGGCAGGTCAAAGGTGGGTGCTAACATTCAAGATACTGCATGGAAGACCAACAAGACTATGCAGGTGTCATGGAGATTCAGCAGGGAGAAAAGGAACCTCAGCTTGTGCAGAGTTGGCAACCTGTGTGGTGACCAAGAATGTAATATGAAACGGAAAGGTCAGCGGATGGTTGTATCACTACGAGAGAATAGTTGGTCCAGCCACCTTGGATGATGTAAATAACTGGCTGCCACATGCATGTTTTGAATCTGCTGGCCGGCAAGAGGACGGGTGAAGGGATAAGGAAGATCGGTGCTGCGCAGAGGTCGCAGCCTGCCCCACTGACAGGGCTCAGAGAGGGGCAGTAGATGAAGTGGAGGCAGTGGTTGGCAGTAAGTGCAGGTGCCGTCGTGGGATTGGGACTACTACAGGAGACAACTGGTACGTTTTGGCTTGGAGGGGCAGGTACAGACAAGTAGCCTTTTGTAAAATAGAAAAAGGGTTCAATGCACTCAGCAATAGTTACGTAGTTAGGAGATGGGGCTCAAAGACTTCAGCACGGCCCACAGCTACTGATATCCTAAAGAGAAAGGGAGACCAGGCACTCAGGTTACATAGTGGTAAATCTATAGGATATTAGTTGGACAACGTTACTGCTGAAACGTCAACCTTTTTCAAGCATTATTACCCGGGAAATGCTTCCGACTGATATCCAATAAATTTGTCGCCATAGAACCTGAATGACTGATCTCTCATTCTGCTTTGAATAGCCTATTTTGGCCGAACCAAGCCATTAAAGGAACACTCTAGATTAAAAAGAGGTGGAGTAGAGTTGAATATTCACCACTCCTGACACTCTTTAAGCCGTTCATCTCCATTTTTAACTTATAGGATTTCATACCTAACCTGTCTCTAGAGCTGGGTTTCCCTCAGTGCTCTTCGTCTCCTACAACCATAATAGGGTGAGGTTGCTGTGAATTCTATCACACCACCATCTAATCCAAAATGTCTCAATCTGACCCCATAAAGAGTCAATGGCTAATCAGGAACGTTCTGAGCTGCACAGTCCTGGAAAGCTTATTATATCAGCCCTCCCGTACACCCGCAAAGGGAAGTGAGGGATAAGAACAACCAGGGTGCAATTATACCTTAGTATTGCATATATTAAGAAATTAATATTTAATTGCTACCTATATAAAACTGTGCGTATAACAACCCTATAAATTAGCAAATTAACCCTGTGTGAGCTGTCTCCAGCAGTACTTATGTATGTATAAAGACAGACATATGCATTTCACATTTTCATCAGCAGTAGACCGTGGTTGCAGGTTGTGGTTTACAAGCCCTGTATGCCAGTGGCCTTGGGACAATAGCTAGTTTTGCCATCCCTCCTGTGTTTTTTATGGCTCAATCTCTTGCACAATACCTCATAATCCTCATAGGAATTCCATGATCTGCTGTCTCTCTGTGAAAACAATAGATGTGTGGTCCTTGGGTAATGCTCTTGTATAGCAGCAGGTCTCATAAAATGGGTGGGCTGTGATAAAACCGATACATGCTATCGGTTTTGCATTTTGTTTTAATTGTAAGCATCAACATCTGTTGGCCTGTGAGTTTCACAGCCTTGGTCTAATGAAATGACTAAGAACCAGTAGTTGTCCAAGAGGTTCATCCTCTTCCATGTAGATGTGGTAAGAGGTTGAAGCCATAAGAATGTTGATCAGCATCATGACAGCTGTCATGATGACCACAGCTGTCATGATGCTCCTCAACATTTTTATGACTTCAACCTCTTACCACATCTACATGGAAGGGGATGATCCTCTTGGACAACTATTGGCTGTTAGTCATTACGTTAGACCAAGGCTGTGAAACTCGCAGGCCACCAGATGTTGATGCTTCTTAAAATTCCCAGAATTCTTTCCATGCAATAGATGACCAGGAAATTATGGAAGTTGTAGTTCAGAAACATCTGGGGGGCCAGAGTTCAACTGCCCTGAATTAGACTTTAGGCATGGACAATTCAATAGGCCCTACCACTATCCATCACATACGTAACTTATGCATTACAGAATGCTAAATGTTTCTTCCTGTTCTTAACTCATGTCTCTAAATGGTCACAGAAAGGAATGTTCCATTAAAAGTTGTTTTCACAGTGGGTGACTGTGTCATCATCGCATCAACTCCGGCCCATAAAAGCTTCTGACATCCAAGCGCTTTCCGACTGCGCGGGAGACTCCGACAGATGATAACCACCAATTGGCCAGGAGAAGGAGAAAGTGGCTACATTAAACATATTATCAATAGGTATTTTTAGTTTGTCTAATATCGCATTTACTGATTCATCTCTGCCAGTAATCAGAGGAAGCAGAGGAAATCAGAAGTGCCTTTATATTATTTTTAAAGCAACATATAAGGAATATATATCCTTCTAAGAATTTCCAGACATGAAAACAAGGAGTCAGATGAAAAAGTTAATTATTCACTATATACCTGTGAAATATCTGTTAACCCATTCACCACTAGGATCGACTACACTCAACCTGCAAGGAACCTCCTCGTGCCCTGATATCGTGTATAGTCAATATGGTTTTCTACAGGAGAAATGCAAAGGAATTTCATTTATTGAAAATAAATAAATTTTCACTTGAGCTCCGGAACCTGATGAAGTAGGCTGTGTCCTGCGAAACGCGTCAGATGTTTTTTTTATTCTGTCTTGTGATTAATAAATTTCCCCCGTATTTTATATACTCTATTGATTTAATCCGGAATTAATGATTGAAGAGTTGATATCCTGTCAGCTGGATATCGGGTCATCCACTTTGGAGTCCTTGGAGATCTAAGAAATTGATGGTTGCACATTAGTACTGATGTAATGATGTCATGTCCCCACGAATGCATCATTACTGCACTGCGTGATTCCATTCCAACATATGAAGGTTGACATTTCAACTATGTATTTTTAAATCTATACAACTGTGATTTATTTTCCTTCATACGAGGCCCAATACATATCTTATTAGCATTCTGTCAGGGTAGCACCTGGCTTGTGCCATGGTGGGACCTGGGTTCAGGTGTTAGGGGGTCTCAGCCCAGTATGCAGGGTTACACACAGATGGTACCTTTGGGTAAACAGACACAGAGGAGATCCAAGGTGCAGTACAAGAGGGTATTTCCAGAGAGCGTAGTCAGGGTGGCGATCCATGGTCAAAGGCAGAGAGAGAGAGCTGCAATCGGTTGGCAAGCAGAGGGGTCTGGTATACAATGAATCAGGAGTAAGCAGGAATAAGTCTGAACTGGTTGAGGGGTATAGACTCATTAGTGAGGCCGAGGTAGATAGGAGTGTGTGGTCCTATATTTGAGACAGGTAGGGGTGTGGTGTGTTTTAACCGATGGTGTACTGGTTACTAGTGCTGACCATGAGGGCAGCATTTTTCATGTAACTGTTTCTGGAGCAGGCATGGATCCTGACACATTCATATGGTGCTATTGTTACTTTCTTATACTCTTAACTTGTTTTTAATACTTATTTATTTATTTATTTAAAATGTATTTTACCAGGAAGGATACATTGAGATTTCTCTTGTTTTCAAGTATGTCCTGTGTGTTAACGGTGTATGTTCTTATGTGTACAGCTTTGAGTCATTTTACACACTGTTTTCTGTTATAAATACAAACTTACAGTCATGCAATCCAACCCGGTGGGTTGTACTCGGTTTGCTTTAATTTATAAAAATGTGTCTAATTGTGGAATAAATATGTTGTCTGGAAATGGAACGGCCACTACCACTGCTGACATAGTCATCACTAAATCATGGACGTGTAAGGGACAACCAGCCCCCACACAGGTAAACCAAGGCGTGTCCTGAACGTTGAATGATAAAACATCCGGCAAATAAGTGGAAAATTTCTCAATGAAGATCCAGGCGCAGTAGAGGAAGATGAACGCTCTAGTTAGAGAATCTTAATAGTCTTCTTTGAAGACTCCTCTCAAAAAGTATTTCAGTCCTGTATAGAGCCTTTTTGAAACACGATGAGTGAGATGAGTCCTCAGTAAAGACCAACAGAGGCTGCTCTATAATTAGGCAAACTAGGCAGTCGCCTAAGATCTCCCTCAAACAGGGGCCTCACATGATGGAATTTATATGGAATGTCATTGTGCAAATGGAATTTCACACAAATAGACTCCTACATTCACATACTACCATCTACAGAGAGATCTTGGGGAGCTTTTAAGATGGTTTGGGTTCCTTTATTTTTTTCAATATCAGCAGCAGCTCCCCTTTAGAGCTTTGCCTAAGGTCTTATTAACTGTAGGGCTATCTCTAACTACCAAGATTATCTCCCAGAGCCAGTTCATATTTCATTACTTCGTATTGCGTGGGACCAGGCCACCAGGGTACGAAGAAGTGTTAAATGGTAGCATGTGCCCTGGCTATCAAGGTTCGAGGTTGGCTCTGGTACTAACCCCACCAATGGTAACACCAACAGGCAAAATATGCCTGATATTCCTCTGATACTTTTTATCTTGTGAGTTTGAGTTTTGCTCAATAGATATTAGGATTGACACTGGACCCTAATCGAGGTGGGCATAGGGAGCAGTAAATGGCATAAGGCGGCATGAGATGTTGACCTTTCCAGGCTCCCTATTACTGTTTTTATTACAAGTGAGTGAGCTCTATGGGATTATTATACTAGACATGTGCATGACGGTATTTTTCGTTTCGGATCGTTTCTGATCATTTTGTTCCGTCTTTTTTTTTTTCCTTTCAGATCATTTCGGATCAATTCTTTTTCATATTGGATCATTTCGAATCGAATCGCAATTCGTTATTTCAGATTGATTTGACATTTCGGAGGGTCGATTTTTGTTTTCCGAAATAACAAAAATGGAAATTGTGGAAGAAAACGAACTTTGGCTGAAACGAAATGCACATGCCTATGTCTACGGACCAGTTTAGGACTTACATTGCCTCAAAGAAAATACAGCCGGTATTACTGACTGCATTTTGTTTTGAGGCAACGTAAGCTATAAACTGGTCTGTTTAGGCCGCGGGCACACGAGCGCATCTGGTGCACCTGTACGCCCGTACTTATTGGTGCCCGGCACAGCCATGTGATGCTGTGCCAGGACCGATCACACGCTTGTCCGCACGCAGCAAGCATCCGCCCAGAAAGCCTCTAGCACGTCTAGAAAGCCTCTAGTGCGTCTAGCGTGTCAACGGGGCTCCACAGGAAGACCGCACTTTGCAGGGCTGAGTGCCCTCAGCGGCTGCGTCAAGTGGAAGGAACATCCACTCTCACGGACGTTCCTTCCATGCTCATGTACCCTCGGCCTTAACAAGAAAGCAGCGTATCCACGCCTGTGTTTTACTTCTCTTTTCTTGTAGCATTTCAATGCTGCATTAATTATACTGCAGAGAAGTGCTTCCCGGAGAGACGCTGCCCGCGAGTGTGTGGATTCATATTCTGCATTAATTATACTGCAGAGAAGTGCTTCCCAGCAGTGTGTGGATTCATATGCTGCATTAATTATACAGCGCAGAGAGGCGCTTCCCAGCAGTTTGCGGATTCATATGCTGCATTAATTATACTGCAGAGAGGCGCTTCCCAGCAGTGTGTGGATTCATATGCTGCATTAATTATACTGCAGAGAGGCGCTTCCCAGCAGTGTGTGTATTCATATGCTGCATTAATTATACTGCAGAGAGGCGCTTCCCCGCAGTGTGTGGATTCATATGCTGCATTAATTATACCGCAGAGAGGCGCTTCCCAGCAGTGTGCGGATTCATATGCTGCATTAATTATACTGCAGAGAGGCGCTTCCCAGCTGCTGTGGGTTCATATGCTGCATTAATTATACCGCAGAGAGGCGCTTCCCAGCAGTGTGTGGATTCATATACTACATTAATTATACTGCAGAGAGGTGCTTCCCAGCAGTGTGTGGATTCATATGCTGCATTAATTATACCACAGAGAGGCGCTTCCCAGCAGTGTGTGGATTCATATGCTGCATTAATTATACTGCAGAGAGGTGCTTCCCTGCAGTGTGTGGATTCATATACTTCATTAATTATACTGCAGAGAGGCGCTTCCCAGCCGTGTGTAGATTCATATGCTGCATTAATTATACAGCGCAGAGAGGCGCTTCCCAGCAGTGTGCGGATTCATATGCTGCATTAATTATACTGCAGAGAGGCGCTTCCCAGCAGTGTGTGGATTCATATGCTGCATTAATTATACTGCAGAGATGTGCTTCCCTGCAGTGTGTGGGTTCATATGCTGCATTAATTATACTGCAGAGAGGTGCTTCCCTGCAGTGTGTGGATTCATATACTTCATTAATTATACTGCAGAGAGGCACTTCCCAGCAGTGTGTGGATTCATATGCTGCATTAATTATACTGCAGAGAGGTGCTTCCCAGCAGTGTGCGGATTCATATGCTGCATTAATTATACTGCAGAGAGGTGCTTCCCAGCAGTGTGCGGATTCATATGCTGTATTAATTATACTGCAGAGAGGCGCTTCCCAGCAGTGTGTGGATTCATATTCTGCATTAATTATACCGCAGAGAGGTGCTTCCCAGCAGTGTGTGGATTCATATGCTGCATTAATTATACCGCAGAGAGGTGCTTCCCAGCAGTGTGCGGATTCATATGCTGCATTAATTATACTGCAGAGAGGTGCTTCCCAGCAGTGTGCGGATTCATATGCTGTATTAATTATACTGCAGAGAGGCGCTTCCCAGCAGTGTGTGATTCATATTCTGCATTAATTATACCGCAGAGAGGTGCTTCCCAGCAGTGTGTGGATTCATATGCTGCATTAATTATTATACCGCAGAGAGGTGCTTCCCAGCAGTGTGCGGATTCATATGCTGCATTAATTATACTGCAGAGAGGTGCTTCCCAGCAGTGTGCGGATTCATATGCTGCATTAATTATACGACAGAGAGGCGCTTCCCAGCAGTGTGTGGGTTCATATGCTGCATTAATTATACTGCAGAGAGGTGCTTCCCTGCAGTGTGTGGATTCATATACTTCATTAATTATACTGCAGAGAGGCGCTTCCCAGCAGTGTGTGGATTCATATGCTGCATTAATTATACTGCAGAGAGGTGCTTCCCAGCAGTGTGCGGATTCATATGCTGCATTAATTATACTGCAGAGAGGTGCTTCCCAGCAGTGTGCGGATTCATATGCTGTATTAATTATACTGCAGAGAGGCGCTTCCCAGCAGTGTGTGGATTCATATTCTGCATTAATTATACCGCAGAGAGGTGCTTCCCAGCAGTGTGTGGATTCATATGCTGCATTAATTATACCGCAGAGAGGTGCTTCCCAGCAGTGTGCGGATTCATATGCTGCATTAATTATACTGCAGAGAGGTGCTTCCCAGCAGTGTGCGGATTCATATGCTGCATTAATTATACTGCAGAGAGGCGCTTCCCAGCAGTGTGTGGATTCATATTCTGCATTAATTATACCGCAGAGAGGTGCTTCCCAGCAGTGTGCGGATTCACATGCTGCATTAATTATACTGCAGAGAGACGCTTCCCAGCAGTGTGTGGATTCATATGCTGCATTAATTATACCGCAGAGAGGTGCTTCCCAGCAGTGTGCGGATTCATATGCTGCATTAATTATACTGCAGAGAGTGCTTCCCAGCAGTGTGTGGATTCATATGCTGCATTAATTATACCGCAGAGAGGTGCTTCCCAGCAGTGTGTGGATTCATATGCTGCATTAATTATACTGCAGAGAGCGCTTCCCAGCACGAGTGTGCGGATTCATATGCTGCATTAATTATACTGCAGAGAAGTGCTTCCCGGAGAGACGCTGCCCGCGAGTGTGTGGATTCATATTCTGCATTAATTATACTGCAGAGAAGTGCTTCCCGGAGAGACGCTGCCCGCGAGTGTGTGGATTCATATTCTGCATTAATTATACTGCAGAGAAGTGCTTCCCGGAGAGACGCTGCCCGCGAGTGTGTGGATTCATATTCTGCATTAATTATACCGCAGAGAGGCGCTTCCCAGCAGTGTGCGGATTCATATGCTGCATTAATTATACTGCAGAGAGGCGCTTCCCAGCAGTGTGTGGATTCATATGCTGCATTAATTATACCGCAGAGAGGCGCTTCCCAGCAGTGTGTGGATTCATATGCTGCATTAATTATGCTGCAGAGAGGTGCTTCCCAGCAGTGTGTGGATTCATATGCTGCATTAATTATACTGCAGAGAGGCGCTTCCCAGCAGTGTGTGGATTCATATGCTGCATTAATTATACTGCAGAGAGGCGCTTCCCAGCAGTGTGCGGATTCATATGCTGCATTAATTATACTGCAGAGAGGTGCTTCCCAGCAGTGTGTGGATTCATATGCTGCATTAATTATACTGCAGAGAGGTGCTTCCCCGCAGTGTGTGGATTCATATGCTGCATTAATTATACTGCAGAGAGGTGCTTCCCCGCAGTGTGCAGATTCATATTGTTTGTTTTGTTTCAGATCATTTAGTTCCTTTTTTTTTCAGTTTCGGATCATTTCGGATCGATTCCTTTTCGTATCAGCTCATTTCGAATCAGATCGCAATTCGTTATTTCGGATCGATTCGGAATTTCGGACTGCCGATTTTTCGTTGCGGAAATGCATTTGAAGTAACGAAAATGGAAATCTCGGACGAAAACGAAGTTTGGATGAAGCGAAATGCACGTGCCTATATTAATACTTTCTATAGAATATTTCTCTTAATAGATTCATGTATTACACGCTTATTAGTGGCTACTTGAACACGGTACTCCGCTGTTCCTTATTTAAACGTTTGAAGTTGTATGTTGCCGTTATATGACAACATAAAGCCCTTTCCTCACTGTTAATTAAGGGATCTGATTTTAATTCAAATGCAACGGCATTGTGTAAAACTCCACGAGACGTGTGTGTGTGTGAAGAATGGAATCAACTGAAGAGGAAAATATGTGTGGGCTTTATCTAGAATTTGTCTTGTACTTCACAGTAATCCAAACAAATTCTAGCATGAAAAAGAACGGGAGGAGGTGATTGCTTTCATATGCTTTATTTAAAAAATAATAATAATAATTAAAACGGTTATTTCTGAAAAACTGAAATCTTAAATATTGATCTAGTGCAAGATATTGGAATCGGTTGTTGGTCTCTGGCTGTCATAGCATCCACCTCCTATATGAAGTATAGGAAACCTTAATCCCTTCATTACCAAGTAATACGTCTCATGATAGTATTTTTTTTTAAGACCGAATGCAAAGTCAAAATTTACAGATAAGGTTGAATGGTAATTTCCATAAAGATTGTTATTCCTAAATAGTTAAAAGATTAAACTAATGTACATTTGCTCATTTTTACACTTTACATGTGTTGGCTTATCCTTTACGGAAATATTGCTGGGATGAAAGGTTCTAGACTCTAGATGGCGTCCCTTATCTCGCACAATTCCACACGAGGTATGTATTATCAGCATACAGGCAGAAATGGCCTTGGTGTCAGATGCAGTAAATGTGCTGCAGACAGGTAATAAAATGTTGAGATCTCCTGTTTATGGGTAGTGATCATAATTAGATTATTAGCAATGCAATATCTGTATGTGCTGCATAATGCCTGTGTATGGGAATTACAGCAACACCTTGTGTGTGTATGTGCTGCATAATGCCTGTGTATGGGAATTACAGCAACACCTTGTGTCTGTATGTGCTGCATAATGCCTGTGTATGGCAATTACAGCAACACCTTGTATCTGTATGTGCTGCATAATGCCTGTGTATGGGAATTACAGCAACACCTTGTATCTGTATGTGCTGCATAATGCCTGTGTATGGCAATTACAGCAACACCTTGTATCTGTATGCGCTGCATAATGCCTGTGTATGGGAATTACAGCAACACCTTGTATCTGTATGTGCTGCATAATGCCTGTGTATGGCAATTACAGCAACACCTTGTATCTGTACGTGCTGCATAATGCCTGTGTAATGTATGACAATTACAGTAACACCTTGTATCTGTATGTGCTGCATAATGCCTGTGTATGACAATTACAGTAACACCTTGTATCTGTATGTGCTGCATAATGCCTGTGTATGGCAATTACAGTAACACCTTGTATCTGTATGTGCTGCATAATGCCTGTGTATGGCAATTAAAGCAACACCTTGTATCTGTACTGTTCAGGGATTTCACTCATTATAACCCCCTGAATCTTATCCCTGTACAGCAGTGAGTGACCCCACAGTTCTCCCTGTATTCTGCCCTCTCCCTGGCTAATGTAATGCAGCAGTAAATTTTGTTGAGCTCTTTGTTGCATTGAGGGTGAGGGCTGCTCCTTGTTGCTTCTTTACAGTAATACAGGATGACAGGAGGGAGATCTCACAGAGAATTTTGTTACTCCAAATGCACTTCCATTAAGTAACACTATTTTGTTTGTATTATGGTGCACAAAGCATTTGACTTGAAATATGTTTTTCTTTTCAAAACCTGTTCATTGTCACAGTCCGAGGTACCCCTGGGGATCAAGGGTGTAGCTGCTGTGAACTACATGACTGCTTAGGCATGGTACCACCAACCAGAGGCCCCAAAAACCTCATAAATGACACAGACAACATTAAATCCGAAGGAAAGGTATAGGTCACAGCTTTATTGAATTTTATTTAATTGTTATGTACATTGGCTGTGGACCCAGTTAGTTTGCTCCAATTCTGACCCAACCGCTTAACACGGAAGACAGCTGCCACATATAAATTCTGACCCAACTGCTTAACATGGAAGGCAGTTGCCACATAAATCCTGATGCAACCGCTTAACGCGGAAGGCAGTTACCACATAAATTCTGACCCAACCGCTTAACACGGAAGGCAGTTGCCACATATAAATTCTGACCCAACTGCTTAACACGGAAGGCAGTTGCCACATATAAATTCTGACCCAACCGCTTAACACGGAAGGCAGTTGCACATATAAATTCTGACCCAACCGCTTAACGCGGAAGGCAGTTGCCACATATAAATTCTGACCCAACCGCTTAACGCGGAAGGCAGTTGCCACATAAATTCTGACCCAACCGCTTAAGGCGGAAGGCAGTTGCCACATAAATTCTGACCCAACCGCTTAACACGGAAGGCAGTTGCCACATATAAATTCTGACCCAACCGCTTAACGCAGAAGGCAGTTACCACATAAATTCTGACCCAACCGCTTAACGCGGAAGGCAGTTGCCACATAAATCCTGACCCAACCGCTTAACGCGGAAGGCAGTTGCCACATAAATCCTGACCCAACCGCTTAACGCGGAAGGCAGACGCCACATATAAATTCTGACCCAACCGCTTAACGCGGAAGGCAGTTGCCACATAAATTCTGACCCAACCGCTTAACGCGGAAGGCAGTTGCCACATATAAATTCTGACCCAACCGCTTAACACGGAAGGCAGTTGCCACATATAAATTCTGACCCAACCGCTTAACGCTGAAGGCAGTTGCCACATATAAATTCTGACCCAACCGCTTAACACGGAAGGCAGTTGCCACATATAAATTCTGACCCAACTGCTTAACACGGAAGGCAGTTGCCACATATAAATTCTGACCCAACCGCTTAACACGGAAGGCAGTTGCCACATAAATTCTGACCCAACCGCTTAACGCGGAAGGCAGTTGCCACATATAAATTCTGACCCAACCGCTTAACGCGGAAGGCAGTTGCCACATAAATTCTGACCCAACCGCTTAAGGCGGAAGGCAGTTGCCACATAAATTCTGACCCAACCGCTTAACACGGAAGGCAGTTGCCACATATAAATTCTGACCCAACCGCTTAACGCAGAAGGCAGTTACCACATAAATTCTGACCCAACCGCTTAACGCGGAAGGCAGTTGCCACATAAATCCTGACCCAACCGCTTAACGCGGAAGGCAGTTGCCACATAAATCCTGACCCAACCGCTTAACGCGGAAGGCAGACGCCACATATAAATTCTGACCCAACCACTTAACGCGGAAGGCAGTTGCCACATATAAATTCTGACCCAACCGCTTAACGCGGAAGGCAGTTGCCACATAAATTCTGACCCAACCGCTTAACGCGGAAGGCAGTTGCCACATATAAATTCTGACCCAACCGCTTAACACGGAAGGCAGTTGCCACATATAAATTCTGACCCAACCGCTTAACGCGGAAGGCAGACGCCACATATAAATTCTGACCCAACCACTTAACGCGGAAGGCAGTTGCCACATATAAATTCTGACCCAACCGCTTAACGCGGAAGGCAGTTGCCACATATAAATTCTGACCCAACCGCTTAACACGGAAGGCTGTTGCCACATATAAATTCTGACCCAACCGCTTAACGCTGAAGGCAGTTGCCACATATAAATTCTGACCCAACCGCTTAACGCGGAAGGCAGTTGCCACATAAATCCTGACCCAACCGCTTAACGCGGAAGGCAGTTGCCACATAAATCCTGACCCAACCGCTTAACGCGGAAGGCAGTTGCCACATATAAATTCTGACCCAACCGCTTAACACGGAAGGCTGTTGCCACATATAAATTCTGACCCAACCGCTTAACGCTGAAGGCAGTTGCCACATATAAATTCTGACCCAACCGCTTAACGCGGAAGGCAGTTGCCACATAAATCCTGACCCAACCGCTTAACGCGGAAGGCAGTTGCCACATAAATCCTGACCCAACCGCTTAACGCAGAAGGCAGTTGCCACATATAAATTCTGACTACATTTCCCATATTTCTTAGCCAGCCTCCAGGACACCAGACCGGCTCAGCATTACGATACACACAATTTACAATTATCGGCAGTGCCTGGGTTAGCAATCTCCGGATTATCATATGAACAGATGCCGTGCGACACATTGCATTGATTTTTCCGGGCTCATTGTGCTCGACTCAGAAAGAAACATCAAGTAACAAGCAAAGGATTTTTTTATATCTTTCAACGGTTCAGAAAAGTCAAAAGGTGGTATTCGCCTCTGCGTGAAGCGACGTCAAAGACCCTGTCAGCAAAACATGAAATGTCACAGGCTTGAATGGAAAAGTAAGCGGAATCCTATCATTACGCCGAATATGAAGAATTGTATGTTAAACTGCTTGATGGCGTTATTAAAAGCGCAGCGGAGACCTACAGGAGCCGAGAATCACAATCAACAATCAGAGCTGTCAGGCCTTCGTCAACGGGGGGAAAAAAAACTTCAGAGAAATTACTGTTGATGTTAATAATCCTGCAAGTTCTGTAATTAAGAAAAAATAACAATGTATACCTTTTTGTTCTTTTTTGACATGTTTCCTTTTTTGTGCTCCCTCCCTTGACGTGCAGCATTATGCTCACCATCCACATATGGGATGTATGAAATAAGGATGAATAATTGCACATCTATTTTTTTATTTTATTACATTGTACAGCCCCTTTTTTATTCTATTACTTCTACATCTCTGAGAAAAAGTATTTGTTTGATAAGTGGCATCCTTTGATAAATCAGAATTTGATATACTCATATACCAAGTGATTTTCCAAAAAAAATACACTGTCAGGAACCAGTGCCCTTTTCTGAAAAATCCAGTGTTTTCTTTTTTAAAAATAATTTTTAATCAATTATACATTAAGAAATATTTATGAATATTCCCAATGTATTCCTTACTGTAATAACCTATTTGGCAGGGAGATGTCACCATCTGCAGGCCAAAAGGTGTTACTGCAGTTCTGTGCTCTATGCAGGATCAGCTGGGGAGATGAGTAGATTGAGGGAGATGTTCTCCAGGCTGGCCCCCATAACATGCCTCAGTGAAACATGACCTTGGATCTAGCCCTCTAAATTACTACTTCTTGTCCAATATGGCTATATGTATGAAAATAATTACGTTTTATAGAGTTGCATTTGTGGTTCAGAAGAATGGCTGAGGCGCGTCCAAAGCCATAGACGTGGCAGACACGAAGGCTTTCCTGTTGAAAAGTAGAAATAAAAAAAAACAGGACACTTAAAAAGGTACACTGTATGTATGAGCGAGGAACGCCTTCCTCGCAGCGATAACCTTAGTAGGATGTGTAGGGTCTTAAAGCCACTTTAAACCCTTCCACAACTTCAGGCTATAGCAGCCCTACATAAACAGATGCGGTCTGGGACGGGTAAGAGAACAAAACATAAGGGGTTATTCAGAGATCAGCGAATTGGCAACAAATTTGCACCAAACTGTGGTTTTACTCATACGGTGCAATTTTGTGGCCGTTTGGCTATTCAAATATTGGCGAATTGCCAGCGAAATAGTATACCATGCTCTTCAGTGGCAGTGAAATCCCCCATAGAGAAGTAATGGTTAATCTATTCAGAGACACCAAACAGCAAATAAATATCAGTGAAATGCCCTAATTTTTGGTGGTTTCAATCGACAGGTTTAACCCCTACGCTGCTGAGCCATTTCACGTCTTAAAAAAACATGTTTTTCTTTTTTTATTATTATTATTTTTATAAATTTTTTTCTTTAGTTTAAACATGGTCAGATGTGGTATCATTGGAAAGGCCATGCTCTGGCCTTTCTAATAATACCAAACATGACCCTGCTAGCTGCCAGGAGTCAGGAGATATAGGGGTTCTAAGGAAGCCCTATCTTTCCTTAGGAGTCAATGAGGACGTTCCCCACACATCCTCAGCAGTGAAAGGGTTAATCAGGCGAATCCCACAGGTTTCAATGTAAAAAGAAAATACCCTGTTTTTCTTAAATTTCGTGGATTACAATCCTAGCATACATAAAAATGTCACCAGGAATATGAAAGTGTACCAGTGACATCATTTTTTTTCTCCAGGTTTTGGTATAAAAATAAAATACACAATATGACTGATTTCAATTTAACTTAACTTAGCTATCGCCCTTTGGAAATCTGTTAGGGTTTCAGCTTGGAGACAGCAATCCTGGAATAGCAATGCAATATTAAGTATCTCGTGACAGTTACTTTTAAAAAGAAGTCTACAAAGAGCATTTGATGTCAGCACAGTGAAATTCTGTGATTTATTATTGTCTCCCAGCCTACCATTCTAAAAGGAAAGTGGAGCCTGTACAGATCAGATGGTTCAGTGTTAAAGTGCGCTCGCCGTCTGTTACAGAGATTATTTATTTGTGTTGTTGTTGTAGCTTAATTAAACCAGTAAACATTTTTATTTGAAATCACCCAGTGGAGTTTGGTGAGTTTTTGTAGCTTCTAATCGGCTTTCTCTTCTCATGGAGGTGGCCATGTTTTTTGCTTCCTCTCTTTCGTGGGTGGGATTAAACATCTAAACTGTGTGATTGACAGCTCAGCCTGGGATGGCTCAAACTGGATGAGGTGTTCAGATAGCTTCTAATATTAACTCTGAAAGGGTGAAAAGGTTTTTTCCCCATACCACTTCTTATGTGCAGTGCAAGCACACACACATAAGCATGTATATTTATATAACCCCCTCCCCCTTTCTCACAAAAAAATAACATTTCTTTAGCTGACACTTTCAGGAGGGAGCACAGCAGTGTAAGGAAGGGTTAACAGTCAAACCTTACTGAGCATCCAGCATCCCTTCACGGAGTACAAGAATATCAAAATGATGCGCATTCCAGGTGGTATCATCATAATGGCGCACAGTGCCACCTGCATCAATGGAGTGACTCACAGCATCTCCTGCAATGAGGGGATGCACCTCACCTCCTGCAACAGCAGATTGACCCACAGCATCTTCTTCAGCAAGGACCGTGGCACTATACCATCTGCGTAAATCCGTTGATGACAGTTAGACTGTATATAATTGCCAGTGCTACAGGTCATTACATATGAGTGCAGGACCTGAATGGATCATATTGAAGTGATGGCCCAAAATTATATTGTGCCTTAAGGGGGTTAATGCACTTAGTTTTTGTTAGGAATCAATAATGTACACTGTCCTAGCAATGTCCCATCAGAGCGTGGATATCTCATCATAGACTACCAGTAGTGCCCTATTTAGATTTTTGAGTCCAATGAAAAAAAAAAAGATAAATAATTTGTGTGCATTCTGCAATAAAACATGACGTCAAAAGGGTTTAAATATGAGGAGCAAAAAATGGTCACAATGAGCTCAGCACACATGGGTGAAATGTCTCAGGACTGAAGAGGTTAAATCCACCTACCTGCACCTGCAAGTGTTCTGTAATTACTTTGTCATATCTGCATTCTGCACCACCACATAGAATATTTAATTATATTAATATGTTTTAGATTAATATGTCACTCCCTGAATATACTGAATGAGCAGGTTTTTCCATCAATGGGTTTTTTCTCCCCTGATGGCACAGCGGGCATATTCCAAGATGGCAATGCCAGGATTCATCGGGCTCAAAATGTGCAAGAGTGGTTCAGGGAGCATGAGGCATCATTTTCACACATGGATTGGCCACCGCACAGTCCAGACCTTAACCCCATTGAGGTTAATCTTTGGGATAATGTGCTGGAGAAGACTTTACGCAGCGCTGCAACTCTCTCATCATCAATACAAGATCTTGGACACAAATTAACCCCTTAACGCCACAGGACGTACAGTTACGTCCTGCATTAGGCGGGCTTTAACGCCGCAGGACGTAACTGTACGTCCCCAGCGTCTGCAGCCCCCCGGCGGCCGATACTCACCTCCTCCAGCAGCTCCCTCGCTGCTCTGACTCCCACGGAGTCAGATGGGCACTTTTGGCTCCCCCCGGTGCACTGACGTCCCCCCAGCCGGAGCAGGGGAAGCGCCTGGAGGGGAGGGGGGATCCTTTGGAACCCTCTATCTCCCCATCGTCGGGGGCTAGCAGCTAATGCCAGGCATCCCTGGAAAGGTCACAGCCTGGCCTTTCCAGGATGTATGGCATTAACCCCTTGGTGGCAAGGCTGTGACCCAGCACCCATCGGTGCCAGGTCACAGCCTTTTTCCGGTGGGGGCCGCCATCTTGGATGGCAGCCCCACCTCCGGAACTGCCCACGTCCACTGACATCATCGGGCATGGCCCCATGACGTCAGTTAACCAGGGAACCCCTAGCTGCCAAGGGATTTCCTAAGGAAATCCCACGGTGGAGATAGGGGTGTTATTTGAACTAGACATGTGCACAGCACAAAATTTCGTTTTGAACTAATGGATTAGTCCTAAAATGCAATTTATTTAGTTGCTAAAGAAATTAGTTTTCAGTTCTTTAGTATGAAAACTAATTTCATTCATCCGAAAACCAATGGATACAATTACTATTGTAGTGGCTCCTCAGAGGGCTGAGATCGCTGCTTGTTACAGTATCTCTCACGCTCAGCACAATGTGCACCATGTTACATAGTTGGTGCTAACTTAACCAGAGCTGTTGTAAACTTCCCAGAGCCATTATAGCCTATGGAGGTTTTCAGTTTACAACAGCTCTGGTTAAGTTAGCACCAACATTGTAATACTGCCCCGTGTCAGGCAAAGCTGTTACAGTAACTGACTGCTGCTCATCACAGCGCTCAGAGTTTCAGTAAAACTAGTAAATAATACTTTTATATATAAGAGGTTGGAACAATATTATTTCCTTGTTTTAGCGAAACTCTGAGCGCTGTTAGTCAGTTACTGTAACAGCTGAGCCTGATACATTGTACTGAGAGATAATGTAACAAGCAGTCGATCTCCGTGCTCACAGCCACTGGATTTAAAGGGCTGAAAAAAAAGGATCCTCTCTGTATAATGTTTAGAACATCCTCCTGCATTAATTAATACCCCTCTTTGTATAATATATAGAACATCCTCCTGAATTAATGTCCCTCTCTGTATAGAACATCCTCCTCAATTTATATATTTCTCTGTATAATGTATATAACATCCTCCTGCATTAATTAATGCCCCTCTCTGTATAGAACATCCTACTGCATTGGCATGTGGAGGGTGCAGAACTTGCGATGTTGCGCTCTTCATTGCTGGTCTCCTTCACTCAATGTAATATCACAAAAAGGACTGAAACTAAAATGTAGTGCATTTTATTTTAGTTTCTTTCGTTTTTTGTACTGAGCAGTTTCGTTTCTCTTGAGTCATACGAAAACTAAATTATCCCAAAATTCGGACTAAATCGTTTTAGTACTAAAACGAATGCACATGTCTAATTTGAACCCCTTTATCTCCTGATCGGTGACAGCTAGGGCGTCATGTAGGATATCGTTTGAAAGGCCTGATCATGGCCATGACCATATTACTAGTAAAATTAAAGTGTAAAAAAATAAAAATGATAAAAAAAATAATTAATAAAAAAATAAAAACGTGCTTTTTCTATTTTTTTTAATGCATCACTATTGTTCACATTGCAATTATAATGTGAACAATGATGCTTCATTAATGATTTTTTTATGGGGGGGGTTTAGCTAAAATCACGTAATTTCTCCCCAAAAAAAAAATGGGTTCCCCGTTCAAATTTTTTTAACAAGTCTACCCCATAAAATATATCCGCAAAGGCTCGAGTAATAAAATGCAAAATAACCACAAACACTTTACACACTGTGGATGATTGAAATTTTATTGAAAATTCAATTTTTTTTTACAATTTTGTTATAGCATTCTGGCAGGGCATGACGTATACATATAATAATGATATATTATTAATCTGCCAAGTCTGCCGGAAAGAACAATATATAATTTGTCTGGGTGGTACAATAATACGTGACTTAAAACCGCGTTTAAAAAATGTCAAAATGAGCTCAGCAAACTTCTACTTCGAAACAGCGCTGAAGTTGTAAAATGACTCCCGTCCTTAAGGCCACTCAGGATGTAAATAAATGCCGTGACATTGCGTGAGCTTATCGACACGATGCCGCGGCGATTGTGTGCCGCAATCACAGCAAGAGGAGGTCTTATCAAATATTAGGGATGTGCGTTTCGGGTTTCGGAATTTCAGAATTTTCACGAAAATTTCCCGATTCGTGTTTTCGGATGCGGCCGATTTTCTGAAAATTTTTAGATCCGAAAATGGCAGATCCGAAAAGTTTTCCGAGCCGAAACGAAAAATTTTCGGAATTTTCGAATGGACTTGAAATGTGTCAAATCGAAATTTATTTTTGCTCTATTCATGATTTCGGTTCCATTCGTGATTTCGGTTCCATTTCGGTAATTCTGGACATCGTATATTTAACTATTATCGGTTATATCGCTGATTCTGTAAATTTTGTATTTGTAAATGCATATCACTTGTTTCTTGTGGCATTCGGGTCAGTTTAGCGTTTTTTAAATTGTTTTGTTCATTTTTTTTGTTCCTTGGCTTTCATACCATTTTAATATGATTAAATAAAGTTGTGAAATGTATATTCAATTATTCATAAGAAAAAAAGGATCTTTATTTAATAAAAAAAAACACGATAGAATCGCCAGAATTATCGTAGACACTTTGAAACGATGAGAACAGACGTTCCGAAAAAACGAAAATTTCCGAAATTTCCGAAAAGTCGATACGAAAAACGAGCAAAGTGACCCGAAAATACGAAGAATGGTCGATATTCCGAAAAAAAAATGTACACGGAAAACGATCCGAACCGAACCGAATCGAAACAGCAATCGGTCGAAACGAGCCGAATCGAAAAGTTTAAACATCCGAACAAATTGAACCGAATCGAACCGAAAAAAAATCGGTGCACAAGCCTATCAAATATTACAGTGTGTGACGTTTTCTTTTTGCAAGGCAGTGTATATACTGGAGTTGTATAGATGAAAAAGACAAGTAGCCAAATATAAACACTCTAGAATTTGGCAAATCATTGCTGTTGCTGGAGGAAGTGACAGTCATTATATGCTCCAAGCAAACATATTTTAAGACTGTATAGAATTCTTCCCCTGTATACAGGGAGCTCAAAGTATTTAATCCTCAGAAAATGAAAATAAGAAGGAATTACTGTATATGAACTCGATTTGTGTTTTAACTACCTGGCAAACATCCAACACAGTCACCCAGTAGGTTGTCAGACTACACAAACCTGTCTTGTGGAAGCTTAAAGTTTCTCATTTGAAACCATGCAAAAACCAAGACACAATCTGTTTACATAACTGACTGTTTACATACAAATGAAACGGAGACAGAATGCCGGCGTCCCACGTTTAGAGGTGCAAGCAGGTGATCTGTCATTCCAGCGAAGTATTAAATCTCATGTTTCAAAACAAATTATTTTAAGCACTGACAAAGAATCTGACGTTTAATTGGGACAGAATCCAAAACATCAGAACAAAACAATGTTTCCTGCTATTATCTATTTATATTGTTGCAAAGATAGAGAATTAAGTTTTAAAAGATCTCTGTTAAGAAATCTTAAATATATACTGTATCTATTATATATATATTGAAATATTCTTGCATAAATAAAAATTATGCAAAAATCATAACGAAACGTTGAAGATGAAAAGAGACAAACATAAAAATTTAACGTGTGAACGTTAGTGTAAGGCATGCGTTTTATTCACGATAGATGCAAACCTCGAATACTGTATGAGATTTATCATTTTAAAAAACCACAAACATTGAAATGTTAATCTTAAAAAATATAAAAATATAACTTTTATTCCGAATCTTAGTTAAAAGTGTGTGTTTGATATATCTTCCTACTTTACAATTCATATTAAAATCCATGAGAGTCAAAGCTGAGTTTCATTAAGCAAAACCTGTATCCAAAAAGGAAAAGCGGAAAAAAGCAACAAACAAAATAAATAAATGTAATAAAGTGTATTTTTGGTTATTTTTTGACACTAAAGCTCAACCTCTCTAAAACCGAACTTCTCGTCTTTCCTCCATCTAATTCCACCATTCTTGCGTCCATTTCTCTTCAGGTGAATGGTGCCACCATTCATTTCAACTGAGGGATATCTCCCTGGACTCTGCAAGCTGTTCATTGTGGACTAGTGAGTAGAGATGTGCATGGCTGAAAAATTTGTTTAGTTTAGTTTAGCTTTGTTACGTTTTTAAATAATTTTGTTTTCGGAATTTCGTAACTAATTTCGTTTAGTATTTCGTTTTGTTTTGAAATTTCGAATCGATTCGAATTTCAGATATCAATTCGAATTTTGGATCACTAAATAAAACCCCAATTAATAAAATTTTGCTGTTAAAAGGAAAGTTAGGGTTAAATTTCAAGCTGTATCACAGATTTAGTATTTGAGTTAAATTAAACCGTGAAACAAAATTAATTTGTTTCATAAAGTCCTTTGCTGACTATTACTTGTATTGTAAGTTAAGATCAATTCGATAGTTGATATCAATTTGATAGTTCATTTCAAATTCAATAGTTGATATCAATTTGATAGGGTACAGAGAGTGGTCATAAATGGTACATTTTCAAGATGGACATCAGGGGTAAGTGGTGTCCCTCAGGGGCCTGTTATAGGACCAATACTATTCAATTTATTTATAAATGACCTTGAGATAGGCATTGAATGTCATGTATCAGAGTTTGCAGATGACACAAAACTAGGAAAAGTAATACAATGTGAGCAGGATGTTACTTCGTTGCAGAGGGATTTAGATAAATTGGGGGACTGGGCACTTAAATTTCAGATGAAATTTAATCTAGATAAATGCAAGTTATGCACTTTGGAGTGAAGAACACACAAGCAATTTATACCCTAAATGGTACGGAGATAGGGAAATCCAAGTAGGAGAAGGATTTGGGAATAATCATAGACTTCAAACTAAGTAACAATGTGCAATGACAAACAGCAGCCGCCAAGGCCAGCAAGGTATTGGCATGCATTAAAAGGGGAGTTCACTCTCGGGATGAAAACATAATTTTGCCTCTGTATAAATCAATGGTCAGGCCGCACCTTGAATATGCCGTGCGATTTTGGGGACCTGTCTTAAAAAAAGATATTATAGCGCTAGAAAAAGTGCAGAGACGGGCAACTAAATTAATAAGGGGAATGGAAGGGTTAAGTTATGAGGAAAGACTAACAAGCTTAAACCTGTTTAGTTTAGAGAAAAGGCGCCTTAGAGGGGATCTGATAACCTTATATAAATATATACGGGGCCATTATCAACCATTGTCTGATAACCTATTCATTAACAGGTCTATACACAGGACACGGGGTCACCCATTTATACTGGAAGAAAGAAAATTCAGCCTAAAGCATAGGAAGGGTTATTGTACGGTGAGAACAATAAAGCTGTGGAATTCTCTGCCTGTTGAGGTGGTTGGGTCAGAGTCTGTACAGACTTTTAAAAAACGACTGGATGACTTCCTGCAGACACAGAATATTAAGGGTTATAATATTTAATATGTGGGTAAAAGCTTCTTGATCCAAGGAGAAATCTGACACCATCTGGGGTCAAGAAGGAATTTTTTCCCAGTATGTTGCATATTGGCGAGCATTTCAGACTGGGTTTTTTGCCTTCTTTTGGATCAACAGCAGTAGGTGATGTGTGAAAGACTGAACCTGATGGACGCATGTCTTTTTTCAGCCTATGTAACTATGTAACTATGTATAGTTCATTTCAAATTCAATAGTTGATATAAATTATTCAAATGTTTCTTTTATGATGACGACACAGTGTAAAACAAAATAAATTTGTTATATACCATTTAGTTTCGAATTCATATCGTATCGATTCGTTATTCGGAAGTACTTCCGAACTACGAATTATCAAATTTCTTTCCAAATTCAGAATTTTTCCGCAACGAATGCACATCTCTACTAGTGAGTGAGCCGCCAAGACACTCACAGGGGTGACCATCGAGCCATATGAGGCTCAGAATAGCGTGAGTGATACCATAAAGATCATATATCCAATTTTTTGTTTACAGGATTACACTATCATATATTATTTGTCTTAGTAGAAATGTGTACGGTTGTTTGCTCCTCTATGTGAACATCTACGACGAGAACAAAATTGTATGCCTATCTATGTAAGAACATTTAGATTTATTTCACATATATATCTATATATATATATATTCTTTTTTTTTTTTTGTTTGTTTTTTTCCCTTCACGTGAGTGCTGAGCATCTGGTTTTATTTCTAGGAGCCTCCAAGATGTCTACACCTGGCAAGTCAAAGTCGAAACATTCAATACACGATTCCTTGGACATTAGGGATATACAAAGCTGTCACTCTTCGGTGAAAGAGGGATGCCCGACTTGTAGACCTTTGGACTACTCACAAGTTACAACAGTGATTAAATAATAATTTCAAGTGCGTCTTGTCAGTAGTCATAAAGAAGTGTCAAAAATTGGATCCGAACTCCCAATTTTCCGATAATACGTCCGAATATCAATACAATCCGAAGCAAATTGCACATGTCTAACCTCTATTAACATGTCTATCTTGCAAATTAATAAATAATGTTAAAGTAACAGGACAAATAATAATACAGATGGAGCCTGCCCCCCTCTTATCTCTTATCCAGATTGCAGAGCAGGTGCAAGGATTTCTGCCATCATAGGAAAAATAATATCCACTCCCCAGTGATCCCCACCAAATATTGTCTCTGCTATCTGAATAAGTGTCATACTCTTATGGGGGCTAGACCAGAAGACAGCAACCTTGCTTGCTGTGAGACAGCAGAGTGAGCTTGCAGGCAGAGGGCACTTGCAGTTAGAGATCTCTCGCAGGTATCAGCTGTCCTGGGCTACGGCAGTAGAGGGTTGCTGCAAGCCAGCTGCAGCACAAAACATGCATGTGACGGAACGGCCGCCCCAATGTTTATTTTCATTTATTTTTCCTTGAATTTCATTGCTCAAGAGCTGGCAATCTAACCTTTTGTCTGCTTCACCCCCCCTGTAAGTAATGGATTCCTTTCTTCACATGCTTCCATCAACCCACCCCCCCCCCCCACAGCAAGTCACTCAGATGATCGTTATCTGACTCAAGCCATTGTTCCAAGGCTGGGCGTGTGTGGGGAGGGGGGGAGGCTTTGGGAGGCTCTGGTATAGAGTAACGTAGGGGTGTGTTTTTTACGTTTGAATGTGTCTGTACCTGAAAACCTGTAAATAAAGCATTCTGCATTTGGTGTTCAAGCGGCAAGCATCACAGTCTATGTGTCGTCTATTCTGTGTGGATACGAGTACAGTGGAAAGGGGCGCCCAGACGGAGGGTACCGAGCGTGGGGGTACCCCGATCCGTAACAATGCATAACTCCTGCCATAGTGCCTGCAGTCATATTAGCTCATAACAGCACCGCCCCCTCCCAATGTTACCCTTGTCAACTGCCTAGTTGTCCTAATGGGTGCACTGGCCTTGCCAGAATGAACCCCAAGCATTCCAGATTTAGACTTTTTCCAGATTTCAGAATCCAGGAGAATCCGATGTTGGAGAGGAAGAGCTGCGATCCCCTTCCTGTTGCCACCAGCATCTAACCCACTGGGAGGGCTGTGCCAGGTTACTCATGGACATGATGCTCAGCTTGACTCCGGGCTGTATGTCACATGCTGGGGTTTCCCAGAGGCTCCTGTTGTGTGCCACAGTCTGCTGCAACACTCGGGAGCCGGGTTCTCAAGCGACAGCACCCATCCAGAGCAACCTAAAATCCAGAAATACTAAATTTACGACGGCTCTGAAAATTCTAGAATTCTAGATTAGGGGTGCCCGACCCGAATGACAGTTTATTTGTAAAATATTTATTGGTGGAGAACCTCATCCATTCCGGAATGTTACGATTTAAGTACGGAAAGCATTACAGAGAGGAGGGGTCATATCGAATTCACTTTATTACATCCTCAAGCTATCGAGAAGCATTTATTGTGCTTTACCTTAGGGAGTAAAACTAATTAGGTGTGCAAAGGAAAAATCAAAAGCAAGAACATTTATAATTAAACATAATACATATTTCATATATCTGCTTCACACATTGATACGCGGAGCAGTAATATTATAGAGTCAGCGCTTTCTGAAACTATTCCCTTTCCGATTCATCTTTTTACAGGCTTTTACAGAAATACATTGCTCCCAAGATCAGAGAGCACCGGAGTATTATAAAACCGGCATTTTAATGTTAAATGAGTAAATCCCCCTATAAATAGAAGACGGCGTCTCTTTTATATGAAGATTAGAAGTGATGGCAGCTCTTTATCTGGACAGACTGAAAGGATATTAACCCTGTCACTGCTGAGCCATTTCACCTCTGTGTGCTACCATTTGTACTCATGTTTAAACGCAATGTGAAGTCACGTTTTATTATATGACCCAGACATATTATATATCATTTTTTAAGGCAGTCTCAGCAGATTCATAATATATCATTATTATATGTATACGTCATGTCCTGACAGAATGACATAGCAAATTTTTTTAAAAAAATGTAATTTCCAATCATCTACAGCGTGTAAAGTTATTTTTTTCACATTTTATCATCCGAGACATTGCGATTATTTATACTATTGGGAACATTTGATAAAAAAAAATAGAACTGGGAACCCGTCACTTTTATTTTTCTGAGAAATTACGTGATTTTAGCTAAAACCCCCCATAGAAAAAATTGTTAGTGCAGCATCATTGTTCACAGTATAATTGAAATGTGAACAATAATGCTGCAATTATAACATGGTCTTGTTTGGTATCATTTGAAAATCCATGCTCTGGCCTTTCCAATAATACCAAACATTAACCCCTAGCTGCCACAGATCGGGAGATAGGGGGTCATTGGTCCACCCTATCTCCACCATACTTGGCAGCTAAGGGTTAACACCCGAACTGACGCCATTGTGTCCATGTGTGATGATGTCAGTGGGTGGGGGAGATCCCAGAGACTTGGCCAACATCCGGCGCCAATTGATTAAAGGCAGGCACCGCCGAGAAGGGCAGCCTGTTCCCTTCCAAGTGGTGTCTGCCTTTGGCCTGTGGCCCCAGTGGCGTAGCGTGGGTTGTCAGCGCCCGGGGCCAGCCAAGAATTGTGCGCCCCCCCAACCTGTGGACACATTATCGATATTGCCCCAGCCAGCTCACCTGGATATTGCCCCAGCTCTCACATGAATATTGCCCCAGCCAGCTCACACGTGGATATTGCCCCAGCTCTCACATGGATATTGCCTCAGCTCACACATGGATATTGCCCCAGCTCACACATGGATATTGCCCCAGCTCACACATGGATATGCCCCCAGCTCATGGATATCCCCCAGCTCATGGATATGCCCCCAGCTCATGGATATGCCCCCAGTTCATGGATATGCCCAGCTCATGGATTTGCCCCAGCTCATGGATTTGCCCCAGCTCATGGATATGCCCCCAGCTCATGGATATGCCCCCAGCTCATGGATATGCCCCAGCTCACACATGGATATTGCCCCAGCTCACACATGGATATTGCCCCAGCTCATGGATATGCCCCCAGCTCATGGATATGCCCCCAGCTCATGGATATGCCCCAGCTCATGGATTTGCCCCAGCTCATGGATATGCCCCAGCTCATGGATATGCCCCCACCTCATGGATATGCCCCCAGCTCATGGATTTGCCCCAGCTCACACATGGATATGCCCCCAGCTCATGGATATGACCCCAGCTCATGGATATGCCCCAGCTCACACATGGATATGCCCCAGCTCATGGATATGCCCCAGCTCACACATGGATTTGCCCCAGCTCACACATGGATTTGCCCCAGCTCACACATGGATATGCCCCAGCTCATGGATATGCCCCAGCTCATGGATTTGCCCCAGCTCTCACATGGATATTGCCCCAGCCAGCTCTCACATGGATACTTGCCCCAGCTCTCACCTGGATATTGCCCCAGCGGCAGCCAGCTCTCACATGGATACTTGCCCCAGCTCCGGATCCAGCAGGGTTTGGGGCCCAGATGCCGGGCAGCGGGAGTGCCTGCCCGGTCCTGAACAGCGTGTGAGTCCGTGTTGAAGGGGAGGCGGCTGCGTGCATGCGCAGGTCACGCGGTCCGGCCAGTCAGGTGGTACAGAGACTCAGTACCACCTGATTAGCCGGACCACGTGACCTGCACCTGCACGCAGGCGCCTCCCCTTCAACACGGACGGACTCACTGTTCAGGACCGGGCGGGCACTCCCGCTGCCCGGCATCTGGGCCCCCTCAACCCGCGGGCCCTTGGGCGGCGCCCGAGGGCTCGGCTGGTCAGTCCGTATGCGCCCCTAAGAAAACTGCACCCGGGGCCACGGCCCCCCCAGCCCCCCCCCACGCTACGCCACTGTGTGGCCCTTACCGATGAGGTTGAGAGAGGTCTAAAAGACCCCCCCTCCTGTTCAGGCACTTTCCCTGCTCTGGCACGGGGGTGCCTGAAATAGATGTCATCACACCCAAGATGTCAGCCTACTGCTGCTGAGACTGAACGCGCTCAGTGCGTCCTCCACATGGAAAGCCCAATCGAGAGGGTGCGCTGAGAGTGTCCATAGCAGTCAAGTGAATAAAGGGATACTGTATTGAAGAAATAGAGTTCCTTTGTTTGCCCTTAAATAATTAGGTGGAGGCTGATGACAGTTTCTGCCCAATTATTTTTTAATATCTTTTTTCAATTTGTAGGATATTTCACTTACCTTTAGTCCCTTGCTGCGCACTGCTACTATTCGGCTCAAGGACTCGTGAATCCAGAGATACCTGAACTTAGATGTGCAATTTGGGCTGGCATAGCGTAGGAACCGCAAGTAATTCATCGCTACATGACTTACGCAAATTCTGTAGTGCCTGCACAAAATGATGGATTGGAGCTGTGCGCATGCCCAGATCCAATTGCTTGGGTGTCCTTGAAACGGCTCGCTACAGTGATTGGTCTCAGAGGACAACATCGGACGCTCTCTGCGTGCTGTTGTCACTATAGTCTGATCTGGGGGACTAACATCCGGGAAATTCAAAAAATCCGGCTGCTGCGTGGAGTGGAGGAAACTCTTCCACTTCACCAAAGGGATTTGTGCCAACTCACGAGAGCTGGGGGGAGGGGAGGAGGAGGAACACTCCTGACATCCTGTCTTTTAAACTATCAAGTGATTAGACTAGAGCGAGAAGAAAAAAACATAGGTTTTTTTTTTACAAAATAATACATTTAAAAGCCATTAAAAAAATTGGTATAAAAAATGTCACAGAAACAATCCAGAAAAATAACAAGAAAAATCTAAAAAAATAATTAATAAAGAGACTTTTTGCTGCAAACGAAAAAGAATTAACGGCTGAATCAAAAAGTAATAAAAACATGGATTTATTTTTTACATTGAAACCGATGAGATTCGCCTTATTAAACCTGTCGAACGACAGCACCAAAAATCAGGGCATTTCACAGACCTTTCACTGCTGGTTGGTGTTCTCTGAATAGATTAACCATTGCTTCTCTGTGGGGATTTCACTGCCTCTGAATTGCACCAAATTTCGTTGGCAATTCGCCTATATTAGTATGCAGCTGCCCCATAAACACACCTTCATAAACTTACTACATTGTATAACTCATTCTACCGCTTTGTGCTACAATGTAACTACATGACCCACTATTGTGATATGTTAAAAGAGCTAAACTGACCATCACTATCTAGAATCTAGACGCACCCTTCACCTTTCCAACCTGGTGTTTAAGAACTTTTCTGGGAATCTACCATCCTACCTGAACAGGCTGCTTCCCCAGCAGTTCCCTCATCCTATAACCTCTGATCCAGGACCTGCACCTTACTTGCAATACCACAATACAAAAAGATAGTGGCTCAATGCTCATTTTCCTACAGAGCACAGCAATTATGGAATAACCTCCCAGACGCCATCAAATTTTCCCCTAGTCTAAAGTCACTTAAGAGATCTCTATTAATATACCTCAATACGGAATGCACCTGTAAACATGTAACACAGTGACTATATACAGAATGCACCTATAAACATGTAACACAATGACTATATACAGATTGCTCCTGTAAACATGTAACATAGTGACTATATACAGAATGCACCTGTAAACATGTAACACAGTGACTATATACAGAACGCACCTGTAAACATGTAACATAGCCGTGGCTCTTGTGACATCCCCAAGTGGCATCCTAAGTGGACGTTTAGAGTTGATTTCCTGGAGTTTTATCCATGATGCCCTATGCCATCCACCATCATGATCCCTAATTCCTGTGTCTCCTCTCTCCACAGGTAAGACTCTATCACCCAGTATCCACAGACACCCACATCTCAACTGATCCCCTGCATACTTTTGCTGGTAAGACTCTATCACCCAGTATCCACAGACACCCACATCTCAACTGATCCCCTGCATACTTTTGCTGGTAAGACTCTATCACCCAGTATCCACAGACACCCACATCTCAACTGATCCCCTGCATACTTTTGCTGGTTAGACTCTATCACCCAGTATTTGCAGGCACCCACATTGTAACGTTACCTTTGTCTCTTTTTTTTAATTTATTTTTGTCTCCTTTCTCCACCATTTGCTTTGCTAATTAGCATGTGAATCTCCTGCCCTATTGACACAGCCCATCCAGCATCAGGTGTTTACCTTTTAACTGCCTGAATGCAATTAGTCTGCCCTATATAACAGCTAAGACTGGCTCCATTTGAGCCATGGCTCTTGTGACATCCCCAAGTGGCATCCTAAGTGGACGTTTAGAGTTGATTTCCTGGAGTTGCGGGACTGGAGGAAGGAACTGCAAGGCCCACTTTTTACTCTGGGTAAATACACGTCTATATCATGCTTTCTCTCACGCTTCTACTCTTCACTTCTACCTTTCTCCTTAAATGGAACTCCTGCCCCTCTACCACCGACCCCTACACTATCTGCATCTCTCCCTCCCTCCTCTCGTCCCACATGATGGCCTCGCATGAGCTCCTTTGTTTCCTCAGAACATGGTCTCCCTCTAACTCTCGTGCTGCCAATCACTCCCACTCCCACAAATCCCATTCCCACCTTCTCTATCTCACCCTCCTGCTGTTACTCTATGCAGGTGACATATCCCCTAACCCTGGCCCCACAACACATCCAATACTTCCCTCTCATCCTATCTCCATCGCACATAAATCACCTCCTTGCAAGCCCAGCAACCTCATTCCCATAAACCCTCAGCACCTGTCCTCTTTCTCCTGCGCCCTCTGGAACGCTCGCTCTGTGTGCAACAAACTCACAGCCATCCATGACTTCTTCCTTTCAAACTACTTCAACCTCCTAGCTTTAACTGAAACCTGGCTAACTCCCTCTGACATGGCCTCCGTTGCTGCTCTCTCACATGGCGGTCTACACTTGAGCCATACCCCCAGACCGGGTGAGAGAAATGGTGGCGGGGTCGGAATCCTGCTCTCTCCCACCTGCACCTACCAGCATCTCCCTCCACCCCCATCCCTCTCCTTCTCCTCCTTCGAGACACACTGCATCCGCCTGTTCTCTCCTCTGGCCCTCAGGGTGGCAGTCATCTACCGCCCACCGGGACCAACCTCCCAGTTCTTTGACCACTTTGCTACCTGGCTTTCTCACTTCCTGTCTTCTAATCTTCCATGCCTAATTCTCGGGGACTTCAACATTCCCATTGACGATCCTTCCGCCCCTGCTGCCTCCCAACTTCTTTCACTCACGTCCTCCCTTGGACTCACACAATCCTCCCTCCTCCCTACCCACCGCGATGGTCACGCTATTGACCTTGTCTTTTCCAACCTCTGCTCCATTTCTGAGTTCAACTGTCGCCCTTTCCCCATCTCTGACCACCACCTTCTCTCTTTCAACCTATCTGGACTTCCTAAACACCCTGCTCCCCCACCCCGCACACACACTCGCAGAAATCTACATGCTGTGGATCCCCATCAATTCTCCAATCTACTTCACCACCTCCCTCACACCTCATCCTTCACCTGCCCTGATGCTGCCACTAATCACTACAACACTACTCTAATCTCTGCTCTAGACACTCTTGCTCCTCTTCGACTCTGTAAGGCCCCACGCCGCCAGCTTCAGCCCTGGCACACCCTCCAAACTCGCTACCTGCAAAGATGCTCCCGCACTGCAGAGCGTGCCTGGAGGAAATCCCACTCTGAAGCTGATTTTGTTCACTTCAAGTTTATTCTCCGGTCATACACCTCTGCCCTCCACTTGGCCAAACAATCCTTCTTCTCATCTCTTATATCTACGCTGTCCTCCAACCATAAACGGCTCTGGTCCACCTTCAACACCCTCCTCTACCCACCTGCACCTCCCCCCTCAGCTGCCTTCAGCGCTCAAGACCTGGCAGACTACTTCCTCAGTAAAACTCTAACTATCAGAAGCAACATCCCAACACAAGATAGTTATCTGCCACCTCCACTCCCAGAGGTCCCCTCTGTCACCCTCTGCCGCTTCCTCCCAGCCACTGAGGAGGAAGTCAATTCCTTATTGTCCTCCTCACATCTCACCACGTGCCCGCTTGACCCCATTCCCTCACATCTAATTCCTCCCCTCTCCTCCTCCCTCACCCCTCCTTTCACACACATCTTCAACCTATCTCTCTCCACTGGCTCCTTTCCATCCGCCTTCAAACACGCGCTAGTTACCCCTTTACTAAAGAAACCATCCCTCGATCCCAACTCTCCATCCAACTACCGCCCTGTATCCCTGCTTCCCTTTACCTCTAAGCTCTTAGAAAAACTAGTCTTCAACCGCCTCTTCCTGTCTTCCAATTCCCTACTTGACCCCCTGCAATCTGGCTTCCGTCCCCTTCACTCAACTGAAACTGCCCTCACCAAAGTCACCAACGACCTCCTAACTGCTAAAAAACAAGGCCACTATTCTATTCTCATCCTGCTTGACCTCTCGGCTGCTTTTGACACTGTTGACCACCCCCTCCTTCTACAGACCCTCAACTCTCTGGGTCTCGGTGACACTGCACTTGCTTGGGTTGACTCCTATTTATCCAACAGGTCCTTCTGTGTGTCCTTTGCTGGTAACTCCTCCTCTTCATTGCCTCTATCTGTTGGTGTACCTCCAAGGCTCTGTCCTTGGTCCTCTGCTCTTTTCCATCTACACCTCCTCCCTGGGCAAAATCATCAACAGCTTTGGCTTTAATTACCACCTCTATGCTGATGACACTCAGATCTACCTCTCTACCCCTGATCTCTCTCCACCTGTCCTTTCAAAAGTCAGTGACTGTTTATCTGGCATCTCCTCCTGGATGGCCTCCCACCACCTAAAGATCAACATGTCAAAGACTGAACTCCTACTTATTCCTCCCTCCAATGCCTCCCCACCTCCTGACTTTTCTATCACGGTGGAGGGTATCACCATCTCCCCATCAAACAAGTTCGCTGTCTTGGAGTTACACTTGACTCTGCTCTTTCCTTCATCCCCCACATCAAGTCTCTTTCCTCCTCCTGCCGATACCAACTGCGTAATATTTCCAGAATTCGGCCATTTCTTACCGCTGTCACCACAAAACAACTCATACACGCCCTGGTAATCTCCCGACTCGACTATTGCAATAATCTCTTATCTGGCCTCCCTCTGTCCCGCCTCTCCCCCCTACAATCCATCCTGAACGCCTCCGCCAGGCTAATTCACCTCACCCGCCGCTCTGTCTCTGCCGCTCCCCTCTGCGAGTCCCTTCACTGGCTCCCCATCCACTGCAGAATTAAGTTCAAAATCCTTATCCTTACCTACAAAACCCTCACTAACTCAGCTCCCCACTACCTGTCCTCACTAATCACCAAATACACCCCAGCCCGCTCCCTAAGGTCAAACAGTGACCTGCGCCTAGCTTCTCCCCGCATCACCTCTTCCCATGATAGACTGCAGGACTTCTCACGCGCAGCCCCCACTCTCTGGAACGCTCTCCCTCGTACTGTCAGACTTTCCCCTAACTTCTCTTCCTTCAAACGCTCCCTTAAAACATTCCTATTTAGGGAAGCCTACCACCCAACTCACTGACGCAACCATCAATCACTCTCACCTTACAGTCCTCTCCTCCTGTTTCCAACCCCAACCCTCCTAGATTGTGAGTTCCTATTATTATTCTTTATTATTATTCTTTATTTATAAAGCGCCAGCATATTCCGCAGCCAAACTTGGCCAAGCATATATTTGCTTAAGTTTGGCAGCATATATTTCCTACGGGAATAGGGCCCTCATCTCCTCCTGTAATGTTTGTCAAATGTTGTTCAGTGTATTGTATTGTAACCTTGTCTATACTGTGCCTATTGTACAGCGCTGCGGAGTATGCTGGCGCTTTATAAATAAAGAATAATAATAATAATAACATAGTGACTATATACAGAATGCACCTGTAAACATGTAACACAGTGAATATATACAGAATGCACCTGTAAACATGTAACACAGTGACTATATACAGAATGCACCTGTAAACATGTAACACAGTGACTATATACAGAATTCACCTGTAAACATGTAACACAGTGACTATATACAGAATGCGCCTGTAAACATGTAACACGGTGACTATATACAGAATGCGCCTGTAAACATGTACCATAGTGACTATATACAGAATGCACCTGTAAACATGTAACATAGTGACTATATACAGAATGCACCTGTAAACATGTAACATAGTGACTATACACAGAATGCACCTGTAAACATGTAACATAGTGACTATATACAGAATGCACCTGTAAACATGTAACACAGTGACTATATACAGAATGTACCTGTAAACATGTAACATAGTGACTATATTTCCTACATATTTATTTTCTGGGTTAATCTATATTTGTTTTGTGTTAATATCTTGCATTTTATTACTTTGTATTTCTGTAACTGTAACACTTCAATGTTCTTGAACCCAGGACATACTTGAAAACGAGAGAAATCTCAATGTATCCTTCCTGGTAAAATACATTATAAATAAATAAATAAATTTGGCGAATTGCCAGTTTTTGAATAGGAAAATGGTCTCGAAATTGAAAATTGTGTGGCAAATTCGGCGCTCTTTGAATAACCCATTATGTGATACCTTTGTAGAATTTTGTTGAATTTATGTTATTGTTCTAATATATATTATTCATTCACATAACGGCTCGATAAACAAACTGCTAAAACTGAGAAAAATACTGCATTTTACCCAGCGACAAGACACGGATCAAGACGGTTTGAGAGCAGTGCTGACGACAGCGCGTATGACAGAGATAAACGACATTCACGGTGACACGGCATGACGGCTTTTAGTAAATGAAAGGTGATGTAAACCATGGAAGAAATGCGGGATTCCAATGACAATTAATCAGATAATGTCAGCAAAGAACCCTCTGCCTTATTTTTCTCTAAGCTTTACATTAGAAAGACTCGTGTCTGTGATTCCATTGTGTTTTCACGTTGAATTACTTAATATGTTCATTTCAGAGTAGAACTAGTCAAAATCTAAGTAGAAGAAAAGATACAATCCTGCCTAATGCCCCGACGGTGGGTTTGATCAAAAATAGAACCCCGAGGCTCTTCTATGTGGAATTTTAGATAACAGCTCCTACAGCGTTACTAAAATGTTATGAAAGTTTTAATTCAATATTACGTAATATTAATACCAATAAAATAAAAAATAATAAGTAATATTATATAATTAAAGGATAATAATAATTAAATAATTTAAATAATTAAATATTATATTGTATGAGGGGCACGTCATCTCTTACATTGGCTTCAAAGGAAAATGGTTTTCATTAAATCCACTGGGCCTTGGTAGTGGTTTTATGGGAAGTAACTTGGTAGTATAGGGGTTAAAGTGTGAAAACAGGGGGGGGGGCGTAGATTCCAAAGCGTTATTCACTAAGCGGCGAACTTGCCACTGAATGGTGTGTTTCTCTGTCATTTCAGGGCAGTTCATCCATTCAGAAAGCTGTCAGTTCGCCAAATACTGGCGAATTGACAGAGCAATACGGTGCGGGTTGGCGATCTTTGGTAGCAGTGATATTGTCCCATAGAGAAGTAACATATAATATATTCGGTAATATATTCAGTAATATATTCCGAAAACACCAAACTGCACCAAAATGTCAGTGAAATGCCCTGATCTTCACCGATTCAGTTCGACGTGTTTAAAATTGTGAATGCCATACGATTCAATGAAAAAAAATCTATAATTTTTATTTAATTTTTTTTAAAATAAACTTTCAGCAAAAAGTTTGCTTTTTTGAACACCTTTTCTTAGTTTTTGTATTTCCTTGTATTTTTTTAGACGAGATTATTGATTTGAAAAAATAAATTTAAAAGGCGTTTTTTCTTCAAATTCTGTAACAGAGCTTTTTATTATTTTTAAATCTTAAAGCATTTTTTTGGGTTTAACCCTTTCACGCTGGGCAGGCGTTGCCCAGCGAGAGGGCTTTAATGCCAGACAGGGAGTACTAGTACACCTCGCTTCCTGGCTGCTGAGGCCCTGCTTCGGAACCGCCCAGGCAGCGGTCATGCGTCGTGCATCATTTGCTGCCAGGAGACTGGCCATCCTGCAGCAGCGAATGGTGCACACCAGCTAGTGGGCGGGGCTGGAGGAGGAACATTGAATTCAATGAGGCGTACTCGTACATCCCTCGGCTTCAAGGCCCACCCACTACAGGGGCGGCATAGTGTGCACTGCGGTGGGAAAGGGTTAAACATCTACAGTATTAGGAGAAAATGTGTCACATTTGCCCCCCTCAGGTGCCAAAGGGGGGCCCTTTGTGCTGTGTGTTTTGGTAAGTCCTTTAGGCAGGTATGTGTCTTTCTGCATGATGCAGAACCCTGGACACAGGATACACTAGAACCAGAGGAAACAGGACAGGATACAAACACAAGAGGAAAGCCCTGCACTGGGGTAAGGTCTTTAGATATTCTTCTATCTATACAGAGTACAGGGTGGGAAGTAAACACAAGAAAACACAATGAATAACAGGGGTAAACCAGAAATGACTGAAAGGGATATCTAGCAACACTGGTTCTAACTAGAAAGAGATCCTTTAAGTGGTCTCTAATATCAATGGTACTAGGCTGCTGGACTAGATACACTCCAAGACAGTATATACAGAACAGGAATGAATAAGAATAGTCAATGATACAGGAGTCAGGAACTAGAATTTCAAATATACAGAGTTATTAGTTAATTACCAGAAACGTCAGGATACAGAGCCAGGAGTCAGGAACCAGGATATCAATATACAGTGCCTGGGGTTAATTGCAAGAAACGTCAGGATACAGAGTCATGATTCAGGAACCAGGATATCAATATACAGTGCCTGGGGTTAATTGCAAGAAACGTCAGGATACAGAGCCAGGAGTCAGATACCAGAATTGTCAAAAGCAAAATACAGAATGCAGGCAAACAGCAGGGAAGACCTATACTGGACCAAAGAACTAGTGCACTGCTGGCCATATATATAGGGCAGTGCAGGTCATGTGGCCACAGGTCTAATCAGACACTGAGATTCCAGGGGCGGGGAGTCTAAACAACAGCAGTAGGATCAACAGCAGTAGGTGATGTGTGAGAGGTTGAACCCGATGGACGCATGTCTTTTTTCAGCCTATGTAACTATGTAAACAGATTAACCCCGAAAACCATGAGGGCTGAGAAGATGGCCCTCACCACCAGGGGGCCTGGCTGCACTGGGAAAACGTGACAGAAGGAGGGTTCTGTTTGTTTTTCCTGCAGTTCGGTGGTGTTCAGCGGTCTTTGGTGACTCCATGTTTGAAGTTTACACCGAAGTTCACAGAACTGAAACCTCAAGTCTGGTGTTATCTTTATCATAGCTGGTGGAAATTTGCCAACCCCATAGACCCCCATGGCCCTGGGAAGTTTACCAGAGCTCTTGACTCGGAATCTAGACCAGAGTTTCCAGAGTTGAGAGAATTGGTTTCTGAAGCTTATTTCATTTTTATAAATACTACAGTTAGTAAACACAATTTGGAATATAGATAATTGGCCGATAGAAGTTTTAGATCATCTAATGCAGGAAATGACATTTTAAAGTTATAATTACCCAATGAGAGATAAGGAGAGGACAGGCGTGGGATATTCATATCTAGCATGTAGCAGGATGGGATGAGAGAAAAAGCTTTATTAAAGTAAAGCAAACTTGATCAAAGTGTAACAGATAATTCCTTTTCAGATTTGCATACGAAACCTTGTATTGATTAATTAAGGAGGTGGAAATGAAGAAAAATAGATTTAAAGGGACTCTTTACTCCAGGGCAGCTATCAGGGGTGATAGCCCATGATATGTTTAAGGGCCCAGTGGCTCCAGTGGGCCCTGGTCAAACCCTGTGCACTTTGTCGATGTGCCACAGACTTAAGGATACCCCGCGCCACCCAGTACTGGCCCACGAAGGCATCAACAAATTTCCCGGTGGGCCGCTTCATCTGGGGCTGGTAAGAGCACACTGACACATCAGTGTCGGACGATTAGTGTGGTCTGCACTAGGTTGAGGTGTCGACCAAAGCTCTCCCGCAAGGGAACATTTTTTATCCCCATACTGGAGGGGAAGAGTTTGCTGAAATGGGCAGCTAATGGAAAGAGGGCACCGACCAATGGTTTAGTAAGGGGCCCCAATAATTCTGACGACAGCCCTGCTCTACTCATACCACATTAGCTTTTAAAAGTGGTCAGGATGTGAGGAGGGCCCCCCTTCTCCACCCCTCCCTGCTGCGCCGATTTGGTGTTACCGCACGGTGAAACAGAGTAGATTCTTCCACCCCAGCAGCGTCACCAGTAGCCGGGATTTTGAGATTCCCAGCTATTGATCACCAGATCGGTCACTAGTGACATCAGCACGCAGAGAGCATGCTGACGTCACCCTCACTGAAACCACCACCGTGATCCCGAGTGGTCTCAGAGAGGTAGCTGACGGATCAGATCTGCACATGCGCACACAACTCCAATCCATCATTCTGTGCCGGAGCTACGGAACGTGCGTACGTAAAGTGAGTGAGTCCTGTAGCGCTGCGCAGTTTCTACGCTACGCAAGTTGCGCAAGAGCACAAAAAATTGCACAATAAAGTTTCAGCGACTTCCGGGTTGAGAAATCCCTGAGCCGAAGAGGATGAGCAGCGCACAACGAGGGACAAAAGGTGTGGGGGGGGCATCACATATCACATGACATAATAAAAAATGATAAAAAAATCCATTGAGCCCAATTATTAAACCCCTTCAATACCAAGTGAATTTCCATAAATCCATTGTCAGAATCGAGTGTTTTTTTGATAAATCATTTTTAATAAATTATACAGTAATACCTATTTAGCCATTAGATGGCGCCATCTACTGCCAAATTAAGTTACAGAGGTAATACAGCAGATTTTTTTTCTTGTATTTTTCCCTACATCGGCTGCTGAAAGCCCGATATTTCACAGCATTCAGCTGCCGATTTTACAGTTTTAGCTCTTTGGGCAGTAGGCCAACAGGGCTAAAACTTTGGCACCTTCTGCAGCCCAAAAGCAAACGACAGTTTGCTTTTGGGCTGCGGATCAGCAGATTGAGATATCTCGATATCGGAGCACCAGATGGTGCCTTTGAAGCCAGAGATATCTCGATATCGGCAGTGAAGGGTAAAAAAAGGGAACTCTAAATTTAATGAAGTATCCCTTTAACCAATGACAACAGTATCTCCCTCCAAGGGCAAAAACTGGCCAAATCCTAAATGATGTACTGTATTTGAAAACTTAAAAAAAAAAAAAAGATTTGTGACAGACAGTGGCATTGGGTGATATATTGACATACAGCAGCTATTCGGTGTAATTGAGGCCACATACAAGGGCCAGGATGATGTACAGGGTGCCATGAGTAGAAGAATAATTTTTTTTGACCTGCATTCTCTGGAACAAAACACAGACACATTCTATAACTCACCCGTCTTGACTGATGATAGTATATATATAGTGGGGAGAGTGACCAGACAGTGAGGATTAATTGAAAAGCGCTGCTTCGATGGACCCACGGCTCATTGTGTCTCTTTGCCAGATACATGCGCGACGCTGGCTTGGTCTCAAAAGAGAATACAGAAATAGAGAGCGGCGACAGTTTCGCTGCCATGTGACTCTCAGAGATTTTAATTCATTGCATTGCGTATATCAACCTCAAAAATGCAATTTATATTTTTTTCTTTTTGAGCTTGCTGTATTATTTATCATAAAACCAGACTTGATAATAATTAAAATCTCATCAAGTTATACAGCGCACACGTTCTTTTGCAGGTTAATAACTATAAATCGACTTCCGTTTTATGGCTTCATTTGATATGCGAGTTATACATTAAATAAAGTATATTTAACACCTTCTCTACCAAGTGATTTTCCAAAAAAAAATTAAAAAGTCAGGAACCAGTGGTTTTTCAGAAAACCATTTTTAATTATACAGTAAAAAAAGATTTGGGAATATTCCCAATGTATTCAACACTGTAATAACCTATTTGGCAGGCAGGTGTTGCCATCTGCTGGCCAAAGAGAGTTACTACATCTTTGAGGGGTTATACAGAGAGCACCGAATTGGCCGCCGAATTGCACCAAATGGTGAATTTCCTCGTACGGTGCAATTTCGTGGCCATTCAGCTATTCAAAAAGCTAAGCGATTCGCCAGATATTGAAAATGTTGGAAAAAGGGAATTACGGTGCAATTCGACGGCAGTGAAATTCCCCAAACAGAAATAATGGTTAATCTATTCAGAGAACACCGAACAGCCCCGAAATGTCAGTGAAATGCCCTGAAGTTTGGCGCTTTCATTCGGCAGGATTAATCAGGCGAATCCCATTGGTTTCAATGTAAAAAATATTCCCCATTTTTGTTAAATATTTATTCAACCGTCTATTCTTTTAATTTGCAGCAAAAAGTCTCTTTATTTATTTATTTTTTAGGCATTTTTCGGGTATTTAGTATTGTCACATTTCCACCGGTTTCGGCCGTGCCCCCTGGTGGCAAGAGGGATTCAGGGCAGCTCTGCACGTTCTGTGGTTGGCTATACAGCCTTGTGCTGCTCCTGGGTTCTGATGTGATGTTCAGGTCTGCGGTCACATGTCTTAATCACTCAGACCTGTTCCTTACTTAAACGCCAGCAGCAAAGAGGCTCATTGACCTGGCATGAGGCATGAGGTAGCTTCTGCTCCTGCATTTCTGAATCCTGGTTCCCGTGTTGCTACTCAGCATTTTGTGTATAGTTTCTCTGGTTGTAACCTCGGCTTGTTTGACTATTCTCTGTCTGTTCCCTGTACTTTATATACTCTGTTACTGTGTGTTCAGGTTCTGTGAAGTTCTGGTTCCTGTATTGCTGCTAAGCATTCCTATATGTAAATGGAGTTTATTCGGCGCAAGGTCTTGTTACCAGTGGGGTACCTCAGGGGTCAGTACTTGGACCCATTCTATTTAATATTTTTATTAGTGATAATGCAGAAGGTATTAATGGAAAAGTATGTATTTTTGCTGATGATACAAAGATTTGCAACAGGGTTGACGTTCCTGGAGGGATCAGCCAAATGACAAATGATTTAGGTAAACTAAAAAAATGGTGGGAGCTGTGGCAATTGAGTTTTAATGTGGATAAGTGCAAGATAATGCACCTGGGACGTAAAAACCCAAGGGCTGAATATAGAATATTTGATACAGTCCTAACCTCAACATCTGAGGGTTGGGATTTAGGGGTCATTATTTCAGAGGATCTAAGGGTAAGTAGTCAATGTAATAGAGCAGCAGGAAATGCTGGCAGAATGCTTGGTTGTGTAGGTAGAGGTATTAGCAGTAGGAAAAGGGAAGTGCTCATGCCACTGTACAGAGCACTGGTGAGACCTCACTTGGAGTACTGTGTGCAGTACTGGAGACCGTATCTCCAGAAGGATATAGACATCTTAGAGAGAGTTCAGAGAAGGGCTACTAAAATGGTGTACGGCTTGAAGGAGAAAAGTTACCAGGAAAGGCTTAATGATCTTAACATGTACAGCTTGGAAAAAAGACGAGACAGAGGAGATATGATAGAAACATTTAAATACGTAAAGGGAATCCTTTATTTAAAAGGAAACAAAGTAGCAAAAAAGAGGACATAGTCTTAGATTAGAGGGGCAAAGGTTTAAAAGTAACATCAGAAAGCATTATTTTACTGAGAGGGTGGTGGATACATGGAACAGCCTTCCAGTTGAAGTGGTAGAGGCCAAAACAGTAATTGAATTTAAGCAGGCATGGGATAGGCATAAGGCTATCCTAAACAAAAGATAAATCCAGGTAAAGTATCCATGTAATTGGGCAGACTAGATGGGCCGAAAGGTTCTTATCTGCCGACATTTTTCTATGTTTCTATGTTTCTATATTTTCTCTGATATTGACCTTGGCTTTCTTGACCACCCATTCTGTTTACTCCCTGTAACCTGTATACCTGATCTGTTGCCAACCTCTGCTAGTCCTGACCAGGGGTCAAGTCCTGGGGAAAAAGTGAGGGAACTCACCCAAGAATTCCACAACCCCCCCATTACCTGAAAAAAAAAAAAGGATGTATATACAGTTGTGTTCAAAATTATTCAACCCCCAATGCTGTAAAGTGTTTTAGGGAATTTAGTGTACATTTGTAATTGTATTCAGAATGAAATCCTAAAAGGACTTTTTAAAGAACCATATGCAACTAAAATGACATCAATTGGTTTTGTAATACAGTAGTAAATGTTTCTTTTGTGAATTCTTCATTGACACAATTATTCAACCCCTTAAAGACTACCAGTCTGAAGAACAGAGGTTCATTCAAGTGTTTTCAATCAGGTATTGAAAACACCTGTGGATGTCACGGAGCAGCAATAAAGCATAATAAGCACCAATTAGGCAGCTTTAAAATGACTGTGATACTCAGCTCCTTCTAGACATTTACTGGTGTGGTTACAAACATGGTGAAGTCAAGAGAATGGTCCAGGAAGACAAGAGAAGAGGTTATTACTCTTCACAGGAAGGGCAATGGCTATAAGAAGATTGCAAAGATGTTAAACATACCAAGAGAGACCATAGGAAGCATCATTCGCAAATTCAAGGCAAAGGGCACTGTTGAAATGCTACCTGGTCGTGGCAGAAAGAAGATGCTGACTTCGACTGCTGTGCGCTACCTGAAGCGTAGAGTGGAGAAAAGTCACCGTGTGACTGCTGAGGAACTGAGAAAAGATTTGTCAGATGTGGGTACTGAAGTTTCAGCTCAGACAATACAGCGCACACTGCGTAATGAAGGCCTCCATGCCAGAACTCCCAGGCGCACCCCCTTGCTGTCTCCAAAGAATAAGAAGAGTCGACTGCAGTATGCCAAACGTCATGTGGACAAACCACAGAAGTTTTGGGATAGTGTTCTGTGGACTGATGAAACAAAATTAGAACTGTTTGGGCCCATGGATCAACGCTATGTTTGGAGGAGGAAGAAGAAGGCCTATGAAGAAAAGAACACCTTGCCTACTGTGAAGCATGGCGGGGGTCAATCATGCTTTGGGGCTGTTTTGCTTCTGCAGGTACAGGGAAGCTTCAGCGTGTGCAAGGTACCATGAATTCTCTTCAGTACCAGGAGATATTGGATGACAATGTGATGTAGTCCGTCACAAACCTGAGGCTTGGGAGACGTTGGACCTTTCAACAGGACAATGATCCCAAGCATACCTCCAAGGCCACTAGAGCATGGTTGCAGATTAAAGGCTGGAACATTTTGGAGTGGCCATCGCAGTCATCTGACTTAAATCCGATTGAGAACCTCTGGTGGGACTTAAAGAAAGCAGTTGCAGTGCGCAAGCCTAAGAATGTGACTGAACTGGAGGCTTTTACCCATGACGAATGGACGAAGATACCCGTAGATCGCTGCAAGACACTTGTGTCAAGCTATGCTTCACGTTTAAAAGCTGTTATAACTGTAAAAGGATGTTGTACTAAGTACTAAGATTGAATGTCACTTGGGGATTGAATAAAACTGATAATGATGTGAGCACAGAAAAGACATTTGTGGTTATTTCATTATAAATGTTATGTTATATTTGTCTGACCTACACGTGCCTCTTTGATTTAATTGTAAGCAAGATGACTGAATGATCAAAATCAATGTCAAACTGGCCAAAACACTCAATTTCAGTGGGGGTTGAATAATTTTGAACACAACTGTATACACCTGCCCCCCCGAGAATCATGTGTAACCAAGCATAGACCCCTCAGAACTATATATATCCAGCACAGACCCCAGAATTGTATATAACAAGCAGACCCCAGAATTATATGTACCAGCAGAGCCCATAAATTGTATACCAGCGGAGCCCAGAATGGATGTACCAGCAGAGCCCAAAATTTTATATACCAGCAGCAGAGCCCAGAATTTATATACCAGCAGCAGAGCCCATAGTTATGTATACCAGCAGCAGAGCCCAGGATTATACTTACCCAGACAGACCTCCTCACGCGTGGTCCTCCGAGCTCCTGCACGCTGCCGCCGGCTTCTTCTGATGTGAAGGTTGTGACGCAATCTCGCGAGATATTGGCAGTAGGCCGCATGACAGCCTTCACAAGGCTGAAGACGGCGGCTGCGTGAGAGGAGCAGGCAGAAAGAGCTCCGGGAACATGGGCCAATCGAGGGGGTTGCTATCGGAATGCGGTTAATGCATTCCGCTGGCAGCCCCAGTGATAAACTAAATCGGTCCACAGCGGGAACATGCATTCCCGCTATGTTCCCGCTGTGGGAGAAGTGCAGGAACGCCTTTCCTGCGCGTTCCCACAGGACTCGAGCCCTGGTCCTGACCATTCTTATATGTTTCTTGCTTTACGTGTTTTGTTTGTCTTAGTTATATTTGCTTAGAGGCCAGCATAAGGACCTCTCCAGTTTAGGATTCCTGTCTGTCTTGTTTAACCCTCACCCTTCCTGCTCCCCCGGCTCTGGTGTTTCTTTGAGGTTTCAAAAGATAAGGAATCCCTATGCTGCGGAGGATTTCTTAGATTTCTTCTATGCCCTTCTGTTCCTTATGTTTCAGTGTGGTTCATTTCTTTTCCGGAATCTGTATTGTTTTTCTGTGTTATATTAAGCCAGCAGCTAACCTGCCTCAAGGGCTACATCCCTCCTTGATCCAAGTCTCTACGATGGCCCAAGTGAGCGGTCACCGTGAAAAGTATTAGGGTTAGTAATTAGAGTTATGTTTACTATTTGTGCTTGTTTTAGGGTTAGGGTTACTTTTAGGGTAAGGGTTAAACCTACAGTCTAAAAATTAAGCAAAAAATTAAGCATAATGTGTTTAGAGTTAACCATAAACCTAAAGGTAACCCTAAAACAAGCAGAAATACCAATCCTAACTCTAATTAGTAACCCTAACCCAATCACAAACCCTAACCCTAAAACAAGCAAAAATACTAATCATATCTCGAACTACTAACCCTAACTAACTCTAATCCTAAAACTAATCGGGTTTGCACCGTGCAGAAAAATTATGAAAGTATAGTTAATTTGCACTGAAAAAATATTGGGTTCGGATTTTTTTGCATCAAATTAGACTTTTTTTCCCTAATGTCTAAATGCAGAGAACATTTTTAAGGACAGGGAGGAGAAGATCTCAAACTCTTCTGTTAAATAGGAGTAACTTGCTAAAGCTAGGATATAAATATATATAATGGATGTGAATATTATAGTATACTCTATACTCGGTCACCAGCACAAGCTTTTGAAGATCGAGTATACTCGGTAGTGAAGAGGTTAAGGGGTTATTCACTAACCATCATTGCTTTATTGAAATAACGGTGGATTTTGTTTGGTGAACTATGATGAGTCAACTATGGTGAAACTATAGTGAATTCGCTATTTAGGGACATAGTTTCCACCATTGTTTCTACCGAAGGTTGTTCTGCTGATACTTTTTAGCATATTTAGAGTAGATCTCACCTATGTTTTCACCCCGGTTTCAGTCGAAGTTGTCCAGTGTTGGTTTTAACGTTGTTCCTGCTGACGTTCCATGAAGATCGCTGCTTTAAAATTGCTGAATTAAATTCAATGATGTTGTAAACAATTGTGGTAAATACTGAAAAGCCCCAGTTGACTTCTTCTACCGATGAATAATGGTGTTACCATTCTTCGGGGCTGTTCACCACTGTTTGCCGCAAACTCATCTGCCGTTGCTAGATTTTGCTTCTGCTGAAAAACGAAACTCGCCGTAGTTGCAAAAATGCTGATTATTTGTTTTACCATTATTTCAAACGACGGTGAATTTTGGTGTGAATAACCCCTTCACTACCGTGATTGTGTATATATGATCAGCGGTGGCAGACACAGCAGGTCGAGATGGTGCTAACACAATCTGGGGCTATGTTGTATGATTGCAAATGAATCTTGTTTGCTCTTGTGCTCCAGAAAGTGTCTGCTGAGTTTAAGCCCTGTGGGCATAATGTCCAAAGTACTAAAACAGTTTAAAATTGGCTGGAGAATGTCCTGACATATCGGGCATTCCCCAGCTGACAGGGAGACACGAGCTGCAGTTCTACGTGCAGTAACTCTATTTGTCCAGTAGATGGCAAACCCTGCCTACAAAATAGCTTATTACAGTGTGGAATACACTGGGAATATTCCCAAATATTTATTACTGTATAATTATTTTAAATGATTTTTCAAAAAACTACTGGTTCCTGACAGTGGATTTTTGGAAAAAAACTTGGTATTGAAGTGTTTAAACATGCAATTCCCATGTAGTTCCACCATTCGACCTCCTGTGCGAATGTAGCCTCTGTTTCCTCTTCATTGGCTGACAGGAGTGGCACCCGGTGTGGTCTGCTGCTGCTGTAGCCCATCTGCTTCAAAGTTGGACGTGTTGTGTTTTCAGAGATGGTATTCTGCATACCTTAGTTGTAACGAGTGGTTATTTGAGTTACTGTTGCCTTTCTATCATCTCGAACCAGTCTGTCCATTCTCCTCTGACCTCTGACATCAACAAGGCTCTCAGTGTCCGCTCTAATTCATCCCAAAGGTGTTCTATCAGGTTGAGGTCAGGACTCTGTGCAGGCCAGTCAAGTTCATCCACACCAGTCTCTGTCATCCATGTCTTTATGGACCTTGCTTTGTGCACTGGTGCACAGTCATTTTGGAAGAGGAAGGGGCCAGCTCCAAACTGTTTCCACAAAGTTGGGAGCATGGAATTGTCCAAAATGTCTTGGTATGCTGAAGCATTCAGAGTTCCTTTCACTGGAACTAAGGGGCCAAGCCCAGCTCCTGAAAAACAACCCCGCACCATAATCCCCCTCCTCCAAACTTTACACTTGGCACAATGCGGTCAGACAAGTACCGTTCTCCTGGGAACCGCCAAACCCAGACTCGTCCATCAGATTGCCAGATAGAGAAGCACGATTATTCACTCCAGAGAAAGCATCTCCACTGCTCTAGAGTCCAGTGGCGGCGTGCTTTACACCATTGCATCTGACGCTTTGCATTGCACTTGGTGATGTATGGCTTGGATGCAGCTGCTCGGCCATGGAAACCCATTCCATGAAGCTCTCTGCGCACTGTTCTTGAGCTAATCTGAAGGCCACATGAAGTTTGGAGGTCTGTAGCAATTGACTCTGTAGAAAGTTCGCGACCTCTTCGCACTATGCGCCTCAGCATCCGCTGACCCTGCTCCTTCAGTTTACGTGGCCTACCACTTCGTGGCTGAGTTGCTGTCATTCCCAAACACTTCCACATTCTTATAATACAGCTGACAGGTGACTGTGGAATATTTAGGAGCGAGGAAATTTCACGACTGGATTTGTTGCACAGGTGGCATCCTATCACAGTTCCACGCTGGAGTTCACTGAGCTCCTTAGAGCGACCCATTCTTTCACAAATGTTTGAAAAAACAGTCTGCTTGCCTAGGTGCTTGATTTTATACACCTGTAGCCACGGAAGTGATTGGAACACCTGATTCAGATTATTTGGATGGGTGAGCGAATACTTTTGGCAATATAGTGTATATACTAGTACTTGCTTGGGTTGTGGTGGAGGACAAAAACTAGATAAAAAGCCTCCACACAATAACCAATAAGATTTATTATTACAGAAGCCATTTGCACATCACAGCAATTCAAAGAACTGCATCCTGTGTTAGAAGATCTCCTGTGTTACATTCTCCATATGCCGCACAGAACTCTGGGTAAGACATGCAAATTGTATCTGTCTCACTTTTTTGCATCACAGGTCTGTTTTCACACAGAACCCTTCAATCAATGCCATGCCATGCTAGATGTTTTTTTTAGCAATGATCAGGTTTATTGTATATACATTACATATACTGTACATACATACACATATACATACAAACCATACACATATACATACAAAACATACACATATACATACATACTTGAAAATCCAAGTATACAAAATATTTAAGCGTGCGGACTCTCAGTGTAAAATTTCTGATCTTTTTACGGCATTAATAAAATGAAAAAGGATGTTATCAATATCAGTTACAATCCATTCAATAAATACTCGCACAAGACCTATAACGGGGTATTTTACCAGCCTATAAAATGTGGATTTATAACATTACAGGCCACCGAGAGTAAACACGTTCTCTGCTGGATGTATTGGCAGGTGTCAGCTGGCAAGTAAGCACCATGTTAAATACTATGCCCTTTAATAGAGCCAGGCAGCTAATTCCAGGGGGATTGTGGGAATTACAAAGTGCTCGGAGTGTAAAAGCGTCATTCTGTACAATTATAGAGTGATAACATTACACCTCGTTACTAAACCGCGCCGTAAAAGCAATAATGTATAAACAAAAGCGAGGTAGAAGTCACGTTTTCCTTAAACTGGTCCCCATGGTTGACGACGATGATGATGATGATGAAGAATCGACATAGCATAAACATAGAACAGCACCTCAACTACACAAAATGTTTACTTCAACATCCTTTAACCCCTTAAGAAAGGGCAGGTGTCGCCTGTCACGTGTGGGATAACGCCGGCGAGTCGCTGATTTCGTCCGCCCCGCAGCCGACTAGCAACGCTTGTCATTGGCTGCAGGGGGACGGCCTGAGTTCAGGCCATCCCACTGCAGCCATTAGCGTGTGGCGCCTGCTAGCTGTGGGAGGGGCCTAGGAGGCTGTAGGGAGGGTCCTAGACTTGTACACCCTGCATCTTCAAGGCCCACCCACCAAGAGTTAACAAGCAAATGTTGACTAAAGACTTAATAACAGATTTTCTATAATTAACTCCTTCACTACACGTGATTTTTCCTTAAACCACTGGCAGGACCTGGTTGGGAGGTGTTAGGACTTTAGTATAGGGTTGAAAGGGGATTAAGAGTAGGATAGGACCTTAGTATAGGGTTAATAGGGGTTAATATAGGGGGGTACATAATTAATTTTTCTGATTAATTTTACTTTTAGGTATATAGGGGTTACCCACTAACCTGCGAACTTGCCCTTAACCCTTTCGCTGCTGAGGCTTTTCACACCTCTGTGCTGAGGTCATTTTTACCGGTTTTGCTCATCATGTTTAAACGTGTTTTGAAGGCTTATTTTAGTATATGACCCAGACATATTATATATCGTTCTTTCCGTCAGACTCGGTAGATTCATAATATGTCATTATTATATGTATACGTCATGACCTGTCTGTATATTATAACAAAAAATGCAATAAAATATGTATTTTCAATAATTTACAACGTGTAAAGTGTATTTTTTTCACATTTTAACATGTGAGCAATTGCGGTTATAATTTGTATGGGGTACGCTTGTTAAAAAAATTAGAGCTGGGGTCTCGTTACATTTTTTTTTGGGGGAAATTGCACGATTTTTAACAAACGCACCGCATACAAAAATCGTTAGTGCAGCATCATTGTTCACATTATAATTGAAATGGGAACAATATTGCTGCATTAACGAACCAAAAAAAAGAAAAAAAAAAGTTTATTTTTTTTTTATAATTTTTTTTTAAATATATTTTTATTTTTAATTATTTTTTTTAAAAACTTTTTTCACAGTAGTGTTTGGTATCGTTGGAACGGCCATGCTCTGGCCGATCCAACCATACCAAACTTTAACCCCTAGCTGCCACAGATCGGGAGTTCATTGGAACTCCCTATCTCCACCATTGATGGCAGTTAGGGGTTAACTCCAGGACTGACGTCATCGTGCTATGCACGATGACGCCAGTCCTCAGGGGGAGTTCCCGGAGGCTTGGCCGACATCCAAGATGTTGGCCAGCTCCGGGAAAGGATCACGAACCGGCGCTTTTCAGCGCCGATTCGTGATCCGGCTCCCCAGGGGTTAATGCCAGGTACCATTTGGAAGGGCAGGCTGTGCCCTTCCAAATGGTGCCTGGGTTAACCCCCGCAATGCCGCCGATCGGGAGGGAGAGAGGTCCGAAGGACCTCCCCCCCTCCCTTTCAGGCGCCTCCTCCGCACATGCGCTGCCGCGATGACACCTAATTTCATCGGCGGCGGTTCCGGATGCTGGGCTGACATCGAGGATGTCAGCCCGCACCGGGGGGGCCAGCGATCGGCCGGAACCCGGCCGAACGCTGACCCCAAAGTGAGGACGCGCTCAGCGCGTCCTCCGCACAGCAGGAGCCATGTGGAGGACGCGCTGAGCGCGTCCTCCGCATGGAAGTGGTTAATGGCACCGAACGGAACAATTCCGAGCAATTCATCTATTCACTAAGTTGTCAATTCACCAAATACAGGCAAATTGACAGCGAAATATGGTGCAATTTGCAGTAATTCGGCAGCTTTCAGCAGAGCCGAAATTGTCCCACAGAAGACTGTCGTGTCTTCTATTTACAGAACTCAGAACTGCACCAAAATTCCGGCGAAATGCCCTGATTTACGGTGTTTCACTTCAACAGGTTTAAACAGGTCTTTCCCATAGGTTTCTTTCAATGTAAGAACATAAAATATTTTTAATTTTTTTTTTTAAGAATGTTAATTCTTTGTTCATTTTCAGCAAAAAGCCTTTTTATTTATTTTTTAGAACACATTTCTGTATTCTTTGAATTTTTAGACACGATTTTTTCATTCCCAATTTTTTTAAAAGCCTTTTTTCTATTCTGTAATAGAACTTTTCATTATTTTTTTAAAAGACCTTTTTTATTATTTACAAAAATTCTAATGCATTTTTATTGGTTTAAACACCTGCTATGAGAGTTCCGTTGTTTTTTTTCTCAGTTCGGCGGATTTCGCCGATGTCCATTAAGGCTAGGGCAGATGAGCCAATTTTCTGCAGCCAACCGTCAAAATGTACGTCGATGCGTGCGCACGCATTTTTTCACGGAATACGCTTAAGTGGTCAGACGATGCGCAATTCTGGACGTATTTCATGACGGTGGGGTAAAAAGAAGTCTAGGGAAATCCGGCTGTTTGAACGTTATGTAGGCCGCACACTAGCAGCGTCTGACATCTCCTAATCACGCCACACACGCTGCTATGCGGCCGCGCGCACTTTGTACGTCAGTAGCAGCGGTTTCACGTTCTGATAAAAATGCGTTCATTTGCTGGTTGCGTGGTGTCGGCGCACTTTCGTACGCACGTACTGCGTATATTGGCCGTCATTGGCCGTTATGTGCTGCTACTGCCGCCGTGATTTAGTGCGCCTGCACGCGCGTTCCGACTGCCCCACTCTGACCCTAGCCTAAGTGCTTCGCTGAGTCCAATTTCAGCAAAATACAGTGAACGTCCGCTAAATAGTGAATTCCCCGTATGTTCGGTGAAATGGAATCGCTGAAGTTGGGTGAAAATTATGGCACCGAAATTGAGTAGATCCATATGTGAGATTAACCCCTTCGCTATAACCTGTAGCTTCCCTTCCAGCTGCTTCCAGTTTGTCAATTACCCTAACAAGCCCAAGCTTCTGGCCCTTCCCATGCAATCCCAGCTATCTTATTTCTGGCCACCAGCTCCACACTCCCCCTGCTCCCTCTTGTTTCACATACCTCTAGCCCTTAGATTGTAATCTCATGGGATGTCTGGTTGAGCACTTGTTTCAAGTGCTGTTTTAGGCTAGGGTCAGAGTGGGGCAGTCGGAACGCGCGTGCAGACGCACTAAATCACGGCGGCAGTAGCAGCACATAACGGCCAATGACGGCCAATATACGCAGTACGTGCGTACGAAAGTGCGCCGACACCACGCAACCAGCAAATGAACGCATTTTTCTCAGAACGTGAAACCGCTGCTACTGACGTACAGAGTGCGCTGCGGCCGCATGGCAGCGTGTGTGCGTGATTAGGAGACGTCAGACGCTGCTAGTGTGCGGCCTACATAACGTTCAAACAGCCGGATTTCCCTAGACTTCTTTTTACCCCACCGTCATGAAATACGTCCAGAATTGCGCATCGTCTGACCACTTAAGCGTATTCCGTGAAAAAATGCGTGCGCACGCATCAACGTACATTTTGACGGTGGCCGCAGAAAATGCGCTCATCTGTCCCTAGCCTTAGCAGGACATTATCATATGGGCACGGTCGTCTGCACCTAATGTATCCTTATGATGTCTCATGTTTGGGCTTACCCTATTGTAAAGCGCTACGGAACCTGTTGGTGAAGCATAAGTACTTGTAACTGTACCTGCAAAGCAATTTTTGTTGAATTTTTTATCAACACGGATGCAAAGTTAATAATTTAATATACAGGGTTATTCAGAGAGAGCCGCATTGGCTCAGAAATTGCGCCGAACGGTGAGTTTCCCCGTACGGTTCAATTTCATGGCCATTCGTCTATTCAAAAAGCTGTGAGTTCACTAAATATTGGCGAAATGCCAGCAAAACATGGCGACTTTCTACGGTAGTGATATCCCCATAGCGAAGCAATGGTTAATCTATTCCCAGATAGGGATGAGCTGTTCGGTTGATCTTTTCGGAGTTCGCATCGAACATCGGTCGTTTGACAGTTCGCGAACTTCGAACTTTTTAGGGACGTTCGCCAAAAGTTGGAAAAAAAAATAATTTGAAAAAAGTATAAAAAATGCTTAAAAAATACAAAAAAATCTAGAAATAAAGAGACTCTTTACTGCAGAATATTATAAGCAGCAGTTTATTAGATATTGCATTAAAATGGGAATATTTTTAACATTGAAGCCTATGGGATAAAACATTCTTGTTAATAAAACATCAGGCAGACACGGCCCTCTAATCAGGCACTGTAGAGGGCAGCCTGCAGGGGCCTCCCAAGGATCCCCTTGAGGAACATGCAATGACAGAGCTGTGACTGTGCAGGCTAGCCGCCCAGGTGCATGTGGCAGAGACAGGCAGAGCAGGGAGGGAGCCACTGCACCTGTGGCCACGGCAGACCCCCCCCACAACCAGGATCCAAGGAGCCCCCACTGACCACCAGGCTAAGGTAAGGCGACACATCACTAAAAAAATATATATATATATAAATATCCAGTCTTGTATTACACACACATTTTGGCAACTAATTACCCCCCCCCCATTTGGTTGAACCCTCCAGAAGAAATGTTGAACCCGATAGAGCAGAGAATAATATATATATTCTCTGCTCTGTCGGGTTCAACATTTCTTCTGGAGGAAAAAGCCAAATTGGGGGGGCACATTTAGTTGAGATTGTCCACATGCCACCCCCCATGTGCGTATGTGTATATGGTCTGTGGGTGGGTGTATATATATATCTGCGTGTTGATATGTACGTATATATAGGTCTGCGTGCTGATATATACGTATATGTCTGTGTGTGGTATCAATGCATCCCTACTCTATACACGGCACCCCGTGTCCCTATAATATACAGTATATGATCAGGGGTTACTTTTTTTATATTTTTATTCTATTCCTATTAAATTAACAGTAATTTTTGATGTATTTTATTCAGTAGAAACTTTTTTTGCCTATATAACATGTGCTTTGTGAAAATAAAACGGTTTTGTGTGTACATTTTAATTTAGTTAGTGGTTTCCTGTCCAGTGCGGTGAGAAGCAAATGTAATGCAGTGTAGACTCGCTGCGAGGCGGAGCGGAGTGAAGTCAAGCCTGCAAAATGTTTGCTTCTCTTCGCTTCGCTACGCTGTGCGTCGCTACACGCTCAGTATGTCTCAGCCTTTATTCCTGCATCGCTAGCTTACCGAATCAGTTTGTGCAATTGTTACTGACCCTGCTTGTTCTGAGGACCCGATCTGTTGCCGACTTTGCCTGCCATTTGACTATTCTCTCTGTGTATTCCCTGCCTGTTCTTCCTGTTGCTACTGGTGTGCGCCGATTCTCACCATATACAGTAGCGCAGTACAAGTGCCTAAACATTGCTTACCCGGTTTTGTTATAGCTGCTGATGTAACTGAATAGATCGGGGATCTCTTCTGCATTCCCAAAACCTCCACCACTGCACTCTTCCACAATACCACAGAGGGGTTACTTACGGTGTGAAGGCACTTGCTGCCACCAAAGGCCCAATATTTGGGTGCACTGCCACTGACGCCTATACCAGATTCATATAATTTTAATATTTGACCGCAGGGTCCAACCCTGCACTCTTCCACAATACCATAGAGGGGTTACAGTGTGACGGCACTGTTGCTGACACTAAAGGCCCAATTTTAAAGCACCTATTGTTACTTTCATCCAAAGTCTGCATAAGTTTCACCATAATTTAGCCCAAAAAAATCACTAAACTTGTTCTGCATGTCCTAAAATGTCTCCTCTTTTCATACAGACTGCCGCCCCAAGCAGTTGTTTATGAATAGATTAAAGGAAAACCATTTACCATCATTTGAAATATAATTTTTTTGTTTTTAAATGTTTCTATACATCCTACAAATCCGCCACTTCACGGGCAGGTTATGGGAACCTCCTAGGCATGATATTTGAAGGAATTTTTCGTTTTTATTTTTAACCCTTATTTCATGGAAAACTCACTGTCCCTTTAAAAATGTTTTTTTTTTTTTTACTTTTTGTCCTTGTTTCCTGTCCCCCAGGGCACTACCCGGACCCCCATACACCTTTTATGGCAAATATCTTGCATATATGCCCTCTTTCAGGGCACTCTAAAAACTGAACTTTTGAGTCCCATTGACCTGCATTGAGTTCGGTTCGTGTTCGCGTTCGAACTCGATCTTTTGAAATTGTTCAAGTTCGAATGCGAACCGAACACGGGGGTGTTCGGCTCATCACTATTCCCAGACACCAAACAGCAGAGAAATGTCAGTGAAATGCCCTAATGTTCGGTGGTTTCATTTGACAGGCTTATTCAGACGAATCCCATAGGTTTCAATGACAAAATATTCCCCCGTGTTTATTAAATATTAATTCAACAGTTTTTTCTTTTCATTTGCAGCAAAAAGTATCCTGTATAATTTTTTCAGTAATTTTTTTTTTCCATTTTTTTTTTAAGATTGTGTTGTTTTTTTCTGTAACAGACCTTTTTATTATTATTTATAGGACCTTATATGTTATTTCCACGCATTTTCCTTGCAATAGTTTTTTTGCAAACGTGTTTTAAAAGTTGCAGTTTTTTTCCGTTTGGCGGCTTGTTGGATTATTCCTGCGGCTGGTCAGCACTCTGTTTGGCGGGTCGTCGGCTTTTTTCGGATCGCTTCAGGGGTTTTGTTGCAGATCGTCAGATGCATTCGGTCGGTTTTCGGAGGTGTTTTGGATCGATTCTGTGTTTTTCCAGTGGTTTTTCGGATCGATTCGGTGGTTTTTATTATTTAGGTCTTGTCTGCCTGTATGCTGATAATGCAGACCCGATTGAAATTGTTTAAGATAAAGGAAACCACCTAGAGTTATGAATCTTACATTAGGACAATATTTTTGTAAAGGATAAACGGATACATGAAAATTTTAAAAATAAGCAAATTAACATTATTTTCATTTTTTAACAATCTCACAATAACAATTTCTGTGCAAACCGTCTATTTTACCCCATATTTAATGTTAACTGCACATCCCATGTTTTAAATCAGTGTTATGATAGCTTTTTTTAAAAAACACAAATTGCTTGGTAGTGAAGGGGTTAATGAAAAAAAAAAATAATACAATGGCCGGTGATGAGGTTCACGAATGTCGTGATACAGACACTTGTTGGTCCGAATGTTGTTGTTTTTCTGATATATGGAATTTTACTAAAAACATCTATATTTACAAACACACACACACACACACACTACAGCAGGGTTAAGCAACCTTGGCAGTACAGATGTTTTAGAACTACATCTCCCAGGATGCTCAGTCAGCCTAATGGGTGACTTAGCATCATCGGAGATATAGTTCTAAAATATCTGTAATGCCAAGGTTGCTGACCCCTGCACTACAGCAACCCTTTTGTTATGTTCCAGGTGTCCCATCACAGATTCTATTTAACCTTGACTCGCGGGGAGCTCCAGGAATGATTGTGCCCTCAGTGCTTGTGTTATCTCCAGTGACCAGGTACATTGATGTTGTGACAGGCTTAAGCAAGATATGATCATATTTCGTGAACTAAATTCCCATCATTTATTATCTGAGCCCAGGAGGTTAAAAATCTTTTAATATCTTTAGATGGTGTGATCTGTTTAATGGAGTGCCCACCACTTTGTGTATTATACATATATGTTACGGGTAGAGTCTGAAGTTCGATACCGTTAGCTTTACCCGGGTAGCGTCCACATGTTCCAAAATTGCTGGGTAAATCTGGGAACAAAAAATAAAACGTTTCTGGTGTACCCAGGTAATCTGTGTATAAGCCAGCACCCCCCCCCCGGTATAATGGGAATAAGGTGTGTTCCCCTTCACTCCATGCATGTACCCACTCTCTTACTGTCATTTTAAAATTATCTAGGAGCTCAGACTTTTCTTTTTCTGTATATTAATGTTGTCGTCTGTTTTCTGTCTTTTATAGGACTTCCAGGACGATATTGAAGCTACATCTGCTGTCGTCCAGACGCGAGGTTCATACGGTTTTGCACCTTTTCATTAGTTTCCAGAACGTTCAGTCTGGCCGTCTCACTTTTATTCTAGTTCTTTCATTTGAGGATAAATACAGTTACAAGTTTTTATAATGCGCTAACAAGTTCTGTAGCGCTGTACAATGGGAGAGGCAGAATAACAAATATACATACACGTTACACACATAGGACAGTAGGAGAGAGGACCCTGCTCGAGAGCTTAAAATCTAAGAGGAGAGGGGTGACCCATTAGGTGAGGGTAAATAGAGTACAAGAAGTAGCGGGGTGCATGGCGGCTGGATGGGAACATGGTGCAAGAATGTACAGCGGGGGATTAGGGAGTGAGCCGATAAACTTCTCTAAAGTAATGTGTTTTCAGAGACTTCTTGAAGGACTGGAGAGACGGGGAGAGTCTGATCGTGTGGGGGAGGGAGTTCCATATAAAGGGGGCAGTTCGGGTGAAGTCCTCAAGGCGGGAATTGGGGGTGTGGGTACGAGCAACTGATAGCATCAGATCATTGGCAGCGAAGCGGTCAGGACGAGATGTACCTGTTAATAACGGAGGAGATGTAGGCAGGGGTGCGGGTATGGATAGCTTTGTAAGTGAGGATCAGTATTTTGAAATGGATTGTAAAGAAAACCGGGAGCCAGTGTAGAGATTGACAAAGGGGTGAGGTGTGAGAGATGCGGGCGGTAAGGTAGATGAGCCTGGCACCGGCATTCATAACAGACTGAAGAGGGAGGATCTGGTACCTCTTAAGGAGAGAAGGAGGTTACAGTAGTCAAGGCGGGTGATAATAAGAGTTTGGATGAGCATTTTAGTAGAGTCTGGATTAAGAAAGGGGCGGATGCGTGCAATGTTTTTTAGGTGGAAGTAGCAAGATTTGGTTAGAGACTGAATGTGAAGGAGAGATCAGAGTCGAAGAGGACCCTGAACCAATGAGCCTGAGAGATAGAAGTAATAATGGCACCATTCATCTGGAGGGAAATGGGTGCAGGAATGTTAGTTTTAGAGGGAGGGAAGAGGAGAAGTTCAGATTTAGAGAGTTTAAGCTTTAGGAAATGGGAAGTCATCCAGTCAGAGACAGCTGACAGCTAGGCTGTAACACGGTCCAGCACGGGAGGAGAGAGATCGGGAGAGGAAAGGTAGATTTGGGTGTCATCTGTGTAGAGGTGATATTGAAATGCATAGGAAGAGATGAGGTTGCCCAGAGAGGCGGTATAGATCAGTAAGAGTATGGGACCCAGAACAGAGCCTTGAGGTACCTCCCCAACTGAGCGAGGACCAGGGGTGAAGAGGCACCAACGAAGGAGACACTGAAGGAGCAAAGAGAGAGCGAGATAGGAAGAGAACCAGGAGAGCGCAGTTTCACAGAGACCAAGTTGAATCACTCAATATCAAGAAGGTGCTGATTTCCTTGGACTGGTGGCGCAACTACAGGGATCGCAGGAGTCACTTTGGCGAGCAGACCTGTCCCTTCAAGAGGTCTACTCGAGCCCACTCTGCGATCCCTGCAGCGTGGTGTTTCTCAGTATAAATCAATCCAATTTCAACCAATCAGAGCCAAGCTTTTTTGAATAGAATTTAAGATCTGACAATTATATTCCCGCTTCTTCACCACAACTTTAAGACTGAGGTCATGACCCTTAAAAATGCAGTTGACCAGTTGCTAAATTACATCATCAGATCTTCAGCAACACGGCCACTTAAGTATCTCATCCGGCGCGTTATGCTCTTTACGCCATGTAGGGAGCATTGAACCGGAGATGCAAGGGTCCAAAGGACTCCTGTATCTCCTACACAGGGATAGCACATGCCACGTTTGTGCCCCTCTCTGGATCTGCCAGTGCTTTGCATCCCTATCGATCGCCTAGTACAATCCGCCCTAAGTTTCACCCGTCAAAGCATGATGTCTTTTTTTTTTATTTCTAGAATTAATTAACATTTATTATTAATTGTATGTTACTGCAGAGGTCAGTTTTCTGTCAGTCTGTCTGTCTGTCAGTCTGGCCTTTTGTAGTGATCACGGATGAATTGTGTCATAGATCATCATATTTAATTATACAGTCAGGTCCAGAAATATTGGGACATCGACACAATTCTAACATCTTTGGTTCTATACACCAACATTATAGAGTTGGAATGAAACAAACACAATGTGCTTTAACCACTTCAATGCTGAGGACGCGTCCTCCCATTGGGGTCAGCGTTTGGCCGGGTTCCGGCCGATCGCTGGCCCCCCCGGTGCGGGCTGACATCCTCGATGTCAGCCGCGCATCCGGGACCACAGCCGCCAGAATTAGGTGTCATCGCGGCTGCGCGATGACACCTAATTCAGGCGCCCCCCCCGCATGTGCGGAGGAGGCGCCTGAAAGGGAGGGGGGAGGTCCTTCGGACCTCTCTCCCTCCCGATCGGCGGCTCTGCGGGGGTTAACCCAGGCATCATTTGGAAGGGCACAGCCTGCCCTTCCAAATGGTGCCTGGCATTAACCCCTGGGGAGCTGGATCGCGAATCAGCGCTGAAAAGCGCCGGTTCGCGATCCTTTCCCGGATCTGGCCGACATCTTGGATGTCGGCCAAGCCTCCGGGAACTCCCCTGAGGACTGGCATCATCGTGCGTAGCACGATGATGCCAGTCCTGGACTTAACCCCTAACTGCCACCAACGGTGGAGATAGGGAGTTCCAATGAACTCCCTATCTCCCGATCCGTGGCAGCTAGGGGTTCAAGTTTGGTATGGTTGGATCGGCCAGAGCATGGCCGTTCCAACGATACCAAACACTACTGTGAAAATTTTTGTCAAAAGAAAAAAAATGAAAAATAAAAATAAAAAAAAATTAAAAACTAAAATTATAAAAAAAAAAAACACTTTTTTTTGGTTTGTTAATGCAGCAATATTGTTCCCATTTCAATTATAATGTGAACAATGATGCTGCACTAACGATTTTTGTATGCGGTGCGTTTGTTAAAAATCGTGTAATTTTCCCCCAAAAAAAATGTAACGAGACCCCATCTCTAATTTTTTTAACAAGCGCACCCCATACAAAATATAACCGCAATTGCTCGCATGTTAAAATGTGAAAAAAAACACTTTACACATTGTAAATTATTGAAAATACATATTTTATTGCATTTTTTGTTATAATATACAGACATGACATAACGTATACATATAATAATGACATATTATGAATCTACCGAGTCTGACAGAAAGAACGATATATAATATGTCTGGGTCATATACTAAAATAAGCCTTCAAAACACGTTTAAACATGATGAGCAAAACCGGTAAAAATGACCTCAGCACAGGGGCGGGAAAAGCCTCAGCAGCGAAAGGGTTAACTGCAGACTGTCAGCTTTAATTTGAGGGTATGTACATCCAACTCAGGTGAACGGTGTAGGACTTACAGCAGTTTGCAGATGTGCCTCCCACTTGCTAAGGGACCAAAGGTAATGGGACAGAATAATAATCATAAATTAAACTTTCCCTTCTTAATACTTGGTTGCAAATCCTTTGCAGTCAATCACAGCCTGAAGTCTGGAACGCATAGACATCACCAGACGCTGGGTTTCATCCAGCCAGGCCTCTAATGCAACTGTCTTCAGTTCCTGCTTGTTCTTGGGGCATTTTCCCTTCAGTTTTGTCTTCAGCAAGTGAAATGCATGCTCAATGGAATTCAGGTCAGGTGATTGACTTGGCCATTGCATAACATTCCACTTCTGTCCCTTCAAAAACTCTTTGGTTGCTTTTGCAGTATGCTTTGGGTCATTGTCCATCTGCACTGTGAAGCGCCGTCCAATGAGTTCCGCAGCATTTGGCTGAATGTGAGCAGATAATATTGCTCGAAACACTTCAGAATTCATCCTGCTGCTTTTGTCAGCAGTCACATCATCAATAAATACAAGAGAACCAGTTCTATTGGCAGCCATACATGCCCACGCCATGACACTACCACCACCATGCTTCACTGATGAGGTGGTATGCTTAGGATCATGATCAGTTCCTTTCCTTCTCCATACTCTTCTCTTCCCATCACTCTGGTACAAGTTGATCTTGGTCTCATCTGTCCATAGGATCTTGTTCCAGAACTGTGAAGGCTTTGTTAGGTGTTGTTTGGCAAACTCTAATCTGGCCTTCCTGTTTTTGAGGCTCACCAATGGTTTACATCTTGTGGTGAACCCTCTTTATTCACTCTGGTGAAGTCTTCTCTTGATTGTTGACTTTGACACACATACACCTACCTCCTGGAGAGTGTTCTTGATCTGGCCAACTGTTGTGAAGGGTGTTTTCTTCACCAGGGAAAGAATTCTTCGGTCATCCACCACAGTTGTTTTCCGTGGTCTCCCGGGTCTTTTGGTGTTGCTGAGCTCACCGGTGCATTCCTTCCATTTGAGAATGTTCCAAACAGTTGTTTTGGCCACACCTAATGTTCTTGCTATCTCTCTGATGGGTTTGTTTTGTTTCTTCAGCCTAATGATGGCTTGCTTCACTGATAGTGACAGCTCTTTGGATCTCATCTTGAGAGTTGACAGCAACAGATTCCAATTGCAAATAGCACACTTGAAATGAACTCTGGGCCTTTTATCTGCACATTGTAATTGGGGTAATGAGGGAATATCACACACCTGGCCATGGAACAGCTGAGAAGCCAATTGTCCCATTACCTTTGGTCCCTTAACAAGTGGGAGGCACATCTTCAAACTGCTGTAAGTCCTACACCGTTCACCTGAGTTGGATGTACATACCTAAAATTAAAGCTGACAGTCTGCAGTTAAAGCACATTATGTTTGTTTCATTCCAACTCCATTGTGGTGGTTTATAGAGTTAAATATGGTAGAATTGTATCGATGTCCCAATATTTCTGGTCCTGACTGTATTTTAGACATGTGCACAGCACAAAGTTTCGTTTTGAACTAATGGATTAGTCCTAAAATGCAATTTATTGCTAAATTAATTCGTTTTCAGTTCTTTAGTATGAAAACTAATTTCATTCATCCGAAAACCAGTGGATACAATTACTATTGTAGTGGCTCCTCAGAGGGCTGAGATCGCTGCTTGTTACAGTATCTCTCACTCTCAGCACAATGTGTCAGGCAAAGCTGTTACAGTAACTGACTGCTGCTCATCACAGCGCTCAGTTTCAGTGAAACTAGTAAATAATATTTTTATATATAAGAGGTTAGAACAATATTATTTCCTTGTTTTACTGAAACTCTGAGCACTGTTACAGTCAGTTACTGTAACAGCTTAGCCTGATACATTGTACTGAGAGATAATATAACAAGCAGCCGATCTCAGCGCTCACAGCCACTGGATTTAAAGGGCTAAAAAAAATGGCTCCTCTCTGTATAATGTATAGAACATCCTCCTGCGTTAATTAATACCCCTCTCTGTATAATGTAGATACTGTAACATCCTCCTGCATTAATTAATACCCCTCTCTGTATAATGTATAGAACATGCTCCTGAATTAATGTTCCTCTCTGTATAGAACATCCTCCTCAATTTATACCTTTCTCTGTATAATGTATATAACATCCTCCTGCATTAATATCCCTCTCTGTATAATGTATAGAACATCCTCCTGCATTAATTAATGCCCCTCTCTGTATAGAACATCCTCCTGCATTGGCATGTGGAGGGTGCAGAATTTCGGAATGCAATGCTTATCCAGCACAGGAGAGGGAACTTTTACTTAAACTTTGTATATCTGTGGGGGAGACAGACAGGAATATAAAAGCAGGGGAGAGGGAAAATATTAACGTAAATCAGTCTGAAAGCTCAGAGAAAAGATGACTGGTGTAAATTTATTTTTATAATACAATAAAGCACTTTTAAATCCAGGGAAAACATTCAAATAAATCACACAGAAGGCTCATAATAACAGGGTAACTGGCAGAGCTGGATACTAAATGTATCAGACGTAAAAAAAACATTTATAACAAGCAGCACTGGGAGAGGAGAGGGACTTTATATAAAACGTGTATTATAGATGATGAAAGGGGGATAGTGCTCCTGGATAATATAAAATGTATCAGACCTAAGCCCCTATTATGCAGAGCGGGAGGGGAGATAACACACGTTTTATAAAGTCCCTCTCTTCTTCCAGCGCTGCTTGTTATAAAGGGGTTTTAACTATCCAGCCCTCCTGTCATTAGCTTTCAGTGTGATTTATTTGAATGTTTTCCTTCTCCAGCTGCTTTTATCATCTTGTCTGCCTCATAGACATGCAAGGGTTAAATAAAGGTTTCCTCTCCTGTGCTGGCTGTCTGTGCTGCGAGTGAGTATTCTGGAGCTCTATCACTGTCAGATGTTCGGGTAGGGGTCAGGAAGGATTACGCTTACAAACCTTTTCTGTAGCTTTGCGATGTTGCGCTCTTCATTGCTGGTCTCTTTCACTCATCAATGTAATATCACAAAAAGGACTGAAACTAAAATGTAGTGCATTTTATTTTAGTTTCTTTCGTTTTTTGTACTGAGCAGTTTCGTATCTCTTGAGTCATATGAAAACTAAATTATCCCAAAATTAGGACTAAATCGTTTTAGTACTAAAACGAATGCACATGTCTACTGTATTTTGACTGCTATACCAAAGAGGGAACACTAGGGGCAGTGTGAGGTTATTTGCCCTGTGTGGCTAGCTGTGACATCATTAAACCAGCCTAATCTAGAGTGGTTACCTCATATGGTGACTCCCACTGGTAATAAATGTTTATACATTGTTGATGGGAGGCATGCCACTCTGGTGGGGGGAGACAAGACTCTAATCCAACTGTTTTTTTTTCATTCAACCAGTAGTTCCAGGAAGGGATCAGACCCTTTTTGTCATTTGGTTTGCACCTAAGAGCACACGGCTACGCCATGTGCTGTGCATATCTGGATGGCTAAATGTTGCTCTTGTTGATCCCTTTGTATATCACTTTACCTATGCTGAGTCTTTGTGTTATTCCAGTGTCCAGGGTTTAGTTTAATAATGTTTTAATGTTTTATCTTTCTGTTTATCTTTTTTATTTTAAAGTAGATTCTTTATACCCATCACTGTGTGTCATCACTCGCTACTCGACGTCTCACGCTATCGTACGGTATTACATTTTTTTTAAATAAGTTTTCACAACACCTCAGTTTCTACCACTGAAAAAAATAAAATAAAGCATATTTGTAACACACCGCTCCTAATTGCCAGTAATACAGAGCAATATATTCTTCATATAATATTTTCATGACTTGCTCAAAAAAAAAAGTCAATTTTCCACTTCAGCAATTACATTATTATCTGTAGTAGAACAGCTTCAGAAATATAACAAAAGGTGTTCACAGGTTGATTTAACAAGAGGGAGAGTCACTCTGCAGCCTGCAAAACTGTATAAATATTATTAGAAATTATACAAGTGTAAAAGAAATTAAGTTAGAACCTTGACAAACATTAAACGAAAGGCGCACGTGACATGAAAAAATAACAGGAAAGATCAACATTCCCACGGAGTAGGTTTTCTGTACTTAATGTGAAAAAAAAAAAGGATTTACATTACAGTCCACCGTTATCCATTTTTTTTAAATATATAAATAGGGACCTATTATCCCCCTTTACTGTCAAGGGATATTCCAGAAAACCACTGTCAAAATCCAGTGTTTTTTTCCGTTTTTGGAAAATCATTTGTAAATAATTGTAGATTAAAAAATAATTGGGAATATTCCCAGTGTATTCCTTACCGTAATAACCTATTTGGCAGGGAGATGTCGCCACCTGCTGGCCAAATAGAATTACTGCAGTTCTGCTCTCCATGCAGGATCAGCTGGGGAGATGTCATTCAGACACATTCCCGGCTGGTTTTAACCCTTTCGCTGGTGAGCCATGTCACCGCTGTGTGCTGAGCTAATTTTTACCATACTATAGGTGGCAGCTAGGGGTTAACTCCTGAACTGACGTCATTGCGCTATACGCGATGACGCCAGTAGGCAGGGGGAGATCCCGGAAGCTTGGTCGACATCCAAGATGTCAGCCAACTCCGGGAGGGGACTGCGATCCAGCACCCAAGGCATTAAAGGCAGCTACCACTTGGAAGGGCAGGCTGTGCCCTTCCAAGTGGTGCCTGCCTTTTGTGCGTGCCCCAAGCAGATCGGGAGGGAGAGAGGTCCAAAGGACCTCCCCTTCAGGCAGCTTCCTCGCACTGGTGATGATGTCTATCGTGCCCGCCTGGGTCCCGGAGGCTGGGCTGACATCCAATATGTCAGCCTGCACCGGGGGGCTGCAGCAATCGGCCGGAATCCCGGCTGATCATGGCTGCAAAGGGAGGATGCACTCAGTGAGTCCTCCACAGCCAAGTGCCCATGCGGCAGGACACACTGAGTGCGTCCTCCGCATGGAAGGGGTTAAAAGTGTTAGCACCCCAGGCATCATGTCCAGAATGCTAAAGGTTTAGGGGCATGTTTTGGAGTCCAAATGCAATAAAATTTAATTTGCAAGAAGCAAAACTCTCTGCCATTGGTCCTGTTGAACACCATATTGACTATACTCAATGTGACAAAACACGCTGTCGCTGTGCGACTTGGAGGGGGCTGTGGGCTTGCCTCCTGCCTACAGGCTATGGCCCAACAGTTAAAAGGGAGATTTTGGGTCTGCTTGCCGTTAGGGATGAGCTGTTCGATCAGTTCGGAGTTCGACTCGAACATTGGCAGTTCGAAAGTTCGCAAACTTCGAACTTTTTGGCGTGTTCGGTTCGAGATCGAATTTTTTTTTTTAAAAAAAGTATAAAAAATGCTTAAAAAAATACTAAAAAAATCTAGAAATAAAGAGACTGCAGAATATTATAAGCAATGGTTTATTAGATATTGAATTAAAAAACTACCTAATGTCTAGGTGCAAATATTCTCACCTCTAAATGACCTGTGTTCTCAAACGGCGTAAACAACAGGTGTTTAATTAGTGTTTGGAAATAACATTTGCTTCTAATTAGTCTGGTCTCTTGAATTTGATACATATTTGATGCATTGCCTGCAGACTGGGTGTGGCCTGCACATGTATGAACAAACACTGTGCTTGCTCTGAACTCTAAGAAGTGTTCATTTCTACTATATGATCCTCTGATATGCTGTTTAACCCCTTAAGGACCAGGGCTCTGTAAAGCCAATCATTAATGATGTAGATGTTACGTCATTTGTCATCAAGGGCTTAATAAAGTCTTTATCACACTCCTTAGATTTAAACGTAATATTCCAGTATTTGTATGTCATGTAACTCTCCCGAAGGGCCTATGTGAGCATAGAATTATTATTGTGTTAGAAATGTCTATCATAAAGCGTACAAGCTGAGTCCCTAGAGTCTCTGACTATCCATTGTCATATATACTTTGCTTTAATACATATAATACATTCCCTCGTCTAACAGGATAGTAGCCAGTCCCTGTGCATTTTAACCCCTTAAGGGTGGCTAGGTGTTGTGTGTGGGTCTCTGATGGCGATGTTTCTATACATCCTACAAATCCGCCACTTCACGGGCAGGTTATGGGGACCTCCTAGGCACCATATTTGAAGGAATTTTTCGTTTTTATTTTTAACCCTTATTTTATGGAAAACGCACTGTTCCTTTAAAAACGTCTTTTTTTTAAATCTTTTGTCCTTGTTTCCTGTCCCCCAGGGCACTACCCGGACCCCCATACACCTTTTATGGCAAATATCTTGCATATATGCCCTCTTGGAGGGCACTCTAAAAATCGAACTTTTGAGTCCCATTGACTTGCATTGAGTTTGGTTCGAGTTCGAACTTGAACTTTTGAAATTGATCGAGTTCGAATGAGAACCGAACACGGGGGTGTTCGGCTCATCCCTACTTGCCATCTCCCGCAACCATCAGATGCATGGCACACAGTGCGAAGTATATCTGCAGTCGCCGGTTCCTCTAAACCAGGTGAACGCAGCTTTTGCAGCCGCGTGTCTGGAACTATTATGGGCTACTTTTTTCATATTAGCCCGGCTCGGTTAAATGTTTAATTTCTATCCAGACAGTGACTGTTTCCCTCTGGAAAAATAGGTGTTTAAATGTCTGGAGACAGAATGGAGTTTCTACAATGTAATTAGGTGTGTTAACTTAATTATGTAAGAATACTGCCTCAACATAGTCTGTGTGTCGCTCTTATCTGTGTATTTGAATAAACTGTAATCTATTTGTCAATCAGAATCCCCCATTGTCTTAGGTTAAGAAATGTTATGTAATGTTTTCTGTAACTGTCTACTGAATGTAATTAGATTTCTCATTCCAATAGGTCAATGTTTGTGCCATTATCTGTATCAGTGTTATTAGGTCCTCCTAGAAGAGGCAGTGATTCTTTTCTATGTAAATGACTTCTGTCTGTCCCCATAAAAATCTGTACTTTTGATTAAACCAGTTCTATTCTGACCAGGTTTGAAGCCACAGCTCATGATTTGGGGTACCAGGAATCTTCTGCTCGCTGTGCCAAGGAAAGGCTCCAGGTCTACAGCTACGGATTATTTCTGGGGGTGCTAGCCAGGCTCTCTTCATGCACCGGGCCTTAAGCTGCGGCTAAGGTACTAGAGAAAGGTGTGAGAGTCATGAAGAGTACCTGGGTGTCCAGCGAGGAAGCAGCATTTAACAGATGTGACCCTGTTCGGGCACAGAGACCTGTTACACTCAATATTGGGGCACCACAAGGAGCCTAGCAGATTTATAGTCGGTCTTGGTAGTGATGGGGTTAAAAAGAAAGCCGCAGGTCAACACTCCTATAGCACAGGAAAAGTAAATCCCTACCATGGCACTGTACTGCACTGCATTGATGAGGGTAGAATTCCACTGGTTAAGGTGTGTAAAGGGATGGCTATGATATTATTATATATTTCTACAAATTATGATGATTTTATCCTTAAGTGGTTATTTACTAAGCGGTGAATATGTAGAAATATCAAAATCTGAGGTCAATATAGCTGAATTTATTAAGAAAAAAAAAAAAAAGCAACACTGGTATGCCTTTAACTTTTTGATCTAAGGCTAGGGTCAGACGAATTCCTTTTTTCGTATTGTCCGTAAAAAAGTGCGTCAGAATGCATGGATGTACTTTTTCATGGAATACGCGATAGCGGTCATACAATGCGCAATTACGGCCGTGATTTTTCACAGATCCAAACCAGGAAACTTTGGGTGTCTGGACGTTATGTTGGCCGGACATGAGCAGCGTCTGACGTCTCCTAATCACGCACACACACCGCTTTGCAGACGCAGCGCACTCTGTACGTCAGTACTAGCTTTTCGACGTTCTTGTGAAAATGCGTTTGTTTGCCGCTTGCGTTGCGTGGCTGAACATTCGTGCGGCCGTACTTCGTGTGTGGGCCTGCGTTGGACGTCATTTGCTGCTACCACGGCCGTAATAAAGTCCGGCAAAACGCATGTTCGCACTGTGTTCGTCTGACCCCAGCCTAAAATGTACAATTCCATTTCAAATACCGGCAGCTAAATGTTAAAACATTACTAGGCTGGGGTCAGACCAGCGCACTTTTAACGTGCGTTCTGGTGCACATAATTACGGCCGCACTAGCAGCAGATGACGGGCAATGACGGCCAATATACGATGTACGGCCGCACAAAAGTCCGGCCGTGCAACGCAAGTGGAATTTGAACGCATTTTTCTGAGAACGCTGAACCGCTAGTACTGACGTACTGAGTGCGCAGCTGCGGCATAGCGGCGTGTGTGCGTGATTAGGAGATGTCAGACACTGCTAATGTCCAGCCAACATAACGTCCAGACGCAAAAAGAGTTTTATTGACGATCCGTTCAAAATCACGCCCGAAAATGCGCGTCGTCTGACCGTTTTTGCGCATTCCGTGAGAAAATACGTCAATGCGTTCAGACGCACTTTTTCACGTTCACGGGGAAAAATGCTTTCGTCTGACCCTAGCCTTAAACGTAAAAAAATCAAATGGCAACACCCCCAAGATGAAAAAGAGGGATGTGTAAACCATTTAAAAAAAGTTGGCACTGTGAAGGCTCTATTCCAGTAATAACCTATTTGGCAGGGAGATGTCTCCATCTACTGGCCAAAAGGAGTTACTGCAGTTCTGCTCTCCATGCAGGAACAGCTGGGAGATGTCATTAAGACACATTTCCAGCTGGTTTTATGGTGTCAGCTGATAACACTTGCCATGCTGATAACACTTTCAGAGCACCTTCTTGAGCCCAAAAGGAAATAAAATTCATTTGCGACAAACATTTTTAATTTGCAATGATACAGCATAATCCTGCTGATTGTGTATGCACGATCGTGGTCATGTAGGGGTTAAAAAGCCGGTTGATAAGTATCATTATTACTAAAGGCTCTTGTGCTGTTGCAGCCAAACCGCGTATAAATTGGCTGCCTGCTGTACATTCACGCTACCTATACTATTTTCGAAGAAAAAAAAAACAGAACCTAACAGGGTTATCCAAAGAGATCCGAATTGCTTGAGAAAGGTAACCGAACGCTGAAAATCAGTGTTCGGTTACCTTTCCTGACCATTCGGCTATCCAGAGAGCAGGCAATTCGCCAAATCCTGGCGTATTACCTGCACATTCGGTGCCTGTTCGAGGGCAGTGAAATCCCCATGAAAAAGCACTGCTTCGGCTATTCAGAGAACACAAACCAGCAGTGAAAGGTTCCCGAAATGCCCTGCCATTCCGTGGTTTAATTCGGCAAGTTTATTCAGGAGAATCCCATAGGCTTCAATGTTAAAAATATTCCGGTTTTAATTCAATATCTAATAAACCGTTCATTATAAAATTCTGCAGCAAAAAGACTCTTTATTTATAGATTTTTTAGGATACTTTAAGCATTTTCTGTTTTTTTTTGTTTTTTTTTTTAAAGTCCGATTTTATTTTATTTTTTTCTTCAGTTTGCTTATTTTTTTTGTAACAGCCCTCTTTATTATCATTCCCTGGACCTCCTGTGAAAATTTCAGACATTTTCGCTCAGTAGTTTCTTTGCAAACAGCGTTTCATTTTCCCAGATTCATACAAATGGTTTTTCTAATTTATTCACTGCCTCCTCTACGTCACAGCTGCTTCGGCTCTGTGTGATTCGGCTCCTGTTCGGCTCCTGTTCGGCTTTTTCGAAGGTTAATCCAGATGTTTTTGCTTGTTTTCAGCGTGCATTCGGTTACTTTTCGTCACGTTTGCGGCAGCTTTTCCCTGCAATTCGGGGACCCTGTGGTGTTTGCTGAATACACCGCAGGGTCACCGAAATGGGATCGGCAAAAGGAACCGAATTGAAGAGAACGAAAAGTCACCGAACGTGCGGTGACTTTTCGAATCTCTTTGGATAACCCTGTAAGGCTAGGGTCAGACTGAGGCAGTGCGAACGCGCGTGCAGCCGCACTTAATCACGGCCGCACTAGCAGCAGATGCCGGGCAATGACGGCCAATATACGAAGTACGGTCGCACAAAAGTCCGGCTGCGCAACGCAAGTGGAAAATGAACGCATTTTTTCGAGAACGTGAAACCGCAGGTACTGACGTACAGAGTGCGCTGCGTCCGCTAGCGGCGTGTGTGCGTGAATTGGAGACATCAGACACTGCTAATGTCCGGCCAACATAACGTCCAGATGCAAGAAGTGTTTTATTGATGATCCGTACAAAATCACGGACGAAAATGCGCATAGTATGACCACTATCACGTATTCTGTGAAAAAATGCGTCCATTCGTTCGAACGCACTTTTTCACAGACAACATAAAAATGCGTTCGTCTGACCCTAGCCTAAAAGTTCACCTAAAAAATCCAGAAAAATACCTTAAAGATTCTACAATATCAATAAATAAAAAGGCTTTTTGTTGCGGATTAAAAAGTATATGGTTGACTAAAAAATAAATGGAAAAAAACGAGAATAATTTTTCCATTGAATCCTATGGGCTTTATGAACAGCGGTTTTCCTATACAATTTTTTTTTCACGTTTCCCCTGCACACGCGGTTATACTATACCATGTATCTTTTACATGTTTTCCTGAAGCATGGATGTTTAACTGTACAATTCATCTTTTTCATGTAAACTTGTACCAGATCATCCGATTTCGTCTGACCAAATCCCATGAAAATCAGAAGGATCGCACATCTGTTGTAATCGCATAAATTCGTCTGAAATCGTCCCTTGGTGGTCGGATGAAGAGGAAGAGGGCTGATTCATCTGTATGTTGTAGGATCGGTTGGAAGTCTTCAGACGATATCGGATCATCTTACCAACGCACAAATACGGTGCAAGTGGACGCTCAGCCTTAAAGGATTTAACAAAAATTTCCAGCTGCAAGAAACTGCTGTTGAGTGATTTTGCAGCTAAAAAGCAAAGCTTCCTCCATTAGTCACCTGTGGTTCCAGGGTGCAGAGGTCGGTACGATCCACTGCCTCCTCTCACTACAGAAGGTCACTAGGACCAAAAAGGGAAGCCTTTGCCCATTAGCAGCTCCCTCGTAATAGCCGGGAGCAGGAAGCCGCTAACACTTAACAGCTCGTGCTGACATTCAGCGTTCACAGTTATTTATTACCAGCTCGGGTTCCTTGGGATTCACCATCACAAACAAGTTTATTTTAAAACAAAAAGTACATACCTTGATAATGTCTGAATACACGGAATAATTGTGACATTTTCCTAAACACAATCATTTGCAGCAGCTTCTAAAGCCTTGTTTACAAACTAAATACAGGATGCAGGGGCTTCTGTATAATTATGATTTTTTTTTATATTTTAACCCTTCACTCTTCTTCTGGAGACATTGTTTTAATACAAGTCCAATAGGAAACATAGAAACATATGTTCTTATCTGCCGACATTTTCTTTGGGCCCATCTAGTCTGCCCAATTATGCCTATCCCATGCCTGCTTAAATTCAATTACTGTTTTGGCCTCTACCACCTCTACTGGAAACAAGTTCATTATTTTATTCTAGAACAGGGAATCCCAACCCTGGTCCTCAGGTCCCCCTAACAGGACAGGTTTAAGGATCACCTTGGGGAAATGCAGACTGAAACTAAATAGTTTGCTCCTTTTACAGGCTGTGCAAAGAGAATTTGGGGCAACGTTCTGGATTGTGGTTAATCCCTTCACTCCCAAAATCGAGTTATCTCGAATTGGCAATTTAACCCTTTCGCTGCTGAGGCTTTTCACGCCCCTGTGCTGAGGTCATTTTTACCGGTTTTGCTCATCATGTTTAAACGTGTTTTGAAGGCTTATTTTAGTATATGACCCAGACATATTATATATCGTTCTTTCCGTCAGACTCGGTAGATTCATAATATGTCATTATTATATGTATACGTTATGTCATGTCTGTATATTATAACAAAAAATGCAATAAAATATGTATTTTCAATAATTTACAATGTGTAAAGTGTTTTTTTTCACATTTTAACATGCGAGCAATTGCGGTTATATTTTGTATGGGGTGCGCTTGTTAAAAAAATTAGAGATGGGGTCTCGTTACATTTTTTTTTGGGGAAAATTACACTATTTTTAACAAACGCACCGCATACAAAAATCGTTAGTGCAGCATCATTGTTCACATTATAATTGAAATGGGAACAATATTGCTGCATTAACAAAACAAAAAAAAGAAAAAAAGTTTTTATTTTTTTTTTATAATTTTTTTTAAAAAATTTTTTCATTTTTTTTTTTTTTTACAACATTTTTCACAGTAGTGTTTGGTATCGTTGGAACGGCCATGCTCTGGCCGATCCAACCATACCAAACATTAACCCCTAACTGCCACGGATCGGGAGATAGGGAGTTCATTGGAACTCCCTATCTCCACAGTTGGTGGCAGTTAGGGGTTAAGTCCAGGACTGGCGTCATCGTGCTACGCACGATGACGCCAGTCCTCAGGGGGAGTTCCCGGAGGCTTGGCCGACATCCAAGATGTCGGCCAGCTCCGGGAAAGGATCGCGAACCAGCGCTTTTCAGCGCCGATTCGCGATCCAGCTCCCCAGGGGTTAATGCCAGGCACCATTTGGAAGGGCAGGCTGTGCCCTTCCAAATGATGCCTGGGTTAACCCCTGCAGAGCCGCCGATCGGGAGGGAGAGAGGTCCGAAGGACCTCCCCCCTCCCTTTCAGGCGCCTCCTCCGCACATGCGGGGGGGGCGCCTGAATTAGGTGTCATCGCGCTGCCGCGATGACACCTAATTCCGGCAGCTGCGGTCCCGGATGCGCGGCTGACATCGAGGATGTCAGCCCGCACCGGGGGGGCCAGCGATCGGCCAGAACCCGGCCGAACGCTGACCCCAATGGGAGGACGCGCTCAGCGCGTCCTCCGCATACCAGCGGGAATGCTGAGGACGCGCTGAGCGCGTCCTCAGCATCGAAGTGGTTAAAGCATTGAAAAGCACTCATTATCATATCAAAAGTCCATTTCACACCTTTTTAACCCTTTCACTGCTGAGGCATTTCATGGCTCTGTGCTGGGCTAATTTTTACCGCTTTTGCTCATCATGTTTAACCTCCCTGGCGGTGTTCCCGAGTGTGACTCGGGGTTAAATTTCACTACCGTGAACGGTAACCCCGAGCCACACTCGGGCTGGATGTTCACTCACCTCCTCCTGGCTCCCTCGCTGTCCCCCGCAGTATGATCGCGGCGAGCTGCTTCCTGGAAGACTCCCTGCGAGTCACACGGTGCAGGGTGGGCGGGAACCATCAGCAAACTTATAAACAATTCATAAAATACTGTAATCCAAAGTGCAATGTTTATGAACGGCCACTGGGTGGCACTACAGGATAAGAAATAGACTATACATCCTCTTACCCTTGTTTTCAGACCATTTCAGTGTTTTTTGTTTTTTATTTTATTGAATATCATTTATTTGCATTATTTTGGATAATTATTTTTGGGCTAATAAATTATTATTTCATGTTTCAAACTTTATCGGACTCAGTGTATTTACTATTTTTTTATTTATTTATTTATAAAGGATTTTACCAGTAAGGACTCTTGATTGCACGGATTTCAGTGCGTGATTCCTAATTATTACAGGCTAACTATGTACAAAAACACATTTCCTTTAAAAAAAAATTGAGACGCTTTTAGACACGAAATTTTTAAAAAATTAGACAGCCAGGGAGGTTAATATTTGACCCAAACATATTAAATATCGTTCTTTCCGGCAGACTCGGCAGATTCATAATATATCATTATTATATGTATACATCATGTCCTGTCTGTATATTATAACAAAAATGCAACAAAATTAGAATTTTCAATAATTTACAATGTGTAAAGTGTTTTTTTTCACATTTTAACATGCGAGCGTTTGCGGTTATCTTTTCTATGGGGTGCGCTTGTTAAAAAAATTAGAAATGGGGACACGTCACATTTTTTTTGGGGAAGATTTCGCTATTTTTAACAAATGCACCGCATACAAAAATTGTTAGTGCAGCATCATTGTTCACATCATAATTGAAATGGGAACAATATTGCTGCATTAACAAAACAAACAAAAAAAACTTGTTTATTTTTTTTTATTAATTTTTTAAAAATATTTCTTTATTTTTTTATTGTTTACTTTTACATGATCATGTTTGGTATCGTTGGAAAGGCCATGCTCTGGCCGATCTAGCAATACCAAACATTAACCCCTAGCTGCCACGGATCGGGAACCCCCTATCTCCACCATTGGTGGCAGTTAGGGGTTAACTACAGGACTGGCGTCATCATGCTATGCACGATGACGCCAGTCGTCAGGGGGCATTCCCGGAAGCTTGGCCGACATCCAAGATATTGGCCAGATCCAGGAGAGGATCACGATTCGGCGCTTTTCGGCGCCGAATCGTGATCCCGCACCCAAGGGGTTAAAGGCAGGCACGGTTTGGAAGGGTAGGCTGTGCCCTTCCAAACCATGCCTGCCTTCAGCTGCTGGAGCCCTGCGATCGGGAGGGAGAGAGGTCCGAAGGACCTCCCCCCTCCCTTTCAGGCACCTCCTCTGCACTTGCGGGGGGGGCCTGAAATAGATGACATTGCGCCAGCGTGGTGACATATATTAGTCCCGCGGGGGTCCCCGAGTGGTGGGCTGACATCCAAGCCCGCACCGGGGGGGCCAGCAATCACCCGGAATCCGAGCTGATTGCTGCCTCCTGTGCATGGACGCGCTGAGCGCGTCCATAGCACAGGGGAAGCACTTGGCAGGACGTGCTCAGCGCGTCCGCCGCAGCCAAGTGGTTAAAGGAAGATTAGTGTGTCCCCTGTGGAGAAACAAAATCTTTTGTTGTATGTCTCTCCAAGCACCCTGGAGAGACATAAAACCATCTGCAAATAGCAGCCCTAAACCTCACTGTAACAAAAAGCTCAAATTGATTTCAGCTGCATTACATCAGCTGGATAGAGGGCAGAATACAGGGAGAACTGTGGGTTCAGTCACTGCTGACTGAACCCTAGTCTATAAGACTAAGATTCCTGGGGTTATAATGAGTGAAAATCCATGTACAGTACAGATACAAGGTGTTGCTGTAATTGCCATACACAGGCATTATGCAGCACATACAGATACAAGGTGTTGCTGTAATTTCCATACACAGGCATTATGCAGCACATACAGATACAAGGTGTTGCTGTTATTGCCATACACAGGCATTATGCAGCACATACAGATACAATGTGTTGTTGTAATTGCCATACACAGGCATTATGCAGCACATACAGATACAAGGTGTTGCTGTAATTGCCATACACAGACATTATGCAGCACATACAGATACAAGGTGTTGCTGTAATTGCCATACACAGGCATTATGCAGCACATACAGATACAATGTGTTGCTGTAATTGCCATACACAGGCATTATGCAGCACATACAGATACAATGTGTTGCTGTAATTGCCATACACAGGCATTATGCAGCACATACAAATACAAGGTTTTGCTGTAATTGCCATACACAGGCATTATGCAGCACATACAGATACAAGGTGTTGTGGAATTGCCATACACGGGCATTATGCAGCACATACAGATACAATGTGTTGTTGTAATTGCCATACACAGGCATTATGCAGCACATACAGATAGAAGGTGTTGCTGTAATTGCCATACACAGGGATTATGCAGCACATACAGATACAAGGTGTTGCTGTAATTGCCATACACAGGCATTATGCAGCACATACAGATACAAGGTGTTGCTGTAATTTCCATACACAGGCATTATGCAGCACATACAGATACAAGGTGTTGCTGTTATTGCCATACACAGGCATTATGCAGCACATACAGATACAATGTGTTGTTGTAATTGCCATACACAGGCATTATGCAGCACATACAGATACAAGGTGTTGCTGTAATTGCCATGCACAGACATTATGCAGCACATACAGATACAAGGTGTTGCTGTAATTGCCATACACAGGCATTATGCAGCACATACAGATACAATGTGTTGCTGTAATTGCCATACACAGGCATTATGCAGCACATACAGATACAATGTGTTGCTGTAATTGCCATACACAGGCATTATGCAGCACATACAAATACAAGGTTTTGCTGTAATTGCCATACACAGGCATTATGCAGCACATACAGATACAATGTGTTGTTGTAATTGCCATACACAGGCATTATGCAGCACATACAGATAGAAGGTGTTGCTGTAATTGCCATACACAGGGATTATGCAGCACATACAGATACAAGGTGTTGCTGTAATTGCCATACACAGGCATTATGCAGCACATACAGATATTGCATTGCTAATAATCTCATTATGATCACTACAAATACCAGGAGATCTCACCATTTTATTATCTGTTTGCAGCACATTTACTGCATCAGATACAAAGGCCATTTCTGCCTGTATAATAATAATGCAGACCCTGGTTGAAATTGTTTAAGATAAAGGACACCATCTAGTATTCAAAACCTTTCATTCCAGCAATCTTTCTGTAACGGATAACCAAATACATGAAGAATGAGCAAATTAGAATTATTACTTTTTTTTTAGCTATCCCAGAATAATAATTTCTGTGCAAAATTTCTATTTTACCCCATATTTCAATGTTAACTGCACATCCCATGATTCAAATAAATGTTGTGATAGCTTTTTTTTCCCAACAAAAATTGGTTGGCAGTGAAGGGGTTAAAATTCATTTCCGTACAGATACTGGTTTCAGCACAGCTTCTTTAAGGATTCATACATTAGTTTGCATACATCACTTAGACCACCACATGGGATTTGTGTGAGAGTATATCCTCAATAACGTTAGTTAAGCTCATTAGCGGATTTTGTTTTTTGTCTTTTGTTCTTCCTTTTTTTTAATTGTTATTATGTCTTAACTTCCTTCACACTAAAGGGTTTTCCAAAAATCCACTATCTGGAACTAGTTGTGTATTTGGAAAATAATTTTTAGTTTATTAAACAGTAATAAATATTTGTGAATATTCCAAATGTATTCCTTACTGTAACTTATTTGACAGGGAGATATTGCCACCTGCTGGCCAAAAGGTGTTACTGTTGTTCAGTTCTCTATGCAGGATCAGTTGGGCTGATGTCATTCAGATACATTCCCAGCTGGTTTTAAAAAGTGTTAGCACCTCCGGTGTCATGCCCACGGTGCTAAAACTTTAAGAGCGGCTCCTGGAGCCCATATGCGAATGAATTTCATTTGCGATAAATTAAATTCCCTTGCATTTCTCCATTGGTACACCATATCAACTATACTCGCTATCAGGGGGCCAAGAGGTACCTGGCAGATCGAGTATTATCGATCTTGGTGGTGAACGAAGTTGATAAACTTGATTAATGCTATTAATGGCTGGAGTTCCTATTTCGACCTTCTCAGAAGCATAGCTAGACACATGGAATTAGTGTCTACTTGCTGTATGGAGTTCGTTTGAAAATGGCTCCAGAACGGTCCGTAAAATGTCAACACGTCGAAAGAGGACAGCCGATATGTTGAAATTATTTGAAATGCTTTGAGATCCATTTTTCCCGCACTGAACTACTGAGCACAAGCTTGTACATGTAGTAGCACTTTCTAGCCAGCAGAGGGAGCCCGCTGTCTGTCTTTAACATATACAGTGAAACAATGTGAGTAATGGGCAGTCATTTTCAATAAAACCACTGTGACCTGCCAGTGCTTTTATGCTAAATCAGTAGTGAAGGGGTTAATGCTTCTGTGCAATGAACATACCTTGAACGCAGGCTTTTAGAATTTGCAGCAAGGTCATACAAACCTTCTATCCTTCTCAACACAATGCACGCCATTAGGCTTGGTAATGACAAAGCCGAGATTACCAGGACACGCATGAAAAATAGGGACGGTTTAATGTTCCTTCTCTGGTTACATGCTCTGGCGTCATTTCTAACAACTCAACTGAAATATTTCAACATGAAAACATGTTTCCTAAAAGTAAGACCATAAGAGCTCTTTATAAACATAAATTGTACTTACTCGGATGCGGACGTTAAGAATAAAGGACTCTATTCCATAGTTGGTGCTAATGTCGCATCTCACTATGTAATCGTTACCACTAGAAGTAACGTCTGGCATCGATATTCCGATCAGGACACTATACTGGGGTGAAATTAGTTTACACCTTGCAGCTTGCGCAAGCTTACTGTACTTTACGCCTACTATACTTAACATGGGGAGCGCAATTTACCATCGTGACGTGAAACGAAGAATTCTATCGCCTCCTAATAGCTGGTGTTAAATGGTTCTACAAAAGTGAAATCATTCAACACGCTCAAACCCCCCTAAAAAGTAAAAACCCCATACTCCCCTCTCATCCCACGTTGGAAAGGGTGGCCTGATCTGCCGCTTCTTCTGGAGCAGAGTGAGACTGGGAACAAATAGTTCCTAGTCTCCCTCCGCGTTCACTATGCGGCCATGTGCGATCTTGCGAGAGCAAACTTTACTGCGGCATTACAACAGCCAGAGAGAGGGCAGAAAATGGAGTCCATAGGACCCAATATTCCCAATATTGCATCGGAGGAAAGGAATGGTACACTACCATATCCTATTCTCACAAGTTCTTCCTTTTAGTTTTCCCACATATGAAAAACATAAACAATGCACATATCATAGTATATTCCGTATACAATGTGAATATACAAGTCACTCGAATCGCATCTCACTCACATTTGGAGGAGCCCTAACCGGCTCGAGTGTCTTCTCTTGTGGGTTATTAATATGGCTTCCCAGCGGCCCTTATGCGGTGTGGTCTTCCAATCATTAGGTCCTAATAAGGCAGAAAGGACAGCATGGTGCAGACCCGCATAGAGAATGGATAAAAATCCCAAGATTGGAGGTACTCACATGATCTTGGACCTAAGCTCAGGTCCTAAGGTTCACTCGCTCAGAGGTTGTTTTACTGCGGGTACAACCTTCCAGGAAAACCCCTTCAATATTCAGGACGACAGCATATAAAAAAAAGGTGTTTATTTAAAACTCATAAAACAACAGAAATAAAAATATCGGCAAACGCGTTTCACCTAGGGGTCTTAGTTACCGTGGCTTCATCAGTGGCTAATGACATACAGATAAAAGGTGTTGCTGTAATTGCCATACACAGGCATTATGCAGCACATACAGATACAAGGTGTTGCTGTAATTGCCATACACAGGCATTATGCAGCACATACAGATACAAGGTGTTGCTGTAATTGCCATACACAGGCATTATGCAGCACATACAGATACAAGGTGTTGCTGTAATTGCCATACACAGTCATTATGCAGCACATACAGATACAAGGTGTTGCTGTAATTGCCATACACAGGCATTATGCAGCACATACAGATACAAGGTGTTTCTGTAATTGCCATACACAGGCATTATGCAGCACATACAGATACAAGGTGTTGCTGTAATTGCCATACACAGGCATTATGCAGCACATACAGATACAAGGTGTTGCTGTAATTGCCATACACAGGCATTATGCAGCACATACAGATACAAGGTATTGCTGTAATTCCCATACACAGGCATTATGCAGCACATACAGATACAAGGTGTTGCTGTAATTGCCATACACAGGCATTATGCAGCACATACAGATACAAGGTGTTGCTGTAATTGCCATACACAGGCATTATGCAGCACATACAGATACAAGGTATTGCTGTAATTCCCATACACAGGCATTATGCAGCACAAACAGATATTGCATTGCTAACAATCTCATTATGATCACTACAAACCCCCATAAGCAGGAGATCGCTCCATTTTATTATCTGTCTGCAGCACATTCACTGCTTCTGACACAAAGGCCATTTCTGCCTGTACTGTATATACTGATAATGCAGACTGCGTGTAAAATTGTGCTAGATGAGGGACGCCATCTAGAGCTTAGAACCTTTCATCCCTGCAGCATTTTTGTAAGGGATAAACCAATACGTGAAAAAATGAATGTTAATCAATGTTAAAAATGAGCAAATTTGCATTTAATTTTTTTTTTTAACAATTTCAGAATAACACTTTCATTGCAAAAGTTTGATTTTGACCCCTATATTTAGTTGTTAACTTCTCATTCCATGTTTCAAACACATTTTATGGAAATATTTTTTAACTTACAGTGCTTGGCAGTGAAGGGGTATCTGTGACTTTCTTTCCCTGTCGCTGATGCAGGCAGAGCGTTTGAAAAGAATGTTATTATCACCTCCCTTCTCTCCCTATACCTGAAAGCTCAAGGCAGGCAATGAGTTAATCCTCCGCCTGCATCAAGGCTGCAATCTGTTTGTTATTTGAAATGGATTTGAAGAGTCACTGGACCTCATCCGCTGTGATCTCAGTGATAATCCATTTGTATTTATTATCACTTGTGACTTCGGCACCGGAGCTATTAATTTCCCAGGTGTTGGCCCCGGTGATACATTGTGATGGGGTTTAGCGCATTTACAAATAATAGATACTACACGGGAGCTGGAAGAAAAAAATTAATGAAAAAAATGGATCGTCACAAAATGTGGATGAGTAATATTCTGATAAAATATCATCCATTCTTAATAGAAAATGACAGCTCTCTGCTCAGGAGGCCCCACTTTCTGTGTGGGTCATGTGAGCCAGCTCAGCACGAAGGTTAACTGAAGCCCTGGAGGAAAAAAACACTTTATTTTTGTATTAGTATTATGATTATTCCTATTCTAAAAGCTTATTATTTCATGAAATAATCACAAACTGCAGTGCTGGGAAAACATTGAGCCCACACAGATAAGTATCTATCTATCTATCTATCTATCTATCTAATTCCATATCTATCTATCTATCCATCTATATATATATATATACCTCCATATCTGTCTATCCAATTCCATATCTATTAATCCATCTCCATATCTATTAATCCATCTCCATATCTATTCATATATATCTATCCATCGCCATATCTATCTGTCTCCATATCTATCCATCTCCATATCTATCTATATCCATATCTATCTATATATCTATCCATCTCCATATCTATCTATCTATCTAATTCCATATCTATCTATCTATCTATATATATATATACCTCCATATCTATCTATCCATCTATATATATATATACCTCCATATCTGTCTATCCAATCCATATCTATTAATCCATCTCCATATCTATTAATCCATCTCCATATCTATTAATCCATCTCCATATCTATCTATATATCTATCTATCCATCTCCATATCTATCTATATATCTATCTATCCATCTCCATATCTATCCATCTCCATATCTATCCATCTCCATATCTATTCATATATATCTATCCATCTCCATATCTATCTGTCTCCATATCTATCCATCTCCATATCTATCTATATCCATATCTATCTATATATCTATCCATCTCCATATCTATCTATCTATCTAATTCCATATCTATCTATATATCTATCCATCTCCATATCTATCTATATATCTATATCTATCCATCTCCATATCTATCCATCTCCATATCTATTCATATATATCTATCCATCTCCATATCTATCTATCTATCTATCTAATTCCATATCTATCTATCTATCTATATATATATACCTCCATATCTATCTATCCATCTATATATATATATACCTCCATATCTGTCTATCCAATTCCATATCTATTAATCCATCTCCATATCTATTAATCCATCTCCATATCTATCTATATATCTATCTATCCATCTCCATATCTATCTATATATCTATCTATCCATCTCCATATCTATCCATCTCCATATCTATCCATCTCCATATCTATTCATATATATCTATCCATCTCCATATCTATCTGTCTCCATATCTATCCATCTCCATATCTATCTATATCCATATCTATCTATATATCTATCCATCTCCATATCTATCTATCTATCTATATCCATATCTATCTATATATCTATCCATCTCCATATCTATCTATATATCTATCCATCTCCATATCTATCTATATATCTATATCTATCCATCTCCATATCTATCCATCTCCATATCTATTCATATATATCTATCCATCTCCATATCTATCTGTCTCCATATCTATCCATCTCCATATCTATCTATATATCTATCCATCTCCATATCTATCTATATATCTATCCATCTCCATATCTATCTATATATCTATATCTATCCATCTCCATATCTATCCATCTCCATATCTATTCATATATATCTATCCATCTCCATATCTATCTGTCTCCATATCTATCCATCTCCATATCTATCTATATATCTATCCATCTCCATGTCTATCCATCTCCATATCTATCCATCTCCATATCTATTAATCTCCATATCTATCCATCTCCATATCTATCTATATATCTATCCATCTCCATATCTATCTATATATCTATCCATCTCCATGTCTATCCATCTCCATATCTATCCATCTCCATATCTATCTATCCATCTTCATATATATCTATATATCTATCCATCTCCATATCTATCTATATATATCCATCTCCATATCTATCTATATATCTATCCATCTCCATATATATCTATCCATCTCCATATCTATCTACAGTTGTATTCAAAATTATTCAACCCCCACTGAAATTGAGTGTTTTGGCCAGTTTGACATTGATTTTGATCATTCAGTCATCTTGCTTACAATTAAATCAAAGAGGCACGTGTAGGTCAGACAAATATAACATAACATTTATAATGAAATAACCACAAATGTCTTTTCTGTGCTCACATCATTATCAGTTTTATTCAACCCCCAAGTGACATTCAATCTTAGTACTTAGTACAACATCCTTTTACACTTATAACAGCTTTTAAACGTGAAGCATAGCTTGACACAAGTGTCTTGCAGCGATCTACGGGTTTCTTCGCCCATTCGTCATGGGCAAAAGCCTCCAGTTCAGTCACATTCTTAGGCTTGCGCACTGCAACTGCTTTCTTTAAGTCCCACCAGAGGTTCTCAATCGGATTTAAGTCAGGTGACTGCGATGGCCACTCCAAAATGTTCCAGCCTTTAATCTGCAACCATGCTCTAGTGGACTTGGAGGTATGCTTGGGATCATTGTCCTGTTGAAATGTCCAACGTCTCCCAAGCCTCAGGTTTGTGACGGACTGCATCACATTGTCATCCAATATCTCCTGGTACTGAAGCGAATTCATGGTACCTTGCACACGCTGAAGCTTCCCTGTACCTGCAGAAGCAAAACAGCCCCAAAGCATGATTGACCCCCCGTCATGCTTCACAGTAGGCAAGGTGTTCTTTTCTTCATAGGCCTTGTTCTTCCTCCTCCAAACATAGCGTTGATCCATGGGCCCAAACAGTTCTAATTTTGTTTCATCAGTCCACAGAACACTATCCCAAAACTTCTGTGGTTTGTCCACATGACTTTTGGCATACTGCAGTCGACTCTTCTTATTCTTTGGAGACAGCAAGGGGGTGCGCCTGGGAGTTCTGGCATGGAGGCCTTCATTACGCAGTGTGCGCCGTATTGTCTGAGCTGAAACTTCAGTACCCACATCTGACAAATCTTTTCTCAGTTGCTCAGCAGTCACACGGGGTCTTTTCTCCACTCTACGCTTCAGGTAGCGCACAGCAGTCGAAGTCAGCATCTTCTTTCTGCCACGACCAGGTAGCGTTTCAACAGTACCCTTTGCCTTGAATTTGCGAATGATGCTTCCTATGGTCTCTCTTGGTATGTTTAACATCTTTGCAATCTTCTTATAGCCATTGCCCTTCCTGTGAAGAGTAATCACCTCTTCTCTTGTCTTCCTGGACCATTCTCTTGACTTCACCATGTTTGTAACCACACCAGTAAATGTCTAGAAGGAGCTGAGTATCACAGTCATTTTAAAGCTGCCTAATTGGTGCTTATTATGCTTTATTGCTGCTCCGTGACATCCACAGGTGTTTTCAATACCTGATTGAAAACACTTGAATGAACCTCTGTTCTTCAGAGTGGTAGTCTTTAAGGGGTTGAATAATTGTGTCAATGAAGAATTCACAAAAGAAACATTTACTACTGTATTACAAAACCAATTGATGCCATTTTAGTTGCATATGGTTCTTTAAAAAGTCCTTGTAGGATTTCATTCTGAATACAATTACAAATGTACACTAAATTCCCTAAAACACTTTACAGCATTGGGGGTTGAATAATTTTGAACACAACTGTATATATCTATCCATCTCCATGTCTATCCATCTCCATATCTATCCATCTCCATATCTATCCATCTTCATATCTATCTATAGGTATATCCATCTCCATATCTATCCATCTCCATATCTATCTATAGATATATCCATCTCCATATCTATCCATCTCCATATCTATCCATCTCATATATATCCATCTCCATATCTATCTATAGATATATCCATCTCCATATCTATCTATATATATATATCATCTCCATATCTATCTATATATCTCTATCCATCTCCATATCTATCTATATATCTATCCATCTCCATATCTATCCATCTCCATATCTATACATCTCCATATATCTATATCTATCCATCTCCATATCTATCTATATATATATATCTATCTCCATATCTATCTATATATCTATCCATCTCCATATCTATCTATATATCTATCCATCTCCATATCTATCCATCTCCATATCTATACATCTCCATATATCTATATCTATCCATCTCCATATCTATCTATATATATATATCTATCTCCATATCTATCTATATATCTATCCATCTCCATATCTATCTATAGATATATCCATCTCCATATCTATCTATCTATATATCTCTATCCATCTCCATATCTATCTATATATCTATCCATCTCCATATCTATCCATCTCCATATCTATCCATCTCCATATCTATCCATCTCCATATATATCTATATCTATCCATCTCCATATCTATCTATATATATATATATATATCCATCTCCATATCTATCTATATATCTATCCATCTCCATATCTATCTATATATCTATCCATCTCCATATCTATCTATATATATATCTATCCATCTCCATATCTATCCATCTCCATATCTATCCATCTCCATATCTATCTATATATATATCCATCTCCATATCTATCCATCTCCATATCTATCCATCTCCATATCTATTCATCTCCATATATATCTATATCTATCCATCTCCATATATATCTATATATATATATCCATCTCCATATCTATCTATATATCTATCCATCTCCATATCTATCCATCTCCATATCTATCCATTTCCATATCTATATATCTATCCATCTCCATATATATCTATATCTATCCATCTCCATATCTATCTATATATATATATCCATCTCCATATCTATCTATATATCTATCCATCTCCATATCTATCCATCTCCATATCTATCCATCTCCATATCTATATATCTATCCATCTCCATATCTATCTATCCATCTCCATATATATCCATCTCATATATATCTATATCTATCCATCTCCATATCTATCTATATATATATATATATCCATCTCTATATCTATCTATATATCTATCCATCTCCATATCTATCCATCTCCATATCTATATATCTATCCATCTCCATATCTATCTATCCATCTCCATATATATCCATCTCATATATATCTATATCTATCCATCTCCATATCTATCTATATATATATATATATCCATCTCCATATCTATCTATATATCTATCCATCTCCATATCTATCCATCTCCATATCTATCCATCTCCATATCTATCTATATATATATATATATATCCATCTCCATATCTATCTATATATCTATCATCTCCATATCTATCCATCTCCATATCTATCCATCTCCATATCTATCTATATATATATATATATATATCATCTCCATATCTATCTATCCATCTCCATATCTATCCATCTCCATATCTATCTATATATATCTATCCATCTCCATATCTATCTATATATATCTATCCATCTCCATATCTATCATCTCCATATCTATCTATATATCTATCCATCTCCATATCTATCATCTCCATATCTATCTATATATCTATCCATCTCCATATCTATCTATCTATATATATCTATCCATCTCCATATCTATCTATATATATCTATCCATCTCCATATCTATCATCTCCATATCTATCTATATATCTATCCATCTCCATATCTATCTATATATCTATCCATCTCCATATCTATCTATATATCTATATCTATCCATCTCCATATCTATCTATATATCTATATCTATCCATCTCCATATCTATCTATCTATATATCTATATCTATCCATCTCCATATCTTTCTATATAGCTATCCATCTCCATATCTATCCATCTCCATATATATCTATATATCTATCCATCTCCATATCTATTCATATATCTATCCATCTCCATATCTATCCATCTCCATATCTATCCATCTCCATATCTATACATCTCCATATCTATCTATATATCTATCCATCTCCATATCTATACATCTCCATATCTATACATCTCCATATATCTATATCTATCCATCTCATATCTATCTATATATATCCATCTCCATATCTATCTATATATCTATCCATCTCCATATCTATCTATATATCTATCCATCTCCATATCTATCTATATATCTATCCATCTCCATATCTATCTATATATCTATCCATCTCCATATCTATCTATATATCTATCCATCTCCATATCTATCAATCAAACTCAGCTCCCCACTACCTGTCCTCACTAATCACCAAATACACCCCAGCCCGCTCCCTAAGGTCAAACAGTGACCTGCGCCTAGCTTCTCCCCGCATCACCTCTTCCCATGATAGACTGCAGGATTTCTCATGCACAGCTCCCATCCTCTGGAACGCTCTCCCTCGTACTGTCAGACTTTCCCCTAGTTTCCCTTCCTTCAAACGCTCCCTTAATACATTCCTATTCAGGCAAACCTACCACCCGACTCACTGATACACCTCGCTGCCCCAACGAGTCCATCACTCTCACCTTGCAGTCCATCACTCTCACCTTGCAGTGGGTGTATGCATGTGCTGTGTTATTTGTGTATGTATGAGCTGTGTGTGTATGTGCTGTGTGATGTATGTATGTATATGTGCTGTTGCCGTATGTGCACATGTGTGTGTATGTGTATGTGTATATGCTGTGTGCATGTGTATACGCTGTGTGTGTGTATGTGTATACGCTGTGTGTGTATGTGTATACGCTGTGTGTGTATGTGTATACGCTGTGTATGTGTATGTGTGTATGTGTATGTGTGTGTGTATGTGTGTGTATATGCTGTGTGTGTGTCTGTATGTGTATACGCTGTGTGTGTATGTGTATACGCTGTGTATGTGTATGTGTGTATGTGTATGTGTGTGTGTATGTGTGTGTATATGCTGTGTGTGTGTCTGTATGTGTATACGCTGTGTGTGTATGTGTATACGCTGTGTGTGTATGTTTATACGCTGTGTGTGTGTATGTGTATACGCTGTGTGTGTATGTGTATACGCTGTGTGTGTATGTGTATATGCTGTGTGTGTATGTGTATACGCTGTGTGTGTGTATGTGTATATGCTGTGTGTGTATGTGTATGTGTGTGTATATGCTGTTTGTATGTGTATATGCTGTGTGTGTGTATACGCTGTGTGTGTGTATACGCTGTATGTATGTGTATACGATGTGTGTGTATACGCTGTGTGTGTATGTGTATACACTGTGTGTGTGTATGTGGCTGTGTGTGTATGTGTGTGTATACGCTGTGTGTGTGTGTGTATGTGTATACGCTGTGTGTATGTGTTACGATGTGTGTGTATACGCTGTGTGTGTGTATGTGGCTGTGTGTGTATGTGTATGTGTGTGTATACGCTGTGTGTGTGTATGTGTATGTGTGTGTATATGCTGTGTGTATGTGTATACGCTGTGTGTGTATGTGTATACGCTGTGTGTGTATGTGTATACACTGTGTGTGTGTATGTGACTGTGTGTGTATGTGGCTGTGTGTGTATGTGTGTGTATGTGTATACGCTGTGTGTGTATGTGTATACGATGTGTGTGTATGTGTATACGCTGTGTGTGTATGTGTATACACTGTGTGTGTATGTGTATACGATGTGTGTGTATGTGTATACGCTGTGTGTGTATGTGTATACGCTGTGTGTGTATGTGTATACACTGTGTGTGTGTATGTGGCTGTGCGTGTATGTGTGTGTATACGCTGTGTGTGTGTGTGTATACGCTGTGTGTGTGTGTGTGTGTATGTGTGTGTGTATACGCTGTGTGTGTGTGTATATTTATGCTGTGTATGTGCTGTTGTTTGTCATTATTATTATTTATTGTCATTATTATCACTATTGCTGGACCTTCTCACCAAACTAGTTTGCATTTATTTCCTTAGGAATTCTTTAATCCTGTTTTGGTTTAGTTATATTTCTTTCTTTTTCCTGTCTTTTATAAAGGCATTCCCAATATGTGTCCTCGTTGACATCAAATTTGAAAACAATTTTAGAAAGACATCGGGCCATATTACATTCTCTGCGCAAATGCACTCTCGCAGCGCAATTTTTTTGTCGCGCATTGTCCAGCGTTATCGCGCGACAATTAACGTGATATTCGGATCCGAACGCATTTTCTCATCCGTCAAAAAATAACGTTAGTAAAAAGAACGCGCAAAACGAAGTGTAATACGCGCGCAGTAACGTTGTGCATGTAAATCTGTTTTTTTTCGCGAGATTCAGCCAATCAGAAATAAGAACCCTAATTGACAGCAATTCACCTTAATTGACTCGCTAACGTTTTTGCGCCTGTCAAAATAAATCTGAGAATACCTGCTGAAGCAATAAAAAAAATATGCACGAATTCACAATTTTTTTGGTTTGGGTATGTGTAGAATGTGTAACTATACTGTGCTGTATTTTTTTTTTCGTGCTGGTGTATTTTCTTCCGGCCAGAACGTTCAGATTTGCAGTTAACACCAGGTTTTCAAAAACGTTAAAATTATTCGCGCAAACGTCGTTCGTAGGAAGTTGCGCATCTATTGAAATACCATCCGCATAATGCATTTGCGCTCACAATGTTAAGTATAGGACGCGCACAGTTCATCACGCTTGCGCAAGTCCATCCGCGTTAAACGATAACGTGCATTGTTTGCGCGAACGTTGAAATACGACGTTCTGCGCAAATGGTTTTGTCCTTGCGCAAATGCGCATTTGCGTGCGCGCAAAACCAATGCGCGAGGAATGTAATAGGGGCGGTTGAGTTCAGCCCACCCAAAGCTTGCCCACGGGTCAATAACCTTGGCGCACCAGATGTTTTGGATCTACATTTTCCATGAGGTCTAGACAATAGAATGGGTACCTGAGCATCATGGGAGATGTAGATCAAAATATGTGGAGGGCCAAGGATGCTGGCCCCTGACCTAAACGTATCAAAAAAATGTGCAACAATACCTTCACTGCTGAGCCATTTCACGTCTTAAAAAAACACGTTTTTCCTTTTTTATTATTATTTTTATTATTTTTGTCTTTACATTAAACATGGTCATGCTGCGGCCTTTCTAATGATACCAAACATGACCCTGTTAGCTGCCAACAGACGGGAGATATCGGGGTATCTTTCCTTAGGAGTCAATGAGGACGTTCCCCACACGTCCTCAGCAGTGAAAGGGTTAAGCTGCAGTCATTGTTTCTCCCTTATGATAGGGATGCATTGGGTAATTGCTTACAATATCTTATGGAAAATCTGACCCTGTGTGCCACCATGTTGTAGAGCCGTGGTCCCCAACCCTAGTCCTCAGGTCCCTCTAAAAGGCCAGATCCCCTTGGGGAAATCCTGCAATCACTGAGCAGCAAATCATATCACCTGTGCTGTGCTTTAGATATCCTGCAAACCTGACCTGTGAGAAGGACCTGAGGACCTGAGTTGGAAACCACTGCACTAGTGCTATTACTTCTCTGATGCAGATACAAAAAAAATACATATTTTTTTCTGATAGAAGGAAAATTAGAGTTTCGGAATGATTGTGATTGGGCTATTTTGGTCCAAAATCCATAATGACCTAGATTCCCCCCAATTCCCATCTGAGTGAAAAGCCCAAAACTTGTATTTTATTTGATTCAGTACTTCTCACAACTTCACCTTCTAAAGCATAAATGTAATTTACACCGCGATCCTGCCGTACCTTGACTTTTAGCATCTACAGAGGTTCTTGTTAAAAATGGAAAAAGGTGCTAATCACCATCACACATTTACACCAGTTTAATTAATCTCAGGGTGATGAAACGCGATCGGCAAAGAAGAGCAGACATCGCACCTCCACGGTGACTGACACGCAGCAAACGCTGCAGGCGTCTTAGATGATACTTTTGAAAGGCACGTTGATATCTTATTATTGCGTCCATTTGTTCGAGAGGAAAGCGGGGTTGGTTGTACCTCTATTTTACACCACAGGTGTTCATACCGAGCCAGTGTCTATTCACAGGTTCTGGGCCATGTGAGTTAATCCCTACATTCATATTATCTCTCTGTGGAAAAGACAGTATTATGCTATGATTTGTTTCGTTGTATCTTTCATGCAAATATACCTGCCAGAATCCATTTGGATTGGACGGCGTCATCCCTGAAGGGACCCAACTCCAGAGTATTGAGTCTTAACTCTGTAGGCTCAGATCCACGTGAGTGGCTACTCGTTATATGCATCATATGAATAATTGTACCTACTTGTTGCGCTATGTTTCTTTTTTTCTTTCCATTCATGTACAACATGAGAACTGGTATTCTGCCTAATTAAGGTCGCATATCGCCAACGAAAAGGGTAAAATTGGTGTGTTTGCACTGTGCTGAGGTGTCTTGATATTCCCGACACGTGCACCTTGTTGTTCTACACATCTTTTGGGCTATTAAGGCGCTTTCCTAATTGTATTGAGCACAGTGTCTTGGGCTTGCCCTGGCAGAGTCACAACCCTAACATGGTGTATAACAGTCCTTAAAATAACTGGGTTAACACTGGGGAAAAACATGCTAAGCCAAAACCAAAAAACAGTCATGGTCAGGATTACAGAGATACGGACACACAGCAACACAAGCTGAGACAGGATAGCAGAGAGAAACATGGTCAAAAACTGGCCAGGTTTGGTACAGAATGAACGAAAGTAATGAGACAGAGGACCAATGAGGAACTAGGAAGGGGCAGAAGAACATTAGTGATGGGAAATAGGACAGATGGACAGATGGACAGGGAAGGAAATGGAGTAGAGAAACAATAAGGGGATGCCACTGAGGCTCAAGTGGGAAGAGAAATCTGGAATTACGTCAGAAACCAGCGTCATGTTGCGTTAAAAAGCAATGCTCAGAATGACGCATGAGCGGCAATAAACGATGTCAGCAAGGAGCGCCTGGCATCAAACAGAATGCAACAGGACCACACGGGAGACTCCAACATTGCCAGCACCAAAAAACAACACACAGAGTTATAAGTTAGTGGTGGGGAGGTTGGACTGATGCTGGACTCCCGTGAGTCATAACACACTACAAGGGGGAGTGGGGCTGGAAGCCAAGGAGAGCAGACACCATTCAACTGAGCTCCAGGCAATGACACTGATTTTGGGGTGATTGTGACTGTCCTGATGTCCTAAAATCGTCACACTCTCCTCGGACACCCTTCTGACTGCTGTGGATCATATTACCTGCGACACGGCGACGTGAATCTGAGGTTTTTGCTCTCTCGGCCTGCTACTACCGGCAGCCATTTTGAGGCCCTGCCCTGATCGCTGGCTTTTACACTGCAGCGGACTCATCATGGGTAAGAAATCCCAGAAACCGAACACTACGGAGGAGAGTGGAATCCCAGATATTAGGATCTCACTAGGAGTGAGGGGTGGTGGAGAAGAGGGCGGCTGTCATGAGAGGACCCTGTCCCGCTCTGGCTCCCCCGGGACTTCTACTCGTCCTCCATCCCGGGAAACACACGTGGGTGCAACGCTTCCGCAGACCCAGACGCTCACCCTCACTGACTTGCAGAAGGTGATGGATGACTTCAGAGGCCTCTGGCGCAGGGACCTGTGGGAACTGAGCTCGGCGCTGGAATCCCTGCAGACTTGACTTGTTGTGGTGGAGGTCCGTTCTCAGGAGACGACGGTGGCGTTGGCTGACACGGATGCCAGAGTTGCTGATTTGCAGACGCAGGTCACCCATCTTCATTCTGCGGTGATAGCCTTGGAGTCCCGACATTGCCGCCAGAACATCCGTCTCCGTGGGATCCCGGAGTCTGTCGACGCAGGGCACCTCTTGGGTTACCTTCGTGGCCTGGTGACTCACCTTCTTCCACTTGCTGATCCCTCGTCGGCCTCTTGCTTGGTCTCAGCCCTGCATGTCCAGAGGGCGGCCACTGCACCGGTAGGGGCACCTCGAGATGTCATCCTGGTTGTCAGGGATATGGATCTTCGCACCCGGATCCTTGCTGCGGCTGGTCCTACATATAAGGTCAATTACGCTTATGCCTACATCAATCTTTATCGGGATTTACCGTTCTTGGCACTGGCAGCCCGAAGAAGCCTCCGGGACGTCACCTCCGTACTCCGAGATCGCGGGATCCGCTACCGCTGGGGGACCACGGGTTCCTTGATTGTGACTCACGAGGGCAAGACCTTTACGGCGATGGCACTGGAAGAGGCACGGGCCATTATCACTGCTTTGGGACTGCCCTTAGGGAATCGCCCGGTTTTCTGCAGGATCCTGGTTGTCCTACTCTTACCCTGGATAATGGCTGAGCTGGTTGGCGACGCTTTCGGATTCCTGGCTGATGTCACCTTCCCCGCAGGGCCTTTTCCTTAATCCCCCTCCAGATGTGTTTCACCCTTTGCTGACAACCCCACTCTCACCGTTATCTGAGTTTGTACCCCCACACCTGATGTTATGCCCTGCTTACACCCCACCCTTTCAACCTTGAGACTCTGTCGGAGACGGTTCCTGTTTCTCGGACTCTCTGCTGAGGCTTTTGATTCCCCCCTTTTTCTTCTTAATTGTTTGTGTTTGTCAGAGTGGAAGTGTAGACCTACTTGCCGACGATTGGGATTTATGGGTTGTCTGCTGGAGCATCAGGATTACCTTCCCTCCACCACCCCCTTTTTTTTTTCCTTTATGGGACATTGGGTAGTAACCAGGGCGAGCCGGTAGGGTGGCAACCTAGGCTCTGGCCATCCTCTTGACCCCAGGCCTCCCAGCCATGTGGCCTATTTCATGGCCCCCGCCCTCCTATGGGATGTCAGGGTGAGCCGGGAATACCACGACTTCATGGGCTGTCCTTTAGCCCCCCTTTTTTTTCTCCTTTTAATTTTTTCCTGATGCCCCACTATCGGACTACACTGCGCTCTTTGTTTTTCAGATTTTTCCCACTCGAGTTGTCCTGTTTCACTCGCCCCTTTTTACCCTTTTCACATTTTGAGGTATTTCTTTGTATTTGGCATTGTCCGGCTCTACGTGGCCGTTGATGTTTTTATGCTGTTGTTCTGCTTTCATAAGAATAAAAAATTATAATACAAAAAAAACACACTACAAGGACGCTGTATAGATTTCCCATGAAAAACCTTTAACTTTAGGGGTTCATGTAGATAGGAGAACCTCTAAGTGAACAGAAAGATCAGGAGGATTAGAAACATCAGGAGACCCTCCTAGGGCATTATAATAATCTCTCACCCACTCAGTACAGACAGTTGTGCTTGGTAATCAACAAGGCCCAATATACAGTACGATAGAGGGCATTGGAGCTGCAGCCCCTGAAAAAGAAAGAAAAGTTATCTGTGTCAGCGACATGGCACTTTCATGGAAGGCACAATGGAAGAGGACAGAGATGTCTAAGAGGTACAATGGGAAAGGGGATAGAGCAGATGACTGGTGGGACGGGAAATGGGGAACACTGGATGAGAAAGATGGGTCAGAGGAACAATGAGGAAACAGGATGGGGCAAAGGAACAGTGGTGATGGGTGATGGGAAAGGTGGAGAGTTGGGAATGAAAGTAGAGAAAGTAGAAACATAGAAAAATGTCGGCAGATAAGAACCTTTCGGCCCATCTAGTCTGCCCAATTACATGGATACTTTACCTGGATTTATCTTTTGTTTAGGATAGCCTTATGCCTATCCCATGCCTGCTTAAATTCAATTACTGTTTTGGCCTCTACCACTTCTACTGGAAGACTGTTCCATGTATCCACCACCCTCTCAGTAAAATAATGCTTCCTGATGTTACTTTTAAACCTTTGCCCCTCTAATCTAAGACTATGTCCTCTTGTTTTGCTACTTTGTTTCCTTTTAAATATACTCCCTTCCTCTACCTTGTGGATTCCCTTTAAGTATTTAAATGTTTCTATCATATCTCCTCTGTCTCGTCTTTTTTCCAAGCTGTACATGTTTCTGACAAGATTCTCAGACTTCTCTTCTCAACTGTATCTTTGTGCTGTCCCACATTGTTTCTCTTTGCATCAAAAAACAAACTATATCTTTGTGCTGTCCCACATTGTTTCTCTTTGCATCAAAAAACAAACATTCGAAATGACACACAAACGTCAATAAATGACACCAACGAGGAGCGGTCGGGTCAAACATAATGCAGAAGAGCCACATGGGAGATGCCAACAGGGCCAGCCCCAAAAAACGACCCAAGGAGGCACTAGTGTCAAGGCCTGACTAATGTGATCCTAACGCTAATTGTTAAACATAGGGAAAGCAAAGTAGAGTAAGCTTGCGCTAAAAAGTGATAATACTCATACGTTAACAGGTTTTTAACCCATTAGCGATCGGGAGGTGATACAGGCGGCACTCTGTCACCTCAATTAACCTAGCGCTTATGCTCATTTATGTGAGCGCTAGCATTAAGGAGGTGATAGGACCCAAAATGTTTAGCTTTAAGCCAAAGAGGTCCATAATCACATTGGTCATGGTCAAAAGGTGTGTTGCCCCTCCTTGCGGACACATCCTGTTACATAAACCCAGCTTCATGACGTGGTGAAGGTACGTTCACTTCTAATCTGGACTTGAGTCACGTAAACTAGAATATCATGTTATTACTGCTGTTTGTTGGTACCACTCCAGTATCTTGATGTTCTTTGTAAATAGATATATCTGCTTTACGCAGCTTGAGAACAGGGCATAATGTCCTCCGTTTACAAACGTTTCTTATGTCTTTTACTCCTCTTTTTTGCATCCTATAATACACTCTGATGTTTTTCTTTTGTATGCTGTTATTAGGCTTGTGCACCGATTTTTTTTTCGGTTCGATTCGGTTCGATTTGTTTGGATGTTTAAACTTTTCGATTCGGCTCGTTTCGACCTATTTCTGTTTCGATTCGGTTCGGTTAGTTTTTCGTGTACATTTTTTTCGGAATATCGACCATTTTTCGTATTTTCGTGTGACTTTGCTCATTTTTTGTATCGACTTTTCGGAAATTTCGGAAATTTCCGTTTTTTCGGAACGTCTGTTCTCCTCGTTTCAAAGTGTCTACGATAATTCTGGCGATTCTATCGTGTTTTTTTTTATTAAATAAAGATCCTTTTTTTCTTATGAATAATTGAATATACATTTCACAACTTTATTTAATCATATTAAAATGGTATGAAAGCCAAGGAACAAAAAAAAATGAACAAAACGATTTAAAAAACGCTAAACTGACCCGAATGCCACAAGAAACAAGTGATACGCATTTACAAATACAAAATTTACAGAATCAGCGATATAACCGATAATAGTTAAATATACGATGTTCAGAATTACCGAAATGGAACCGAAATCACGAATGGAACCGAAATCATGAATAGAGCAAAAATAAATTTCGATTTGACACATTTCAAGTCCATTCGAAAAATCCGAAATTTTTTCGTTTCGGCTCGGAAAACTTTTCGGATCTATCGGTTTTCGGGTCTGATCCGATTCGGAAATTCGGCCGAATCCGAAAACACGAATCGGGAAATTTCGTGAAAATTCCGAAATTCCGAAACCCGAAACGCACATCCCTAGCTGTTATTATGAAAACAATAAAAAAAAATTAACACAGGAATATCTTACTAAGCAATAACAGCTGGCATTGATCTTTGTGCGCAACCAAATATTGATTGTATAATCAGTTATTGGAGTCAAAATATTGTGGCAGGTTCAATTAAAACAATAACATCTGGTAACCCAAATTGCTAAAAGAAACAAGTGTCGCGGTTTTCCAGCGCTACATAGTATGATATGATATTACCATTCCCTTAACTAAACAAAGCACACTTTTTCAGTTTTGTTACTTTTGGCCTATATACTATTTTTTTGTTATTAACCCCTTCACTACCGAGATCGAGATATCTCAGGCTTCAAAGGCACCATTTGGTGCCCCGATATCGAGATATCTCATTCTACAGCTCTGCAGCCCAAAAGTAAATTAATTTCTTTTGCTTTTGGGTTGCAGAAGGTGCCCCCAAAGTTTTAGCCCTTTGGGCATAATGCCCAAAGAGTTAAAATTGTGTAAAATTGGCTGACTGGATGTCCTGACATCGGACCGATACATTTGTAGCCCGTGGTTCACTGCAACAAATGTAACTCAGTTTGGGCAGTAGAAGGCACCATATACTGGCCAAATAGCTTAGTGCAGTAAAAAAAATCATTGGGAGTATTTTTACATATTTCCTACAGTATATTTATTTGAAAATGATTTTCCAAAAAAACACTGGTTCCTGACAATGTTTTTTTGGAAAATTATTGGTATTGAAGGGGTTAAAACCACATTTTAACCCCTTAGTGTTGTTCAGATGTATGCAGTCCTGAAAAAAGATGAGCATCAAAGCATGCAACGCCTCTTAGATGTAGAATTAACCCCTTCAACGTATTTTCCAAAAAAAGAAACACTGTCAGGAATCAGTGGATTTTGGGAAATTCATATTTGATTAATCGTACAGTAAGAAATATTTTGGAATATTCTCAATGTATTCCTTACTGTAATAACCTATTTGGCAGGGGGATGTCTCCACCTGCTGGCCAAATGGAGTTACTGTAGCTCTGGTCTCCGTGCAGGATCAGCTGGGGAGAGGTCACTCAGACACATTCCCAGCTGGCTTTTAAAAAGCGTTAGCACCTCGGGCGTCACGCCCAGGGTGCTAAAATGTTAGGGGCATGTTCTGGGGTCCAAATGCAAATTAATTTCAGAATAAACTAAAGTCTTTTGCATTGCTCCTTTGGAACATCATATCGGCTATACTCATTATCAGGGCACTAGGAGGTGCCTTGCAGATCGAGAATAGTCGATCTTGGTAGTGAAGGGGTTAACCTTGCTCGCACCAATGTGATCCAGGCATCAAATGATACCGTGAATCCCCTCTATCTGCTTGGACCAGTTGTAGCAGGCTAATGCTGATAGGCTGTAATAGACATCTGCATTTTGCTTCGTCCGAATTCGAATTCGTCCAAAAATCCACCATTTTCTGTTTTCGGAAGCATCTCTGAAAACAATACTCGGCCGTCCGAAATTCTGAATTGGCCTGAAAGAATGAACCGATAACGATCCGATATCCGAAATGATCCAAAATGATCTAAATATCCGAAAGGAAAAAAAAAAAATCTTTGCAATTCAAGACAAAGCAATGGGTTAATGGGCATTGGGCATCTCACAGGGCACAGCGTATGTCTCAGCAAAGGGTTAATGGGCATTGGGCATCTCACAGCACACAGAGTATGTCTCAGCAAAGGGTTAATGGGCATTGGGCATCTCACAGGGCACAGCGTATGTCTCAGCAAAGGGTTAATGGGCATTGGGCATCTCACAGGGCACAGCGTATCTCCCAGCAAATGGTTAATGGGGGCATCTCACAGGGCACAGCGTATGTCCCAGCAAAGGGTTAATGGGGGCATCTCACAGGGTCCCGTGTATTTTTTTTTCTTTTTTACAGTTACTTTTTGTTTTTAGTCCTTATAAAATGGAAAACAAATCGATCCGAAATTTCGAATCGGTCCAAAATAGCGAATCGATAACGATCCGAAATCATCCGAAATGAAAGGGAAATCGATTCGAAATGACCCAAACGAAATTTCATGGAATTGAGAAAATATCCGAGACGATCCGAAATGAAAAATACCGCAGTGCACATGTCTAGGCTGTAACATGTGCTTAAAGTGAATGCTTGTCACAGTCATTTAGATTGCATTATTGCATACTGGAATGCGACCATCCACTCCGGTGATGTCATCAAGGCATCACCAGCTGCCAAAGACACGAGGGGAGTATCTGAGGCGCCTTATGCATTTCTTTGATGGTGCTAAACCTGAATCCTTGCTTTGGGAATTTAGTATCATTATAAGGATGATCAATATTTAGATATTAATATTTTAAAGTAATTTTTTGTTATAATATTCATAAAAAATAAAATACTACAAGTCTGCATACATTACTCCATGCCTGGAAGCCTGCTGATTGACTCGGCAGCTATTCATAGTCAGGGGGTTTGATAACGTTGTTACATCTATATATTCTGTACTTGGGAGAAGAACACAGAGGATAATTACTCTGCTCCTGCAAGCAGTCAGTGCTAGAGAAAGCCTTGTGGCTCTCTTTAGTTTTTCAATTTAATTCTATATCAACAGGATTTCAACCTTCACTTTTGGTGTGATTTTTGAGGATATCACGTTTTAACACAGACGAAGACACCTTGGGAGAACTGTCACTCGCGTCATCCATTAGGGATTCGTCTTCAAACATTGCGGCAGAGAAAGTGGAAATTTGTGATTCACAAATCCCACCATCTGTCCTTTGTGTTTTAAAGCCGTTCTCCATGTAAAGGAGGAGTGACTGCTTTTACTGTTTATAGGTTTTATATCTAGTAGGATGTTTAACTCTTTCACTGCCAAATATGCGTCCATTCAATTTGCATTGTAATAGAACGGAAAAGGAAAAGTTAGTGTAAAAAAAAAACAATTTGCAAATATTTTTAATGCAAGATTAATGTGCTGCCTGAGAAAAACACAATTTTCTCACTCCTGTCACCCCGTAATACTGTAAAGAAGCTACAAGGAGCAGCCCCACCCTCACTGTAACAAAAAGCTCAAACACTATGCTGCTGCATTACAACAGCCAGAGAGAAGGCAGAATACAGGGAGAGCCAGCGCTGGACTGGGACAAAAAATTGGCCCTGGACTTCGTCCATGAGAATGGCCCACTCTGATTATGCAAACCGCAGCACCGGATTAAGATCTCTATGGGCGGAGCTAAGGATTTGTTTGTATTTTAAGGCATTTAATGAAATGAAACTATATTTTATATTATTTTAAATTGGGTGCAAGTACTGTGCTTTAGGTTTCCCTGCATTTCGTTGCTCTTCGGTGATTCCAAGTACAGGTGCCGGACTCTGGAGTCAGTGCAGCCCCAACTCCTCATGGTCTCGTGGGGGTAGGGTTGCCAGCCTTTTCTTCAAGCAAAACCCGAGGACTCTAGTGTTGGGCGGCAATTTTTTTACTGTATGTGTGGCAAAGTGGCAAGGAAAATTGGCAGTGGAATGTATGGCAGAGTGGTATTACATATCAGACTCAGACTGGTATTATGGCACACCAGTATGCATGGCAGAATGGTAATGTTGCACACTGGTATGCACGGCAGACATGTATTACAGTACACTGTTAATGTTGCAGACTGATATTATGGCACACTGGTGTTATGGCACACTGGTATGCATGGCAGACAGGTATTATGGCAGACTGATAAAATGGCAGACTGGTAAAATGGCAGACTGGTATAATGGCAGACTGGTATTATGGCACACTGGTGTTATGGCACAATGGTATGCATGGCATACTGGTAATATGGCAAACTGGTGTATGGCACACTGGTGATATGGCACACTGGTAATATGGCACACTGGTGTTATGGAACACTGGTAATATGGCAAACTGGTAATATGGCACACTGGTATTATGGCAGACAGGTAATATGGCAGACTGGTAATATGGCACACTGGTATTATGGCAGACAGGTAATATGGCAGACTGGTAATATGGCACAATGGTATTTTGGCCCACTGCACTGGTAATATGGCACACTGGTATTATGGCACACTGATAATAAGGCAAACTGGTAATATGGCACACTGGTGTTATGGAACACTGGTAATATGGCACAGGAGGATTGGGGAGAGAGAGGTGGAGATGGGCATGAGAGGAATGGATGGGGAGAGAGAGAGGGATAGATGAATATACAGAGAGAGGCAGATAAACAGATAAGTAAAGTGACAGATGGAGCAGACACAGATCCCCTTATACTTACCAGCAGGCTCTGTCTCTGCAAGCTACCTCTGCCTCCCTCTGGCCTCCATGCTGCCCAGCACCTGCTTCCTTCCCTTCATGCTCTGTTCCCTCCATCTGAAAGTCTGCGCCACACTTCCGGTTTAAGACTGTAAGCTCCTATGAGCAGGGCCCTCTACACCTCTTGTTTCCATCTTATGTCCTTTTATATGTATTTTTTCCCTTTGGTTATTGTAAAGCGCTGCGGAAACTGTTGGTGCTATATAAATGACAATAATAATAATAACTCACTATTTGGGTGCCGCCTGCTGACATCACCGGTGCATTGCATGCTGGGAGATGTAGTTTGAGACTGGTTTTCTGCAATCTGCAGAAACCCAGAATAGAACTACATCACCATCATGCAATGCTCTGGTGATACCAGCAGGCAGCGCCCAGACAGTAAGTTAGTCCGGAGGTTTGTCTCAGTGTGGTCACTGCACCGGCTTCCCAGAGATGCTGGCGCAGCGATGCTGATACAGGACAGTCAAACCTTACTCACAGTGGGCTGGCCGGCTGCCTGACTAAGCCGGCCTGCAGCCTGGGGCTTGCCTAACTGAGCCCCAGACGGCTGGTCGATCTAGGCAGGCCCAGTCAGGCAGCCGGCCCACTGAGCCATCGGCCCACCGGGATCCTCCCGGTAGTCCCGTTGGCCAGTACATGCCTGGGGAGAACTGTGGGGTCACTCGCTGCTGTACAGGGATAAGATTCATGCAGTTATAATGACTGAATGTAATTGCCATACACAGGCATTATGCAGCACATACAGATACAAGGTGTTGCTGTAATTGCCATACACAGGCATCATGCAGCACATACAGATACAAGGTGTTGCTGTAATTGCCATACACAGGCATTATGCAGCACATACAGATACAAGGTGTTGCTGTAATGTCCATACACAGGCATTATGCAGCACATACAGATATTGCATTGCTAATAATCTCATTATGATCACTACAAACCCCCATAAGCAGGAGATCTCACCATTTTATTATCTGTCTACATCACATTTACTGGCCATTTCTGCCTGTATGTTGATAATGCAGACCCCGTGTGACATTGTGCAAGATAAGGGACAACCTTTAATCCCAGCAAGGCAGCTTCCAAAAAATGCCAATAGAATATAAAAATAATATCTATATGTGGGGCATAATGCCTGTGTATGTCAATTACAGTAACACCTTGTATCTGTATGCGCTGCATAATGCCTGTGTATGGCAATTACAGCAACACCTTGTATCTGTATGTGCTGCATAATGCCTGTGTATGTCAATTACAGCAACACCTTGTATCTGTATGTGCTGCATAATGCCTGTGTATGTCAATTACAGCAACAACTTGTATCTGTATGTGCTGCATAATGCCTGTGTATGGCAATTACAGCAACACCTTGTATCTGTATGTGCTGCATAATGCCTGTGTATGGCAATTACAGCAACACCTTGTATCTGTATGTGCTGCATAATGCCTGTGTATGGCAATTACAGCAACACCTTGTATCTGTATGTGCTGCATAATGCCTGTGTATGGAAATTACAGCAACACCTTGTATCTGTACTGTACAGGGATTTTCACTCATTATAACTCCCTGAATCGTATCTCTGTACATCAGTGAGTGACCTCAGAGCCCCCCCCTGTATTCTGCCAAATCCCTGGCTGTTGTAATGCAGCAGTAATGTTTGTTGAGCTTTTTGTTAGCCTGAGATTTGGAGCTGCTCTTTGCAGCTTGTTTACAGTAACACAGGGTGACTGTATAGAGATAAAACAAAGAATTTTATTTCTGCACAGGGGTAACAGTAATCTTGCTTTATAAAGATACGTAAACGGGGATAATAATGATTGCTTTCCAACGTATTACCACGCAAAAATTATTTATCTTGATTTTGGTACGGAAAGGGTTAACTTCATGAAAATTAAGGGTACTGAGCGAATAAACTGACCTTGCTAGTCTGTAATGGCTTAATTATATTAAGCCTTTGCATGATGTAATTACCTCACCCCAGGCTGTTTGGGGTTCCTACACCGATAGCTTATATACAAGTATTAAAAATGTATAAATCGTAAATATATGTGTAGAATATATTGTTTCTATAGAGAATTATAGAATAAAAATATCCCATTCCCTGCTGAATGCCGGCAAATGAGAACTATTTCAGAGAAACTGCTCTCCATAAAGCCTCGTAATTTAATTATTATGTTTCATCTTTTTATGTTTTAACTACAGTATGTGTACTTATTGAACAAACTCGAACACATACAAGCTAAAGTGTTGACACATTTTAATTTGCCCAATTTATTCTCTATATCCATGTGCAGCAAATTAAATAAACATAAAATTAAAATGCCTTTTGTTTCCATGGTGTCTAAAAAAAATATGCTAAATGTTATCTCTAATTGTACCGCAGGAGGATTTCATTAGAGCTATTTGCAACGTGGCAGATAATGCACTATTTAATTATTAACATTCATATTTTTAGATGTCTCCAGTACACTGCAGACGCAGCTTCCTGATCCTAATCTCCCTTGTTCGCTTTAGAAGTAGGGATGTGCGTTTCGGGTTTCGGAATTTCGGAATTTTCACGAAATTTCCCGATTCGTGTCTTCGGATTCGGCCGAATTTCCGAATCGGATCGGACCCGAAAACCGACGGATCCGAAAAGTTTTCCGAGCCGAAACGAAAAAATTTCGGATTTTTCGAATGGACTTGAAATGTGTCAAATCGAAACTTATTTTCGCTCTATTAATGATTTCGCTTCCATTTGTGATTTCGGTTCCATTTCGGTATTTCTGGAAATCGTATATTTAACTATTATCGGTTATATCGCTGACTCTGTAAATTTTGTATTTGTAAATGCGTATCACTTGTTTCTTGTGGCATTCGGGTCAGTTTAGCGTTTTTTAAATCATTTTGTTCCTTTTTTTTGTTCCTTGGCTTTCATACCATTTTAATATGATTAAAAAAAGTAAACCATAGTAGTTTACGTCAAAACGAATAGAGTTAGACACTTTGAAAGGAGGAGAACAGACGTTCCGAAAAAAACGAAAATTTCCGAAATCACGAAAAGTCGATACAAAAAACGAGCAGAGTGACCCGAAAACACGAAAAATGGTCGATATTCCGAAAAAAAAATGTATACGTAAAACGAGCCGAACCGAACCGAATCGAAACAGAAATCGGCCGAAACGAGCCGAATCGAAATTTTAAACATCCGAACGAATCGAACCGAATCGAACCGAAAAAAAAATCGGTGCACAAGTCTATTTAGAAGATCGGAGTTTCTGTTGTTCTGCAAAGAGGAGAGAACATCGATATCGGATTACAGAGTGAAGAGATAAGACAAAAAAACCTCAGCTGTAAAGCACAACAACAAAAAAATCTCTAAAGGGGTTATTCAGAGAGCACCGAAATGTCACCGACATGCTCTCTCGTTCCTCGCACTTCCCTGCACTTCAGGGAATCAAAGTTCCCCACCCTGCAGTGAATTCAGCAATCACCGAAGGGTCCCCAGAGTGCTGGAGGGAAAACCTGTTGAAATGAAAACCTGTCGAACACCTGCTGAGATCCCACTTAAAAGCCACCGGAACCGCCGCAAAATACATGGCAAACATGTCAGAAAAAGCCGACGAGCCGCTGATCACAGCGCAGACCAGCCGCTGTCAAAATTGCAACGCTGTTTGCAAAAAACTACTGAATGAAAATATCTGAAATTTACATATAAGATCCAATAAATGATAATAAAAAGGGCTGTTACAGAAAAAAGAAAAAACGATAAAAAAAAAGAAGAGGCAGAAAACCTTTTGACCAAAAAATCCCAAAAAATGCCTAAAAGATCCTAAAAATTCTATAAATAAAGAGACTCTTTACTGCAGAATATTATAATAAACAGTTTATTAGATATTGAATTAAAACAGGAATATTTTTAACATTGAAGCCTATGGGATTCGCCTGAATAAACCTGTCGAATCAAACCACAGGGCATTTCACTGACATTCCTCAGCTGTTCGGTGTTCTCTGAATAGACGAACCATTGCTTCTCTATGGGGGATTTCTCTGCCCTCAAACAGGCACCGTACGTGTAGGCAATTCGCCAGAATTTGGCGAATTGCCTGCTCTCTGAGTAGCCAAATGGCACCAAAATGTCCCCATTCGCTTAATTTCAGTGTCCGGTTACATTTTGGGAACATTTCGGATCTCTCTGAATAACCCACATAGAAAAAAGAAAAAACGCATTTTAAAAAAAAAAGGAAGAAAAATGTTGCAAAAAATTCCCGAAAAATGCCTAAAAGACCCTTAAAAAATCTATAAGTAAAGAGACTTTTTGCTGCAGATTAAAATAAACAGTTTATTAGATATTGAATTAAAACAGGAATATTTTTAACTTTTAAGCCTATGGGATTCGCCTGAATAAACCTGCCGAATGAAACCACCAAACAGCAGGGCACTTCGGCAACTTTTCTCTGCTGTTCGGTTTCTCTGAATAGACGAAACATTGCTTCTCTATGGGGGATTTCACTGCCATCGAACAGGCACCATAATGGCTGGCAGTTCACTACAATTCGGCGAACTGCCTGTTCTCTGAATAGCCGAATGGCCCCAAAATGTCACTGTATGGGGAAATTCACTGGTCAGTGACATTTCGGGCCCAGATCGGCTCTCTCTGAATAACCCCATAAAATACTATCTACTGTAAATAGGGTAAATCGGTTGTTACTTGGCGAGCCTCTTTATAGATTGTAACAGAAGCGCAATGTAGTTGGTAGAAAATAGACTAAATTTAGGGTACGGCTGAACAAGAATATAATTTCAACCCCTTCACTACCATGATTTGTGTTTACATGATCAGCAGTAGCAGACACAGCGGCCCGATGGTTAACACATTATAGTGCTATTGGGGAATGTGTCTATTGGACTGTTCCCCCTACTTAGAATGCATGGAGCCCAGAGCTGCATTAGGTCCCACTAAGAACATCAGCACTGAGATTATGCTCTCAGGCATTGGGACCTTTGGGAACCAACTCTCAATGCGTTTTGCATAGACAGTCATTGGATCATCTGCCTCTCCATGGTCATGTGACATGCTGCAGCTTACTGAAAGTGGCAATATGTTATGTCTGAACTAGGAGAAGAGAGGGACAGATAGTCGAAGGTCAGGGGCAGAGTGCAATGGGTGGTTGAAGGAATATATGAAGATGAGCTGAGAGATGTAAGAGGAGTTGAATCCTGTGCACAAGGCAATAGTTACAAATGTGTTACTTTCTTTAGATTTAGATATGCTTTTGTTGATTTCAAGATGCACCACAATTTATAGACAGACGGATGGATGGATAAATATGAAGCGGATTAGATATATATGTAAAATAGACAGACAGGCATGCATACAGACGGACAGGCAGACAGATATGTATTTATGGATAAATAGATATATATAAATAGATATGTAGCCAGACAGAAGTATGGGTAGATCGCTAAATAGATAGATAATGACGAATTGCCAGCGAAATACGGTACCTGTTCGACGGCATTGAAATCCCCATAGAGAAGTAATGGTTAATCTATTCAGAGAACACAAAGTGCACCGAAATGTCAGTGAAATGCCCTGATATTCAGTCTTTTCATTCGGCAGGTTTAATCAAGCAAATCCTATAGGTTTCACTGCAAAAAATATTCCCGTTTTTATTGAATATTTATTTAATCGTTTATTCTTTTGATCTGCAGCAAAAAATCTCTTAATTTATTGATTTTTTTTAGGCATTTTTCTGGATTATTTCGGGCAAATTTATTTTTGCGATCTTTTTTTTAATTCTGTAATAGACCTGTAACGTGGGTGATCACTGTCCACATGCAGACTGCTCCCCTTAAAGTCAGTATTCCGCAGAAGTAATGCTTCTGGTCCAGAACCCAGGCACTAACACACAGGAGATTCTTGGAGGTTCAAACCCAAATGGAGACTGGCTTTATTTTCACTTTTCAATTTGAAAAAACACAGGGGAATGTACAGAAACAATGGAAACACACCCAGCATTGACATAAAGGAATATAAGTCAGATAACAATGATCTGGGTGGAACTAGTTGCTGGGGGGAGGGGGGTTAATGGAAGCATGTGAAAACAAAGGATACATTACTTACAGGGGGATCTGCTATACAAAGACAGGATCATAATACAGAGGTTACACTATATAAAGATAAGGCACACAGTATATACAACTGGAGACTCTGCAATAAATACATAAGGTGATATTAATATAACAGACATCAGGTAATAGGGCACAGAAAACACAAACACAATGCATCTAAAATTGTAGCTACACGGTGACTTTAACAAAGGAAAGAGCAGGAAAACCATATGAAACGTCAGGTCTGCACCTGACACGTCCTTGGCACCTGCGGGACTACAGGGGGGGTCTGGGTGCCCAGTGGCATCGCTGACTGGCCGGGTGTCAGGAGTTCCATACATTCGTGAACCTGGAGGGGCAGGGCACGGCATGATGATGCGGAGCTGGTGGCCTTAAATGCAGGGCGCACGAGTCGGCTCATCGCTCTGACGTGGAGTTAGTTCCCGCATCACCTGGTGTATTATTGCTTCACTGATTCTTCTGCTCTGTTGCTGCACCGGATTGTACGAGGACCCTGATTGTTGCTGACTCAGACTGCCTTCCTGACCATTCTCTTTCTGACCAAGCCTGTATCTGTATTGTGCCTAAAGCAGACTCAGAGTGCATGTTGCATTTGCACCACGCTGACCCAGAGTGTATAACAATCTTGCTTAACATTGATACAGAGTATATGTCTGTCCTGCATAGCGCTGACTCAGATAATCCATCGATCTGCCCTGTTGCCAAATCGGAGTTTATGAGGACCTTGTTTGTTGCCAAATCTGCCTGTATGAAAACCCTCTCTGTTGCCAACTCGGAACGTTTGTATGACCACGCTCCTGTGAACCCCTGGTGTATGAGCACACTGCTAAAACCTCTTTCTGACTGCTTTCCGCTTATCAGTGAAGTTAACCCTTTGTGGCTCAGTGATAACGTGATCTCAACTGGCTGTGACTAGACTATACTTATTATTGTTGGTCTGTCTGTTCTCCCTGGCTGGGAGTGATAGGGTTAGTGGTCCCGACCATTCAAGGATCGGAGGGTCTAGAAGTCTGTCCAAAAGGATTCCAACCACGGTTGTGAGGGGTGAGCGGGAGGGACAGCGAACGTGACAGCACCTTTCAAATACATTTCTAGGCCCAGGTACTTCAAGTCCATAGTGACGCACATCACAAGACCTTTTTATTATTATTCATAGGACCTTATATGTAATTTTCAGGCATTTTCAAGCAGTAGTTCTTTTGCAAACAGCTTTTCAAAGTCGCAGTGTTTTGGTTCTTTTTTTACCCCGTTCGTCGGCTTGTCTGCTTTTTCCGGCCGCTCTGTGTTCGGCAGATCGTCTGTTTTTTTCAGGCACGTTCGGCGAGTTTGCAGCGGCTTATAGGAACGGATCCGATATTTTTGGTCAGTTTTGCAGCATTTTTTCAATTTCGGCAGATTTTCCCTGCACTTTGGGGAATTTGAAATTTCGGTGCACTTAGAATAACCCTGATAGTGGTTGCTAGAGATAGATAGATATGTAAAATAGACAGACAAGCGTACATACAGACGGATGGACAGATAGATGCAATTTTCATGCATTTAAACAATTTCTGCAGCTTTTAATGAATAAAAATGACTTTAATTTCTAAGTATTAAATAGAGAATGAATTAGTGAAGGAGCGCAGGGAATCCTGTATCAGGATAAAGGCATCAGATAAAGCTTAAACTGATTTTCTAACAATCCGTATCACTTTGAATCGTGTTCAAATGGAATATTAAATCTAACATAACTTGAAGTAACTATTCTGAAGTAGTAATAATATTGGATCACTTTGAAGAACTTCTTCAGAAACGGCAGGAGTGGAATTCATGGGTCAGAAGCAATAACTTAGAGAGGTGATTACTATGATATGAAAAAAGATAAAGCACTTTACTATTTCAGAGACGTGTTTTGTGATCGTTAATAGATACCTGATCTATAAATAAGATATTGACAATAATCATGGAAATTATATAAAACTAAAAATCTTTAACTTTTTCTTCTCATTTGTTTTCTCCAATATTTTTTAAATTTTCTTCTTTTATAATCTTCTCAATTATTTGCTGGTTTTGTTTGTTTTATTTGATTCTTAAACAACATCTTTTATGGGGAAACACCTTTTTATATGATAGCTGAATAAGTAGTAATTTGGTAAAAGGATCTAAGATGTATCTCGATTTCAAAATAATATTACAGGGGTTATTCAGAGAGAGCCGATCTGGCCCCGAACAGGGAATTTCCCCGTACGGTGACATTTCTGGGCCATTCGCTATTCAGAGAGCAGGCAGTTTGCTCTCGTTCAAAATTTAAACACTGTTTGCAAGAAAACTACTAGAGAGCGAAAATTAGAAATGAGAACTCGTTGCTTTATTTTTCTGAGAAAATACGCGATTTTGTCTAAAACTGAAAATAAATATTTTTAGTGCAGCGACATTGTTCACATTATAATTGAGACGTAAACAAAAGTGCTGCATTTAGAATTAAGAAGAAAAAAAGGAACTACTTTCATTATACACTTATCTCGATCATGTTTGTTATCATTGGAAAGGCCATGCTCTGGTCTTTCCAATGGTATCAAACATGACCCTCTAGCTGCAAAAAGGACCCCCTATCTCCACCATTGGGTTTCCATAGGGAAATCCCTTGGTAGCTGTGGGTTAATTCCCTAACTGATGTCATCACGCCTAGGTGCGAATATGTCAGTGTTCAGGGGAAGGGCAAAAAAAGGGAACTCTATTGAAAAACAGAGTTTCACCTTTAACCCCTTAATAATGGGCGGGTGTCGTCCGTAGGAGGTGGCTTAACGCTGGCGAGGCCTACAGATACGCCTCACCTTCAGGTGCTGTCGTGAGTGGCAGATTGCGGCATGCCACGCAGCCGACGCGTGTCATTGGCTGCAGGGAGAAGGCCTTAGTTCTGCAGGGAGGGGCCAAGGCAGCCCATTGAAGATAGTGGGATGTACCTGTACGCGCTGCATCTTCAAAGCCCTCCTGCCACCAGGATGGCATAGCACATCCTGGGGCGGCATGGGGTTAATGAAGCAGTGACTGCACCCAGCTTGCTGGTACTATTACAATTTTCTAAGGGGACACTTAAAACAAATTACATTGTGTTTCCAGGCACCTGCTACTTTATAATAACAGCTTTCCAGGCTTCTGAGATTGTTCCGCTGACTTTCTTCTTGGACTTTGTGTCTAGATTTTCTACTTTGCGCACACAGAGGACACATTCACTTTGTAGCATGGATTTACAAACATAAATTAGACAGCAGCGGCTTCATAACAGCTTCATGCAAATTGAGTGTCTGATTCTGAGACAGTAATTCTTTCAGTGATTAATTAACTTTCGGAGACCGCTGGATGTTACGCGCGGTTATGGTCTGGTGAGTATTGAAACTGGACTTATCTTTTATTTTATGGAAGCCAAGCGCACAAATTAGTCAAGATGATTGGCTGCGCGAGTGCAAGAATGAGCTGTCAGTTTGTTGGAACAAAACTAAATAAGTGCTCAAAGTGTTTAAAAGAAGATATCTCTGATTAAAATGTCCGGCACAACAAAGTCAACTTCAATCTGGGGTTATTAGCAGGTATGTTCCATCCAGTGATCTGTTATTATTCATTCGCCGTACTTGCACACTTTACCCTCACCTTCAGGACTTTTCCCTCGTTGCCCCCATATCTATGGAACTACCTTCTTTGTAACATTCGTCTCTTCCAGTGCCTCCAATCTTTAAAAATGTCTCTAAAAACACATTACTTCAGAAAGACCTCTCAGCTCCCTCCATAACCCCCCATTGTATCTTTCCTGATCTATCTCCCTCACAGCCCCATGCACCCCATTACTTCTCAGACTCTGCTATTTTACCCACCTCTGTGTGTTTCTCATACTCTGTTATTTACCCACCTCTGTGTGTCACCCCTCTCCCCATAGATTGTAACCTCTTGAGCAGGGTCTTCCTTTCCTGTCTTTCTCCAATTGTCTAACTTTGTTAATTTGGTTTATTTTGTTCAACCCATGTCCTGAGCTGGGTTGCCGGGGTTCCTTGGTTGCCGGGGTTGCAGGGTCGAGCCCAGGATGCGGTGACAGAATGGAGTGGAGGCAGTAATACACGGTAAATAGGTAAAGGTTTATTACGAGGAATCACAACAGCAGGAGTAAACCAAAAGAGGAGCACTGGATAATGAAAAACGCATCACTGGTGGCTGGCCGAGGCAGGAATAGGACTGACATATAAGGTGGATAGGACGCGCCAGGAGAACAGGACAGGAACTGGAATGAGCATAAACAGGATGCTTTAACTAGGAACAAAGGGGCAGGACATGAAGAGGGCTGACCGTAACAGAAAAGCACAAAGAAACTGCAGAGGAATAATAATATTTAATGGTGCACTGGGCCCAAAAATTTAATATTGAGACGAAAACAACTAGGAAAGCGATATGAGCAATGCTTCAGTGATACCATGTTTAAAATGTGTTGTTGAGGATCAACACGTATATACAGCAATCTTTCTGCTGCCGTAACATGGGTGTGACTATTTGTGTCTGTTCAGAATTGTCCCATGATGGTTTTTGATTGCTTTTCGTTTGGTAGTGTTCGTCGGTAGAGGGAAGGGACGCATTGTTATCAGGACTACTGCTAGAATCTTACCTGTTGACCGGTACTGCTGTGCTTGGTTGTGCCCCACTTCACCATCAGCTGTCACATTGATGTGCATCACTTTCACATTGAATGCCCTCCTGACTTTTGGTGCATTGATGGGACTCCTGTTGGGCATCATGTTAGTGACCCGTAACCTTTTAAGCATCTAGGCGTGGGACGTTTAGACGAGTGTCAGTATCATGCACGTGTTTATTGACATCTAACATCATCAGCAAGCATCAGGAAGGTTTCAATGTTCACTCCATAATTTCTCTGTTGGGGTCTTACTCAGACCTCAGCAAGTTATGTTGTTCTATGCTCTTTTGAGTACCGACCTTGGTTTTTCTTTGAGACTACCCATACTTCTACTTTGTTAGACCCTGACTCTTGTTTAGTGACTTTGTTTACCTCTGGTATTCCAACCTTGGCTCATATATCCAGATTCTGTGTAATTCTGGTCTCCCCCCATAGTTTGGCTCGTTTTCTGACTCTCATTGTCTAGCCTAGTGACTGGACATTCTAAGGAAAGGCCTTTCAGTTTAGGGTTATCCTTTCCAAGTTGTGTGCATCCACATGTTGGGTCACGTCTACATCCTGACAACTGCTCAGACAATACGCAGACTCTGACGGTGAAGCAGCAGCCGTGCGTCCCATTTTTATGTAACATTTGTATCTCCACTCATCAGGCAGTGAGGTTGGTACCACTTCACTAACCACCCTTTAAATCAAACAAGAGTGGATTTCCAAGTGTGAACTTCAATTTATGGTGGAATAACTATGGGGAAACCATATATAAATTTATTATAGTTGTCCACCTTTTCTTTTTTTTTACAGATGTTTCCAACATTATCTCATTTGGCGTTTGTTGAAGAATGCAAATTACTGAAGTATTTTCACCATATTTGCATTCGGTGGTGGAACAGCAGTATAGAAAAGAGACTTCTTCTTCCACAGAAGAATATCCGTGGTTCTGCTGGTCACCATTTAAGCTAACTTCACTTCTCAGTGTTGAATTTTGATTCTTTTTATCTTTGAAGTTCACCGTAGATCCAACAGTGGTGATTTTTACCATTGTTAGCAACTACAGAGAACTTTTGGGTAGCAATAGTTAGTAGTGAATTATTGATGTGCTCCACAGACACAGAACAACCCTGTTAGAGGTTGGATGGAAAATTCAGTTTGGGTCAATGGAGAAGTGGCGAATAGTGATGGGCCGAACACCCCCGTGTTCAGCTCGCATTCAAACTCGAACACCCTAAAAAGTTCGACCGCAAACTCGAACACAATTCGAACACCATGCAAGTCAATGGGGCCGAACGTTCGAAAATGAAAGTACCCTCTCCAAGAGGGCATATATGCATGATATTGGCCATAAAAGGTGTATGGGGGTCCGGGTACTGCCCCAGGGGACAGGAAACTATTTAAAAAAAAAAATCATTTTTAACCCTTTCACTGCTGAGTGCTGAGCCATTTCACAGCTGTGCGCTGAGCTAATTTTTACCACTTTTGCTCATGTTTAAACATGATTTGAAGCTATGGGAAATGTTTGAGCAACAATGAGTGGGAAATGTTTGAGCAACAAGGAGTGGGAAATATTTGAGCAACAATGAGTGGGAAATGTTTGAGCAACAAGGAGTGGGAAATGTCTGAGCAACAAGGAGTGGGAAATGTTTGAGCAACAATGAATGGGAAATGTTTGAGCAACAATGAATGGGAAATGTTTGAGCAACAATGGCATCTTATTACAAAAACTTAAAAACTCTGGTATTGGTGATCGCACGCTAACCTGCTTTCAATCACATGTGTCTGATCGGTCACAATAAGTGTCAGTTCTGACAGCAATTCCTTCCCCCTCCAAGTCACTTGCGGTGTACCCCAAGGCTTGATACTCGGACCTCTGCTATTCACAATATTCATAAATGATCCGCCCAATGTCTGCAAAGCCTCAACTGTACACATGTACGCAGACGACACTGTAATCTATACCAGCAAACCAGATCTCCCGCAGCTGGAGGCCGTGCTGCAAGAACAATTCACAGAGGTAGAAAAGTGGATCAAAGATAACAAACTTTTTTCTAAATGCTGACAAAACTGTTACAATGCTCTTTGGAACAGCACCTAAACTACACAAATTGCAAACACCCCATCTATGTGTCAGGACAAAATCAAATGGCACGCTGACCACAGTCACTTCTCTCAAATATCTAGGTATGTGGTTAGACCCAAATCTATCCTTTGGCCCCCACATCGAAAAACTCTCATCTAAACTTTACCCCAAACTAGGTGCCATGTACAGAAACAAATCCTGCCTGAGCCCCGCAGTAAGAAAGCAGATTGTACAACAAATGCTTATGCCAGCTATTGAATACGGAGATGTACTGTAGACTTGTGCACCATTTTTTTTTTCGGTTCGGTCTGTACGGATTTTTCAAATTTTCGTCTCGGCTCGTTTCTGCCGATTTCTGTTTTGGTTCGGTTCGTTTCGGCTCGTTTTTCGTATCGACTTTTTTTCAGAATATCGGTCATTTTCGTGTTTTCGGGTCTGCTCGTTTTTTGTATGGACTTTTTGTTCATGATTTCATAAATTTTCGTGTTTTGCGGAACGTCTGTTCTCCTCGTTTCAAAGTGACTATTCGTTTTGACGTAAACTAAAACAAATGGTTTATAATATAATAATAGTACTTTATATCATAATTATATAATTAATTATTTGTTGGTTTGTTTTTCGGATCCGATATTTCTGTCGATACGATAATTCTGCCAATACGATAAATCTGCCGATAGAATCAATCGACAGAATTATTGTATCGGTTTTTTTTATTAAATAAAGATCCTTTTTTTCTTATGAATATGCATTTCACAAATTTATTTAATCATATTTAAATGGTATGAAAGGGAAAAAAAAAAAAATGAACAAAACGATTTAAAAAACGCAAAACTGACCCAACCCAAATGGTCTGACTTTAAAAATAAAAACCAGAACAAAAGGTTTTAAAACGTAAAAATAGTTGATCAAAATTATCTGAAACGAAAAAAAAACCAACAAATAAAATGATTTAAAACAGACAAAAAAAATTAACCCTTTCGCTGCTGAGGCATTTCACAGCTTCACACCTTGTGTGCTGTGCTGCTGAGCTAATTTTTACCGGTTTCGCTCATCATGTTTAAACGCGTTTTGAAGCCTTATTTTATTATATGACCCAGACATGCTATATATCGTTCTTTCCGGCTGACTCGGCAGATTCATAATATATCATTATTATATGAATATATGTATGTATGCGTCATGTCCTGTCTGTATATTATAAAAAAAAATGCAAAAAATGCACTAAAATTAGAATTTTCAATGTTTTACAAGGTGTAAAGTGTTTTTTTTCACATTTTAACATGTGAGCATTTGCGGTTATATTTTATATGAGTTGCGCTTGTTAAAAAAATTAACACATTCATCTACATACATCAAATATCACAATTTTCACGAATACGTAAAATCACAAAAAAGAAGAGCTATGGCAAAAATGCATGTATGAGTCCTGAAAACGCAAAGCTATACACATTGCATGAAAAAAGGACTAGATCAATCAACGTATTTCTGTGCACATTAGCACATGCAAGCACATTATTATTATAATTATACAGGATTTATATAGCGCCAACAGTTTACGCAGCCCTTTACAATATAACATAACACTTACGTTTGGCTATGACACGCCGGATGTGCCTCAATTGCTCCTCCTCGCACGTCGTAAGGTCAGACCAGCGCTTCCGCAGCTGGTCGTTACTTCGGTCCTTATCAAACATTTCCAGGCGGGTGGTGCAAGGATACGGTCCTTGCGGACATTGTTGTTCCTGCCGTAAGGGCCATTACGGCAGTCATAGTCACGCTTCTCGAAGATGCGAACCAGCTCCACCATCTCCTCAAATGCCAAGTTGCTGGCCCGCTTCTTCCTGGGTGTCTCTGGGGTAGAAGGGGATAACGTGTCCGAATAGGACTCTCTTTGAGTTTGAGCCATGATGGGATGTTTTTTTTTTTTTGGTCTGTCCAAAAAATTCTCAAATTCTACAATGGCTCTGTAAAGTTTACGACAGGCCGTAATGGAGACGGACATACGCGCGTATCCCATCATGGACATCTCCCATCATGCGCGAACCGCGGACGTAAATGATCCGACTACAACAGAATCATCGTATCGACAGAAATATCGGATCATTGGAAATAACATATAGGCACTGGCAGTCAGATTTTCTAACGGTCAGGAACTCAGGATCAGGGCGCTGGACAGCAACAGTGCTATATCCAGTGTGCTGATGCTTAGAAAATTGTAATGTATATACGTTTAACGGCCGCACGGATTTACTCTATCCAAACAAAGTTCAGATGTGAAACATCGGGACTTTGGATAGATTTCGAATATCCGAAAGTTAAAAAAATAAAAATGGTCGAAATCTATCCAAAGTCTATCCATGTCGGATAGAGTAAATTCTGGAGTTAACCCCCTAGTTGCCAGCCACCAATGGTGGAGGTAGGGGGTTCCAATGAACCCCCTATCTCCCGATCCGTGCCGTGGCACCTACCAAGTGGTTAATGTTTGGTATTGTTGGATCGGCCAGAGCATAGCCTTTCCAACCATACCAAAACATGACCATGTTAAAAGTTAATTAAAAATATTAAAAATAAAAAATGTAATAAACCAAATATTAAAAAATAAATAAATTTTTAAAAAAATAGTTTTTTTTTTGCTAATGCAGCAATATTGTCCTATTTCAATTATAATGTAAACAATGATGCTGCACTAATGATTTTTGAATGGGTTGCGTTAGTTAAAAATTGTGTAATTTTCACCCAAAAAAAATGTATGTAACAAGTCCCCCATTTCAAAATTTTTTAACAAGCGCAACTCATAGAAAATATATTTATAACCGTAAATGCTCGCATGTTAAAATGTGAAAGAACACCACTTTACAAACACCTTCTAAATTATTGAAAATTCTAATTTTATTGCATTTTAAGTTATAATATACAAACAGGATACATACAGTCAGGTCCAGAAATATTGGGACATCGACACAGTTCTAACATCTTTGGCTCTATACATCACCACAATGGAGTTGGAATGAAACAAACACAATGTGCTTTAACTGCAGACTGTCAACTTTAATTTGAGGGTATGAATCTGAAGCCCAGCCACACACCCTCACATCACCCTCTGCCACCGCGTGCTCCTGGACTCTGAATCTGAAGGTACCGGAGATTCAACATGTCTTCTGCAATTCTACGCCACAATTTTGACTTTAATCGTACTGTTAATATTTTATGCTTGCATCTATCTATTAATATTTTGGCTGTTCATTTTTTCTTGCTAAATGTATTTCCTGCTTTGTTAAAGCCATGCTGCCATATGTCTGCTCCTCCCCCTTCCCCCCTCCCCGGTTGTCAACAAATTTACTCTATACAGCCCACACGATCTGACTCTGCAAATTCTTTCTTCCACAGCCCGGCCACACACCCTCACATCACCCTCTGCCACCGCGTGCTCCTGGACTCTGAATCTGAAGGTACCGGAGATTCAACATGTCTTCTGTAATTCTACGCCACAATTTTGACTTTAATCGTACTGTTAATATTTTATGCTTGCATCTATCTATTAATATTTTGGCTGTTCATTTTTTCTTGCTAAATGTATTTCCTGCTTTGTTAAAGCCATGCTGCCATATGTCTGCTCCTCCCCCTTCCCCCCTCCCCGGTTGTCAACAAATTTACTCTATACAGCCCACACGATCTGACTCTGAAAATTCTTTCTTCCACAGCCTGGCCACACACCCTCACATCACCCTCTGCCACCGCGTGCTCCTGGACTCTGCTGTCCCACCCTCCCTCCCCACCCAGTGTTGGTCTGAAATTTGTAGCTTACTTTCCAGCTGCTTCCACTTTGCAAATCAGCCTAATTAACTCAAAGTTCTAGCCCTTCCCATGATATGTTAATCTGTATATTTGTGTTTTGTTTTTAATAGTTTGCATTTTATTACTTTGTATTTCTGTAACAACTGTAACCACTCAATGTTCTCGAACCCAGGACATACTTGAAAACGAGAGAAATCTCAATGTATCCTTCCTGGTAAAATCCTTTTCAAATAAATAAATAAATAAATAAATCCAACTCAGGTGAACGGTGTAGGACTTACAGCAGTTTGCAAATGTGCCTCCCACTTGTTAAGGGACCAAAAGTAATGGGACAATTGGCTTCTCAGCTGTTCCATGGCCAGGTGTGTGATATTCCCTCATTACCCCAATTACAAATGTGCAGATTAAAGGCCCAGAGTTAATTTCAAGTGTGCTATTTGCATTTGGAATCTGTTGCTGTCAACTCTCAAGATGAGATCCAAAGAGCTGTCACTATCAGTGAAGCAAGCCATCATAAGGCTGAAGAAACAAAACAAACCCATCAGAGAGATCGCAAGAACATTAGGCGTGGCCAAAACAACTGTTTGGAACATTCTCAAAAAGAAGGAATGCACCGGTGAGCTCGGCAACACCAAAACACCCGGGAGCCCACGGAAAACAATTGTGGTGGATGACCGAAGAATTCTTTCCATGGTGAAGAAAACACCCTTCACAACAGTTGGCAAGATCAAGAACACTCTCCAGGAGGTAGGTGTATGTGTGTCAAAGTAAACAATCAAGAGAAGACTTCACCAGAGTGAATACAGAGGGTTCACCACAAGATGTAAACCATTGGTGAGCCTCAAAAACAGGAAGGCCAGATTAGAGTTTGCCAAACAACACCTAACAAAGCCTTCACAGTTCTGGAACAAGATCCTATGGACAGATGAGACCAAGATCAACTTGTACCAGAGTGATGGGAAGAGAAGAGTATGGAGAAGGAAAGGAACTGCTCATGATCCTAAGCATACCACCTCATCAGTGAAGCATGGTGGTGGTAGTGTCATGGCGTGGGCATGTATGGCTGCCAATGGAACTGGTTCTCTTGTATTTATTGATGATGTGACTGCTGACAAAAGCAGCAGGATGAATTCTGAAGTGTTTCGGGCAATATTATCTGCTCACATTCAGCCAAATGCTGCAGAACTCATTGGACGGCGCTTCACAGTGTAGATGGACAATGGTTGCTTTTGCAGTATGCTTTGGGTCAAAGAGTTTTTGAAGGGACAGAAGTGGAGTGTTATGCAATGGCCAAGTCAATCACCTGACCTGAATCCCATTGAGCATGCATTTCACTTGCTGAAGACAAAACTGAAGGGAAAATGCCCCAAGAACAAGCAGGAACTGAAGACAGTTGCAGTAGAGGCCTGGCAGAGCATCACCAGGGATGAAACCCAGCATCTGGTGATGTCTATGCATTCCAGACTTCAGGCTGTGATTGACTGCAAAGGATTTGCAACCAAGTATTAAGAAGGGAAAGTTTGATTTATGATTATTATTCTGTCCCATTACCTTTGATCCCTTAACAAGTGGGAGGCACATCTGCAAACTGCTGTAAGTCCTACACCGTTCACCTGAGTTGGATGTACATACCCTCAAATTAAAGCTGACAGTCTGCAGTTAAAGCACATTGTCTTTGTTTCATTCCAACTCCATTGTGGTGGTGTATAGAGCCAAAGATGTTAGAATTGTGTCGATGTCCCAATATTTCTGGACCTGACTGTATACATATAACACAGACGTATACATATAAATTATACCACAGAGAGGTGCTTCCCCGCAGTGTGTGGATTCATATGCTGCATTAATTATACCGCTCAGAGAGGCGCCTGTTCCCCGCAGTGTGCATATTCATATGCTGCATTCTTTTTATTTATTTTTTTCTTTTTAAATCATTTTATTTTTTGTTTCCGATAATTTTGTAACTTTGTTCAGCTTTTTTTCCATTTTAAAAACTTTTATTCTGGTTTTTATTTTTAAAGTGAGACCATTTGGGTCAGTTTTGCGTTTTTTTTTAAATCGTTTTGTTCATTTTTGTCCCTTTCATATCATTTTAATATGATTAAATAAAGTTGTGCAATGCATATTCATAAGAAAAAAAAAGGATCTTTATTTAATAAAAAAAACGATAGAATGGGCAGAATTACCGTATCGACAGAATTATCGGATCATTGGAAATGGAAATGATACAAAATTTACAGAATCAGCGATCATATAACCAATAAATAATACGATGTCCAAAATTCCCGAAATGGAACCAAAATCACGAATAGAGCGAAAATAAATTTCGATTTGACACATTTCAAGTCCATTCGAATTTCCAAAATTTTCGTTTCGGCTCGGAAAACTTTTCGGATCTGCCGTTTTGGGATCCGATCCGATTCGGAAATTCGGCCGAATCCGAAGACACGAATCGGGACATTTCGTGAAAATTCCGAAAATTTCGAAACCCGAAACGCACATCCCTAATGTAGTGTATGCAGCCGCCCCGCAAACGCACCTCCAGAAACTTACTACATTGTATAACTCATTCTGTCGCTTTGTGCTACAATGTAACTACATGACCCACCATTATGACATGTTAAAAGAACTAAACTGGCCGTCACTGGAATCTAGATGCACTCTTCACCTTTCCAACCTGGTGTTTAAGAGCTTTTCTGGGAAGCTACCACCCTACCTGAATAGGCTGCTTTCTCCAGCAGTTCCCTCATCCTATAACCTCCGATCCAGGACAGGCACCTTACTTGCAATACCACAATACAAAAAGAAAGTGGCTCAATCCTCATTTTCCTACAGAGCACCGCAAATATGGAATAAGCTCAAATCTTCTCCCAGTCTAAAGTCCCTTAAGAGCTCCCTATTAATATACCTCAATACGGAATGCACCTGTAAACATGTAACATAGTGACTATATTTCCTATATATTTATTTTCTGTTAATCTGTATATTTGTTTTGTGTTAATATCTTGCATTTTACTACTTTGTATTTCTATAACCATGTTCTTGAACCCAGGACATACTTGAAAACGAGAGAAATCTCAATGTATCCTTCCTGGTAAAATCCTTTATAAATAAATTAAATAAATAGGCTTCGATGTTAAAAATATTCCCGTTTTAATTCAATATCTAATAAACCGTTTATTATTATATTCTGCAGTAAAGAGTCTCTTTATTTTTAGATTTTTTTAAGGATCTTTCAAGCATTTTTTGGAATTTTTTTTAAAACTTTTTTTTCTCGAACTATCTGCGAACGTCCCGAAAAGTTCGAAGTTCACGAACTTTCGAACAGCCGATGTTCGATTCGAACTTTGAACCAATTCGAACCGGCAGTCCATCCCTAGTGGCGAACACAAAAGCGTGGCAAAGTCACTCAAGATGGTTGGAAGGAGATAGAAAGTCCTCTGGCTTGTTGGGGTCACTACAATCCAACTATATAAAGCCAACAGAGGACTTTGTGGATGTCACCAAAGGTTGGAAATATGAATTTTAGTGTACCCAAACCCAGGGAAGACTATAATTGTAGACGAACACCAGGGGATTGGGAAAGCTGGTCTCCGAGGTGGCCATCCTCCTGGCTCCTGGACCCACTCCTGTCCACAGCTTCTTTTTTGTTCTCATCTTTTCTGTTTATTCTTTATTTTTGAATTGTACACAACATTGTATGTGTGTATATTCTATAGGTAACTGATTTTTTTCCAGTAGAGCCAAGCATTAGAGAATATCTACATCTGTCTTTAAAGCATTTAAAATGTACTAATTTGTGGTATCTTTCTCGATTTTGAAACCTGTTTTATCATTGTTTAGCCTAATCATAGTGTGGAGAGTTACCAAATTAATGTGACCTGATAGTATCTTGTTTGACAACAAAAAAATTCTTATGATAAGTATATTGCGCCAGAAATGGCAAAAATTAATGACCACTCCAGGCCTCTGCTTGTTCCCGAGAATTTACAGACGTGGCATGTCCTGGACAAGCTCTAATTAGGAAGGATAAAACATGATGAAATGTAGATCTCACGGCAGAATTTGGGCATCTTTTCAAGAGGCTGCTGTTTGACATTAAAATTGAACGTAGTTATTTTTTCATGGGATATTTTAATCTTTTAATATTGATTTGTAAAATGTCCTCAGCGATAGATCTTGTACTTAACGAGTCTTTAAGTGACAGCAGTTTTCATTTTTTAAAAATGTGTTAATTTCTCTGAGAAACTATGGGCCCTTATTACTTCTTCACGCAAAAACGCATGCGTAACACGTGAATTTTTGCACGAAGCGTTAAACGTTGATGCGCGTAAATCATCTCTGGTATTACAATCCTCGCGCATTTTTTCATCCGTCAAAAAATAACGCGCATAAAACAGACGCGCACAAACGCGCAGCAACATTGCACGCAGAAATCAGTGTGCGGACCGTTTTTTTCACGCGATTCACAGGCCTATAGCTCCCCGATTCTTCCCTGCTACCCTTCTTGTAACTGGGCACAACATTTGCTAATTTCCAGTCTTCTGGGACGACTCCCGTTAACAAGGATTGGTTAAATAAATCTGTTAACGGTTTTGCTATTACACCACTGAGCTCTTTTAATAACTTAGGGTGGATCCCATCAGGTCCCATTGATTTATTTGTCTTTACTTTAGACATCTGCTGTAGAACTTCCTTCTCTGTAAACTCATATGTAAATGTCTCTTTAGTGTTTCCTCCTAACTGAGGTCCCTTTCCTTCCTTTTCTTCTGCAAAGACTGAACAAAAATATTCATTGAGGCAGTCAGCTAGACTTTTATACTCTTCTACATACCTTCCTTCCTTTGTTTTTAATCTAACTAATCCTTATTTTACTTTTCTTTTCTCGTTTATGTATCTAAAAAATGTTTTGTCCCCCTTTTTTACTGACTGAGCTATTTTCTCTTCTGCGTGTGCTTTGGAAGCTCTTATAAATTGCTTTGCCACTTTCTGCCTAATCTTATAGGTTTGCCTATCTTCTTCACGTCAATAATTTTTTTATAATTATTGAATGCTATGTTTTTGTTCTTCACTATTTTGGCCACTTCTGTAGAGTACCACAGTGGTTTCTTCCCATTTTTGTTTTTACTAACAAGCCGAATGCAATTGCCTGTGGCCTTCAATAATGCCTCCTTTAAATAATTCCATTTCTCCTGGACTCCCTTTAAACTCCTCCAGTCTGATAATGACTCATTCACACAAAATCTCATTTTAGAAAAATCTCTTTTTTTAAAGTATAAAACTTTTGTTTTTGTGTGGTGCGGCTCCATCCCTGTTCTCATAAATAGAATATCCTCTTTGTAAAAATTTGTTGGTCATTTTAGTAACTTGAATTTCCCGTTGTTGTGGATCAGAGTTATATCGAAGAACTCTCAAATATTGAGAGATAGGTAATGAATTTTTCAAGTGCTTAGGATGAAAGCTGCTAGCAGCAATGAGGTTCTATCAGTCTCCTTCTGATATAAAGTAAATCCTAATTGAGGATCCAAGATGGCGGCCCCCACCGGAAATAGGCTGTGATCGGGCACCGATTAGTGCCAGCTCGAGATCTGGCAACTAAGGGGTTAACCCCATACATTGCTGGAAAGGTCAGGCTGTGACCTCTCCAGCGATGCTGGCCACAGCCTCCTAGCCTCTGGCGATGGGGAGATAGAGGGATCCTAAGGATCCCTCCCCTTCAGGCGCTTCCCCTGCTCCGGCGGGGGGGCGGCTGAAACTGACATCATCGCGCTGGTCGCGATGACGTCGGTGCGCCGAGAGGCTATAAAAAGGCAGAGCAGGCTTCATGAAAGCCAGATGTGCGCGGGAGCCGCCGGGGATGTGAGCATCACTGCCGGCTAGGCTCCGGACGTCGAGGACGTTCCATACCTTACTGCGGCGTTAAAGCCCGCCAAATGCAGGACGGCATGGAACGTCCTGTGTCCTTAGGGGGTAGTCATAGCATCACAGGAATATAAACAAACCTAATAAAATAGGCACATTGCTAATAGAAATACAAATCAAAAGCCTTTCTAGCAAGTGTGCAAAAAAAGTGGAGATTCCCTTTATTATCAGCACCCATTATTTTGACATTATTTCCCACAAAGTCTTTGTTTTAGCACTGCTGAAGTTTGGACTGCACTGCGTACAATGACAAAATTTGCTTTGGTGCGAAGGAAAGAAGGTGACACTGCACATACATACAGTGTGATTAAATGCGACTGGATCCGGGGCTTTAAAGAAAATGAAGTAATCACCGGACAGGAAACATATATGATGGAATGGCGACAAGGGATATGCCCTCCAGGAGGTTGGCCTTGCTATGAAGCAACTCTACTGGATGTTGATGGTAATGTAATTCATTTATCTGCTATACCAGAATAATGCTCTGTGGGTTAATGACTCACTTTGAACCATATTTGCCCAGCCTTTTTTTTTGTTGCCAAAATAATAGAAAAGGGTCCTGTAAGTTACCTCAGCCTGAATAAGGTTAGTTTATTTAAACTCATCTGTAGTTTATGTATGTTAATTAGGGATGAGCTGTTCGGTTCGATCTGTTTGAAGTTTGCATCGAACATTGGCCGTTCGGCTGTTCGCGAACTCCGAACATTTCAGCGTGTTCGGTTCGAGTTCGCCCACAATGCACTTTTCCACTGGCCTGAAGCTTGTAATTGGCTACTGCCTTGCACCTGACCACAGTCAGGTGCAAGACAGGTGCAAGACTATGCCAATCACGGCTCAGAGTCCTGATTGGGCAAATTTTGCCCAATCATGGGCTCACAGAGCTAAGTCCCACAGCACACTATAAGGCTTCACACAGCCCCAGCACTTGTTTTTTGAGAGGAGATTGTTCCGTTAGTGTGTCTTCTCAGTGCCAGCAGCTATTGGGGGGGTCTCACTTCTACAAGATATCTGGGAATTGTTGTAATCTGTGTGTTCTCACTGCCAGCAGCTATTGAGGGGCCTCACTTCTATCAGATATCTGGGAATTGTAATCTGTGTCTTGTCACTGCCACCCATCAGGGGGTCTCACTGATTTATAGGAGGATCCTGGGAATTGTAATCTTTGTTTTGTCACTGCCACCCATCAGGGGGTCTCACTGATTTATAGGAGGTTCCTGGAAATTGTAATTTGTGTTTTGTCACTGCCACCCATCAGGGGGTCTCACTGATTTATAGGAGGTTCCTGGGAATTGTGATTTGTGTCTTGTCACTGCCACCCATCAGGGGGTCTCACTGATTATATAGGAGGTTCCTGGGAATTGTAATTTGTGTCTTGTCACTGCCACCCATCAGGGGGTCTTACTGATTTATAGGAGGTTCCTGGGAATTGTAATTTGTGTCTTGTCACTGCCACCATCAGGGAGTCTCACTGATTTATAGGAGGTTCCTGGGAATTGTAATTTGTGTCTTGTCACTGCCACCCATCAGGGGGTCTCACTGATTTATAGGAGGTTCCTGGGAATTATAATTTGTGTCTTGTCACTGCAACCCATCAGGGGGTCTCACTGATTTATAGGAGGTTCCTGGGAATTGTAATTTGTGTCTTGTCACTGCCACCCATCAGGGGGTCTCACAGACTTCTAGCAGATATCTGGGAATTACAACCTGTGTCTTGTCACTACCACCCATCAGGGGGTCTCACTGATTTATAGGAGGTTCCTGGAAATTGTAATTTGTGTTTTGTCACTGCCACCCATCAGGGGGTCTCACTGATTTATAGGAGGTTCCTGGGAATTGTGATTTGTGTCTTGTCACTGCCACCCATCAGGGGGTCTCACTGATTATATAGGAGGTTCCTGGGAATTGTAATTTGTGTCTTGTCACTGCCACCCATCAGGGGGTCTTACTGATTTATAGGAGGTTTCTGGGAATTGTAATTTGTGTCTTGTCACTGCCACCCATCAGGGAGTCTCACTGATTTATAGGAGGTTCCTGGGAATTGTAATTTGTGTCTTGTCACTGCCACCCATCAGGGGGTCTCACTGATTTATAGGAGGTTCCTGGGAATTATAATTTGTGTCTTGTCACTGCAACCCATCAGGGGGTCTCACTGATTTATAGGAGGTTCCTGGGAATTGTAATTTGTGTCTTGTCACTGCCACCCATCAGGGGGTCTCACAGACTTCTAGCAGATATCTGGGAATTACAACCTGTGTCTTGTCACTACCACCCATCAGGGGGTCTCACTGATTTATAGGTGGTTTCTGGGAATTTTAATCTGTGTCTTGTCACTGGCTGCCAGCTATCAGGGTGTCTCACTCAGTTATACCAGAGTTCTGGAAATCTTTAATCTAGATAACACAGTTGAATCAGAGTTCTGCATATCTCCAATTTTTATAACAGAGTTGAATCAGAGTTCTGTATATCTTTAATCTATATATCACTCACCATGACAGAAAGACCAAAAAGGACAGGCAGACGCTCCCAGACACAGATAAGAGGGCAAGCAGCCTCTGTGTCGTGAGACTGTGCCTCAGGGCATCGTGGACGTGGTGCATCCTCTGCAGGGGCACACTTGTCCTTTCTAACAGGTGCTGGCCGTCTTAAGCAGCAGCAACATACAGAGGATTTGGTGGATTGGCTAACCAGGCCATCCTCATCCTCCGAGTCCTCTGCCAGCCAGGCTTGTAGTGGTTTACAGTCCACCTCAGTTGCCAAAACATCTAATACAGCCTCCATGTCCACAGCTACTCCTGCCGTAGCCTCACTATCACACACGGAGAAGTCAGCTGAATTGTTTGACTACAATGACAGAGACATGCTGCTTGAGGATTTGCAGCAACTACAGTGCTCTGATTCAAACTCTGAGGTTGAGGAAGGGAGTATAATAAACCTAGAGGAAGGGGGTGCCAGTGACACATAAATAACTGGCACTCATGTTGCCCCAGCAGCTGCAGCATACTGCCAAGTTGGCTCCAGTGATGAGGAGATAGGGGGTGATGACGATGATGAGGTCACTGACTCCACCTGGGTGCCTGATCGAACAGAGGAGTCAAGTGAGGAGGAGGAGGCACAACAAAAATGAGGCGGAGCGTCCTCTATGACCAAACATAGCCAGTCCAAGGCATCAGAAGTCACAGCTACTCAGGTGCAGAGCGCTGTTGTCTCAAAGCACATGTACAGGAAGTCTGCTGTCTGGGAGTTCTTTACGAAATGTGCAGCAGACTGCACCGTTGCTATTTGTAATCTATGTCAGATGAGGATCAAGCATGGGAAAGACATCCCACGCTTGGGTACCACATGCTTGAGGCGACATATGACCACCTGCCACGCAACCCGTTGGCACAACACTTTGCATAGGTCCTCGTCCTCCTCATCTGTCTCTACCCCCACTATATGTCCTGCCATGTCATTGCCTACAACCTCCACTGACAGGGATGATGCTACAGTAATGGGTGTACCTGGTCCTTCCTCAGAATATGACAGCATCCCATCAGCTGAAGATTTACGCAGTCAGATTACGTTGCCCCAGCTGCTGCAGCGTAAGAAAAAATATAGTCCCAACCATCCCCAAGCACAGCATTTAAATGCTAGCTTAGCAAAATTACTCGCATTACAGCTGCTGCCTTTCAAGCTGGTGGACTCTGCTTCCTTCCGTGAATTTGCTGAATGTGCTGTACCACAGTGGCAGGTTCCAAAACGCCATTTCTTTTCATGGAAGGCCATTCCAGCACTATACCAGCATGTGGAACACAATGTTATGGAGTCATTGGGAAAGGCAGTCAGCAGCAAGGTGCACATGACTTTAGACACATGGTCCAGTAAGCATGGACAGGGCCGTTACATTTCCTTCATGGCACACTGGGTAACTCTGCTTGCAGCTGGGAGGGATCAAGGATGGGGCTCTGTGCTGGAGCTTGTTCATCCACCACGCCTCCAGAAAGCTGCTTGTATGAGGTCTGTCTGCTCCACCACCTCTTCCTCCTCCTCCTCCATCTCTGTCCCTGGCGAAGTGGCAGTTAAACTGACGCGTGGCAGGGGCTACGCAATGGTCAAGCAAAAAAATGCCATACTGTGCTTGAGCTGGTTTGTTTAGGAGACAGGAGCCACACCGGGCCAGAAATTCTGTCAGCTCTGCAGGGGCAGAGATGGTTAACACCACGCCAGCTTCAGCAGAGGGCCATCAATGAGTACCTGTGTGAGTATGGCAGAAGGACAGGTTCAGGTCAACTTGTACTGTACTGTCACCATTTGAGGAGGCAACGAGGATGGTGAGCAGGGACAGTGCATGCATCAGTGACACAATTCCATTAGTGTTCCTGCTGGAGCACACTCTGCAGGGAATTATAGATGTGGCACTAGAGGCAGAGCAGCGGGAGGAAGAGGAGGCCTTCCCTAGCTCTCAAGGCCCCAGTCTTTACGCAGACAGCATTCCTGTGGGTCCTCAGATCAGACAGGAGGAAGATGAGGAGGAATATTTAAGTTGTGGGGGCATTGAAGGTGGGGATTCCTCAAGGGAGAGTTTTGTGTCCCCAGAAACCCAAGGACTAGTACATGGCTGGAAGGAGGTAGTGCACGATACGGTCATCCTCAGCGACCAGGAACACTCTGAAGCTAATGCCATCTCCAACCTACGCTGCATGGACTCCCTTATTCTGCAAAGTCTGCTAAAGGACCCCAGGATTCGTGCTATCAAGGAGAGGGATCATTACTGGTTGGCAACCCTTCTTGATCCACGATACAAGGGTAAGGTTGCAGAGCTCATCCTGCCGTCACAGAGGAAGCACAGGATGAAATAACTTGAGGACGCTCTAAAGCGACACTTGTGTAACACCTTTCCAGACACTGGTAGGTTACCGGAACAACAAGACTGGGTAGCGCTCCTCTATATATACAATAGAAAGACAAAAACATTCAAAGCAGAACAATATGAGAAGGAAAATAATTTATCCTTACAGCAAGGAGGTATTTTTCCTTTCCTAGTACTCTCTTAAAGCTTCCTTCATTGGGAGAATAGATGTATAATCTTGTATATACCTCAAAAAGGAGGAAAGAGGTTACATAGCGTATTATGTTTAAAATAATTGTTTGAATACAATTGGAATCGCCAAATGTGCACTCACGGTTTTTGAGAGCTTCCAGCTCTCATATGATCGTCTTTCAAGTGTTAATTGGGCCAACTTGATTGCCCATAGATCCGGGTAAGTAATTTTCCCAGTGCTCTCGTTTGTCAAGCTGTTATGGACTTAAAATAGCCCACAGAAATAAATAAGAGAAAATTCTCTTTCTTTTCAGTTGCTTTAAATAAAAAGAGTATTTATTTCTGGTGTATAAAAGTAAACCAACGGTACAATTGGATAGCTAAACGCGTTTCGCACCTATTCGGTGCTTCATCAGTAGCAAATAAAATATAAATAAAAAAGAGATGCTGGAAGCATCACTAATGTTATTTAGCACTAAAATTCATGAATTTCTGAGAAAGTTAGCCACCACTTAAAGATTTAAGATCCACTGTGGGATTGTCACACAATACTACACATAGGAATATTTTTGGTGTGGAAATAATATTTGACTAAGAGAAAGAGATCTCTTGATCAGGATTAGCAATAGTACACAGGCTTGTGACATTATCTTGAAACTACATCTATTATAGCCTTGGTTCTCAAACCCCATGTTCAGTGTGTCACCGCATGCCTTCCACTTTTCTAAGTGAGCTACTCCTCAGCCTCCCCCTAGCGCAGCGCCGTCAGTTCTTGCACCAGGCAGCCATTCAAAATATGCTGTCCGACCCTGCATTCCCGCTTGAGGTAGGGTGGGCTGGCAGTATGGCCATATGAGAGCACCATCCATATGTGCATTGCTTACAGATCCCTCACATGTCCTGTGGAGGTGCCTAGACCGGACTGAGGTCACATACTGGCTCCCAGCAACTCTACAGGGCACGCAGGGGAGCTGTACCAGCAATGCACATATTGATGGAGCTTCATCACAGTACAGCAGCCCATGCTGGACCCCAGACTACAGATCCACTCCAGTTCATCAATCTCAGTCCCGTGAGATTAATGAACCACCTTACCATGCAATCACACCTAACATGCATTCTGGTGTGGGAGGTGTGTTGCATTGCCATTCACTTAAATGGCACCCCAAATGCACCTCCCACCCACAGTTCCGTCACCCGCACTGGGATGCGCGGTACGGCATTGCCATGTGTTCCAGTTATTTATTTGTTTTTTATTTGATTATTGTTTATTTTATTTTAATTCACTTAACTTTATTGCTATCATATAGAGGCTAACAAGTCCCTATATGACAGTGTTTGGATTTGACAGATTCTCTTTATAGAACCTGCCCTCCAACAAAGAACATCGAGCTCATTACAGAGCTCAATCTTCTGTACAGTTTGCGACAGCTGAGTAGATGGCGCTGTGAGCAGAGTACTGCCTTCTCACTGATCACAGAGAGCAGAAAGGAGAACACACATTCTCCAATTGCCCACTGTTCTACATCCTGAAATGTTTGCCATGCTCCCGGGTCCCACCGATAGTGTTGACTGCTGCTTGCTAAACATTTAGCCCTGCTAGCCCGCAGCAGAGCTAAACGTAGAAAAAAACAACCTGACGTTGGATGGTAGAAATTCCACACCCTTGCTCCTGAGACCCTGCACAGCCCATTAAGATCCCACAGAGCCCTCCTGAGACCTAGCCTCCTGGGATATCAGGCAGGCATCCCGGAGCAGCACAAAGTATCTAGCTTCATATTACTCTGCATTGATGTATACTGTAGATACTCGAGTATACCGCTAGATTTTGGTGACAAAAATTTACTTTAAAATTGGAGGGGTCGCGTTATAGTCGAGACATCTGCACCGCGTGTTAAAAAAGAAAGGAAAAAACTTGCCTTGCTCTGGATCCGAAGGCTCCTGGAAGTTCCGGTAGTCTCGCTGAACTGAATGCGGGCTCCCTGATTCTTGCAAACACTTCAGGAGCTCCCACATTCAAGAGATTTGGGATCCATTACGGCCAGAGGGCACGCTCGGTTTAAGCCAATCCTTCACCTTACTCGCCTCCGCTGGCGATCTAATCGCTAGTAAAAAAGATGGGTGGCCGGCAGCTTCATACTTAGTAACAACTGCAATCATTCTAGAGCAGAGCACCCTGACCTGAGGGGGAGCCCGACTTTGTTAAGAGAACCTGGGAGGACTTTAATTTTTTGTACCGGTACAATAAAATTTTGCTCCTCGCGCTATATTCGAGTCTTGAGTATTCTCTCACTTCCATAATAAATCTCTATCCATCGCGTTATATTCGGGTCGCGCTATACTCGAGTATCTGCGGTAATTCATTGCTGGGATTTGTAGTCCCCCTACAGCTTGGAGTCAGTGGCAGAACTACTAGTGGTGCAACATTTGCAGCTAGGACTGGGCCCTGGTGCTCCATCACTGTCCTAAAATCTTTTGTCTGCATTGTTAGAAAAACAAATTATATATTTGTAATTGGCATCCCTAATTGTTAGTTTACTTTACTCTTGCATCTGTTACAGGGCTTTTGGTTCACAAGGAACGTCTAATAAGTTTAATATTCTCCATTTACTTTTTAAAGCTGCAACTTTTGAAAAGTTTCCCCGGCACTTCAAAAGGTGTCATAAGCGATGCTGTTAACAGGAAAAGTGCAGAATTAAAATATCGTCTGAAGGAAACAGTAAAGACCTCAGCAGATTCACAGAAATAAACGTTATAAAGCAATTAACCACAGTTTTAAAATTGTTGACCATCTGTAAAATGTTGACCATCTGTACAAGTTTCTTTCTATTGTATCCTATTGTATTTTTTACATGATGATAAGATAATAATAAAACATTTGTTCATTGAACTGTTTTTTTCTTCATCCAGAAAATGTTTTGGAATTGAATACTATACATTTTTTAACGTAGTGGATTATATTTGAAATGCATTGGAAATATATTTTAAAAACTATCAGAAATAGTTGATGATTTTATAGGCCTATGATTTATAAAATACATTGGAAATGCATTTCAGAATAGTATTAGTAGTAGTAGTGTTTTTTTTTTATTTCTCCGACACGTATTTTGCATTCAGAAGTACATTTAACATAATATTCAATATTCCCAGTCACGTGCGGAGTACCCCAAGGCTCAATACTCGGCCCCCTGCTATTCACAATATTCATAAATGATCTGCCCAATGTCTGCAAAGCCTCAACTATACATATGTATGCAGACGACACTGTAATCTATACCAGCAAACCAAATCTCCGGCAGCCGGAAGCCGTGCTGCAAGAACAATTCACAGAGGTAGAAAAGTGGATCAAGCACAACAAACTTTTTTTAAATAATGACAAAACTGTAACGATGCTCTTTGGAACAAAACCTAAACTACACAAATTGCAAAATCCCCACTTATGTGTTGGAACAAAATCAAATGGCACGCTGACCACAGTCACTTCTCTCAAATATCTAGGTATGTGGTTGGACCCTAATTTATCCTTTGGCCCTCACATCGAAAAACTCTCATCTAAACTTTACCCCAAACTAGGTGCCCTGTACAGAAACAAATCCTGCCTGAGCCCTGCGGTAAGAAAGCAGATTGTACAACAAATGCTTATGCCGGCTATTGATTACGGAGATGTAGTGTACGCAGCCGCCCCGCAAACACATCTTCAGAAACTTACTACATTGTATACTCATTCTGCCGCTTTGCATTACCATGTAACTACATGACACCATTGTGACATGTTAAAAGAGCTAAACTGGCCATCGCTGGAATCTAGACGCACCCTTCACCTTTCCAGCCTGGTGTTTAAGAGCTTTTCTGGGAAGCTGCCACCCTATCTGAATAGACTGCTTCCCCCAGCAGCTCCCTCATCCTATAACCTCCGATCCAGGACCAGCACCTTACTTGCAATACCACAATACAAAAAGACAGTGGCTCAATCCTCATTTTCCTACAGAGCACCGCAATTATGGAATAACCTCCCAGACACCATCACTCTAGTTTGGGGTAAAGTTTAGATGAGAGTTTTTCGATGTGAGGGCCAAAGGATAAATTAGGGTCCAACCACATACCTAGATATTTGAGAGAAGTGACTGTGGTCAGCGGGCCATTTGATTTTGTCCCACCAGTCTTAAGTCACTCAAGAGCTCCTTACTAACATACCTCGATACAGAATGCGCCTGTAAACATGTAACATAATGACTATTTCCTACATATTTATTTTCTGTTAATCTGTATATTTGTGTTGTTAATATCTTACATTGTATTACTTTGTATTTCTGTAACTGTAACACTTCAATGTTCTTGAACCCAGGACATACTTGAAAACGAGAGAAATCTCAATGTATCCTTCCTGGTAAAATCCTTTATAAATAAAAATTCACAGCATATTTCACAATGCATTCCAAAATACATTTTGAAATATATTTATGGCTGCAGCAATATATTGCTAAAGGCATTCATGAGCACCTTTAACATATATTCCAAAATATATTCACAGCTTATTCCATAATGCATTCCAAAATACACTATTAAATATATTTCAGCGTGCATTGAATAATATATTCACAAATATATTGCAATATATTTTTGAAAGATATTGAATATGGCCAAAATTGTAGTATTTCAAATATATGTCAATATATTTGGGAAGAATATATTTTTCTTCCATGTGGGCAGCTCTGGCAGATGTGTGTAAACCTGCTGCACCCCCCTCTCTCTGCAGCCGCTGAAACTTTGAACAGCATGGGGGCAGGGTGCAGCATATTTACAGACATCTGCCAGAGCTGCGGATTGTCAGGCAAGTGGTGTGATCAGAGGAGCTGGGACTGTAAGGATCTACAGGTGGCCGCCTAAGAGCGCAAGACCAGGAGGGGATGCAAAAAAATTTGAATCCTTGGACACTTGCCTTGACAGGGATCCAAATTTTTAAACTATCTGCCAGGCGCTATGTCCCTGCTGCTCCTCCTCTAAGATGCAGCCAGTGCCCAGCGAGCTGCATTGTATCTGCCAGGTTAGAGAGCGGACTCCCCCGCTGTGCTGGATACGGAAGCCTGCATTCTCTCTCCTCCTGGTCCCTTCCTCCTTGCTGGTGCCTGGCCCCCTCTGATGATGTCAAGAGGAGGGCATGCCAAAAGAAGTCTACACTGCCGCCTTACCCCCAGCCTCCCCAGCAATTCCAGACAGTGTGTGGTGCACCCTGGAAGGTGAGAGGGTGGAGATTTAAGTCCTGGGTGCATTGCTTTGCAAGACTCAGTGACAGGTAGGCCTCAGAACAAAGAAAAAAACTGCTGCTGCTGCTTCCAAATACACTTAAATACAGCATTTAAAAATATCAGCTCTGGCAACACTGGTATGTTCACCTGGTCCTGATGTTATCACCATGTGGGGGTGTGCTCAAGGTCAAACACCCTCTCATTGGAGTCCCCCAATATTATTCAAACAATACTTGGTGCATAGTGGAGTTTTATTGCTGTGGAGTTCATACACACTGCGCATTACTGTGAGTTTCATTGCTGTGGAGCTCATACACGCTATGCATTACTGTGAGTTTCATTGCTGTGGAGCTCATACACGCTATGAATTACTGTGAGTTTCATTGCTGTGGAGCTCAAACACGCTACGCATTACTATGTGTTTCATTGCTGTGGAGCTCATACATACTGTGCATTACTGTGAGTTTTACTGTGAGATTCATTGCTGTGGAGCTCATACACACTGCGCATTACTGTGAGTTTCATTGCTGTGGAGCTCATACACACTGCGCATTACTGTGAGTTTCATTGCTGTGGAGCTCATACACGCTACGCATTACTGTGAGTTTCATTGCTGTGGAGCTCATACATACTGCGCATTACTGTGAGTTTCATTGCTGTGGAGCGCATACACACTGCACATTACTGTGAGTTTCATTGCTGTGGAGCTCATACACGCTATGCATTACTGTGAGTTTCATTGCTGTGGAGCTCATACATAGTGCGCATTACTGTGAGTTTCATTACTGTGGGGCTCATACACGCTACGCATTACTGTGAGTTTCATTGCTGTGGAGCTCATACATACTGCGCATTACTGTGAGTTTCATTGCTGTGGGGCTCAAACACGCTACGCATTACTGTGCGTTTCATTGCTGTCGAGCTCATACATACTGCGCATTACTGTGAGTTTCATTGCTGTGGAGCTCATACACGCCATGCATTACTGTGAGTTTCATTGCTGTGGAGCTCATACACGCCACGCATTACTGTGAGTTTCATTGCTGTGGAGCTCATACACGCTACGCATTACTGTGAGTTTCATTGCTGTGGAGCACATACATACTGTGCATTACTGTGAGTTTCATTGCTGTGGAGCTCATACACACTGCGCATTACTGTGAGCTTCATTGCTGTGGAGCTCATACACGCTACGCATTACTGTGAGTTTCATTGCTGTGGAGCTCATTCACTTTTCCTGCAACAGAGGCACTTAGTGGATTATCCCCATAGGGTTAAAACAATAGTTGTAGTTCATTTAAAGGAGCACAGTATTAAACAATATGGTTCCCTTTTATAGTGTCTTCCTTTAAGTGAGCTACAACTATTGTTTATTAGGACATGAAAATAGTCATAATAATCAGTTTTTCCCCAGACGTGAGAGTAACCCCACCTATTTTTCCAGAAAAAAAGACGTTATCACACCCCTCTAAGGTTCCATTTTTTTTCTAAACTAAGTTTAATTCTTAGAAAGATTTTTTTAAAACGAAAATTACAAACAGATACATCGGAAAGCGTGAAAAAAATCTTCAATCGTTATCAGTATCTAGGTATTGTGAGAATTTTTTTCTTCTTTTCAGCTCAGCAATACGTTATCTAGCGCGTATCTCACCGCCCTCTATTTCCCTCTCTGCACAAGCTCCATAAAATGGAAAAGGAAAGCAAACAGTATCAAAGAAAGTAATAGAAGAGAAAATTGCACGGGAGGTAATTATGCATTCTGCTGTGGAAAAAAAAAAATCGGGAAACTCAAGTCACGCAAATAAAGGGAAAAAAAGCCACATCAAAAACGTTCATTTCATGAAAAACGTCCAGAGGGCAGAAAAATGGAAGGTGCACAATGTGATCTAGCGTGCACAGCTAACAGGATCGCCTGACTGGCATTTCAATTCCAGGAAATTTCTGCTGCTTTTGTCAAAAAGACTTACATTTTAAGCAATGAAACCGTCATTTGAGTATAGTTTTTTTTTAGTGTATGTAAATTATAAGATTATACATAAAGCAGAATTTTTATGTTCTTTATTGTTGTTTATGCTGAGCTTTCAAATGATTTTAGTCGATTTTTCATTCAAGGTTTCTTTTTATATGAAGCAGAACAGAACTCTGATTATTTATATATATATACACTAGATTGCCAAAAGTATTCGCTCACCTGCCTTGACTCGCATATGAATTTAAGTGACATCTCATTCCTAATCCATAGGGTTCAATATGACGTCGGTCCACCCTTTGCAGCTATAACAGCTTCAACTCTTCTGGGAAGGCTGTCCACAAGGTTTAGGCGTGTGTTTATGGGAATTTTTGACCATTCTTCCAGAAGCGCATTTGTGAGGTCACACACTGATGTTGAACGAGAACGTCTGGCTCTCAGTCTCAACTCTAATTAATCCCAAAGGTGTTCTATCAGGTTGAGGTCAGGACTCTGTGCAGGCCAGTCAAGTTCATCCACACCAGACTCTGTCATCCATGTCTTTATGGACCTTGCTTTGTGCACTGGTGCACAGTCATGTTGGAAGAAGAAGGGGCCAGCTCCAAACTGTTCCCACAAAGTTGGGAGCATGGAATTGTCCAAAATGTCTTGGTATGCTGAAGCATTCAGAGTTCCTTTCACTGGAACTAAGGGGCCAAGCCCAGCTCCCGAAAAACAACCCCAAACCATAATCCCCCTCCACCAAACTTTACACTTGGCACAATGCAGTCAGACAAGTACCGTTCTCCTGGCAACCGCCAAACCCAGACTCGTCCATCAGATTTCCAGATTGGGAAGCACGATTCGTCACTCCGGAGAACGCGTCTCCACTGCTCTAGAGTCCAGTGGTGGCGTGCTTTACGCCACTGCATCCGACTCTTTGCATTGCACTTGGTGATGTATGGCTTGTATGCAGCTGCTTGGCCATGGAAACCCATTCCATGAAGCTTTCTGTGCACTGTTCTTGAGCTAATCTGAAAGCCACATGAAGTTTGGAGGTCTGTAACGATTGTCTCTGCAGAAAGTTGGCGACCTCTTCCCTCACCCCTGCTCTCAAACACATCTTCAACCTATCTCTCTCCACTGGCTCCTTTCCATCCGCCTTCAAACACGCGCTAGTTACCCCTTTACTAAAGAAACCATCCCTAGATCCCAACTCTCCATCCAACTACCGCCCTGTATCCCTGCTTCCCTTCACATTATAAGCTCTTAGAAAAACTAGTCTTCAACCGCCTCTCCCTCTTCCTGTCCTCCAATTCCCTACTTGACCCCCTGCAATCTGGCTTCGTCCCCTACACTCAACTGAAACTGCCCTCACCAAAGTCACCAACGATCTCCTAACTGCTAAGAAACACGGCCACTTTTCTATTCTCATCCTGCTTGACCTCTCGGCTGCTTTTGACACTGTTGACCACCCCCTCCTTCTACAGACCCTCAACTCTCTGGGTCTCGGTGACACTGCACTTGCTTGGGTTGACTCCTATTTATACAACAGGTCCTTCTGTGTGTCCTTTGCTGGTAACTCCTCCTCCTCATTGCCTCTATCTGTTGGTGTACCTCAAGGCTCTGTCCTTGGTCCTCTGCTCTTTTCCATCTACACCTCCTCCCTGGGCAAAATCATCAACAGCTTTGGCTTTAATTACCACCTCTACGCTGATGACACTCAGATCTACCTCTCTACCCCTGATCTCTCTCCCCATGTCCTTTCAAAAGTCAGTGACTGTTTATCTGGCATCTCCTCCTGGATGGCCTCCCACCACCTAAAGATCAACATGTCAAAGACTGAGCTCCTACTTATTCCTCCTTCCAATGCCTCCCACTCCCTGACTTCTCTATCACGGTGGAGGGTATCACCATCTCCCCATCAAACCAAGTTCGCTGTCTTGGAGTGACACTTGACTCTGCTCTTTCCTTCATCCCCCACATCAAGTCTCTTTCCTCCTCCTGCCGATACCAACTGCGTAATATTTCCAGAATTCGGCCATTTCTTACCGCTGTCACCACAAAACAACTCATACATGCCCTGGTAATCTCCCGACTCGACTATTGCAATAATCTCTTATCTGGCCTCCCTCTGTCCCGCCTCTCCCCCCTACAATCCATCCTGAATGCCTCCGCCAGGCTAATTCACCTCACCCGCCGCTCTGTCTCTGCCGCTCCCCTCTGCGAGTCCCTTCACTGGCTCCCCATCCACTGCAGAATTAAGTTCAAAATCCTTATCCTTACCTACAAAACCCTCACTAACTCAGCGCCCCCTTACCTGTCCTCACTAATCACCAAATACACCCCAGCCCGCTCCCTAAGGTCAAACAGTGACCTGCGCCTAGCTTCTCCCCGCATCACCTCTTCCCATGATAGACTGCAGGATTTCTCACGCGCAGCCCCCACTCTCTGGAACGCTCTCCCTCGTACTGTCAGACTTTCCCCTAACTTCTCTTCCTTCAAACGCTCCCTGAAAACATTCCTATTTAGGGAAGCCTACCACCCAACTCACTGACACAACCATCAATCACTCTCACCTTACAGTCCTCTCCTCCTGTTTCCAACCTCAACCCTCCCAGATTGTGAGTTCCTACGGGAATAGGGCCCTCATCTCCTCCTGTACTGTTTGTCAAATGTTGTTCAATGTATTGTAACCCTGTCTATACTGTGCCTATTGTACAGCGCTGCGGAATATGCTGGCGCTTTATAAATAAAGAATAATAATAATAATAATAATACAATTACAAATGTACACTAAATTCCCTAAAACCCTTTACAGCATTGGGGGTTGAATAATTTTGAACACGACTGTATATACGTACACTGCCTGGCCAAAAAAGTCACTACCCGCCGTACCAGTCTGTTATGGTCTGGGGTTGATTCAGTTGGTCAGGTCTAGGTTCAGCAAGATTATGTGCCCAAAATATGAGGTCATGTGACTCCCTGAATATACAGGTTTTTCCATCAATGGGTTTTTTCTCCCCTGATGACACAGCGGGCATATTCCAAGATGGCAATGCCAGGATTCATCAGGCTCAAATTGTGCAAGAGTGGTTCAGAGAGCATGAGACATCATTTTCACACATGGATTGGCCACCGCACAGTCCAGACCTTAACCCCATTGAGGTTAATCTTTGGGATAATGTGCTGGAGAAGACTTTACTCAGCGCCGCGACTGTCCCATCATCAATACAAGATCTTGGCCACAAATTAATGCCGCTCTGGACACGAATAAATGCTGTGTCATCGCATGAGCTTACCGTCATGATGTCGTGGAGAATGCGTGCCGGAATCACAGCAAAAGGCGACAAAACTGAGTATTGCAGTATTGAGTATTGCAGCTTTTCATGCACGCGGCCAGCTTCCCCACCAACGCAGATACCGGCAAGCCGGCCCAGCTTCTCCCCGCATCACCTCTTCCCATGATAGACTGCAGGATTTCTCACGCGCAGCCCCCACTCTCTGGAACGCTCTCCCTCGTACTGTCAGACTTTCCCCTAACTTCTCTTCCTTCAAACGCTCCCTTAAAACATTCCTATTTAGGGAAGCCTACCACCCAACTCACTGACACAACCATCAATCACTCTCACCTTACAGTCCTCTCCTCCTGTTTCCAACCCCAACCCTCCCAGATTGTGAGTTCCTACGGGAATAGGGCCCTCATCTCCTCCTGTACTGTTTGTCAAATGTTGTTCAATGTATTGTAACCCTGTCTATACTGTGTTTATTGTACAGCGCTGCGGAATATGCTGGCGCTTTATAAATAAAGAATAATAATAATAACTATGCGCCTCAGCATCCGCTGACCCTGCTCCGTCAGTTTACGTGACCTACCACTTCGTGGCTGAGTTGCTGTCTTTCCCAAACACTTCCACGTTCTTATAATACAGCTGACAGTTGACTGTGGAATATTTAGGAGCGAGGAAATTTCACGACTGGATTTGTTGCACAGGTGGCATCCTATCACAGTTCCACGCTGGAGTTCACTGAGCTCCTGAGAGCGACCCATTCTTTCACAAATGTTTGTAAAAACAGTCTGCTTGCCTAGATGCTTGATTTTATATACCTGTGGCCATGGAAGTGATTGAAACACCTGATTCTGATTATTTGGATGGGTGAGCGAATACTTTTGGCAATATAGTGTGTATATGTATATATATAGATATATATATATATATATATATATATATAATATAATTATTTTTTTTCCATTTACTAACGATAACCGGGAACATTGGCCCTGTTCATTCTCCATGTCTTCATAGAGGAAGGGATGCTGGGTTCTCTTGGTTGCTTATTGTCTTCAATTAACATATGTTTATTTATATTATTGATATGATAAGTAGATACTCTAGTTTAGTGTGTAAATAGTGTTATTTGGCTTTAATTTTGCTTTATTTTCATATATTGTACAGTTTCAGGGTTATTCAAAGACAATCGAAAAGTCACTGCACGTTCGGTGACTTTTTGTTCTCTTCAATTCGGTTCGATTTGGCGATCCCATTTCGGCGACCCTGCGGTATATTCAGCAAGCACCACAGGGTCCCCGAATTGCAGGGAAAAGCTGCCGCAAACTCGCCGAAAACTCACCGCAAAACCCAGCGAATGCACGCCGAAAACCTGCAAAAACATCTGGATTAACCCTGCCGAAAAACGCCGGAAAAACCCGAGCAGGAGCCGATCACACGCAGCGCAGCCGCCGGAAAAACCCGACACCGCAGACGAATGGAGTGGATAAATTAAAAAAACAGTATGCTTGAACGTTTGAAAAGTGAAACGCTGTTTGCAAACAAACTACTGAGCGAAAATGTATGAAATTTGCATATGATCCGATGAATAAAGAGGGCTGTTACAGAAAAAATAAGTAAAGTTAAAAAAAAAAAAATCGGACGTTTTTGGAAAAAAAAAAAACGAAAAATGCTTAAAATATACTACAAAATCTATAAATAAAGAGACTTTTTACTGCAGAATTTTGTAATGAACGGTTTATTAGATATTGCAATAAAACGGGAATATTTTTAACATTGAAGCCTATGGGATTCTCCTGAATAAACCTGCAGAATTAAACCACCGAATGGCAGGGCATTTCGGGAACCTTTCACTGCTGGTTTGTGTTCCCTGAATAGATGAAGCATTGCTTTTTCATGGGGTTTTCACTGCCCTCGAACAGGCACCGAATGTGCACCGTATGTGCAGGCAATTCGCTAGGATTTGGCGAATTGCCTGCTCTCTGGATAGCCGAATGGCCAGGAAAGGTAACGAACCTTTCAGCATTCGGTTCCCTTTCGGCAGCCATTCGGATCTCTTTGAATAACCCTGTTAATCAGTACTTAAGGGGCTAATTAAGGTGTTTACCCCTTGTTGAGGAGTTTATGCACATTTTTAGCAATTAATTAACCACATTTTTTAAGAGGACATCAAATTAAAACTCCAGGTACCTGTCTATGGCTTGTAGACCACCACCTAGATTCTGGACAAAGCACCCCATGACTAGGATTCACTTCTGAAACCCCTTGGACCTCACAGAATAACTCGTGATGGTGCAGGATGGAGCAGAATCGATTGAAGGACACCTGAAGAACTCTTTGCTCTCTCTGTCCTTCACACAATAGAAGGAGGAGGGGGAAGGTTGAGCTGTCCTGCTCACTGATACATCTAAGGTGAATGTTACATTTTTACACCTCCCTGTCAGTTTAGCAACCATAGCAGATGCTGATGACAGAATGTTGTGCACAGTATTGGATTATGGCTTAAAGCAAGCGGTTAAGCACATTGTTTTTGTTTGGTTTCTTTCTTCTCTATCTTAAGATAAAAGAAATATGCAATGCTTCTATATAAATAGAAAGTAGGAGTTATTCCGAGAGAGCGGATCTGGCCCCAAAATGTCACCAAACGGAATTTCCCCATACGGTGACATTTCGGGGCTATTCAGAGAGCAGGCAATTTGCCAAATTTTGGAGAACTGCCAGCAAGTACGGTGCCTGTTCCAGGTAGTGTAATCCCTCATAGAGAAGCAATGGTAAATCTATTCAGAGACACCGAACAGCAGTGACATGTCAGCGAAATGCCCTGATGTTTGGTGGTTTCATTCGGCAGGTTTATTCAGGCGAATCCCATAGGCTTCAATGTTAAAATTTTCCCGTTTTAACTCAATATCTAATAAACCGTTTATTATTTTAACCTGCAGCAAAAAGCCTCTTTATTTATCGATTTTTTTCGTCTTTTCTTTTTTCTGTAACAGACCTTTTTTATTATCATTCATATGTTCTTATATGTAAATTCCAGGCATTTTCGTTCGGTAGTTTTTTTTGCAAACAGCGTTTCAATTTTCACACTTTCAATCGTATTGTTTTGTTGTTGGTTTTTTACTCCGTTCGTCAGCTTGTCGGCTTTTTCCAGCGTGTTCAAAAGCCTAATGCACCCGACGATCTGCCGCAAAACCTCTGAACGCAGCTGAAAAAAGCTGACGATCTGCCAAACAGAGCACTGACCAGCCACTAGAAAAAGCCGACAAGCCGACAAACGGGGTAAAAAAGAACAAAAAAAACACTGCAACTTTTAAAAGGTGTTGGCAAAAAAAACTACTGCGTGAAAATGCCTGAAAATGATAAATAAGTTCCTATGAATAACAATAAAAGGTCTGTTACAGGAAAAAAAACTATTTAACAGAATCGTAAAAAAAAATTGCAGAAAAAATCCTAAAAAAAAATAAATAAAGACACTTTGTGCTGCAATTTAAAAGGATAAACGGTTTAATAAATATTCAACAAAAAAAGGAATATTTTTTACATTGAACTCTATGGGATTCGCCTGATTAAACCTGCTGAATGAAACCACCAAAAGTCAGGGCATTTCTCTGCTGTTCGGTGTCTCTGAACAGATTAACCATTACTTCTCTATGGGGATTTAACTGCCTTCGAACAGGCACCGTAATTTGCTGGCAATTCAACAATATTTGGCAAACTACCTGTTTTTGAATAGCCGAATGGCCACGAAATTGCACCGTATGGGGAAATTCACTGTTCGGTGCCATTTTGGAGCCAGATTAGATCTCTGTGAATAGTCCCTGTAATGAAATCTGCCAGGGTCCTGACATGCTTGACTGTTGAAGGTTGAAAAAGAGGACATTCACTCCCATGCTCAACCATGTAACCTGGTGATGTTATGGTTCATGATATACTAAATAGACACCTTGGTGGAATATTAACTTCCGTGGATTTTAATTTTACTGTCGGACAGGACATTTGGATTTCCCAGAAACTGACATACACTATATTGCCAAAAGTATTCGCTCACCCATCCAAATAATCAGAATCCGGTGTTCCAATCACTTCCATGGCCACAGGTGTATAAAATCAAGCACCTAGGCATGCAGACTGTTTTTACAAACATTTGTGAAAGAATGGGTCACTCTCAGGAGCTCAGTGAATTCCAGCGTGGAACTGTGATAGGATGCCACCTGTGCAACAAATACAGTCGTGAAATTTCCGCGCACCTAAATATTCCACAGCCAACTGTCAGCTGTATTATAAGAACGTGGAAGTGTTTGGGAACGACAGCAACTCAGCCACGAAGTGGTAGGCCACGTAAACTGACGGAGCAGGGTCAGCGGATGCTGAGGCGCATAGTGCGAAGAGGTCGCCAACTTTCTGCAGAGTCAATCGCTACAGACCTCCAAACTTCATGTGGCCTTCAGATTAGCTCAACAACAGTGCGCAGAGAGCTTCGTGGAATGGGTTTCCATGGCCAAGCAGCTGCATACAAGCCATACATCACCAAGTGCAATGCAAAGCATCGGATGCAGTGGTGTAAAGCACGCCGCCACTGGACTCTAGAGCAGTGGAGACGCATTCTCTGGAGTGACGAATCGCGCTTCTCCATCTGGCAATCTGATGGACGAGTCTGGGTTTGGCGGTTGCCAGGAGAATGGTACTTGTCTGACTGCATTGTGCCAAGTGTAAAGTTTGGTGGAGGGGGGATTATGGTGTGGGGTTGTTTTTCAGGAGCTGGGCTTGGCCCCTTAGTTCCAGTCAAAACGAACTCTGAATGCTTAGGCATACCAAGACATTTTGGACAATTCCATGCTCCCCAACTATGTGGGAACAGTTTGGAGCCGGCCCCTTCCTCTTCCAACATGACTGTGCACCAGTGCACAAAGCAAGGTCCATAAAGACATGGATGACAGAGTCTGGTGGATGAACTTGATTGGCCTGCACAGAGTCCTGACCTCAACCCGATTAGAACACCTTTGGGATGAATTAGAGCAGAGACTGAGAGCCAGGCCTTCTCGTCCAACATCATTGTGTGACCTCACAAATGCGCTTCTGGAAGAGTGGTCAAAAATTCCCATAAACACACTCCTAAACCTTGTGGACATCCTTCCCAGAAGAGTTGAAGCTGTTATAGCTGCAAAGGGTGGACCGACGTCATATTGAACCCTATGGATTAGGAATGGGATGTCCCTTATGTTCATATGCGAGTCAAGGCAGGTGAGAGATACTTTTGGCAATATAGTGTATATTAAATGCATAAGTTCCTCGATCAGGGGTGGATCCAGACACAGGTTTCGGGGGAGCACTCTACCAGTTTTGGTTAAGAGCTGGTGGGCCCTATTACAATCTTCGCACATACGTTTGCCCGCGCAAAAACGCATTAACGTGAGGGGCAAAACCTTTTGCACTGAACGTCGTATTACAATGTCAGTGCAACGCACGTATACGTCTACTGCGGGTGAACCTGCGCGAACGCTACGCTGCGCTGCGCGAGCTTACTGTACGTCGTGCGTCCTATACTTAGCATTGTGAGCGCAAATGCGTTTGTGCGCTGGTACACGGATGGTAAATTTTTCTTATTTTCTCCTGGTTTCACCGCTCTCTTAATAACCCTGTATATATTACATTCGTCATATGCTATCCGAAAACCTTCTCCCCCTCTGAATTGTCTGTTTGCATACAGATGAGCTGCCAATCACGCAGCTTGAGAAATGGATGTCTTCAACAAGCAGATAAAGATGGCTGCCTCCATGACAAGAGGGGTCAGATTGAGATATATATAAATCTCACAAAACTCCTTTGAAATTATTAAGATTCACTGCTTTAGTTAAGTTAGAACACATAATAAACAAGTTAGAACACATATAATAAAACTCCTCATATAACGGCTGGTGCACGTTAAGGCTAATGTCAGATGAACGCAGTCTGAGCGCACTCTGCGTGCGTGCATAATGGACAGGCGTACTGACGGAAAATACTGTAGACACCACACGTTTTTTTTTTTTGACGGATGTAGAAAAAAAAGGGGAAATATGGGAAACAAAATTAATTAAAATTAAAAGACAGGTACAGTCAGCCAGACCAAAAAAACCTCTGAGCGTCAAAGTGATGGACGTCGCAAATGCGCTGCTTCTGATTTTGTGTCATCAGGCACACAGGCTGCTACGCGGACGCGGCGAACTCTGGGCGTCCAGCGTACTGCTTTTACGTCGAGGCTTAAATGTCGGCCGTTGCCACCTGAGTGGTGCGTGTGCACTTCGGTGCGCACGTACTTCGTGTGTTGGTCTCTATTGATCACAAATCAATGCTACGACGGACGTTAAACTGTGTGGCGACACGTACGTGATGACTGCGTTCGTCTGACGCTAGCCTAACTATTTAGTAACCAACAGTTGTCTCCGACTTGGACAACAGGACAATGGTACCATGGTGCGGTGGAGCTGCTATGTAAGTGAGAACATACGATGGTGCCTGTGCTGGAGCCCCGCCCCACCTGTGCACATGAGAGAGATGAGAGGATGCTGCCGGTTGAAGAAAGCCCCGCCCTTTCTCTAAGTGTGAGAGGAATGTCTGAGGTAACGAAAAGCAGCCATGAAACGGTCTTGTAATAAACCCCAAAAAACTATAAGTGACTTATTGATTAATAAAAAGGCATATCTGACATTTGTCAGTATATAACACACGGGAAGGAAGACCATGGGTTATCGAGTGCTGAATGGCAACAGGACAACTGAGGTTGTGGGTCAAAAACAAGTATTGTGATTTGAGGACGACGATAGCAGGATTTTATTAGAAATATATTCGCAAAACGGTTGTTATTATTACCGTTAATAAATCCTATAAAGCCGCGGCTCACAGTTCAACAATAAAATGCTAATTCTAAATATTTTATTTGCAGCAGAATTATTAATTCAGTTGTGAACAAGTCCAGAGCAATAAAACTGTAAAGAAAAGCAAAAAAAAAAAAAAAAATGGATTATCCCGGTAACATCCAGCAAAGCGGAGCATCACAAATTAATAACATAAGCTAGAGCAGCTTACAATTTATTCATGTGATGGCAGATTGTGTGCATTTATGGATAATAACGCATTTCCAAGCTGGTATGGAAATTGAATTAAATATAAATACAGAAAAACGCTTTGATTGAATCAATCAATTGCTTTTACGGTGTGACTGCTTCGCTGTGCATTTTGCTTTGCTGTCTTTTTTTAATTGCTACTTATTAAGTACTTATTATTTTTTAATAAAACCAGGCTATGATAAAAGGTAACTCGTTATTTTTCTCAAATTACTTTTACTTAAATATCATCCTTCCAACTGTGCTTTTGTACGAGGCTTTATTTAAGGCACTTAACCTTGCAACGTGCGACGCGCGCGGCATTATTAATTTTCAAAAAGGTCCAAAACATAGCCGTGCGAACGCCGAAAAGGTTTGAAAATATGTAATAGCCCCCGTTTGCTATGTGCAATTATAAATCAATACCGGCGAATACAGGCAATTAATTTCTAGCAGGCAAACACTATACGGATTGCAAGAGTCCTCTCAGCAATGACACCTGCTAACTATGTGCAAGACGGAATTAATTTCTCTAGGGGTAACCCATTTATTTGTCCTATATACTAAGAAATTACTGGAAAAGTCAGCGTTTTAAGTGTCTGTTGCTGCGTGTAATTTCTATTTATTACTCTGCATGTCACAGTAGAAAGTTATTATTATGAATCTTACGATGGAATGGGTCAAGTGAAACTCATGGAGAAAACTCGGTTTAGGACCATAAAAGGTTTGATGTTGAATCGTGAAAGGCCAGAACGTCCCCATTGGGTGTTATGTGTGTGGTGGAAGTTGGAACCCAAGATGCAGTATTTGTGAGGCAGGGACTACGAAGGGGCAATCCAGAACCAGATCTGAAGGCAATCCGACGCCGGAGCAGGTAGAGTTTAGGTGTGTTCAAAGGGACAATCCGAGGTCGGGACAGGCAGAGTGTGGTCAAAAGGGAAATCCGAGGTCAGGGCAAGCAGAGTTCAGAAGTTGGCAAAAGGACAATCTGAGGTTGGGGCAGGTAGGGTTCAGGCTGGTCTAAAAAGTAATCCAAGGATTCCGTAGGCGAAGGTCAGATGTAGCCAAATGGGAAATCTGAGGCCGGGACAGGCAGAGTGTGGTCAAAAAAGTAATCCGAGGTGAGGGCATGCAGAGTTCAGGAGTTGTCAAAAAGACAATCTGAGGTTGGGGCATGTAGGGTTCAGGCTGGTCAAAAAGCAATCCTAGGATGGAGTAGGCAAAATGTCAGGTATAGACAAAAGGGCAATCTGAGGTTGGAATCCAGTAGATCAATCAGAAGAACAGGATACTGAAGAACAGGAACAAGGGGTTGAGAGCACAGAACGTCTGAGCACCCTTCCTCTGTAACAAGAACTTTAAATAATACAACCAGCGTATCTCCTCCCTATCACCCTCCCCCCAGGCCCTTCATAATAAATGACCCCACCAGTGGATGGGAATAGAGCCTACAGTGTTCTGGCAGCCACTACACTATATGGTGTGGGTGCAGAAGTTCTGAAACCTTGCAGGAACCAGGTGGCATTCTCTGAATACGCTGGTCAGAGGGAGATATCCACAGGCTACAAGGTGTGCCCAGCATGGGAAAATATGGGGGCTGGCAGCTGACAAAGGGTCTTTTCAATGGCGTGACCACTAATAATATACTTCACAACAAGGATAGTATCCTTTAAAAGCGCTTGGGTACTCTGAAATATTGACCTTTCTCTTGCCTAGGAACTGTTTTCCATGCTGGCTCCTTTGTAGAACCAATGTATGAAACCTGAGCAGGAACTCACTAAAGAACAGGACACTTGTGTTGATGTGTGTTCTCAGTGTTCTCATCATTTAAATATTCCTTGCTTCATTCATTGACGGTAAACCAGACTTGGAGCCCTTGTTCTTTGTGAACAAAAATATGTCTATGAGAACGCTGAGAATGGGCAACAGCTCTAGTGGCCTGCCATTTGATAAGACCCCCTATCAGGTCTCATAGGAAAATTTCAGTTCAATGGTGCAATTACAGGCAAGATGATACATATACAAATCAGACTGATGCCACCCAAAAAGGGCAACCAGAACTGAGATGCCAAGGAAGCCTCCTCTGCATGAGATTCACAGCAACCCCTGCAATTGTTTTGGCCTTCAGATATCTTATCAGTAGAGTATATCTGATGCATCTTTCTTTCTCATTGTGCCTAGAAAGATATCGGCTATATGAGCTTGACAGGGCCCAACACAGGCCTCAACAATTGTTGGTGGGTTTTGTATATTGCTTAAAGTGATGATTATCAGTACATGCTGCTCTTTTTGGTGGTAGAAGGTTGATTCGCTTACAGTTCAGTTCTCCCTGTAACACCGGAGCCGCGGAACGACACTGGGAACTTTTTCTTCCCAGTGATCCACTGCATTGCGTCGTCCCATGCACAGTAGGATCAGAGGTAAGTATGGAGATTTTTGATCCATTTAAATGTAAGTGTTAAATTCTTTTGAAAAATCTAAATATGGAAGATAATCAGCTTGAGCCAAGAACAGTGAGCTACCATGGAACAGTTCACTGTAATTGCATCGAGCCTTCTATATAAAGTACAGGAGACATTAATGTCCAGTAAGCAGATTCTAAAGGCAAGTCGGAAGCAGTGCTCTAAGTTTCGTCGCAACCACAGCTCGAGCCAATGAGTTGATCGCATGATGAGCCATAATGTGTCAGTTGAAGTATAACCCATGGCATCTCGATGATTGACAAATAGTCTGGTGTCATGGGAAATGCATTGTATTGATTTCTGGGATGATACAGTTGCCCACAAAGTTTTTATGAGCATTGTGAGATTTATAGAACCTATAGGCTCTGGAACGCTCTACCTTGTACAATCAGACTTTCCCTTTCTTCAAATGCTCCCTTAAGACATTCCTATTTAGGGAAGCCTACCACCCGACTCACTGACGCAACCTGTCCATCACTCCCACCATTCCATCACCTTGCAGTCCTCTCCTCCTGTTTCCACCGCAACCCTTCTAGATTGTAAATTCCCACAGGAATAGGGCCCTCATTTCCTCCTGTACTGGTTTGTCAAAATGTTGTTTAAAGTTTTGTAACCCTTTCTATATTGTCCCCATTGTACAGCGCTGCGAAGAATAATAATAGAAAAATCATTTTATAAATTGCCTACAAATGCCCATTTTTCTATGTCATGGCACTTTCTTACTATTTTATTCTACAGTTTATTTAGGAGCCAATGATATGGGTGGAGGCAGCCATTGCTTAAAAATGTTTGCACCACGTTTCATGAATATTTCTCCTATGGAAAAATAAACTGAGATTTACCTTAAAAGAGCCAAAAAGCTGCCAAATTAGAGGATCTGACTCCTAACCAAGTTCCGGTTTCATATACATTTTTGAGTTCAGTTCCATATCCACTGCCTGGCCAAAAAAGCAGTCACACACTGTAATATTTGGTAGTGTTGCTTTTTGCTGTGATCCCGGCTCGCATTCGCCATGGCGTCATGCCGATAAGCTCATGCAATGTCACAGCATTTATTTGCGTCCAGAGTGGGATTAATTTGGGGCCAAGATCTTATATTGATGAGGTAGAGTCGTAGCGTTTAGGCTTGTGCACCGATTTTTTTTTTGGTTCGATTCGGTTCGATTTGTTCGGATGTTTAAACTTTTCGATTCGGCTCGTTTCGACCGATTTCTGTTTCGATTCGGTTCGGTTCGGATCGTTTTTCGTGTACATTTTTTTTTCCGAATATCGACCATTTTTCGTATTTTCGTATCACTTTGCTCGTTTTTTGTATCGACTTTTCGGAAATTTCGGAAATTTTCGTTTTTTCGGAACGTCTGTTCTCCTCGTTTCAAAGTGTCTACGATAATTCTGGCGATTCTATCGTGTTTTTTTTTATTAAATAAAGATCCTTTTTTTCTTATGAATAATTGAATATACATTTCACAACTTTATTTAATCATATTAAAATGGTATGAAAGCCAAGGAACAAAAAAAATGAACAAAACGATTTAAAAAACGCTAAACTGACCCGAATGCCACAAGAAACAAGTGATACGCATTTACAAATACAAAATTTACAGAATCAGCGATATAACCGATAATAGTTAAATATACGATTTCCAGAATTACCGAAATGGAACCGAAATCACGAATGGAACCGAAATCATGAATAGAGCAAAAATAAATTTCGATTGGCACATTTCAAGTCCATTCGAAAATTCCGAAAATTTTTCGTTTCGGCTCGGAAAACTTTTCGGATCTGCCATTTTCGGATCTAAAAATTTTCGGAAAATCGGCCGCATCCGAAAACATGAATCGGGAAATTTCGTGAAAATTCCGAAATTCCGAAACCCAAAACGCACATCCCTAGTAGCGTTGCGTAAAGTCTTCTCCATCACATTATCCCAAAGATTCTCAATGGGGTTAAGGTCTGGACTGTGCGGTGGCCAATCCATGTGTGAAAATTATGTCTCATGCTCCCTGAACCACTCTTGCACTATTTAAGTCTGATGAATCCTGGCATTGCCATCTTGGAATATGCCCGCTGTGCCATCAGGGGAGAAAAACCCCATTGATGGAAAAACCTGCTCATTCAGTATATTCCGGGACCTCATATTCGGGCACATATCATTGCTGAACCTAAACCTGACCAACTGAAGCCACCTCAGATCATACATTACAGTAAGTGGTGACCTTTTTTGGCTAGGCAGTGTATATTGGTGGTTAGCCCCTCCGAGCACATTAGCGAATGTTCTTCTAATATGGGATTTACATTATTCTTTGCGCGAGATCCAGATTGTTAATTTTTGCCATTTTTGATGACTACCAAGCAGCAGACATGGGTAAATTTTGACCTCAAAGGGGCTGTTACAACCACCCCGCTTTAATGTTTTACTCTGGCGGACTGACACGGTTTCACAGCCTTGTAGGACCTTATAATATGCCCATCACTCTTCACTTCAGAAATCCATAACATATTAATGGTAAATACATCACAGAAATATCAGCCAGGCAATAACATTCATCAACTTTTATTACTCAAAGCGAGAATCTTGTCACATTAAGAAACTTGCTTTAAATCTCGGAGAATGAGGTATATTTCATTATCCGACGTTAGCGACTGACTGGGAGAAATACTATTCGTCGCCACAATGTGAAACTTTTATTTCAGGCAATATATCAGCGGCGTGATTATTTGTTTTCCCATGTATGATTGTATAACAGCTAGTTTGGAGCTCTAGTTATGCCATTAAAAGGGGCGATAAAGCTATTTTTCATCCCGAGACATTATTTTCCATGTTTTTTTTTATTTTAATGTATGCTTCTCAGCAGACAAAAATACTAAAGAATTAACCGTTTAGCGGAAAACAGGTTGGTACTCGGATTTCGATTTGCTCTCTTGTTTCGTTAGCAATGTAACAAGGAAAAAATGCTCCTGCAGGTTTCCCCATTGCGTCCCCCATGCTGCCACGGCACCTTGCCCCGGAACGGAGCGCTAACCTCGGTGATACTTGCCGTAGCACTTCCACACCGCCGCAGTAGTCCATAGGACTACTTGGAGGGTTGCGCTGCTTGGGCCGCGAGATTGCGCAGTGTCGCAGAGTGATCGCAGAGGGACACTGGGGACTATTTGTCCCAGTCTCACTCTGCTCGCGGACCAGGAGAAGCAGCTGATCGGGCCACCATTCTTGCCGTGGGATTAGAGGTGAGTGCAAGGTGATTTTGGGGTGGTTTTAGGGGCTGCTAAATGATTCTGCACAAGAGGAATCATTAAGCACCAGCTTTAGGGTGACGGCAAAAATTTGTTTAGCCCATCGGTGCATTAACTAGCGCTAGGACTTTGTAATACCTTACTTATCATAGCACTAATTTCTGATTGCGCTCCCCATGTTGTTAAGTACAGGAGGCGCATTTTTACAGATTTTCCAGGTTTAGTGGGTTTAGGGTTAGGAATGTAATATGGGGGGCATGTGTTAAAGTCACTTATCCTAGTGTTAATCCTTACATATCCGAAAGCTACAGTTAGCTTTCGGAATTCATTCTGGCCCACAGTTAGGTAGTTTGCTCTCACATAAATAAAAGAACTGGATCCATTTGGTATGAGAATACCAGGGCTGCTAATAGAAAATATTTAAAGTGCCAACAGGTTTTGCCCATTTAACAGGGCATCACTTTCTTTATATAGATCAAAGTTTTTTCGCCGACCTAAATCTTTGAAAAAAAGAGAGATATTTTCTTTTGAACTTTTGGATTTACAGTAAAACGCGCAAGTCTGTACTTTAAGATCCACAGTGATCTATTGAAATACAGAAATAGTGTCTGGGCCGTGTATTTACACTCTGTTTTGGGGGGGTTTACCGGGCTGGTATGTTTTCTGAACAGTGACATTTTTGATTCGTGTCGCCAAAGATTTCCAATTGAATCAGCCGATATTTTGTAAAAAAAAAATTGTCCGAAAGTATGTACTTTAAGTTTTCCACAGGTACAGTAAAATGCAAAAGTCTGTATCATCAATTTTTCACAGTTACAGTAAAAATGCACAAATCCAGGATTTACAGTAAAACATGCAAGTCCAGGATTTACAGTAAAACATGCAGGTCCAGGATTTACAGTAAAACATGCAGGTCCAGGATTTACAGTAAAACATGCAGGTCCAAGATTTACAATAAAACATGCAAGTGCAGGTTTACAGTAAAACATGCAGGTCCAGAATTTACAGTAAAGCGCGCAAGTCCAGGATTTACAGTACAACATGCAGGTTCAGGATTTACAGTAAAACGTGCAGGTTCAGGATTTACAGTAAAATACGCAAGTGCAAGATTTACAGTAAAACACGCTAGTCTGTCTTTAAGATTCATATTGTTATAGTGAAACACAGAAAGCGCATCCGTGCACACATATTTACACTCTATTTTTTGGACTTTCTGTATTTTTTCTGAAAAGGAACCTTTATCAAAATTCAGCTCAGGCCGGAGATTTTCTGTTGGTTCCAATATGTTGAAAAAAATATCGTTGGAAAGTCAATAGTTACATTTTTCTACAGTTACTATAAAACACACAAGTCCAGGGTTTACAGTAAAACACGCGAGTCTGTACTTTAAGATCCATTGTCCACACTGTTATAATGAAACTCGGAAAGTGCATCCATGCACAGGCATTTACACTCTGTGTTTTGGACTTTTTGCCAGCCTGATATTTTTTCTCAGCAGGAACATTTTTTGCAATTCGGCTTGGGCTCAAGATATTCAGTTGAATTTGCCACTATTTGAAAAATGTATCATCTGAAAGTCAGTACTTTTGTTTTTTGACAGCTACAGTAAAACACTCAGGTCTGGGGTTGGCGTGAAAGTTCAGGATTTACTGTAAAACGCGTCAGTCCGGGATCTACAGTAAAATGAGCAAGTACGGGATTTAAAGTGAAACTCGCAAGTTCAGGAAAGTGCCTCCACGCACACGTATTTACACTTTATTATTTGGTCTTTTTACGGCCCTGGACATTTTTCGGATTTCGGGTTCGGGCCGAAGTTTCTACTACCACCCCCCCAAAAAAAGGTTGACAACATTAAATCAAGCCCTTTGTTAGAGAAACAGAATGTTGTTGATAATAAATTTGGTTACGGTTTGAGGGCTGCTTACCTACTTCACAGAACTCAATGAGTAAAACAACATCTATATTGCATGTTATATTTATTTTCAAAACACCTATTCAAAGATTCCTTTTGTCTCTTTTATATCTAGCTTTTTCTTAGCTAGATGTAAGATTTCAACAATTTAGCAAGTGGATTATTTTTATTTCTGTTACCATTTCTATTATCATTATTGCTCTTACTTTTATACTCACCCCCCCTACTTCCATTCTCCTGTTCCATTTATCAAAAATAAAATGGAAAAAAAAGGAAATCATCATCTCTGTCAACGTGATATCATTTATATTTACAAGTCTGTGATTAAACCAAACTGCGTACTGTTTTCTCTCAACAAGTTCACGTCTTATCCATCATGCTCTCAGCAAAGCAGAAAATTAAAGCAAAGCAAAGCAATGCGGCAGCAGCGAAAGAAAAACAAATACGCATTAAGTTATTGTCGCGGCGATGGGGATCTGGTCATAGTTCAAAACCCAAAACTGAACACATTTTCTAGTTAGAAGCCGGTGACTCACACTGGTGCACGCAATGCTAATTATATCATTTTATGCCATCCAATGGCCACAAACGACAATACGAGAGTATCTTTGTGGTTTTCCCTGCTGGCACATATTAATTTACACGAAGGAAAGTTTCTGGCAATTATTTTTGCTTTATGCCTATCTATATGTGAGTGCTCGTTGCTATAATTGGGGTGAATGCTCCCATTCCTTTACTTTAAGGATGATTTTTGTACATAATTTCAATGAAGCTGTAGGAATTCATGGCCTTCTAAATCTTTATTAGTATTTTCCCTTTTTATATTATATTTTATACAGTGGTCCTCTCTGTGGGCACAGGCCTTGCCATGGCGGAGGGACTTGAGGGCTTCAGTGACGTTAAGAACTATGATGGCGGTAGCATTGCTACCAAGAGGTCCACCCAAGCCAGACAGGTCAGAACTGAGAAGACAGACTAACCAGTTTCCTACACCCAAGTCATGCAAATGGGCCAAACCAAGCAGATGAAGCTTGTTAGCCATGTCAGGACATTTATCTCTGAGAAAGACACTCCTATATATCTCCTACGAACCACGCACTGTCACTGTCCCAGCTTTCTAGGCCATGACAGACAAATCCTGGGTGCAAAGGGTGGGGCCAGTATTAAGCACACTGCCCACTACCTAAAAACTCCACTGTACAGGCTTAATGGCATGCCCATGTCTACAGTAGGCATCATCATCAAGCCCTGCAGTGAATGGAAATGGGGTGAACCGGCAAGTGGAAGATCAGTGGAAGCCGCAGCTCCAATCAAGCATGTAGGCGGTCCAGGGGTATGGGTTGTCTGATGTTGACCCCAGAGACGACGACTTGATCCTGAATGACCAAGCAGCCTTATCTAGAGATCACTGCTTGCTCCACTCAGAGAGGAGCCTAGAAAAGTTGGCCTAACCAGAGCTCGTCTCCATTTCTCCCCAGTTGGTTAGCCGTGGTCAATGGGCATGCTTTACAGTGGTCAAGTCTTAAAAAAAATATGTGTGAGAACTCACCAAGATTTCTGTCCATTCAGGATTCCGCTCTTGAGAAAGACTATCGGGAGCCGTAGAAGCTGCAGCACTTCTTTATGTATGAGAATGCCATTCTTCTGGCAAATACTGAGAATACTTTCCCATGCATTCCCAATGTCCTTAAGTCCTGGAAAAACCTTAAATACAGACCTTTTTATAAAACCATGTCCATATAGAAAGGTATCACAGCTTTCCAGTACAACAGCCAAATGGGAACTGGGTTCCTCCTGCTAAAATAGTGAAGGAACTGCATTTCTAGGTGTTCCTGCTGGACCATACCCCTGATTTTACACTTATTATTATCATTATCATCGTTTATATAGCGCCAACAGTTTCCGTGGCGCTTTATAGTAACCAAAGGGAACAAGTTACAGATAAATGGACATAGGATGGAAACAAGGGGCGTAGAGGGCCCTGCTCATAGGAGCTTAGTCTAGAGGGATTGGGGTTTGAGGAAAACAAGAGGAGTTTTACTGGATGTCAGGATCATTAGTGCCAGTGGTTTGGGAATGGTGGAGCCATATAAGCAGCTTCAATCATGTGTAAGTAGGTGAGCAGGGGGATGATTTGCTTCAGTAATGTGGCACGCTAATCTGAAGAGATGGGTTTTGTTGGATTTCTTGAAAGTCTGAAGATCAGGGGAGAGTTTGATAGGGGGAGGAAAGTTATTCCACAGAACCGGAGCTGCCCTTGAGAAGTCTTGGAGGTGAGAGTTGGCAGCATGGGTGTAGACAAAGGAGAGGAGGAGGTCGCCTGTCAACGGGACGTGCTTGTGAAGTAACAAAGACATGTAAGGGGGAGTAGAGTTATTGTATTGTTCTGCTCATGTCTTGGATAATACACGAGTGACTACTAGAGCATCTTGGCATTTCTGAGTGTGGTCTCTTTATGCTTATGAATTATTGCTGTCACCTTTTTGTTGGAAATGTAACAATGTAACTGTCACTGGTTAGGTTGTTTGACCTGTTAGAAAGGAAATAAGGGCTTGATTGAATTTAGAAACATAGAAACATAGAAAAATGTCGGCAGATAAGAACCTTTCGGCCCATCTAGTCTGCCCAATTACATGGATACTTTACCTGGATTTATCTTTTGTTTAGGATAGCCTTATGCCTATCCCATGCCTGCTTAAATTCAATTACTGTTTTGGCCTCTACCACTTCAACTGGAAGACTGTTCCATGTATCCACCACCCTCTCAGTAAAATAATGCTTTCTGATGTTACTTTTAAACCTTTGCCCCTCTAATCTAAGACTATGTCCTCTTGTTTTGCTACTTTGTTTCCGTTTAAATATACTTCCTTCCTCTACCTTGTGGATTCCCTTTACGGATTTAAATGTTTCTATCATATCTCCTGTGTGCAGTACTGGAGACCGTATCTCCAGAAGGATATAGACATCTTAGAGAGAGTTCAGAGAAGGGCTACTAAAATGTTGTACGGCTTGAAGGAGAAAAGTTACCAGGAAAGGCTTAATGATCTTAACATGTATAGCTTGGAAAAAAGACGAGACACAGTACTCCAAGTAAGGTCTCACCAGTGCTCTGTACAGTGGCATGATTTGGCCCGATGGCTGAAATCAGGACCTTTTTCAGATGAATTTCAGACATTTTTTGGTTCAGGATTCGGGTTTACTGGCATTTCGACTGCCGATAAAAATTTGGTTCAGATATTGTCTATCACTGCTATACTTTATAATGAAAATATCGGCTTTAGAGATTCAATTCGAATTTATCGGTATGCCAATTTCCGAAAAAACTTAAAACGTTGAAAGCTGCTGATAAATGTATTTTCAGGCAAGGAAATAGAGAAAATAAGACTGAAATCTTTTTTTAGACATCAGATATTTCAAATAGTCATGTTTAAATACACATATCTGTATGAATCTGGCCAAAAATAAGCTTTTTTGGACATTTTGTTGGCAAGCTTTTCTTTTTAGATCAATGGCATTTTTCAACATCATCTCCAGATGAATTTGTTCAATTGAATCAGCCAATATTTTGAGAAAAATATTTTCTGCAAGCAGCCGATATTTTTTTCAGAAATGGTCGACAATATTAAAATTGAACCCTAACAGGGTTGTTCAAAGAGAGTCGATCGGGCCCCGAGATGTAACCGGACACTGAAATTCAGTGTACGGTGCAATTTCGGGGCCATTCGACTATTCAGAGAGCAGGCAATTCGCCAAATACTGGCAAATTGCCTGCACATAAGGTGCCTGTTCGGCAGTGAAATCCCCATAGAGAATCAATGCTTCGTCCATTCAGAGAACAAAAACCAGCAGTGAAAGGTTGCCGAAATGCCCTGCTGTTCGGTGGTTTCATTCGGCAGGATTATTCAGGAGTATCCCATAGGCTTCAATGTTAAAAATATTCCCGTTTTAACCCAATATCTAATAAACCGTTGATTATAATATTCTGCAGTAAAAAGTCTCTTTATTTTTAGATTTTTTTAGGATCTTTCAGGCATTTTGTGGAAAAAAGATTGCAACTTTTTTTTTTCCTTCTTTTTTTAATTGTTTTTTCTTTTTTCTGTAACAGCCCTTTTTATTATCATTCATTAAACCTTATGTTAATTCCAGACATTTTCCTTCAGTAGTTTTTTTGCAAACAGCGTTTAAATTTTGAAACTTTCAAGCGTATTGTTTGTTGTTTTTTTTCACCTCCTTCGTCTGCATGTTGGTTTTTTCTGGCGGCTGCTCTGCGCTGTGATCGGCGCCTAGTCAGGTTTCTTCAGCGTTGTTAATCCAGCTGTTTCTGTTGGTTTCGGTGAGTGTTCGGCGGGTTTGTGGCGAGTGTTCGCGGGTTTGTGGTGGGGTTTCCCTGCACTACGGGGGCCCTGTGGTGCTTGCTGAATACACAGCAGGGTCGGCGAAATAGGATCGCTGAATCGCCCCGAAGTGCAGGGAACGAAAAGTCACCGAACGTACAGTGACTTTTCGATTCTCTTTAAATAACCCTGTAAGTCATTATGAACAGATATTACTCCACACAGTCTAGGAGAAAATACGCCATTGGTAGCAGGTTGCACCCCGCCTGTGAAGTACAGAAGGACAAAACATGCCAATAGAAGAACACTGAAAGAGGGATCAGCTGTAATTAATGGGCTCATTAACGAGGACTATGTAACTGTGAACTTTGAATGTGTTTATATCCTCTGATGAAGTCAGATTTCAGGGTGAACATTTTTCTTGTTCTACTTTATGTTGAATAAATGTTATCTTAAAACATTCTTCGGCTCCTACAGTACTGGCCAAGGACATCTCACTGGATCCATGAGCCTTCCCAGGCTCATTGTGTATCTGACCCACAATCAAAATACATTGCTCTCCAAGATCGCCTTGGAGACTTGAAGAGCCATGGCCGAATGCTGGCGTAAGCAAGCCACCACACCAATGGCCAAAGTCCTACCTAGGATTCGGCACACTCAAGTCATGGCCGAGCAAATGGCAGCGGTTAGACACTCTCTTGACTCTGACCACAAAGTGTGGGGTAAATGGTTCCAGTCTTCTGTGTAACCATTGTATAAGCTGAATTTGATGCTGTTCTTGACCTTCAATGTTTTATGATTGTTGTCTTAATTTTTGTTTGTTTGTTTTGTTCTTACGTCTTCAGTCCTACTTTTGCCTTTGGGAGTGGGGCAACCCCTCTCCTCTCTTCCACATTCCCTCTCCCTACAGAATAAGGTATGTGTTGATAGTTTTCTGGTACCTTTATATCTGCACAGTATATCCTCTTCTATACACTTACACCCCAATAAAATATTTCTAAAAATAAAGCTCCATATACCATTTCACATTTCAACCTCGAAGCAGTGGACTAGCTAGGGACACCGAACAGGGTTTTGGTAAAATATAATTTACAGGCATTGACTTGTTGGATTTCCTGTGAGTGGATGTCCTGGACAGACAATCTACTTCCGTGTTACCAGTGTCACACTATTGTGTTGGTTTTTGTTTGTTTACATGTGGCAAAATCCCTTTATGTTTTCACTATATGTGTGATTATACTGTGTTTGGAAGACATGTTTCTGGAGAATCCACTACAGATTGAATTATTCAGAAAGCTTTGTGAAATGGAGCCTTACGTATGTCCATTTTGTCACCATCTGACCAATAAGGTTTTGTCTCCAGTATATGAATACTCTGGCCCAGAAGCATCTACCACAGACTCTATGACTCTATGCTTCATCTTCAAGCCAAGAAAAACCAAAGAGGACTGGTCACTCAGGATGAACCTTGAAGTAGATTTATTATATGGATGCCATCACATGATGATGGCAAACATGTAATAAAGTTCCTTAATGGTCCATCCTGAGGGCCCGATCTTCTGTTTTCTCTAAATGGTATTGGGTTTGAGCCACCCTGGACTGTATGGGACCAGCGATTTGGACTCTTTGGTAGACGTGTGCTCTTCCTCCTTTGTGCTTTGGCCAAGACATTATTTAATGCTATGTTCCGTTTACAGATTATCCGACTAGGTATTTGTATGTATCCATGACTTTCACTTTATGTTTTCTTATCACATGATGCTATCATGGCTTGCCATTCTTATTTCTTAATGGTTTTTCTGGCTTGTGCTGATTGCTTATCATTTTATTCGCTCACGGCATCTTGTTTATAACTCATTGTCTCATGTTATATATAAATTTGCTTTACATATGTTCTCTATGTATCCTTGATTGCGTCCTGTCCTTGAGCTGTCATTTTTTTGCAGTGTAATCTACATATGATCCCGTTATCAAACTTCAGAATTGCTTTTCGGATCACTCATATCCCCGGCCTTCCTGTTCCTCCACGTATCGGTGCTTCATCACTGCTATTACTGAAAAGGTAACTAATCATTAATACATGGTCAGGGGTTTGTGTGCAGTTCAATATGCTCTTCCATTAAGGATATTTCTAATGTGTTGCCATATATAGCCTTATATCTATGTATGTTAACTAATTCAATTCATCTGCATGTTTAGATAAGAGGAACAAAACACTTACAGATAGGAAGTGTCATGCAGAAACCCCTCAGTGCATGATGAAGATGAATGAAATGTATCTTAGGAATGAGTCAATAAACAAGATTCAATAAAGCTCTTAAGGAGAACTAGTGGCTTCCCCAGAGAGTCAGAGCACTGTTCAGAAATTCAATTAAAAGTTACTTTGCCATATGTTTCAATGACCTCATAGATGGGCATTGCTTAAAGGAGCAAATGTTCCAAAGGGAGAGTCTAAAGAGTCTGTTCGCAAAGCCCCGAGATTGCGTGCAATTTTGGTGCTTTGGGTTTTGCCACATTTCGTCACACATTGACGATTCCATTTCCGTGAAAATATGGTGAATTCACTATTTACGGAGTGGTCACTGTATAATCAGGCAACATGGTATCCAAAATATTCATGGAAAAGAATGTGTGCATGCTAGAAGACCAAATCAAAAGAGATGGATCTGAGTCAACTGCCGATATGAGAAGTTGTTTACCACAAGAGATTCTGCTCCTGTTTACGCAACCGAGCAGGTATGAACTCCTCAAGCCAAACAGCACAGGAGCCAAACAGACAAGAGTAAGGCATGGACAAATAGTAGGCTCTCCTGTGTCACAGCATTTGTTTCTGTTAACTCCCAAGGGGAAGTCTTGGGGTCAACTCCACTGTTTGGCTGTGATCATCCCCTGGAAATGTTATTGATATTTGAGGAACTAAACCATAAGACCATGACAGACATTGTGAAATAATTAGCCAGTGATCAAGTTGAGCAGAAACATGTAACTACTGAGTTCTGTTGTGGAAATTTTATTATGTGGACATTATATTCTAGGATGTGTGTGTTTTTATAAGTTGTCATCTGTCTCCCTGTGTTGGATTAGAATGGAGAAACGCTCTAGCAGAGTGTACTTGGTTTTAAATCCAAACCAGCGGCAAAACCGTCAGTATGAAAACCTTCTTTTGGGTTTAGAGACATACTTGCTGTTAAGACATTTAAGCCTTGTCTGTACACTGGTATCGTGTGCTGACAAGAACTGAATGTCTCCGCAGATATATGTCGCAAATCCATAAGAACAAGTAGACTGATCTTCACTTAATGCTGATCAGATTTGATCAGTATTGAATGGGGTCCATACTGACAGTGATGGGGGATGGTTGGACAGGCATGGCTTACATGACTCAGGGATGGGTCATGTAAGGGGGCTGGTCGGTCATCCCAGTCCACTCCCCTGTCCTTTTGATATGTAAATGTCATTACTGGGCAAACTGGTTCCTGTTGTAAAGCCAGTGAGCCACTGGGTGTTGTCCTATGGTGTATTAAATTAAGCGGACCAGGGGCACAGAGCCCACTTGGCCAGAGGATTTCCAGCTTGAAGCAGCGTGTCTGTCTGATTCTTCCTGGGATAGAGAAGTACTTCATGCCTTATGCAGAAAGAACTGAATATAGCGTGTTTTTTATAGCGACGGATTTGTTTGTACTGGGCACACTTTAATACTGAAGTGTACCTTTTTAGTGCACCAGGACTTGGTGCGCAAAGACCAAACTTTCCATAACAGTTCCTATTGGTTTCACCCACTATATAGCTTTTTATTTGATCATAGGAAGGTCATAGGGTTCCTTGATAAATCACAATAAATACATTATTATATTTTTCAATAAATATAAACCATATAACCATCAATATCAATTTTGAGAGTGGGTGTTGTATTAAGTGAGTGATGACAATGGTTCTGGGGGGTGAGTTTTTACACTTATTTGTTTAGGATTTGTCCCATGATTAGCAGTGATTTATAAAAACCCTATCTATAACGATTATAATAATTACCCCTGGCGTTTGAACTCATGTCTCACTGGAGGTTAAGATGATGTACATGGACCTCCCTCAGAAGATGCCTGGTACTTCTTCACGGGTTTCTGTCAACATCAGAGAGATTCAGTAATTCCCTCTGTGGTTGTGAAACCCTCACTATTTAACTCTGATATCTCAAACTCTACTCCACATGTAGATGCCTACAATCCCAGAATCCTTTGAATGCAATAAATGGCCAAAGAATCATGAGAGTTTTCGTTCCGAGACATCTATGGCCTTGAGTTTGAAATTTCCTGATTTAAAAGCTGTGAGGTCCCTTTGTGGTGACCAGGCCCACCCCAGACAACAGAGACCAGGCCTCCGCTGGATCACTAATGGAGCACGGCACATCTCCGTGCATCACTTCCAAGGAAGCTGCCAGTCCCCATCGATACCGGGTTCCCTTGGAGAGGAGAAAAGTTGTCACCTCCCGTAATCTACGGCGTGCCAGCAGAGTTACGAAGGGAAGGTCTTGGAACAACATCAGTGTCTTCTTCTCGAACTGCATAGCAGTCTGCGTTCCTGGAGTCGACATGAGTCTCTCTTGAGTAGCAATAGCCACAGCCACCGCAATGACGTCCCTCGGTGCCTCCGGAGCGGCAGTCGCAGCTTTCCTTATCCGATAGACCAAGGCAAACACTGCCGACGACTCCAGGGTCAGACCCATGACATGACACCCCAGGTGATTCACGTAGGACAAGAGGCCGGTGGAAAGCAACGACTCCAGGACGCCCCGAATTCGGATGTTCCGTCGGCGATGCCAATCTTCAAGTGTCTCCACGGAGTGAGAAAGGAGGGCAACCTGTGACCGTAGCTCCACCACCTGTTCTGATAGGTGATTTGCGCTGCCCTATCTCGTTGGACTATGTCTGCACCGCCAATACATGCGTGCGCACTACTGCCACCTTAAGCAGCATCCCTGACACTTTGGCCCGCCACACTGACCTCATCTTATCCATGAATCGACGGAGGTCGCCCTTCGTAGAGGGGAGCGCATCGTCACCTTCGATGTCACGAGGGTCAGCAGCACAGACTTGAGAGGGAGTGAGACGGTCTCCTGCGGCGGTCCAGGTAGGGCAGGGAGAGTAGGGGCCAGATCTCCCAGAGGTAAAGGGCTACGCACAATAGACAAGGAGATGCCCACATCCAGGGACGCTCGGACATCCTCAGAACTCTCCCACGGGTTTCCCGGCACAGTCGCTGAACTAGGGTGGACCCTCTGATGCATCCTCGCCAAGGACCGGCGCTTCGCCTGGGCCCGCTTCTTCACCTCAGTGCTGGCTGGCTTCTGTCTCTGTGGAGTAAGCATATGCGGTCCATCTACACTCCCAAGTGGCCGGTAGCAGTCGCCCTCATCCGGATACCCATAGCCCGATAGGAGAGTGGGGAAGGGGGCTGCGAACTGGGAAACAGGTCTCCCGCCCAAAGAGTCCCAAATGTCCCATTGGCGGGAGCCCTCCGCCTGGCCTGTCTCCTGTGAGTCTTCTTACCCATCGTTACCACCAGGAGGCAAAAAACTGAGGCTGGAAAGGGCACCCACAGGCAATATCAGGAGACTCCGCGGCTATAAAATGACCTAGCAGGCTAGGCCGCAACTGTAGGCATGGATGCGTGCGGGTCCCAGGAAAGCACTGCCACGCGTTCAGTCCGCTCCAGGGGACCACAGCGGGTCAATGCACGTGTCAGGGGCCTCTCAGAGGTACGATGCCAGTCGGGTTGTCAAAAACAAGTGTTTTTTTGTAAAATCATTTATAATTAATTCTAAAGTAAGAAATATTTGACTTTATACCCGCTGTATTTCTTACTGTAAATAACCTGTTTTGGCCAGTAGATGGCGCCATCTACTGCCAAATTGAGTTATAGAGGTTTGAGCAGCTGGTATATTTTCTTATTCTTTTCCCCTGCATCGGCGACTGACAGCTGCTGAAAACCTGATATTTCAGAGCTTTCAGCAATTGATTTTGCACTTTTGCAGTTAGTTACAAGCATTTATAAAGCGCCTACAAGTTCCATAGCACTGTACAATGGGAGGCATTATGCCCACAGGGCTAAAACTTTGGGGGCACCTTCTGCAGCCCAAAAGCAAACAAAATTAGTTTGCAGCAAAAAATAATAATTTGCTTTTGGGCTGCAGATCAGCATATCAAGATATCTCGTTATCGGGGCACCAGATGGTGCCTTTGAAGCCCAAGATATCTTGATATCGGTAGTGAAGGGGTTAATTACAATGATTTTCCAGAAATCCACCAGTTCCTGGAAGTGGATTTTTTGGAAAGTCATTTGGTAGTGAAGGGGTTAATGGGAAGCAAAAAGTAATTTAGTATCCTAAGTAGTTTTTTTTTACGCAAACTAGATTGTTTGTAAATTAATTAGGGATCGAAGCAAAATCCCTATGTACGTTTTATTGAGTCGAGTATAATTGTTATACGACCAGTGGGAGTTTCCGGTCCTCAGCTAAAATTCCTATGCGCTGACATGTCATCCAACCAGTGGTAATTCCTTGTTTGGAAAAGAGACACATGCTCCCTTTGCAGACAAAGCAGAACTCATGCAGCTTAATAAGGCAAAATGTTTACACACCAAGAAAAACAAAATTAATTGCATTACAGATCAAATAAACATAATTATGTTTGAGAAAGCCAAAATAGCTATAAGAACACTCGGCGTGGAAAGAAAGCTCGGCTTGCATAATGCTCTCTTGCAAATTAAAAAAAAAAAAACTAAAGCAATTTAACTTCGCAACCCGGAGTATTAGAACTAAAACTATAATTTGAAAGATAGAGAGCAATTAGCGTTCCCACTAAAGAACGAGACAAGACGAAAGACAAGTTTTAATGAACTTCAACCGGATCAACAACAAGAAATTAATTCCGTTATTTTAATCGAGGAAATAAAAATGCTATTAAACTAATACAATAGAAAAAAAAAGGCTCAAGCCTTTACCAGTTTTGAATTTTAATTTTTAAATACTTTGGTTTAAAACTTGTAGAAATTGTATGTTACTATATATGTATGTACAATTATTATTATCTAAAGCACCAACATAGGGCCATATTACATTCTCTGCGCAAATGCGCTCGCGCAGCGCAATTTTTTTTTACGCACAGTGTCCAGCGTTATCGCGCGACAATTAACGTGATATTCGGATCCGAACGCATTTTCTCATCTGTCAAAAAATAACACACGCAAAACGAAGTGTAATATCCGTGCAGTAAGGTTGCGCATGTAAATCAGTGCGCGGACTGTTTTTTTCACGGGATTCAGCCAATCAGAATTGAGAACCTTAATTGACATCGATTCACCTTAATTGACTCACTAATGTTTTTGCGCCTGTCAAAATAAATCTGAGAATACCTGCTGCAGCAATAAAATAATATGCACGAATTCACAATTTTTTTGTTTGGGTATGTGTAGAATGTGTAACTATACTGTGCTGTATTTTTTTTTTTGTGCTGGTGTATTTGGTTTTGGCCAGAACGTTCAGATTTGCAGTTAACACCAAGTTTTCAAAGACGTTAAAATTATGCGCGCAAATGTCGTTTGTCGGAAGTTGCGCATCTATTGAAATTAGACATGTGCACAGCACAAAATTTTGTTTTGAACTAATGGATTAGTCCTAAAATGCAATTTATATAGTTGCTAAAGAAATACGTTTTCAGTTCTTTAGTATGAAAACTAATTTCATTCATCCGAAAACCAGTGGATACAATTACTATTGTAGTGGTGGTTCCTTAGAGGGCTGAGATTGCTGCTTGTTACAGTATCTCTCACTCTCAGCACACTATGGGCCATATTACATAGTTGGTGCTAACTTAACCAGAGCTGTTGTAAACTTCCCAGAGCCATTATAGCCTATGAAGGTTTTCAGTTTACAACAGCTCTGGTTAAGTTAGCACCAACATTGTAATACTGCCCCATGTCAAGCAAAGCTGTTACAGTAACTGACTGCTGCTCATAACAGCACTCAGAGTTTCAGTAAAACTAGTAAATAATATTTTTAGATATAAGAGATTATAACAATGTTATTTCCTTGTTTTACTGAAACTCTGAGCGCTGGTACAGTCAGTTACTGTAACAGCTGAGACTGATACATTGTACTGAGAGATAATATAACAAGTAGCCGATCTCAGCGCTCACAGCCACTGGATTTAAAGGGCTAAAAAAAAAGGCTCCTCTCTGTATAATGTTTAGAACATCCTCCTGCATTAATTAATACCCCTCTCTGTATAATGTATACAACATCCACCTGCATTAATTAATACCCCTCTCTGTATAATGTATAGAACATCCTCCTCAATTTATACCTTTCTCTGTATAATGTATATAACATCCTCCTGCATTAATACCCCTCTCTGTATAATGTATAGAACATCCTCCTGCATTAATTAATGCCCCTCTCTGTATAGAACATCCTACTGCATTGGCATGTGGAGGGTGCAGAACTTTGGATGTCGCGCTCTTCATTGCTGGTCTCCTTCACTCAATGTAATATCACAAAAAGGACTGAAACTAAAATGTAGTGCATTTTATTTTAGTTTCTTTTGTTTTTTGTACTGAGCAGTTTCGTATCTCTTGAGTCATACGAAAACTAAATTATCCCAAAATTTGGACTAAATCGTTTTAGTACTAAAACGAATGCACATGTCTAATTGAAATACCATCCGCTTAACGCATTTGCGCTCACAATGTTAAGTATAGGATGCGCACAGTTCATCACGCTCGCGCAAGTCCATCCGCGTCAAATGATAACTTGCATCGTTTGTGCGAACGTTAAAATACAACGTTCTGCGCAAATGGTTTTGTCCTCGCGCAAATGCTCATTTGCGTGCGCGCAAAACCAATTTGCGAGGAATGCAATATGGCCCATAGTATATATATATATATATATAGATTAGTGAAACTGGCCTTAAACTGAATCTCAGGATGAACCTGCACAGAAACTCCATCAAGGACCGTCAGGAAAATAAATATTGAACCCCGGTTGGACATCACTTTAATCTGACAAGCCCCTCCATTCAAAACCTTAGGATCAAAGTCCTTAAAGGAAATTTTTAAGACTCTCATGAACGGAAGACATTTGAAATTAAAATGTTCACATATTTTAGCACCATAAAACAAGGACTCAATGTAGACTGTGGCTTTTTAACTCACTATCATAATGTCACACAACATTCAGCATTGTAAGGGCCCTATTACAATCTTCGCGCCGGCGCAAAAAAAACATTAACGCGAGGGGTAAAACCCTTTGCGCCGAATGTCTTATTACAATGTCAGCGCAACAAACGCACGTAATCGTCTACAGCGGGTGAACATGCGCGAGCGTACTTTACAGCGCGTGTCCTATACTTAACATTGTGAGCGCAAATGCATTTGTGCGCTGGTACGCGGATGGTATTACAATCTATGCGCTGGAATTAACGCATATCTGTTGCGCGCATAATTTTAGCAACTCCTAAAAGCTGGTGTTAATGGCAAACAACCTGGCCGAACCCAAATACAGCAGCCCAAAAAAAAAATGCAGCAAAGTATAGTTACACATTCTACACATACCAAACCAATAAAATTGAGAAGTTGTGCGTGTTTTTATTATTGATGCAGCATATATACTCAGATTGACTTTGACAGGCGCAAAAACTTAACGTGAGATAATTGTGGTTCTTAATTCTGATTGGCTGAATCACGTGAAAAAATCAGTCTGCCCACTGATTTGTGCGCAACGTTACTGCGCGCGCATTTTTGCGCGTCTGTTTAACGCGCGTTATTGCTCGACAGATGAAAAAATGTGCGAGAATTGTAATTCCAGCGTTGATTTACGTAGGTTAACGTTTAACGATTGGCGCACAAATTCAGGCGTTGCGCGTGCGTTTTTGCGTGAAGAATGTAATAGGGCCCTAAGTGTTTTATGTGGTTTTTCTCTTTTTTTCCCTTTTCTTCTGTTTTTTTTTTTTAATTGTGTCATTTACTTCTTCCTCTTCCTGCACCATCATCAGATGCACATCATGATGCTTATCTGTATTGTTTTGTGGGCCTATGATCTCTCCTCTCTTTTTGTTTGCCCTTCTTGACCTTAACTATTTTACAAATCAAATCAAATCAAGCTTTATTGGCAGGACCAAACACATTTTAGCATTGCCAAAGCATATGGGGAGGTTATATGGGGTGGAGGGGGGGGGGTAGTGGGACATATATGGAGGGGGGAATGGGCAAGTCCACGGACATTATCAGGGGTAAGGGATAATGTGAAGGGGGATGGGGTGAGTCCATGTTGGGGATTTATAAGTCCGGGATCTCTCATGTTCCTCTCAGTCTGTGACATTCTGTGACGTATTGGGCAGATATTTTCACCGCCGGCTCCTCTTCTCCCAGTTTGATGTGGAGTTTCCTCGTCTCTTCTATAGAGGTGAAGTCCGGGATGAGAGCGGAGAGTCTCTGGAAGTGGGTGTCCCTCAGTGCTGAGTACTTGGGGCACTGTAGGACGAAGTGGACCTCACCTTCCAGGGCCCCCTGGTCACAATGCTGGCACAGTCTATTCTCCCTGAGCTTGTAGGTCTGTCTATGCCGTCCTTATTCGATTTCCAGGCTGTGGGCGCTCAGTCTGTACCGGCTCAGGATCTGTCTGTCCTTGGGGTCTTGTAGTACCTCCAGGTATGGGGCCAGTTTTTATTCCCTCTGTAAGGATTGGTAAATGGGGAGTTTCTGGGAGTTTGCTATATCATGTCTCCATTCTCTGATATAGTTTTATTTGATATTTTGTCAGGTTGCATTCATGGGGACTTTGGATGATCAGGGTGGATATGTGTTGTTGCAGCCCACATGGTTTGAGGTGGTCCTTGTTGGCCAGTAGGGCTTTATGGTAGTATGAGTTGAGGCTGCTGATGTTTAGGTGGTCCCAGTATGATAGCGCCCTCTTTTGTACTGCAAGAAGTAAGGGGAGTCTGCCCAGCTCGGCCCGGCAAGCATTGTTAGAGGTGCTCCGATGGACTTGGAGGAGGTGCTTGCAGAATTCCAGATGGAATATTTCTGTTGGGCTGGTGTCCCATTTGGGTTGGTCTGGGTAGGTGATGGGGCCCCATACTTCACTACCATAAAGGAGGTTTGGAGTGATGATGCTATCAAAGATTTTAAGCCAGACTCTTACAGGCGGTTTTAGTTTGTACAGTTTTCTTCTGATGGCATAGAAGGTTCTACACGCCTTGTCTCTTAGGGCCTCTATGGCTGGTTTGAAACTTCCCGATCAGTTTGTTTCTAGGCTGAGGTATGTGCAGCTGTTGGCTTCATCAAGAGTGCAGGCATTAAGTCTGAAAGAGGAACTCTTGGTTTTTGCATTCTTCCTTTGGAAAACCATGACCTTTGTTTTCTTTTGGTTGATGGGCAGTGCCCATGCCGCACTGTATTTTCCCAGCTCTTCCAGGCTCCTCTCACCTCTCCAGTACACCTCTCTCTGTTGGTGACAGTAGTAGGAGGTCATCTGCATACAACAGGAACTTCACCTCTGTGTCATGTAGAGTTAGTCCTGGTGCTGAGGAGGATTCTAGAGCTTCAGCCAGTCCATTGATGCAGATGTTAAAGAGGGTTGGACTTAAGCTGCAGCCTTGTCTGACTCCACGGGCCTGCCGGAAGTACTCTGTTCTCTTCCCATTCACCTTTATGCTGCAGAAGTTCTCATTATATGAGCTCTTGATGACATCATATGTTTTCCCTCCTATTCCACTCTCCAGTAGTTTGAGGAACAGGCCTGGGTACCACACTGAGTCAAATGTCTTCTTAAAGTCCACAAAGCAGGCAAATATTTCCCCATGTTTTGTATTGTGGACATGGCTCTTGATAAGACTGTGCAGGGTGTAGATGTGATCTGTAGTGCGATGGTTTGGCATGAACCCCGCTTGACTTCTGTTGAGGATGTTATGCTGTGTCAGGAAGCTGAGGATACTTTTGTTCTGGATGCTATTGAACAGTTTTCCCAGTGTGCTGCTGACGCATATCCCTCTGTATTTGGCTGGATCATACTGGTCTCCACTCTTATGGATGGGTGTTATGAGGCCTTGGTTCCATACTTGAGGGTAGAATCCAACGCTCAGGACCAGGTTGAAAACTTTACATATTGCGGAGTGTACTTCTGGAGAGCGTGTTTAATCATCTAATCCCCTCTGCTCAGCTCTTTATTGTTCTAGTCTATGATTTTGGTCAGTGTAGCTTCCAGACCTGAAGAAGAGGCATAGTCTCCAAAGCTTGTCTTTTAAATGTACTGATAGCACAATAAAAACTATATCACTACGTACTGCTATACTCTGGTATTTTTGGCATCTGGACTAACACGGCTTATCCAATCTACACTATCAGGGTTATTCAAAGAGAACTGAATTGGCTCCGAAATTGCATTGAATGGTGAATTTCCCTGTACGATGCAATTTCGGAGCAATTCAGCTATTCAAAAGGCAGGCAGTTCGCCAAATATTGGTGTATTGCCAGCAAAATACAGTGCTGTTCGACAGTCGTTAAATCCCATAGAGAAGCAATGGTTAATCTATTCAGAGACACTGAACAGCAGAGAAATGTCAGTGAAATGCCCTGATGTTCGGTGTTTTCATTTGACAGGTTTAATCAGACGAATCCATAGGTTTCAATGCAAACAATAATCCCTCTTTTTCAATAAATATTTATTCAACTGTTTATTCTTTTCACTTGGAGCAAAAAGTCTCTTTATTTATTTTTAGGACTTTTTTTAGTAATTTTTCTGGATTTTTCGGCAAATTATTTTTCTTCTTTTTTTTTATATAGCGTTTTGCTTTTCCTGCAAAAGACCTTTTTATTATTATTCATAGGACCATATATATTAATTCCAGGCATTTTCATGCAGTAGTTTTTTCTTCAAACAGCTTTTAAAAGTTGTGTTTTTTTTTTACCCGTTCGTCGGCTTGTCGGCTTTCTCCGGCGGCTGTTCAGTGGTTCGTCAGGTGTGTTCGGCCTTTTCTTTTTGGCATCTTATCGGTGCGATCCGATTTTCTGCAGTTTTTTCCATTTGGCGATTTTGCGTTGTTTTTCGGATGCGTTCACAGGGTTTTACCTGCACTTCGGGACCCTGTGGTGAAATCTGAATTCATTGCAGGGTTGCGGATTTTACTCCCCAAAGTGCGGGTAACAATAGAGACAATTCTGTTTCACCTATTGTACAGCTCTACGGAACTTGTTGCAGCTTTATAAATACTTGTAACTGTAACCTTGTAATTATTTTTAAAGGAACGTTTTATTATTTACACACATTTTAATACTTTTTTATTGATTTAAACTCTTATTCAGAGAATAGGAGACCTCTTTCTTGCTTGCTTTATTTTTTTACTGGTCGGTGGAATTAGTCAGTGCGAAATGGAATCACCAATGTGCGTCGAAAGGTGGCAAAACACAAAGCACCAAAACTGCACTCAATTTCTGTGCTTTGTGAACAGGCCCTTTAGCGTATGAAACATCGAAAGGGGAAACACATGCCATGTCATGCACAAAAGTTTAAAAAAAATAAAACTTCTCACTAGGGATGAGCTGCTCGGTTAGATCAGTTCGGAGTTCGATTCGAACTTTGGCTGTTCGCAAGTTCGCGAACTTCGAACTTTATGGCGTGTTCGGTTTGAGTTCGCAAATTTTTTTTTAAAAAAAGTATAAAAAATACTTAAAAAATCTAGAAATAAAGAGACTCTTTACTGCAGAATATTATAAGCAATGGTTTATTAGATATTGAATTAAAAACTAATGTGTACGTGCAAAGATTCTCATCTCTAAATGACCTGTGTTTTCAAACGGCATAAACAACATGTGTTTTTAGTCTGGTCTAATCAATTTGATACATTGTATGTATGTAGACTATACTGAGGGTGTGGTGTCTGCTTCTGGGAAGTGTTAATTTCTCTACTTAATCTTCTTCTAATATGCTGCATTTCACTGCTGTGTGCTCAGCTCATTTTTACCGCTTTCACTCATCATGTTTAAACGCGATTTAAAGCCACATTTTATTAAATAACCCAGACATATTAGATATCGTTCTTTCCGGAAGACTCCGCAGATTCATAATATATCATTTTTATATGTATACGTCATGTCCTGCCTGTATATTATGACAAAAAATGCAATACAAATTAAATTTTTAATCATCTGCAGTGTGTAAAGTGTTGTTTTTCCACATTTTAGCACATGAGCATTTGCGGTTATGTTTTCTATGGGGTGCGCTTGTACAAAAATTAGAAATGGGGACTTGTTACATTTTGTGGGGGGAATTACGTGATTTATAGCAAACACACCCCATAGAAAAAAATCATTAGTGCATCATCGTTCACATTATAATTGAAATGTGAACAATATTGCTGCATTAATAAAAATAACACACAAAAAAAATACCTGTTTTTATTTTCTTTTTTCTTTTTTTTTACTTTATACCTGGTCATGTTGGGTATCATTCAAAAGGCCATGCTCAGGCCTTTCGATTGACACCCTCCATGACCCCCTAGCTGCCTGGAGATATCGGGGTTCAAATGAACCCCCTATCTCCATCAGGGGATTGGCCTGGGCAATATATATACGCATGATGTGAGATGGTCTGGTCCTGGGCAATATATATACGCATGATGTGAGCTGGCCTGGGCAATATATATACGCATGATGTGAGCTGGCCTGGGCAATATATATATACGCATGATGTGAGCTGGCCTGGGCAATATATATATATACGCATGATGTGAGCTGGCCTGGGCAATATATATATACGCATGATGTGAGCTGGCCTGGGCCTGGGCAATATATAGATGCATGATGTGAGCTGGCCTGGGCAATATATATATGCATGATGGCGCATCTGTGACTGTCTGTGAGCATGATTTAAGCTGGCCTGGGCAATATATATACAGTCATGGCTGAAATTGTTGGCACCCCAGATATTTTTCCAGAAAATCAAGTATTTCTCACAGAAAAGTATTGCAGTAACACATGTTTTGCTATACGCATGTTTATTCCCTTTGTGTGTATTGGAACAAAACAAAAAAAGGGAGGAAAAAAGCAAATTGGACATAATGTCACACAAAACTCCAAAAATGGACTGGACAAAATTCTTGGCACCCTTTCAAAATTGTGGATAAATAAAATTGTTTCAAGCATGTGATGCTCCTGTAAACTCACCTGGGGCAAGTAACAGGTGTGGGCAAAATAAAAATCTCACCTGAAAGCAGATAAAAAGAAGAGAAGTTTACTTAGTCTTTGCATTGTGTGTCTGTGTGTGCCACACTAAGCATGGACAACAGAAAGAGGAGAAGAGAACTGTCTGAGGACTTGAGAACCAGAATTGTGGAAAAATATCAACAATCTCAAGGTTACAAGTCCATCTCCAGAGATCTAGATTTGCCTTTGTCCAAAGTGCGCAACATTATCAAGACGTTTGCAACCTATGGCACTGTAGCTAATCTCTCTGAGTGGATGGAAGAAAAAAATTGATGAAAGATTGCAACGCAGGATAGTCCGGATGGTGGATAAGCAGCCCCAAACAAGTTCCAACGAAATTCAACCTGTCCTGCAGGCTCAGGGAGCATCAGTGTCCGAGCGAACTATCCGTCGACATTTAAATGAAATGAAACGCTATGGCAGGAGACCCAGGAAGACCCCACTGCTGACACAGAGACATAAAAAAGCAAGGCTACAGTTTGCCAAAATGTACTTGAGTAAGCCAAAATCCTTCTTGGAAAACATCTTGCGGACAGATGAGTCCAAGATAGAGCTTTTTGGTAAAGCACATCATTCTACTATTTACCGAAAACAGAATGAGGCCTACAAAGAAAAGAACACAGTACCTACAGTGAAATATGGTGGAGGTTCAATGATGTTTTGGGGTTGTTTTGCTGCCTCTGGCACTGGGTGCCTTGAATGTGTGCAAGGCATCATGAAATCTGTGGATTACCAAAGGATTTTGGGACGCACTGTAGAGCCCAGTGTCAGAAAGCTGGGTTTGCGTCCGAGATCTTGGGTCTTCCAGCAGGACAATGACCCCAAACATACGTCAAAAAGCACCCAGAAATGGATGGCAACAAAGCGCTGGAGAGTTCTGAAGTGGCCAGCAATGAGTCCAGATCTAAATCCCATTGAACACCTGTGGAGAGATCTTAAAATTGCTGTTGGTAAAAGGCGCCCTTCCAATAAGAGACCTGGAGCAGTTTGCAAAGGAAGAGTGGTCCAAAATTCTGGGTGAGAGGTGTAAGAAGCTTATTGATGGTTAAAGGAAGCGACTGATTTCAGTTATTTTTTCCAAAAGGTGTGCAACCAAATATTAAGTTAAGGGTGCCAAGAATTTTGTCCAGCCCATTTTTGGAGTTTTGTGTGACATTATGTCCAATTTGCTTTTTTTCCTCCCTTTTTTTGTTTTGTTCCAATACACACAAAGGGAATAAACATGTGTATAGCAAAACATGTGTTACTGCAATACTTTTCTGTGAGAAATACTTGATTTTCTGGAAAAATGTCTGGGTGCCAACAATTTCGACCATAACTGTATATGCATGATGTGAGCTGGCCTGGACAATATATATATACGCATGATGTGAGCTAGCCTGGGCAATATATATATACGCATGATGAAAATTTGCAAAGGATAAGGCACGCAAAGTGAAATTTTGATGTGTCTGAAATTGAAACTTACGTGACAACGCTTTTTTTTTTTTTCGTTAATTTATATTTGTTCAATACAGTTAATTTAAATTTGTTTAATAGAGTTAATTTAAAATGGTTTAATACAGTTTATTTATATTTACTTTACCTTTACTATTGGTGCTTTTCAAACTTTATTCTTAAATAAAAAGAAATTTAGCAGTTTCATGTTGTGTCGGGGTTTTTTTTTGTTTTTTTTGGGGGGGTGCAAGTAGCTGGTCTTTCCTAGGGCACAAAATAGTCTAGCACCGGCCCTGACCGCATGGTCCACCCCTGCACTCTTGGCTGAATGCACTTGCTGGCCTGGCACCAAAAGCACAATATCTGGGTGCACTGACGCCTTTACCAGATACATATCTTTTTAATATAGGACTGCATGGTCCACCCCTGCACTCTTCCACAATACCACAGAGGGGTTAATGTATGATGGCACTTGCTGGCCTGGCACCAAAGGCACAATATCTGGGTGCACTGCCACTGACGCCTGTACCAGATTCATATCCTCAGAGGGGTTACAGTGTGACGGCACTGTTGCCGACGCTAAAAGGCCAATTTTAAAGCACCTATTGTTACTTTCATCCAAAGCCTGCATAAGTTTCACAATAATTTAGCCAAAAAAATCAGTAAACTTTTTCTACGCATCCTAAAATGTCTTTTCATACAGGCTGCCGCCCCAAGCAGTTGTTTATGAATAGATTAAAGGAAAAGCATTTACCGTCATATGAAACGTCATTTATTTGTTTTTAAGTGTTTCTATACATCCTAGAAATCCGCCACTTCACGGGCAGGTTATGGGGACCTCCTAGGCACGATATTTGAAGGAATTTTTCGTTTTTATTTTTAACCCTTATTTCATGGAAAACTCACTGTCCCTTTAAAAACATTTTTTTAAAACTCTTTGTCCTTGTTTCCTGTCCCCCAGGGCACTACTCGGACCCCCATACACCTTTTATGGCAAATATCTAGCATATATGCCCTCTTGGAGGGCACTCTAAAAATCGAATTTTGAGTCCCATTGACTTGTATTGAGTTCGAGTTCGAGTTCGAATTCGAACATTTGGAAAGTTCGAGTTCGAGTGCGAACCGAACTCGGGGGTGTTTGGCTCATCACTATTTCTCACCCATAAAGCTTCACGATATGTTGTTTTTCCAATCATACAAATCAATCCCATTATACACGATCCATCTGAAAAATTTATCTGAATTTATTTGGATGCTTATTCAGGTTATTGTATGATTCCAATATTCTTAATCGTCAATATTTGGCCTAATATTATCTCAATTTGAATCCAAATGCCTTGTCTAGAGAAAAAGAACACTGAGAATTATGCGGAACAGCTGCGGTAACAGTGGTGGAAAGAACGGCTACAGCGCTGTCCCCAGCATCTCCATCTTGGCGTCCATAGGACCCCATGGAGGATTGTGCTGCGGGGTCACATGACCAGCAGCATATCACCTCTCGCGCGATCCTGCTGGTCGGCGGATTGGTCGCGGAGGGAGACTGGGGTCTTTCTTCCCCCAGTCTCCCTCTGCTCCCAGCAGCTAGGGATGAGCTGTTCGGTTCGATGTGTTCGGAGTTCGATTCGAACATCGCCAGTTCGTATGTTCGCGAACTTCGAACATTTCCGCGTGTTCGCAGCATTTTCGCCCACAATGCACCACAATGGACCACAATGCACTTTTCCACTGGCCTGAAGCTTGTAATTGGCTACAGCCTGCACCTGACCACATTTTAGGTGCAAGACAGGTGGAAGACTATGCCAATCACGGCTCAGAGCCCTGATTGGGCAAATTTTGCCCAATCATGGGCTCACAGAGCTAAGTCCCGCAGTATGTAAGGCTTCACACAACCCCCAGCACGTGTTTTTTGAGAAGAGATTGTTCTGTTAGTATGTGTTCTCACTGCCAGTCTGCCAGAAGCTATTGGGGGGGCGTCTCGTTTCTACAAAATATCTGGGAATTGTTCTAATCTTTGTGTTCTCACTGCCACCAACTATTTTGGGGGTCAGTCATTTATACAAAATATCTGGGAATTGTTGTAATCTTTGTGTTCTCACTGCCACCAGCAATTTTGGGGGTCAGTCATTTCTACCAAATATCTGGGAATCGTGGTAATCTGTGTGTTCTCACTGCCACCAACTATTTTGGGAGTCAGTCATTTATACAAAATATCTGGGAATTATTGTAATCTTTGCATTCTCACTGCCACCAGCAATTGTGGGGGTTTCATTTCTACAAAATATCTGGTAATTGTTCTAATCTGTGTGTTCTCACTGCCACCTATCAGGGGGTCTCACTGATTTATAGGAGGTTTCTGGGAATTGTAATCGTTGTCTTCTCACTGCCAGCTATCAGGGGGTCCCACATACTTCTATCAGATTTCTGCAAATTGTTATCTGTGTCTTGTCACTGTTGCCAGCTATCAGGGGGTCCTATCAGGGGGTCTCACTGACTTGTAGGTGGTTTCTGGGAATTGTAATTTGTGTCTTGTCACTGCCACCCATCAAGGGGTCTCACTGATTTATAGGAGGTTTCTGGGAATTGTAATCTGTGTGTTGTCACTGGCTGACAGCTATCAGGGTGTCTCACTGAGTTATACCAGAGTTCTGGAAATCTTTAATCTTTATACCAGAGTTGAATCAGAGTTCTGCAGCATATCTCCAATTTTTATAACAGAGTTGAATCAGAGTTCTGTATATCTTTAATCTATATATCACTCACCATGTCAGAAAGACCAAAAAGGACAGGCAGACGCTCCCAGGCACAGATAAGAGGGCATGCAGCCTCTGTGTAGGGAGGCTGTGCCTCTGGTCATCGTGGACGTGGTGCATCCTCTGCAGTGGCATGCTTGTCCTTTCTAACTGGTGCTGGCAGTCTTAAGCAGCAGCAACGTACAGAGGATTTGGCGGATTGGCTAACCAGGCCATCCTCATCCTCCGAGTCCTCTGCCAGTCAGGCTTGTAGTGCTTTATAGTCCACCTCAGCTGCCAAAGCATCTAATGCAGCCTCCATGTCCACAGCTACTCCTGCTGTAACCTCACTATCACACACGGAGGAGTCAGCTGAATTGTTTGACTACAATGACAGTGACTTGCTGCTTGAGGATGCACAGCAACTACAGTGCTCTGATTCAATCTCTGAGGTTGAGGAAGGGAGTATAATCAACCTAGAGGCAGGGGGTGCCAGTGACACACAAATAACTGGCACTCATGTTGCCCCAGTAGCTGCAGCATACTGCCAAGTTGGCTCCAGTGACGAGGAGATAGGGGGTGATGACAATGATGATGAGGTCACTGACTCAACCTGGGTGCCTGATCGAACAAAGGAGTCAAGTGAGGAGGAGGAGGCACAACAAACACGAGGCACAACGTCCTCTATGACCAACCGTAGCACTAGCCAGTCCAAGGCATCAGATGTCAGAGCTGCTCAGGTGCAGAGCGCTGTTGTCTCAAAGCACACATCCAGGAAGTCTGCTGTCTGGGAGTTCATTAAGAAATGTGCAGCAGACCGCACCATTGCTATTTGTAATCTATGTCAGATGAGGCTCAAGCGTGGGAAAAGACACCGAACGCTTGGGTACCACATGCTTGAGGCAACATATGACCACTTGCCACGCATCCCGCTGGCGCAAAACTTTGCGTAGGTCCTCCTCACCTGTCTCTACCCCCACTATATGTCCTGCCATGTCATTGACTCCAACCTCCACTGACTGGGATGATGCTACAGTAATGGATGTACCAGGTCCTTCCTCACAATGTGACAGCATCCCATCAGCTGAAGATTTACGCAGTCAGATTACGTTGCCCCAGCTGCTGCAGGGTAAGAAAAAAATATAGTCCCAACCATCCCCAAGCACAGCGTCTAAATGCCAGTTTAGCAAAATTACTCGCATTACAGCTGCTGCCTTTCCAGCTGGTGGACTCTGCTTCGTTCCGTGAATTTGCTGAATGTGCTGTACCACAGTGGCAGGTTTCAAGACGCCATTACTTTTCACGCAAGGCCATTCCAGCACTATACTAGCACGTGGAAGACAATATTATGGAGTAATTGGGAAAGGCAGTCAGCAGCAAGGTGCATGTGACTTTAGACACGTGGTCCAGCAAGCATGGACCGGGCCGTTACATTTCCTTCACCGGACAGTGGGTAACTCTGATTGCAGCTGGGAGGGATCCAAGATGGGGCTCTGTGCTGGAGCTTGTTCATCCACCACGCCTCCAGAAAGCTGCTTGTATGAGGTCTGTCTGCTCCACTACCACCTCTCCCTCTTCCTCCTCCTCCTCCTTCTCTGTCTCTGGTGAAGTTGCAGTTAAACCGACGCGTGACAGGGGCTACGCAATGGCTCAAGCAAAAAGATGCCATACTGTGCTTGAGCTGGTTTGTTTAGGAGACAGGAGCCACACCGGGCCAGAAATTCTGTCAGCTCTGCAGGGGCAGGTGCAGAGATGGTTAACACTATGCCAGCTTCAACTGGGAATGGTCGTCTGTGAAAATGGCAGCAACCTTCTCTCTGCCCTACGCCAGGGTAAGTTGACGCATGTACCATGCCTAGCACAAGTCCTAAATCTGGTGGTACAGTGTTTCCTAAGCACGTACCTAGGGCTGGCAGAGCTTCTCAGCCAGGCCAGAAAAGTCTGCAGCCACTTCAGATGGTCATTCCCAGCAAGTGTTCGCCTGGCAGAAATTCAAAGAGAATTCCACCTTCCCACAAACCGTCTGATCTGTGACATGCCCACCAGGTGGAACTCGACATTAGCAATTAGGGATGAGCTGTTCGGTTCGGAGTTCGTTTAGCAATGCTGCAGTGTCTGCACAAGCAGCAGAGGGCCATCAACGAGTACCTGTGTGAGTACCTGTGTGAGTATGGCACAAGGACAGGTTCAGGTCAACTTTCCCCCCCCGCAGTGGCTGATGATCAAGGATGCATGCACTGTACTATCACCATTTGAGGAGGCAACGAGGATGGTGAGCAGGGACAGTGCATGCATCAGTGACACAATTCCTTTAGTGTTCCTGCTGGAGCACACTCTGCAGGGAATTATAGATGTGGCTCTAGAGGCAGAGCAGCGGGAGGAAGAGGAGGCCTTCCCTAGCTCTCAAGGCCCCAGTCTTTCCGCAGACAGCATTCCAGCGGGTCCTCCTCAGATCAGACAGGCAGAGGATGAGGAGGAATATTTAAGTAGTGGGGGCATTGAAGGTGGGGATTCTTCAAGGGAGGGTTTTGTGTGCCCAGAAACACAAGGACTAGTACGTGGCTGGGAGGAGGAAGTGCACAATGGGGTCATCCTCCTCATTGACCAGGAAGACTCGGAAGCTAATGCCACCTCCAACCTATGCTGCATGGGCTCCCTTATCCTGCAAAGCCTGGTAAAGGACAACAGTATTCCTGCTATCAAGGAGAGGGATCATTACTGGTTGGCAAGCCTTCTTGATCCACGATACAAGGGTAAAGTTGCAGAGCTCATCCTGCCCGCACAGAGAGAGCACAGGATGAAAAAACTTGAGGATGCTCTAAAGCGACACTTGTGTAACACCTTTCCAGGCACTGGTAGGTTACCAAGTGATGACACAGGTGCTTTTGAGGCAGCGGATGATCAAAGGAATAGTGGTGAAGGCCAGGGCAGCTTGACTGATGCCTTTTTAAATTTTTTTAGTCCACGACGCCCAGGGACATCAAATGTAGGCACCCATTGCCAGCGTCTTCACCATATGGTGCAGGACTACCTAGGGGCAAGGGCAGACCTGCATACCTTTCCAGCAGATGATCCACTGGCTTACTGGGTGTGGAGATTGGATCACTAGCCAGAACTTAGCCAATAAGCTATGCAGCTAATAGGTTGCCCTTCATCCAGCGTGCTTTCTGAAAGGACGTTCAGTGCTGCTGGAGGTTTTGTCACAGACAAAAGAGTGCGTCTGTGCACCGACTCTGTAGACCGGCTGACATTTATAAAAATGAATCAGTCCTGGATCAGCAGCTATCAATCGCCTGATGATGACGTAACGGAATAGATCGGGGATGTCTTCTGCATTCACAAAACCTCCAGCACTGAACTCTTCTACAATACCACAAAAGGGTTACGGTGTGAAGGCACTTGCTGCCACCAAAGGCACAATATTTGGCTGCACTGACGCCTGTACCATATTTATATTATTTTAATTTTTTGAACCGCAGGGTCCAACCCTGCGCTCTTCCACAATACCACAGTGGGGTTACGGTGTGGCGGCACTGTTGCTGACACTAAAGGCCCAATTTTAAAGCACCTATTGTTACTTTCATCCAAAGCCTGCATAAGTTTCACCATAATTTCGCCAAAAAATCACTAAACTTGTTCTGTGTGTCCTAAAATGTCTTTTCATACAGGCTGCCGCCCCAAGCACTTGTTTATGAATAGATTAAACGAAAACCATTTACCGTCATTTGAAATGTCATTTTTTTGTTTTTAAATGCTTCTATACATCCTACAAATCCGCCACTTCACGGGCAGGTTTTGGGGACCTCCTAGGCACGATATTTGAAGGAATTTTTCCTTTTTATTTTTAACCCTTATTTCATGGAAAACTCACTGTTCCTTTAAAAACGTTTTTTTTAAACCTTTTTTTCCTTGTTTCCTGTCCCCCAGGGCACTACCCGGACCCCCATACATTTTTTTATGGCAAATATCTTGCATATGTGCCCTCTTGCAGGGCACTCTAAAAATCGAACTTTTGAGTCCCATTGACTTGCATTGAGTTCGGTTCGTGAACTTTTGAAATTGTTCGAGTTCGAATGTGAACCGAACACGGGTGTGTTCGGCTAATCCCTACCGGCAGCCAGAAGCAGCGGATCGGGCTGCCGTTCTCACCGCAGGATGAGAGGTGAGTATGTGATTTTTGGGTGGTTTTGAGCTGCAGGTAATTGATGCTGCAGCTGCGCAATCCTACACCTACACCTCTGAGCTGGAGGTAACTTTATCGTTAAGGTCAGTTGGTCCTAATGCTAGTTACTACTGACTCTAATTAATGTGTGCTTTCACTTTGCGCTCCCCATGTTAGGTATAGGGAGCGTAAAGTACAGTAAACATGCACTACGAATCGCAAATTAACCTGTTAGCGATTCGAAGGCGGTGTGGGCGCAGCTCTATGACCTCCTTTATGCTATTGCTAACGCTGACACTAGTGTTAGCTTGAAGGAGGTGATAGAGCCCTATGAGTTTTCATTAAATCTATTTCAAAACAGTCTGCAAAGTTTTATTAACCCCTTCACTACCAAAGTAGACTATACACATATGGCTCTATTACACTCTTCGTGCAAAAATGTGCGCGTACGCAAAAACGCATTAACGTGAGGGGCAAAACCATTCGCGCTGAACGTCATATTACAACGTTCACGCAAACGATGCGCGTTAAAGTCTAACGCGAGTGACCCTGCGTGAACCCTACACGAGCGCAAGTTCGTGCGCACATCCCATACTTAACATTGTGAGCGCAAATGCATTCGTGCGCTGGTATGCGGATGGTATTACAATCTATGCGCAAATTTTTACGAACGACGTTTGTGCGCATAATTTTAACGTCTTTTTAAAGCTGGTGGTAACTGCAAATCTGAACGTTCTGGCCGAAATCAAATACACCAGCATCAAAAAAAAATACAACACAGTATAGTTACACATTCTACACATACCCAAACAATAAAATTGAGAAGTTGTGCGTGTTTTTATTATTGCTGTAGCATATATACTCAGATTGATTTTGGCAGGCGCAAAAACTTAACAGGAGACAATTGTGGTTCTTAATTCAGATTGGCTGAACCGCATGAAAAAACAGTCTGCCCACCGATTTCTGTGCGCAACGTTAATGCGCGCGCGTTTTTGCGCGTCTTTTTTTTACGTGTGTTATTTTTTGACGGATGAAAAAATGCGCTCGGATCATAATACCAGGGTTAATTTTCACGTGTTAATGTTTAACGCTGCACGCAAAAAAAAAGCCCATAATCTGCAAGGCACCTCCTGGATACAGTCAATATAATGCAAAGGAATTTTGCTTATTGGAAACTAAATTCATTTGCATTTTGTCTCCAGAACACGTCCCTAACGTTTTAGCACCATGGGCATGATGCCTGAGGCACTAACACTTTTTAAATCCTGGTGGGAATGTGTCTGATTGACATCTCCCCAGCTGATCCTGCATGGAGACCTGAACTGCAGTAACTCCTTCTGGCCAGCAGATGGTGACATCTCCCTGCCAAATAGGTTATTACAGGAAGGGATACATTGGGGATATTCACAAATATTTCTTACTTTATAATTAAGAATTATTTTCCAAAAAACACTGGTTTCTGAGATGTGTTTTTTTTTTTAAATCCCTTGGTAGTGAAGGGGTTAAGAGTTACTAAATAAAAATGAGAAGCAAGGACAAAGCTAAAAAAAACTGTAGAAAGGTCCATTAACAAACCGTAACAGGTGTTTTTGGGAATATACTATATACTTTTTGGGAATATACAAACAAATCCTAATCCTATTGTATCTTCCCATAAAAATCTCACATGTTCCTGAATGTGGTTATCTGGAAAACCCCTTGGTAGTGAAGGGTTAAAATCACTTGAGGGTTGATTGCATCACTCGGTCAAGCAACTGGATGATCTTTTCAAATCATGGCATTCCACATACTGACATTTTCTCAACTAATGGCTTGATAATTGGCAAGCCAAGCTTTTTTAACCCGATTCACTGCCGAGATCGAGATAACTGGGGACTTCGAAGGCACCATCAGATCCCGATATCGAGATATCTCTATCTGCAGCTCTGAAGGACAAAAGCAAATCATTAGTTTTCTGCAAAAGAATTTCATTTGCTTTTGGGCCGCAGAAAGGTGTCCCCAAAGTTTTAGTTGGGCAAAATTGTTTAAAATCGGCAGAAGAATGTCCTGATATATCAGACTTTCAGAAGCCGATGCAGGGAACCACGAGCCGCAGCTCAACCTGCTGTAACTCCATTTGGCCAATAGATGGCACCTCCTGCCTGTCAAATAGGTTATTACAGTAATAAATACAATGGGAATATTCCCAAATATTTCTTACTGCATAATCAATTAAAAATGATTTTTCTAAAAACCTCTGGTTCCTGACTTTTTTTGGGGAATCATTTGGTAGTGAAGGGGTTATTGTCACATTGATGCTCTAGAGCTTAATACGTTCGCTTTTGATTACCATTTAATACCTTTCTAAGGAACAGTCAGTTTATTGTTAAGGCAAAATAGACGATATACATTGTCTGTGTCAACGGGGAAAAAAGTGTCATAATAGTAAATACCTCATTAATTCTTTACCTTACGCAGCTGTTATTATGGTTGCTTCACTTTGCAGATACTATTGATGCCATTATCTAGCTTTCTTCATATTAACATAAACATTGCAAACATTTATTTGGTGATACATAATTACCAGGTTGATATTACTATACAAAATCTAATTAAAGGTAATGGGCCATTCCTTTTCAATGTTTGCGCGCACCACCCATGCTCTGTAAAGATGACACATTTGCATTAAATTTAATTATTTGGCATAAAGCCACTTTGCCAAAGCTTATGCTAAGTTCCTCTGTTTGGCTGCTTAGATATTAGCGGTACTTTTCTTCCATTTTTCCCCTGAACACAAACAAGCCATATTCAAAGCAATCTCTCCCTCTGCTCCCTGCAAGAAAGCCAGAAAGTCACACTTCACCTCCATTTTTCCCTCTGCTGTCCCACCCACCCACCCAGCCCCTATCCTAATTATATAGTCTCCTTTTCTCAGCTGCTTCAATCCTCCCTCCGTTTAACCTCATCATGCCCAAGCTCTGGGTCTATCATGATGCAGTGTCTGCTATATTCTCTCTGGTAATTATCTCCACACTCCCCCTGCTCCCTTTTGTTTCACTTGCCTTAGTCCCTTTATTCAATAAATCCCTGTTTATCAAATATACCTGGCCTCACCCTTCGGTGACAATCAGTGGCAAGTTCGCTGCTTAGTGAATAACCAAAATGGCAAAGGGAAAGAAAATCAGTGAATGAAAGCAAAAAATGTATTCAAAACATAACCAAAATCTTGGGGTTACACTATCTCCCAGTGCAATATTTGGGGCTTTATGGACTTGGAGATTAAGACTTGTCCCCACCCCTTACAACTGATTTTACCTCTGCCTCACCTGTCTCACTTCATTGTTTCTCTGTCTGATATTTTGTACCAACCTTTTCACCAACTTTCCATCTGTCACATAATGTCATTCCCATTGTGCCTTTGCTGCTTGGGCTATGCTAAGGGTGGACTTTACAGGTTCAATTCAGGGCTGGACCTACAGTGGTAAAGCCCTGCTCCTAATTGTGCGGCTCATGATCTGCATGCAGCTTGCCAAGCCTTCCGTCGTACTTAAGTCCCTTTTGAATACTGGCTCCAGCTATATAGAATGATCTACCATTGAAAAGGTCATTATTTTCCGACTTGCAAATAGTTCTTCAAAGTAGAGCAAATTTTAACTTACAGTAAATTGCTGTTAAAGCCAAGCTACAAGCTTGCTGCCGGCTCTGAATAGTAGCTTCAGCTGTTACATTAACCTCCCTGGCGGTTTTATTTCAAATTTTCATCTATTTTTTTATCCACCCCTCGCGTTACCCCGAGTGTAGCTCGGGGTTAAATTCCTATATTGGAAGCTGTAACCCCGATCAACACTCGGGATGCCGTTGGATACATCACTTCTCCCTGCGCTCCCTCGATGTCCCCAGCTGTCTCCGCTAATGATCGTGACCACATACTTCCTGGTTCCCTCCTCACGAGAAGGAATCCAGGAAGTAAAACGTCGCGATCACCAGAGGAGACTGCAGAGATCAGCGAGGGAGCGCACGGAGAGGTGATGTATCCAGCCCGAGTGTGTCTTGGGGTTACCACTCTCGGCGGTGAAATTTAACCCCGAGACACACTCGGGATAAGCGTCAGGGTGGTTAACAAGTGGGGCCATTAAAATTAATGGTTCACTCCACTGGGTCAAAACGAGGCACTATGGATCCAGTAAGTTTACGAAAATTCTGGTTAAGTTTATACCTAATTTACAATGACGTCCTGGCCTTCTACTTTCATGCATTCTTCTCTGTAAAAGAAAAGTTCTTTGTGGGGGGGTCTGAAGGGTCAAATGGAGGGGGAACATGTGGGAACTCAGGTCCTCCATTATCTTCTCAAAGGGAATGGAGTTTCTTTATGGCCCATGCACCAAGAAGCTTTTACAAGGTTCCAATCGCATGATTCTTTATTAAGTCACCAAAAATATATGATATGGATTTCAATTATCATAAGGATTTCCTAAAACCCAGCCTAACTTTATGTTTTTAAACATCGATATCATATTTGTATGTGAGTGCTAATTTAATTGCACTATGTCAATGGTTAATGAAGGACCAGAAATCTTGGAGAGTACTTGTTATGTATTTTTTAGGACTAGACCCATGGGGGATCTCCTGTGTATCTGTCAATGGGATTGAGTTCCGGACTCTGACTGGGCCTATCCATTACTACATTTTCTTTCTCGGAAGGTCATCTTGACTGAGTGCTTTGAGTCTAAACCTGAAATTTCATAAGGTTGTGTAGACTTTATACTGACCGGAACTCAAACTCCCACATTTGTATCTTTCCAAATGCCAAAAATGAAGCAGATTTTATGCTGAAGGCTACTTCAAGGACATTGCCCAGACTCTATGATTATCATCTACAACTTATATCTCAATTATCGTAATAGGAGTCTCCTCCAGAGACAACCTCTTCTCAAGACATGAGTTGTTTGCCTACTGAAACCTTTGTACATAATTGCTTATTGTAGTGTTGTCGCTCATAATGGTGATTTATGTTGATACCTAGAGGCCTGATTCTACTCTGTTTATTGACATTATTGTAACAAATGACATAGGTTAATAACATATTGATGGGTTGAGGCGAGCGATGCAGATTGGCCTCAGAAGAAGTTTCTAACCCCCCAACCTCTAAGACAGTGACCTTAAACCTCAAGTTAGTTTGGAACTGCCTGTATTGTGATACTCTGACAGCCTTAAGGATGACAGACATCTTGGAACATGTATTGCTGTTCCAAGGTAAGTAATAGTATCAGTACTCTACATTAAGCTGAAACAACACCATTCTTGGTCAATGCGTGCCATTAATCTTTACGGACCCTTTTATTGGCCAGTTTCGGATGATGGATGACCAAGATTTCATTGTTGAGTTTCTCGTCCTGAGTGGTGACAGAGAAGGACCCCGGGACTTTGTTATTTCCTTAGAATTATATCGCTGAGCACCATTTCAATTATTTAGATAGACCCACCATACCTGTGTCATTACAGCTTGCCATAAAGGGGTAATCCGCCATTTGCCATTGCAAACAGTGCTGAAAAATACTGTTGTTACAACTATGGTGAGCAACGTGATCCAGAGAGGCAACACTCGACACTATCTGTTGAAGTTCGGAGTCGGACAAGCTAGGGCAAACAATGCCAGCAGTGTCACCCTTGAGTAATTTGCGTAAAATTTTGCTACTCTCTCTTCACTGTTGTGTCAGCCATGTCTGAAACAACAGTAGATATATTTTGGTGATATTGAGATGGCAAGCGTCATAGACATTAAATCACACTATGGTGATAACAATGGTAACAGCAATGCTGGACAACTTGACCTGTAACAATGGTAACATCTACGCCATATATGTAATGCAACAACGATGGTGGAAACATCGGTAAATGGCCCATCGTAACCTAAGGTTGGAAGAACCTAGAGCAAATTCCTACAGCTTAGTAAATCTCAGTTTGCGCTGTACAGTTTTCTGGGTTGACTTTTTTCTTAGGACACTCTGAAGGAGTTATTCACAAACCACTGTTCTTTTGTTCGGTGAACTTTTAGGGGGCCACAGTGGATAAAGTCTGATGATGCTACGGTGAATTTCCAATTTAGAGAGATTTTCAAAATATTATGCAATACTTTTCACAGTTCTATCCACCATAGTTGTTCATCGTAGATTTTACTATAGTTTCTGCCGAAGTTATTTTGAGTAGATATCACCGTAGTTTCCACTGTTGATTCAGTCTACGTTGTCTAACGTTGCTTCTACTGTTATTGTTTCAGCATTTTTTTCTATTGAGTTCAATGGAGTCTACCACTTCAATATCGCCAAAGTATATTAACTGGTGTTGCAAACAATGATAGAACAATGTTGAATGGAAAATAGCCATAGTCTACTCTTTTTTACAGAATAATGGTGGCGTTGTTCAGCATCTTTTACCCTTGTCACACGCTAACCCTTGAGAAAGGCATATCGCCGAAACTTTGGGGGTACCTGGTTTCGGATTCTGCGTCTGTCCATAGTGACTCCATGTATGTTCATTATGTTCTACTCTTAGGAGTGTGAGGTATTTTTTATTTATTTTTTTGTCTTAGGTTGCTGGTTGTGCCTTTTAAGCTTATGGTTATTGATTGTCAGGTGTTGCTATTCTGTGTTAACATTGAGTTATTCTCTATACTCTGTGTTCAACCTTTGTATATTCATCTTTAATCTTATGATTATACTTGTGGCAATATATATGTATCTGTGGCTGCATACCAGTTTCTCTTCCCTTTTTTTGTGTTTCTGAGCTGTTCCTTAAATAATATTAATTATTTTTTTTAGTGGTGTGCACTTTATTTCTTTTGTTACTATATCTTGTTTGGCTATTAGGGGTGGCTGTTTTTTTCAGGTAGCACCCTTGGTACATTGTTGATCATCTGACTGAGTGCAACACAGTTGTTCTTTTTTGCGCAAACGATGATAGAACAATGTTGAATGGAAAATAGCCATAGTCTACAGAATAATGGTGGCGTTGCTCAGCATCTTTTACCCTTGTCACACGCTATTGAATGACGCTTCTAAGGATAGACAAAGTTTACTTTAGTTGCAGCATTGGTTCTTTTTACCATTACTAGCTACATAAATTCTATTTTCCTAGCTCAGGAAAGGAAAACTCATAATTTTGTTTCTATTGTGCCTGTAGCATTTAGTACAAAAACTGCAATGTAGAAAGATATAACCAGTGGGTAATATAATGGTAAATATTACATTCCAACAACCTTCAGGGGGTCAGCTAATGTCCTGAGGACTATGATGTCCTAGAGCAGTCACCTTATACTACCAACCATACCACTGACTCTCACTTTGCTTGGACTGTCCCACCAAGTGGCAAATTTTCTACATAATAGATCTCAAACTCTTTCCTCCCACATGCTTATTGCCTACGGGTTCCATGATGCTTTAAATGAAATGGCCAGAGAATCATGGGAGGTGTAGTACAGAAACATCTGTGGGGGTTTGAACTCCAACACATACCCCAATGTTTTGGCAGCGTAGGCATGACACATTTTAAAACCAACTGGGAATGTGTCATGTTTCCACCATTTCCAGCCCTGACCTAGGTGGAGAGAGCAATCTCCAGCTCTTACTTTGTATGGACTATCCATTCCTCCCTCTCCGCACCAGGATTCCATTGCTGCTGGTCTGGCCTGAGGTCATATTCTTTGCCATGTTCAAAATAAATATCCGGGAATTGTAATTGCTCTTGCATGGTTCATTTCTCCCTGAGGGTCTGCTGGTGTATGTTCTTCTCTGATTCCTTGTGTATGACTTTGGCCTGGTTTTGACTTCTCTATTGTATTGTCCCTGTGCTCTGTTTATCTGTATATTCCCTTTTCTTGTTACCGATCCCTGCTTGCCTGACTTCCCTCTTTGGTTACTGATTTCTGGCTTGTATGACTACCCGCTCTGGTCTATGTTTATTTACTACGGGCCCTAACGCAAAAACGCTCACGCAGCGCAGGATTTTTTGCGCACAGCATTAAGCGTTAACGTGCGAAAATTAACGGTGGTATTACAATCCTCGTGCATTTTTTCATCCGTCAAAAAATAACGTTCATAAAACCAACACGCAAAAATGCATGCAAAGTACCGTTGCGCGCAGAAATCAGTGAGTGCAATGTAAATTTTAACACGAGTCCGTCAGAGTCCGTAATTTTTTGACGCGAGTCTGTCATTTTTGTGTGGACTGAGCTCAACAGACGTACGTTTTAACGGAAGACAAGGTAGTGGCCGTCATTTTTGACTAATCTAGTAAAAAAAACATGCGCATCGACGTTCTCCGTTGTGAATCCGCAGTTTGGTACGGTCAGGTTGTTACAATTTGCCGTTACCACCAGCTTTTCAAAGACGTTGAAATTATGCGTGCAAACGTTGTCCATTAAATTTTGCGCTAAGATTGTCATACCATGCGCGTCCCAGCGCACAAACGCATTTGCGCTCACAATGTTAAGTATAGGACGCTCACAGTTCATTATGCTCGCGCAGGTCCATCCGCGTTAAACGTTAACGCGCATTTTTTGCGCGGATGTTCTAATACGACATTCAGCGTAAAGGGTTTTGCCCCTCGCGTTTTAACGCGTCTTTGCGCTCGCGCAAAATTGTGCGCGAGGAATGTAATAGGGCCCTAAGTCTCTTGATCTATCCCTTGTGTCCTCTATCCTGTTCTGTATCACCCAGCAGCATTGTATTCCTTAGAATAGATGGACATTCTAAAGGACCATATGTCAGTAATAGGTTTCCCTGTGTGTGCAGCTGGGTGCCAGTATATTGTTGTTTTTTCTCCCTTAACCCTCGCCCTTCCTGTTCTATTTGCTCTTTGTTTCTTGTGAGGTTCCCTTCCCTAGATAGACGGCCATTCCAAGGACCGTATTCAGATTCAGGTTTCCCTTTAGTTGTCTGTTTTCTCCTTTTACTCCTGTCCTTCCTGTTGTCCAATTGCTCTGTTCTTTGTTACTTCTGCCGTGGTCTTCTGTGGTTTATGCTGCCAGCGGCAAACCCTGCCTAAAGGGCCCACCTTGGCTCACTCCGGGTGCCCCCGTGATAGAATGTGTCTGAATGACATCTCCCCAGCTGATCCTTCACCAAGACCAGAACTGCAGTAACTTCTTTTGGCCAGCAGATGGTGGCATCCTCTTGCCTAACGGGTTATTACAGTAAGGAATATATTGGTAATATGCCCAAATGTTTCTTACGGTATAATTAAAATGATTTTCCAAAGAAAAACACAGGTTCCTGACAGTGTTATTTTAAAAATTCCAGTGGTAGTTAAGGGGTTAATAACCAACAAGTTCGCTTCTGAAACCAGAGAATATATTCACCAATAAATGTCCTGATGAAATCGAAGTCCTTGATGGTGCCGGCACAAGTTGATACTAGAAGGAAAAATATTTCAAGGCTGACTTCCCATTCACTTCATTTGATTTACGTGTCCACATCCCCACCTGCCTCTACCTCGAGTAAACTCCCAGTATAAACTTTTCGAAATCGCCCTACAATAAAAAAAAAAAAAATCGAATTAAGTAAAAAAAAATAAAAAATAGATTATTAGAGAATCAGTACAAAAGGTTGCATTACCATTCAGGTTCATTGTGAGACATTAAAATTCAAGGCAAGTCTTCGCTTAAAATGCAGGCGCATACACAGGTTTTATTTATTTTGTCATGTTTTCTTAGTTGATTTTCATTTTTTGCACATTATGATAATACACTGCCCGGCTGAAATTGTCTCATTGGAATTCAACGAGACAATGCAAAAGTTATTATAAAAAAAGGACTTTCTCAACAAATCCAAAGATGTAGAAAAAAAAGTGATTTTTAATTCAGAATCAATGATTTTTTTAATACATCTGTGCAAAGCCTTTTTTTTTTTTTATGTTGAATGTATACACCTCCGAATGTATCAATCACATGAATCGACTTTTTGCAACATCCCCTGGAGAGGTCTTCCTGTGTCGGAAATCTCTCAGCCATTACTTGTCTTGCCAATATTTTCAGTGAGAGGGTATTTATTATAGGGGTTATTCAGAGAGAGTCGATCTGGCCCCCGAAATGGCACTGAACAGGCAATTTCCCTGTATGGTGACATTTAGGGCCATTCGGCTATTCAGAGTGCAGGCAGTTTGCCAATTTTGGCAAACTGCCAGCAGGTATCGTGCCTGTTCGACGGCAGTGAAATCCCCCATAGAGAAGCAATGGTTAATCTGTTCACAGACACCGGACAGCAGAGAAAAGTTGCTGAAGTGCCCTGCTGTTTGATGGTTTCATTCGGCAGGTTTATTCAGGCGAATCCCATGGGCTTCAATGCTAAGCAAATTCCCGTTTTAATTCAATATCCGTTTATTATTTTAATCTGCAGTAAAAAGTCACTTTATTTTTTGATGTTTTAAGATCTTTTAGGCATTTTTCGGGATTTTTTCGGCAATTCTTTTTTTCCGTTTTCTTTTTTCTTTATAGCGGATTTTCTTTTTTCTGTAACAGACCTTTATATTATCATTCATAGGATCTAACATGTAAATTTCAGGCATTTTCGTTGAGTAGTTTTTTGCAAACAGCGTTTCAATTTTTACACTTTCAATCGTATTGTGTTTTTGTTTTTTTACCCAGTTCGGCGGCTTGGCGGCCTTTTTTCGGATGCCTTCAGCACGCTTTTTTGTGGCGGTTTGCGTGATCCGATACTTCGGATTGGTTTTTCGGCGGATTTTTGGTGGGAGTTTCGGTGGTATTTTGTCGGTTCTGCAGCGGATTTTTGGGTCCGTACCCTGCACTCCGGGGACCCTGCTGTGAATGCTGAATTCACCGCAGGGTGGGGAAATTTGATTCCCTGAAGTGCAGGGAACGGGAGAGCACAGAAATGTCGAGACATTCATTTCTGAATAACCCCTTATGTGTCTCTTTTATTCCCAAAATTCTATTTACTAGTGAAAATCAATGTATGTACAAAGTATGGGTTTGGGTCGAAATCCCTACAACCAGGTTCCCTAATGCCAAAATCCCGAAGGCCAACTTCCCTACACAGACAACTCCCTGACGGCCAACTTCCCTACACAGACAACTCCCTGACGGCCAACTTCCCTACACAGACAACTCCCTGACGGCCAACTTCCCTACACAGACAACTCCCTGACGGCCAACTTCCCTACACAGACAACTCCCTGATGGCCAACTTCCCTACACAGACAACTCCCTGACGGCCAACTTCCCTACACAGACAACTCCCTGACGGCCAACTTCCCTACACAGACAACTCCCTGACGGCCAACTTCCCTACACAGACAACTCCCTGACTGCCAACTTCCCTACACAGACAACTCCCTGACGGCCAACTTCCCTACACAGACAACTCCCTGACGGCCAACTTCCCTACACAGACAACTCCCTGACAGTCAACCTCCAGACATTCAAAATCCCATTGGCTAACACTAACCCTACTCCCTAAGCCCATAAACCTAGCCCTAACCCCCTAGACTACAACAGGAATTCATAGGAATGTCATTTTCTTTTATGTTATCTCAGAGGAATGACTTTTTCATACATAAAGAAGTGCTGCAGCTCCTACAGCTCCCTTATTGTTTTATTCTGAAATGAACCATGGGTGGACAGAAATCTTGGTGAAGTCCCACAGTTATTTTCTTTTTGGACTTGTTGCCTTTCAATAGTTTTATAATATGTTTTAAACCTTGTTAGGGTATTTTCATTTTGCAGTTTCTTAATCACTTCTCTGACTTAACTAACGTCTTCTCTTGAGTATTTTTTTTAAAAAAAGAGGTTCATAACATATCATGCCAAAAAAATTCCCCAAAGACCACCTGCAGACGTTCCATTAAGTGCATTTTGTGAGATGCCTCCAGTGTCCCTTTAAATGCAATGCCCAGGTTTCATCTCACTCGGAATTAATTTCCCCGCTGTTGGAGAAGGGCTGCTACAGTGATCATCTTGTAGTATATCTTCCAAAGCGCAATTTAAATTAATTGTTAACTATAAATTCGCGGTCCTTTTGGCACATCCATTGAAGAGGGGCTGCGTAACGTTCTCACTTGGCAGACCGGGAACGATTGGGCGTATTGACTCCCGTGATATAGTGCAGGTAGAAAGGACAAGCAAAGGACTCGGCCTCATGTAAATAACAAGCCTGTCATTATTTTTGTCACCGTACCAGAAACGATGCGATAACTCAGGCCGGTACCAACACCCAACTATTAATTAAAAAGCAGCCGTCCCATTGGGAATATTCTAGCGGCGCTCATCAGCAAGGCCAATAGTTAATCTCGTTTGTCATTAGGAGAGCAGTCGTTCGCGAGCGCATTTTATGTTCTGGTGATAAGGAAGCGGTGAGACTCTATCATCATTATTTAATAACTGTTTCTCTTTTCTGTTTCAACAATGTGGCTCCATTTATAAGGGGTGCTTCACACTCGTGATGTTCTCCATGGAGCTGAACGGACACCTGTCACCTCCCAATGTACAAAAACCGAAGAGCTGCACAAATCCTGTACATTTTTTTTTTTTAAGGGTGCTTTTGCAACCAATGAGCATAACAAGAAAAAAAGATGTAATCTGCGCTCGTTTCTATACAATTTCATGTGGCAACAAAACACAGTTAGAGGTTTTAGTTTGCTTGAATGGCCATTGAAGCGTAAGCTCACTCGCCCCATCAAAGCACCTCTTTGTAGAGTGAGAACCTAATCAATGTACCAAAAGCCGCTCTACTGAGAAGCTGCACGCTCTCTTGCAGCTTTTAAGCTAAGGAGAGGCAGAAAAATGGTGGGTTTTATTTATACACGCACCAAACACTTCCCATTTGGGGTTGAAAATAAAAACATCGAAAAAGAAACAGCAGCAAAAATGACTTAACTGCTGTTACAAAAAATATACATAAATTACATAATATGCATATTTTGTTGTAACTCCAGTTAAGTCATTCTTGCTGTTGTTCCTTTTTCCATGTTTTTGTTTTCAACCCCAAATAGGAAGTGCTTGCTGCGCATATAAATAAAGCCTACCATTTTTCTGCCTCTTAGCTGAAAAGCAGCAAGAGATTGTGCAGCTGCTCAGAGGAGCGGCTTTTGGTTACATTGGTTAGGTACTCACTCTACAAAGAGCTGCCTTGATGGGGCGAGTGAGCTTACGCTTCAATGGCCATACAAGCAAACTAAAACCTCTAACTGTGTTTTGTTGCACATGGAATTATATAGAAAGGAGCGCAGATGACATCTTTTTTTCTTGTTATGTTTTATGTTACTCCTGGTTGTTGCAGCCACACTGGTGAGTATAGGCGCAATGCCATTTTTTCTGTATGTAACCAATGAGCATAACATACAAAATGTTGGGTCCCGTTCCATGATTATCGTTATAGTTTGCGTTAGAGACAAACAATATAATAGTAGATGTTATCAGCTTAATTTTTTTCACGCCCTATCCCAGCCTTGCTGCTTAAGGACACATTCCGACTTTAGTGTCTCGCGGCTTGCGAGTGTTTACTGTACTTGGCGTCTCCTACACTTAACATAAAATGCACAGGTCATTCAGAAATGAAAGAATCTTTGACTTATCCCAAGGTGCTGACGTCTAGGTGCAAACCAAATGTATGTAACCCCTCCTTAAAGCTGGTGTGATGCTCATAAAGACACATAAACCGTGGTGTAACTTCCCTGAGCAGGTGTAGTCTATGGAACTGTTAAGGCTCTGGTTAAGTTTACACCTGGGTTGGAATACGCACACAGGGGTTTAATGAGCGTTAGCTGCGCACGCATCCACTGTCAGTAGCGCCAGCCGGTAATATCAAAGCTCCGCACACTTTTTAAAAACCTCTCGCTAAGAAATTTTAACGTCTCCAGCCAACTTTAGCGTCTTGACCTATGTCTTGGTTGGAATACGGACGTTAATGATGAGACGCTACTGGTTAGTTAGCAGCTGGCGCACGATTTTTCCATTAGCACCTGACTTTTAACAATAACCATGAATTTGTACATTTTTTTTCTCTTTGTATATTTCAACTGATATCTACCAAAGACCAAACCCAATATATCTTTATCCAACATTAGCCATTAGGGTAAAAAAAAAACGGCAAAGTCAAGTTAGCCCCTGGTAGAGTGGAAGAAGAATTAGACCGGGCACTGTATCTCGTTTTTTAGACAGCTTTACTGGACAACACAATTATAGCAACGTGTTTCTTGGAGGTGGTCGCTCTGTGGATCGTGGTCTTGCCTGGATCGTGCACCTGCCTGGCTTTGCATAATGGGATTGCTGGTCTACATTGTGGTATTGCTCACATTAACCACCGGAAGAGCTGACGATGCCTTGTTTTATTGATCAGCAGCTGTCATCTGACTGTACGGCATGAGGGATACCTTCAGGTAGCAATTATATGTGATGATCTCAAGAGAAGGAAACAGAGAGGCGGCCGTTATGAAGACAAAACGAGTCCCTTTTATGACCTGATTGCAAATCAATAATACATACTACCTAAGCCATGTTATTAATAATAGCACGCGACATTATGGAAGAAGAAAACAAGATGCACCAAACTATTTACCCCATTCGACAGAACAAAAAAAACTTAAATATCACTATAAATTTCCTTTAGTTGTTTTATGGGTTTTTGCAAATAATTACAGAATGTATATTCATAACTTAAATAGCAAATTTACAGCATTCACATTAAGGCTTGAGCACCCCCTTACATAGTTACACAGGCTGAAAACAGCCGGGCATCCATCGAGTTCAGCCTTCCACACATCAACGACTGCTGTTTATCCAAAAGAAGGCAAAAAAAAACCTCAAGCAAGGGCTCCACATCTGGATTACCCTGGATTACCCGGCTTCCTTTATTTTATCAGATCACTGGAGGGGTTTGTGGCCACTCTTCACTGTGTGGAACCTGCCTGGAGTCTATTTCACAAGGCCAGCGTCCTTCCAACATTTCTTTCTTGGGTTTTAACACATTCTTGGCGATCTGCTCCCAGAGGTGGCTGACATCTTGGATGTCAGTCCAGCCTCCTGTCACATTTCGGCCCTGCCCCCTGGTGGTGGGAGCAGAGATTCAACAGTTTTGGTGGATTTCAGGCTCAGGCACTGCAGACCATCTCATATGGGCTGATGGTCTGTGGTCACATGACCTGCTCAGCCCTATATATAGGGCCAGCAGTACACTTGCTCCTTGGATCAGGATAGGTCTTAACCTATAGTGCACCTGCTCTCTGGATATTGTTGTATTCTCTGTTATTCATTGTATGACCCTCTGGCTTTGGTTCTTGGTATATTCTCACGTCTGTCCCCTGAAGTTATATTTCTGTATTTATCGTGCATGACTTGGCTTCTTGGATCTTTCTTCTGTCTGTACCCTATACCGTGCTTTGAGATATACCCGTGTATGACCTGGCTTGGCTTCTTGGATCTCTTTTCTGTCTGTACTCTCTACCATGCTTTTGATATACCCGTGAATGACCTGGCCTAGCTTTCTGGATTATACTCTGGTCTGTTCCCTGGAACCTGAATTCCTGCAATTCCCTGAGTCTGATTTGTCTCAGCATATATTGTGGTCTGTTCCCTGGAATCTGTATCCCTGCGACCACTCGTGTATGTCTCTCTCTGTTCCCTGGAATCTGTATTAGTATATACCTGTGTTTGTCTTATGTCCTGGTGTATGTGATATACATCCAGCAACTAGTATAGGTAGTTATAGAGGCCATCATATAAGGACCTCAGCCAGGTTTTAGGATTCTTTCTAGTTTTCTGTACACCTGCATGGTACATTTCATGTGCTTGCAGACTTATGTCATTTTGTGTTTACCATCATCCCTGTTATCTGCTTTAGTTGAGAAATCATACCCAGTGCAGGGCTCCCCCTTGTGTCTGTCTTCTGCACTATCTCTCTTGTTTCTGAGTTCTGTTGTGTGTGCTGGATCCTGCAATATGCAGCAAACCACTAAACTGACTCAAGGGCTTAAAGATGAATATTATAAAGGGCCTTCACGGGCATCTGCCACAGGCCTATGTGACACCTCCAGGGTTACCCCTCACCTACTGATGTCATCGCCATATGTGCGATAACATCAGTTGGCCAGTTAACCCCCTGGCTGCCAAGTGGAGATAGGGGGTCCAAAGAACCCCCTTGTCTCCCAATCCAGATATACAGCCTGATTATGGTCTTTCCAATGATACCAAACATGACCATGCTTGGTGTAAAAATTAAAAAATAATAAAAAAACGTTTTTATGTTTTTTTTTAAATTGTCTGGAGGTATAATAAAATAGGGCTTCAAATCACATTTAAACATGAGGAGCATAAATCAGTCATAATGAGCTCAGCAAACAGAGGTGAAATGGCTCAGCAATGAAGGGGGTAAAAAGCAAAAACATTTAAAAATTGTGTATTTCTAATCTCAGGACAAAATTTGGAAACTATTTCGCCGGCGACTTTTTTGGGGGTTGTAAATTTTGGGGGTCAAAGTTTGAAAAAGTGTGTTTTTTTCCATCATATTTCATAAATCTTTTTACGGTTAATTATAAAATATAGTGAAAACAATGGTATCTTTTTGAAACACCATTTAATGGTGAGAAAAAACGGTTTATAACATGTGTGGGTTCCATAAACGAGTAAGAGGAAAATTAGAACTAAACACAAACAGCACAGAAATGTGAAAACAGCAGCGGGTACTTTCAGACAAACAATCGTAAAACAGGCCGGTCACTATGGGGTTAGAGGAGGGGTACAACACCTGGATTAAAGGGTGCCTTATTAGCAAAGCAGGGGTGACCCATCAACCTCAAACCCTGCCAGAAACTTTACACCAACCAACTCTGTCACTCTTTTAATCATAGGAGTTAAAAGCCCCAAAAAGCCTAGTCATGTTATTTCTGCATATTTGAGGTATAATCACCCGCAGTCATTTCTTCCAGGATGAAAAATAGTAGTTGTTCGATTACAGAAATAATAATTTACTGCCAGGCAACCTCAAGGTCAGATTTTCGAATATGGCTGAATTCTTGACACAATGAAACATGCACTGAATATTAAAGGCTGCATTTTAATGAGGTGTCTAGCTGCTGCTATGGATACCAATAAATGTTTTGTTGTCTGAGCGATTAAGCTGCTGCATTTATGTAAAAAGGAACAGTTGAAAGTTTTGGGGTTTTTTGTAAACAATGTGCATAAAGTATCTTAGCTATTATCTGTAGCAATATTTCTCTTAAAACCCTTTGACAACATTAGGTGGAAATCAGACTTTTAAAAATAGTTTTTTTTTAAAAAAAATGTTCATTTGACTTATCATCGCTACTTTTCGGCGGATAAAAAGCGTCGGGTTCTCAATAAAGATGTTTCAAGTGCAAAATGTTTCTCTCTAGCTGACAACCCATTCATACATTTACATTAGCACTCTATATGTGTATATTATCATATTTAGAAAAAAGTGATCAGTGACAACAATAAAGCTATGGTATTCTATGTCTGTTGAGGTGGTTGGGTCAGAGTTGGAACAGGCATTTAACCTCCCTGGCGGTAATCCCGAGTGTGGCTCGGGGTTAATCTTCAGTACCAAAAACGGTAACCCCAAGCCACACTCGGGCTTGTACATACCTTGACCCTGCGTTCCGTCAATGTCCTCCCACTGTGTCCTTTGGTCGATTGCGTCATCCTGCTTCCGGGTTCCCTTCCCTGTGCGCGCCGGGACGCAGGGGGGTGGGACCACTGGGTGATGCAAAAAAAGAAAAATGTAAAAAAATTACTATCCAAAAAATGTACCTCTTTGACATTAAAAATAATGTCATAATCAGACTGCCAGGGAGGTTAACCCCTTCACTGCCGAGATCGAGATAACCCGGGACATCAAAGGCACCATCAGGTACCAATATCGAGTTGTGGAATGGTTTCTGGTGAGGGTATAAATGTAAACCCACCAGTCTCTCTCATGCCTGAGAGTGAGTATGAGGATATGTGGTTGCTTAGAAAAGCAGCTCTTGGTTTCATTAGTTTTGACTCACCTGACCAGAGCTGCCGTGACGTGGCGAGTGAGCTTACACTTTAATGGCCATTCAAGTAAACCAAAACCTCTGATTGTGTTTTGTCTCACATGGAGTGAATGCAAATAACAATTGTTATGTTTTATACATGGAGCAGGCTGGATACTTCTGGTCTACGCAGCCACCCTGATAGGGAATAGGAGGAAACCGTGTTTATGGAATTCTCTGCCTGTTGAGGTGGTTGGGTCAGAGCCGGAACAGGCGTTTATCCTCATTTACTGCCGAGATCAAGATAACTCGGGACTTCAAAGGCACCATCAGGTACCAATATTGAGCTATCTCAATCTGCGGCTTGGAATGACAAGAGCAAATGAAATTTGTTCGCTGCAAATTAATTTCATTTGCTTTTGGACAGCAGAGGGTGCCCCCAAAGTTCTAGCCCTGTGGGCATAACGCTCGAGGTGCTAAACTGTTTAAATCGGCTGAAGAATGGGCTTTCACAATGTATGGAACCACAAGTTGCAGCTGAAACTACTGTAACTCCATTAGGCCAGCAGATGGCGCCATCTCCCAGACAGATACGCTATTACTGTAAGAAATACACTGGGAATAATCACAAATTATTCTTACTGTATAATTCATTAAAAAATATTTTTTTAAACGAAAACACTGGTTCCAGAATAGTTTTTTGGAAAATCACTTGGTAGTGAAGGGGTTAAACAATGACTGGATGACTCCCTGCAAAAACATAACATTAAGGGTTGCAATATTTAATATGTGGGTAAAAGTTGCTTGATTTAAAAAGAAATCTGATGCCATCTGGGGTCAAGAAGGACTTTTACCTAGTTTGTTGCTTATTTGGCCAGTGCTTCAGACTGGAGGCCCTATCACCTCCTTAACACTTGCTCGCATAAATTTGTGTTAGCGCTAGATGAGATGATAGTGATTCAGAGATAATTTGTGAAGAGCGCTAACGGATTAAAAACAAGAGTTAGCGAATCGGTATTAATGCTTTTTAGCGCTTGCTTACGGCACTTTGCGCTCCCTATACTTAACATGTGGAGTGCAAAGTGCAAGCACTCATCAATTAGCGTTCAGATCACAATGTCCTAACTAAAAGAGTTAACACCAGCTCAGAGCTTCTGCAGAATCATTTAGCAATAGATAAAAAAAAAAAAATCAAATACTCACCTCTCTATTATTTCTATTCTCAGGACAAAATTTTGAAACTATTTAGCCGGGGTAGATTTTGGGGATTCAATTTTGAAAGTGTTTTTTTTTTTTCATTTTTTCATCATATTTCATATTTTTTTTATTGTAAATTATAGGATATGATGGAAATAATGTTATCTTTAGAAAGTCCATTTAATGGCGGGAAATACGGTATATAATATGTGTGGGTTGCATAAACGAGTAAGAGGAAAATTAGAGCTAAACACGAACAGCGCAGAAATGTAAAAACAGCAGCGGGCACTAAATGATGGATTTTCATAAAACTGCCCAGTCGCTAAGGGGTTAAGAGGAAAACCCACATACATATCATAAAATGTTTCTGAGGGGTGTGTATATATATATATATATATTGTGACAAGGGTCCTCCTTCAACCACGTCTTCTAGGGCAGTAATTGTAGCGAGACAGCGGGTCTTTTGTAAAAACCAGTGAAGTTTATTTCTTTTTACCTTCAGAAAGGTGCACAGCAAACGGTGGCAACTCGTGCTCCACAGCAACACAGCAATTCTGTAATTTAGCAAGTTCAGCAGATACAGTGATACGGCAGTTCACTCGGGTGGGTCCTCACCCACCCCCCTTTTTTTTACACTCTGCAGGATCAGCTTCCTCTTGTTTCTTTTGAAACCCTTCCTGGTGGACCACACCTACAGTCCTAGCTGACCCTGCTAATACCTGGTCTGGAAGTGATCCAGGTTGTTGGGATAGCGGCCCGCCCTTCACTCCACTACCCCAACCCCAGGGACCCATAACACACTTTCCTGGGAGCCCCGTTGCTCCACACACTCACAAAACCAACAGTCTCCCTGGGGTTCTTTTAAACGCAGTGTACCAGGCCTGGTCTCAGGTATCTCCCATTCAATACCAAGCCCTGCTTCCTATCACACACCCTCCCCCTCAGCTCAGAGCCATCGGGAGGAGCGACCACAGACAGCAACGCATGTACTCGAGACAGCCCATCAACATTACCCTGTAGCAGGCCAGCCCGGTGCTCCACAGTAAAGTTGAAAGGCTGCAGGCTGAGGAACCACCTGGTGACTCTCGCATTTGTCTCCTTGTTCTGACTCATCCACGCGAGGGGAGCATGGTCAGTGACCAGCCTGAACCTCCTCCCCAACAGGTAGTACCTCAGGGTCTCCAAAGCCCACTTAATGGCAAGGCACTCCTTCTCCACGACAGAATAGTTCTTCTCCCTCGGCAACAGCTTTCTGCTGAGGAAAAGAACAGGGTGCTCTTCACCCTGATAGTCCTGGGAGAGGACCGCCCCCAAGCCAGCCTCGGAGGCATCAGTCTGCACCACGAAATCCTTAGTAAAATCAGGGGACACCAAAACGGGATAGGCACATAGGGCCAATGGACTCCGGAAACCTGGAGTCGGAGCAGTAAGTTGGCATTTAGGGCAGGAGGTACAAAAATTCTTTATGGCAGCAAGTACTCCTGGCCAATAGAATCTCCTGAGGACCCTCTCCTTTGTTTTATCCACTCCCAAGTGTCCCCCCAGTACATGGTTATGTGCAAGGCTTAAGACAGTGTTCCTAAAATTCCGTGGTACCAATAATTGCTTAATAACGCCAGTACCTCTCTTTTCTACACGATAGAGCAGTTTGCTAGCCACTTCAAAATGGGGATAAGGCAATACCTTCCCGGCCTGGGTCACAATCCCATCCATAACTTGAACATTATTCCTGGCTTCCAACAGGGTTGGATCCTCCCATTGGGCTCTTTTAAAGTTACCAGGGCCACCCGCCAGTTCTAATAACTCTTCCGCCTGACCAACCTTGGTTCCTGGCTCATTACTCTGAGATGTTTGATTGCCTACTAACACCGGGATAGGACCACATGTCATGTGCTTTCCAGTGACTCCATCTTCCAAATCAGCATCAGAGAAAGGAAAAACATAAGCCTCCTCTACTGGCCTCAGTTCAGGGGCTTTCCATAGTTCCAGGAAATATGGAAAATCTCTCCCTATGACAACTTCATGGGCCAGGTTAGGTACCACTCCCACACGATACTTCACATTCCCACACTGGGTTTCAATATCCACTTCACCTGTGGGGTACTCCCATTTATCACCATGCACACAGACAATCCCCAATTTCTCCATATTTATTTATTTATTTATTTATAAAGGATTTTACCAGGAAGGATACATTGAGATTTCTCTCGTTTTCAAGTATGTCCTGGGTTCGAGAACATTGAGTGGTTACAGAAATACAAAATAGTAAAATGCAAGATATTAACACAGGACCAAATATACAGATTAACAGAAAAATAAATATGGAGGAAATGTAGTCATTATGTTACATGTTTACAGGTGCATTCTGTATTGAGGTATGCTAATAGGGAGCTCTTAAGGGACTTTAGACTGGGGGAAGATTTGACGGCGTCTGGGAGGTTATTCCATATTTGCGGTGCTCTGTAGGAAAATGCGGATCGAGCCATTTTCTTTTTGTATTGCGGTATTGCAAGTAAGGTGCTGGTCCTGGATCTGAGGTTATAGGATGAGGGAACTGCTGGGGGAAGCAGCATATTCAGGTAGGGTGGTAGCTTCCCAGAAAAGCTCTTAAACACCAGGTTGGAAAGGTGAAGGGTGCGTCTAGAGTCCAGCGATGGCCAGTTTAGTTCTTTTAACATGTCACAATGGTGGGTCATGTAGTTACATTGTAGCACAAAGCGACAGAATGAGTTATACAATGTAGTAAGTTTCTGGAGGTGTGTTTGCGGGGCGGCTGCATACACTACATCTCCGTATTCAATGGCTGGCATAAGCATTTGTTGTACAATCTGCTTTCTTACCGCGGGGCTCAGGCAGGATTTGTTTCTGTACAGGGCACCTAGTTTGGGGTAAAGTTTAGATGAGAGTTTTTCGATGTGGGGGCCAAAAGATAGATTAGGGTCTAACCACATACCTAGGTATTTGAGAGAGGTGACTGTGGTCAGTGTGCCGTTTGATTTTGTCCCAACACATAGATGGGGTGTTTGCAATTTGTGTAGTTTAGGTTTTGTTCCAAAGAGCATTGTAACCGTTTTGTCAGTATTTAGAAAAAGTTTGTTATTTGCTATCCACTTTTCTACCCCTGTGAATTCTTCTTGCAGCACGGCCTCCAGCTGCGGGAGATTTGGTTTGCTGGTATAGATTACCGTGTCGTCTGCGTACATGTGTACAGTTGAAGCTTTGCAGACATTGGGCAGATCGTTTATGAATATTGTGAATAGCAGGGGGCCAAGTATCGAGCCTTGGGGTACACCGCACGTGACTGGGAGGGGAAGGGAGGTGCTGTCAGAAATGGACACAAATTGAGACCTGTCAGACACATATGATTGGAACCAGGTTAACGTACTATCACCAATACCAGAGTTTTTAAGTTTTTGTAATAGGATGCCATGGTCTACTGTGTCAAAAGCCTTGGCAAAGTCAAGGAAGATGGCTCCAGTTAGATTTCCTTGTTCCATGCCCGCTTGGATATCATTACAAACTTTTAAAAGGGCAGTTGTAGTTGAATGGTTTGGACGAAAGCCTGATTGATCTGGGGTTAAATAGTTCTGATACTGATAATAATCACGTAATTGAGTGTAGACACATTTTTCCAGAATTTTTGACATTACAGGGAGCAGTGATATTGGGCGGTAGTTGGATACCAAAGTATTGTCTCCACTCTTATGGATAGGTACCACCCTTGCAGTCTTCCAGAGTATGGGTATGTATCCAGTCGCCAGTGATTCATTAATCAGGGTTGCGACAGGTTTAGCAATTGCTGGTGCACTGATTTTCAGCAGCATTGCTGGGATTTGATCAGGTCCAGACTGGTATTTCATTTTTTGGTTACGGAGAAGTTTAGTGATGGCACTGACAGGCACAGGCCTAAAACTGAATAGGTCTGGGTTATGGGGTTTTTGCACTGTTGGTGGGTCCTGACCTTTGTGCGGCCTTTCTGATTGCGTTTCATTTCCTAGCTTAGCAATGAGGGTGGTGGCGCATCCAACAAAATAATTATTAAAAGCATTTGCTACATCTAGGGGGTGTGGTACAGTTTGGTTGTTTACTTTTAAAGCAGCTGGTTGGGAGTGGCTGGGGGGTGCTTGTATGTTACTTATGATTTTCCAAAAATTTCTGGGGTTTGATATGTTATTGTTTAAATTTTCATTGAAGTAATGGGCTTTAGCCATTTTTGTTTCTTTTGTGCATTCATTCCGGCATTTTCGGTATTCACAGTGATCGTTCATGGATCCAGTACTCTTGAACTTTGACCACAGGGAGTCTCTAAACTGGTACATATGCGTGAGGTCAGCTGTAACCCAGGGGAGATGGGCCCCTTTTACTCGTACTTTATGCAGCGGGGCATGGGAATTCCAGACTTGCAGGAGCTCAGACTGAAAGTATTCAACTGCACAGTCAAGGTCTGGGATTAGGTTTAGCCTGTACCAGGGGAGCTGTATGAGATCACTTAGGAAGGATTCAAGAATAAATTTCTTGAAAGACCTGGTGGTTATTACCTTTGGGGGAGATTTCAAGGCCTTTATTTTGCGCACGCAATACACTAGACAAAGGTCACTAAAGCTATTAGCAAGAACGCCTGCCTCCTGTATTCTATCAGGAGATGAGGAGAGAATCCAGTCCAGCAAGGTATGGTTAGGGCTTTTCATATTAATGCGAGTGGGGGAGGAGATTAATTGAGTTAGCTGCAAAGTTTTAAATAGTGTGCAGTGTTTATTGTTTTTAGGATTTAGCCAATCTGTATTAAAATCGCCGAGGACCAGCAGTTCACTTTTTTGGTTTTGGGCAAGTAGGTTATTAAGTATTTGAGATATGTCAGAGAGGGAGTGCACTGGAGAGCTCGGTGGACGATACAACCCAGCAACAATGATTGATTTACTGAATGGGATCTCAATTATACCAGAGAGGAAATCAAAGGTGACAGGGGAGCTAGAAGTCTGTAAGGGGGTGAACTTTATGGACTCCTCAACATAAATAACAATTCCCCCTCCTCTCTTTGCTCTGTCATATGATTGAACACCACCACAGTTACTATGGATTTAGTCACCAGGGTGACCATACTACCGGAGTCTAGCAAGGCTCTACGCAGTCTGCCATTAACTTTCACAGTACAAAAGTGGGGATCATAGTCATTACCAACGTGGTCATAGCCAGACAACAAGGAATGTGCATCATTACAATCCATAGGCTCATCGTTCACGCAGTCTCTGGCTATATGGCCCACTCTATTGCATTTAAAGCACCTACTCATCTGGTTATACTGAGGTGCTTTCTGCACCCTGGGAGAAATGTCTCTGGTGTTTTCTACGTATCCAGGTTCCTCCACCCCACGCACCCTCGCTACAGTCTTACCAGTGCGTGTGGCATTCTGGGTTTTAGGGTTGCGGGCTTGGGTCGCTGCAGGCGGATGCAGAACTTCTCCAGAAGCTATAAACCTTTCTACCAACGCAATCAACTGGTCGGCAGTTTGGGGGACACCTTGGTTTACCCAACGTCGCAGAGGGGTTGACAATCCACGCTGAAAGCGATCCATGACCAGGTTTTCTACTATCTTCGTAGCAGAGTTGACCTCCGGTTGCAGCCACTTCCTGGCAAGATGTATTAGGTCAAACATCTGGGACCGTGCAGCTTGGTTAGGAGAGTACGCCCAGGAATGAAATCTTTGTGCCCGTACTGCTGTGGTCACCCCCAGGCGCGCCATGATCTCAGCTTTAAGCTCCACATAGTCACTGGCCTGTGCTGGCTCCAAGTCATAGTAGGCCTTTTGAGGTTCTCCACTCAGAAAAGGGGCAAGTATACTCGCCCACTCAGCCGCTGGCCACCCTTCTCTCGTTGCAGTACGCTCAAAGGCCAACAGGTACGCCTCCACATCATCCGCTGTAGACATTTTTTGTAGATAATGGCTGGCCCAGATTATCTTAGGGCCTTGGTGGCCACCTGCAGGATCAGACTCCAGCTTGTCTGACACGGCGCAAATCTCTTTGCGCAGAACATGCGTGGCAGATAACTGTTCCTCACGGACCTTGCCAATGGCCTCCATTTGAGCCGTCAAAATTTGTTGTACCAGAGTCTCTGTAGTCTCCTTCTGAGCTTTAGCCATAGCCATAGCATTCTCTGCCTGGGCTAATATCAGCTGCTGCAGGGTTTCCCGGGTCTCGGTAGTCCTCCTATTCGCTTCCTGCTGAGCAGCAGTAGATTGCACCAGAGCTTTCACAACGTCCTCCATGCTGTTTGTGGTTTATACTGCCCTCAGACTAGTGTGGTTACTCCTCACACAGGGCACCATGTGTGACAAGGGTCCTCCTTCAACCACGTCTTCTAGGGCAGTAATTGTAGCGAGACAGCGGGTCTTTTGTAAAAACCAGTGAAGTTTATTTCTTTTTACCTTCAGAAAGGTGCACAGCAAACAGTGGCAACTCGTGCTCCACAGCAACACAGCAATTCTGTAATTTAGCAAGTTCAGCAGATACAGTGATACGGCAGTTCACTCGGGTGGGTCCTCACTCACCCCCCTTTTTTTTTACACTCTGCAGGATCAGCTTCCTCTTGTTTCTTTTGAAACCCTTCCTGGTGGACCACACCTACAGTCCTAGCTGACCCTGCTAATACCTGGTCTGGAAGTGATCCAGGTTGTTGGGATAGCAGCCCGCCCTTCACTCCACTACCCCAACCCCAGGGACCCATAACACACTTTCCTGGGAGCCCCGTTGCTCCACACACTCACAAAACCAACAGTCTCCCTGGGGTTCTTTTAAACGCAGTGTACCAGGCCTGGTCTCAGGTATCTCCCATTCAATACCAAGCCCTGCTTCCTATCACAATATATATATATATATATATATAGTTTATACACACTTTTTTCTATTTGAAAAATTCACTTTGCAAGAAGTTGGTGTGAAAAGCTTCCTTTGGAAAACACACTAACATGAACAGAGGTTAAAATGGTAAAAAAAAAAAAAACATTTTAAAATAATATGTATCAGAAAGTGAGTTTCCAACCTTAAAATTAAATTAAGGAGCAATTATGCCTGTAACCCGTCCCGTACTGCAGAAATTGCATCTCTCGTGTCGTGCTGTGAGCAAAATGAAATGAAGAGGTGTGAACTTAGCAAGATGTTCTTGCAAAGATTCAAAGGAACGATACGCGTGATCCTGCTTAACCAGAAACTCACTGAGAAGTTCATTTGCGAGTCACAGATTTATAAAAGCAGAATAGCTGCACTCCACCTGGACATACATTTTATTAAAGGACGCTCTACACATCCTATTCCTGACCGCTCTAGGGCCCTATTACATTCTTCGCGCAAAAAACGCACACGCAGCGCGTGATTTTTTTGCGCGAAGTGTTAAACGTTAACGCGCGAAAATTAACGCTGGTATTAAAATCCTTCGTGCATCTTTTCATCCGTCAAAAAATAATGCGCGTAAAACAGACGCGCAAAAACGCGCGCGCAATAACGTTGCGCGCAGAAATCGGTGTGCGGACTGTTTTTTCACGCGATTCAGCCAATCAGGATTAAGAACCACAATTGTCTCACGCCAGCTTTTAAAAGACGTTAAAATTATGTGCGCAAACGCTGTGCGTTAAATTTTCCGCATAGATTTTAATACCATCCGCATACCAGCGCACAAACGCATTTGCACTCACAATGTTAAGTATAGGACGCGCGCAGTATAGTGCGCTCGCGCAGCGTTTGCACAGGTTCACCTGCGGTAGACGTTAACGCGCATTTTTTGCGCAGACATTGTAATACGAGGTTTAGCGCAAAGGCTTTTGCCCCTCGCATTAATGCATTTTTGCGCACGCGTTAACGTTTGCGCGAAGAATGTAATAGAGCCCCATGTGTTTTAAAATTCCCCATATCTTCATCAACCCCAATCCCTCTAGATTGTAAGATCCTATGAGCACCTAGTGATCTTATCAGTTGGTGTGAGCTAAAACGCCAATGCTACATGAAAAATCTAGCGCAAGTTGCTAAATGGTAGCGCCTGACAACCCACCAACAGATCACCTCGTCCGCGGTAGTCCGTGCATAATATTCATTAGCGCGCGCTAGGGAAACACTAAGACCCGGGCTGAGAACCAGCGCTAATGCATTGTATGGTTAAAAATAAAAAGCCTTCCAGTGCAAAAAAACCTTTTTAATTTTCAAAAAAAATCGGAACCTAATATTTTGCCTGAAAAATCCAGAAAAATATCCATTAAATTGTAAAAATTAATTAATAATTATGAATAATTAATAATAAATAAAAAGGCTTTTTGCTGTGGATTAAAAAAAAAAAAAAACGTTTGAATAAATAAAGCAACAACATGGGTTTACCTCAGGGAGATCATGCCAAACTAATCTTATTGATTTTTTTGATTGGGTAACAAAAATAATAGACACAGGTGGTGCAGTAGACATTGCTTATTTAGATTTCAGTAAGGCTTTTGATACTGTTCCGCATAGAAGGCTTATCAATAAATTGCAATCTTTGAGCTTGGATTCCAATATTGTTGACTGGATTAGGCAGTGGCTGAGTGACAGGCAACAGAGGGTTGTGGTAAATGGAGTTTATTCGGCGCAAGGTCTTGTTACCAGTGGGGTACCTCAGGGGTCAGTACTTGGACCCATTCTCTTTAATATTTTTATTAGTGATATTGCAGAAGGTATTAATGGTAAAGTAAGTCGTTTTGCTGATGACACAAAGATTTGCAACAGGGTTGACGTTCCTGGAGGGATCAGCCAAATGACAAAAGATTTAGGTAAACTAAAAAAATGGTCGTAGTTGTGGCAATTGAGTTTTAATGTGGATAAGTGCAAGATAATGCACCTGGGACGTAAAAACCCAAGGGCTGAATATAGAATATTTGCTACAGTCCTAACCTCAACATCTGAGGAAAGGGATTTAGGGGTTATTATTTCAGAGGATCTAAGGGTAAGTAGTCAATGTAATAGAGCAGCAGGAAATGCTGGCAGAATGCTTGGTTGTGTAGGGAGAGGTATTAGCAGTAGGAAAAGGGAAGTGCTCATGCCACTGTACAGAGCACTGGTGAGACCTCACTTGGAGTACTGTGTGCAGTACTGGAGACCGTATCTCCAGAAGGATATAGACATCTTAGAGAGAGTTCAGAGAAGGGCTACTAAAATGGTGTACGGCTTGAAGGAGAAAAGTTACCAGGAAAGGCTTAATGATCTTAACATGTACAGCTTGGAAAAAAGACGAGACAGAGGAGATATGATAGAAACATTTAAATACGTAAAGGGAATCCACAAGGTAGAGGAAGGGAGTATATTTAAAAGGAAACAAAATAGCAAAACAAGAGGACATAGTCTTAGATTAGAGGGGCAAAGGTTTAAAAGTAACATCAGGAAGCATTATTTTACTGAGAGGGTGGTGGATACATTGAACAGTCTTCCAGTTGAAGTGGTAGAGGCCAAAACAGTAATTGAATTTAAGCAAGCATGGGATAGGCATAAGGCTATCCTAAACAAAAGATAAATCCAGGTAAAGTATCCATGTAATTGGGCAGACTAGATGGGCCGAAAGGTTCTTATCTGCCGACATTTTTCTATGTTTCTATAAAAGCGATAATATTTTTTTTACATTAAATCCTATGGGCTTCGCACACGGCAGGTTTTCCTATACAATGCATCTTCTTACGTTTCCCCTAAGCACGCTGTTTTAACCATACAATGCATCTTTTACACGTAAACTACATCCAGCGAGCCGAGAGACACCTGCGCCGCATTCCTTTCAATTGCCTGTTAATTGCCTGGTAATTTTGGGCAGGGACTTTTGACGTTTTTTTCCTTTTTTCTTCCTTTTCCGTAAATTTTTGCGATTAGTGTCGGCGTTAAAATTATCACCGGGACCAAACGATTTATTGGTTAGAAACTTAGAATAGTGAAAGTGCTCTGTAGCGCTGCCCGGGTTAAGTATAGGAAGCAGTAAGTACAGGAAGCTCGCACTATGAATCGTTAATTACCGCGCGCTAAGTGTTTTTTGCTGTTTATAGCGAGAGGCAAACGATCTGTTGGTCCGGCGCTAGACTGAATTTACCTGGCGCTAACGTGAAAACAGGCTGACGCTAGGGTTAGCTCACACCAGCTGATAGAGCCCTTAGTGTTTTAAAATTCCCCTTCCTCAATCCCAATCTCTCTAGACTGTAAACTCCTATGAGCAGGGCCCTCTACACCTATGGGGTTATTCAGAGAGCATTGAAATGTTGCCGACATTTCGATGCTCTCTTGTTCCCCCCCAGTTCCCTGCACTTTGGGGCATCAAAGTTCCCCACCCTGCCGCCAGAAAAAGCCCACAAGCTGACAAACGGGGTAAAAAAAAAAAAACCTGTAGGCTTGAAAGTTTGCAAAAAAAACACTACTGAATGAAAATGCCTGAAATTTACATATAAGATCCTATGAATGATAATAAAAAGGTCGGTTACAGAAAAATGAAAAAAATCAACAAATAAAGAGACTTTTTCCTGCAGAATATAATATTAAACGGATCATTAGATGTTGAATTAAAACGGGAATATTTGTAACATTGAAGCCTATGGGATTCTCCCGAATAAACCTGCCGAATGAAGCCACCAAACACCAGGGCATTTCGGCAACTGTTCACTGCTGTTCCATGTCTCTGAATAGATTAACCATTGCTTCTCTATGGGGGATTTCACTGCCGTCGAACAGGCACCGTACTTGCTGGCAGTTTGCGAACTGCCTGTTCTCTGAATAGCCAAATGGCCCCGAAATGTCACCGTACAGGGAAATTCCCTGTTCGGTGACATTCCGGGGCCAGATCAGCTCTCTCGGAATAACCCCTATAGTGTTTCCATCCTATGTCCGTTTATCTGTATCTCGTTCCCTTTGGTTATTGTAAAGCGCTGTGGAAACTGTTGGCGCTATATAAATGATGACAATAATAATAATAATAAAGTGGTCAGGCTGTGCAGAGTGCACCCCCATACCAGTGCTGATCTGATCAAAGCTTCAGAGTTGGCTCTATAATTATTCTGCATAGACAGTCGCCTAACGCATCACTCAAACAGGGGCCGCGCACTATCAGTATGCTCACGTTCATGGGATTACTGATATACCCCACAAATACGCTCCTACATTAACATACACCTATTAACATATACAAACTGTCTTAGCCTTAGTTAATTGGTGCCCTTTTGGGATATTGATGCACCCTTTAATTAGGGCATTACCTGTAGATACTCGAGTATACCGCTAGATTTTGGTAACAAAAATTGACCTTAGAATTGGAGGAGTCGCGTTATATTCGAGAAATCTGCATCGCGTGTAGAAAAAAAACTTGCCTTGTTCTGAATCCCAAGTCTCCCAGAACTTCCGGTAGTCTCGCTGAAGTGATTGCGGGCTCCCTGATGCTTGCAAACACTTTAGGAACTCCCGAATTCGGGAGAGGTGGGATCCATCACAGCAAGAGTTTTGCACACTCGGTTTAAGCCAATCATTAACCTCGCTTGTCTCCGCCGGCCGTCTAATCGCTAGTAAAGAAGTCAGGTGGCCGGTGGCTTCATACTTAGTAACAAGTGCAATCATTCTAGAGCAGAGCACCCTGACCTGAGGCGGAGCCTGACTGTGTTAAGAGAACCTGGAAGGATTTTAATTGTTTACCGGTACAGTAAAATTGTGTTCCTCACGTTATATTCGAGTCTTGAGTATTCTCTCATTTCTATAGTAAATCTCTATCCATTGCGTTATATTCGGGTCGCGCTATACTTGAGTATCTATGGTCACTTATTTTTATTTTATTCATTAAACGTTATGTTCTACTACTTTTACCCAATATGCTTTGCAATTTTTGTTCTGTTTAAGGGATATCCCCTATTGGTAAAGCTTTAGTCTAGTACCTTCTGACACCAGAATTGTTTGTGACATTAGGCCAGTATCTTCCGGTTTTAGCATTGCCCTACTTGTTTATTTTATGGTGCTTTCTGCCATCTGTGTGTTTGGTCATTTTTACATATTATTACAATATTATTGTAGTGTGCTCTGAATGTAATATACTGTGTATCCATTTCATAGGCTAGTCCTGAAAAAGATGTAGTTGTATCAAAAGATAGGTACACCGTGCTCATAAAGCATAAAGGGATGGACATGGTCAGCAACGATAGTCATGTAGGCCGGGTGTTTAAACGATGTTGAATTGGTACTAAGGGGCCCAAAGTATGCCAAGAAATTATAGCCCACACCATGACACCACCACCAGCAGCCTGAACCGTTGATACAAGGTAGGATGGATCCATGCTTTCATGTTGCTATTGCCAAATTCTGACCCTACTGGGTCAGAATGTCGCAGCTGAATGTCGCAGCTGAAATCGAGACTCATCAGACCAGGCAATATTTTTCCAGTCTTCAATTGTCCAGTTTTGGTGAGTCTGTGCGTATTGTAGCCTCAGGTTCCTGTTCTTAGCTGACAGGCGTGGCACCCGGTGTGGTCTGCTGCTGCTGTAGCCCATCTGCTTCAAGGTTGGACGTGTTATGCGTTCAGAGATGGTCTTCTGCATATCTTGGTTGTAACGAGTGGTTATTTGAGTTACTGTTGCCTTTCTATCATCTCAAACCAGTCTGCCCATTCTCCTCTGACATCAAATAGACTTTTTCATCCATACAGCTGCTGCTCACTGGATATTTTCTCTTTTTCGGACCATTCTCTGGAAACCTTAGAGATGGTTGTCCATTAAAACTCCAGTATATCAGCGGATTTTGAAATACTCAGACCAACTCGTCTGGCACCACCAACAACCATGCCGCGTTCAAAGTCATTAAATCCGTTTCCTTCCCCATTCTGATGCTTGGTTTGAACTTCAGCAAATCCTTTTCACCACGTCTCGATACCTAAATGTATTGGGTTGCTGCCATGTGATTGGCTGATTAGCAATTTGCAATAACAAGAAATTGAACAGGTGTACCTAATAAGGTGACCGGTGAGTGTGTAGGGAGCGAAGCCCTGTCAAGCAAGCTCAGCTTAGTTGAGCAGAGAGGTGCGGTTTGTGGAAGGGTCTATGGGGGGTTATGCAGAGAGAGCCGGTCTGGCCCTGAAATGTAACTGGATGACGAAATTCAGTGTACGGTGCCATTTCGTGGCCATTCGGCTATTCAGCGAGCAGGCAATTTTCCAAATTTGGGTGAATGGCCTGAACGTATGGTGCTATTCGAGGGCAGTGAAATCCCCCATAGAGAAGCAATGGTTAGTCTATTCAGAGACACCGAACAGCAGAGAAAAGATGCTGAAATGCCCTGTTGTTCGATGGTTTCATTCGGCAGGCTTATTCAGGCGAATCCCTTAGGCTTCAAAGTTAAAAAATATTCCTGTTTTTATCCAATATCTAATAAACTGTTTGTTATTTTAATCTGCATCAAAAAGTCTCTTTAGTTATAGATTTTTTAGGATCTTTTAGGCATTTTTTGTGATTTTTTCGGCAAAATTTTTTCTGTTTTTTTTCTTTTTTCTGTAACCGACCTTTTTATTATCATTCATAAGATCTTATATGTAAATTCCAGACATTTTCATTCACTAGTTATTTTGTAAACAGCGTTTCAATTTCAACACTTTCAAGCCTACTGTTTGTTCTTTTTTACCCCGTTCGTCAGCTTGTCGGTTTTTTGCGGTGGCTGGTCTGCGTTGTGATCGGCGGCTCGTCCGCTTTTTCCAGTGTGGTTTCTGGTGGGTTTTCGGCAGGATTGCAGCAGGATTGCAACAGGTTTTCCCTGCACTCTGGGAACCCTGCACTGAATGCTGAATTCACCTCCGGGTGGGGAACTTTGATTCCCCGAAGTGCAGGGAAGTGCGGGGAACGAGAGAGCACCGAAATGTCAGCGACATTTCGGTGCTTTCTGAATAATCCCTTATGTGATGTTGTGAGTTGTACAAGACGGTACATTCCCCTAAGATTAAATGTAATTTGAAATCAATATGATTAGGTAGGAACAGATCTTTAACTGCGTTATTAAATTAAAGGAAAGGGTTAATGTTAATTGTTTCCACAGAAATTGGAATCTCTACAAAAGTAATCTAACAGTTATAAAAATAAATAATTCAGGAAGAATTCTTATCTTCGCTCTCTCTAATTAAAAATATCCTTCAAGAAAGTTCTCATTTTCCCAAAATGGCATAATAAAAATCTTAATTAATACTGCATTTTATGCAAATTAATATAAGATAATAAATAAAATGAATCCATGGTGCTGTCCTCTTCTTTAATTACTCCTAACGTGCTGAAATTAGATTTGGCGTTCCTGCCATGAAAACACAAGAATAGTTTCATTTATTCAGATGCCTCGATAAGATTCTGTCACCTCTGACACCCATTTACACATTTTGATAGTTAAAAAGAATGTGATACAATTTAAAGGGACACTCTGCTCATCCTGGCGCTTTACATTGATAAAGAGGTCAGGATGTGAGGACTGCCCCTCCTTAACCCCCCCCCCAGCTCCCCGTTTTTTCTAATAGGATGGGTGAAGTGGAGGAGTTTGCTCCATCCCACCCAGCTTCACCGGCAGCCAAGGAATATGAATTTCCCAGCTGCCGGTTACTATTGGCGTCATTATCTCTGAGGCCGATCGTGTCAGCCCCAAAGGATCGAAGCTGCGCTTGTGCGTGCAGCTCTGATCCATCGTTCAGGCGCTATGGAACTTGCATACGTAAAGTTTGCAAGTACCATTGAGGTGCGCAATTTGCATTTCCTTTCCAAAGCAAGTAGCACAAATTGAGCAGAAAAGCCGCCTCCCATCTTGCGGGTTCGAGAGTCCCTGAGCCAAAGAGGAGAATGTGACAGCCCACCTGGCACACCGACTGTGTGCCTCTGTCAGTCTCTGGCTTCCTCCCTGCTGGAACCCGAAATACAGCATCTGCAGCCCCAAATCCTCCCTAAAATCACCAGGCACGACCAGGGCAGCCATCAGAAATGATGGGGCCCCTTACTAAACCTCACGATGGGCCCCCCCCGGCTCTCCCTCAAATTCTAACCGCTTTTCTCCCGCTTCAAAAAAAAGGACATAACATAGCACCACAGCAATAAAACTCCCAGTAATGTGCAGTGTGTATGAACGTATCACAGAATCCACAGCAATAAATCTCACAGTAACGGGCTGTATATGATGGCCTCTGGGTCTGGGCCTGGTCCCTGGGTCTGGTTTGGGCCTTGGGGTCTGGGCCCTGGGCCTTGGGGTTTGTGCTCTGGGCCTTGGGGTCTGGGCTGGGACTGGGCATTGGGGTCTGGCCTGGGCTCTGGTCCCTGGGTCTGGGCCTTGAGGTCTGGTCCATGGGGCTGGGCCTTGGGGCCTGGCCCCTGGGTCTAGGCTGGGCCTGGCCCCTGGGGTCTGGGCCTGGTCCCTGGGGTCTGGGCCCTGAGTCTGGTTTGGGGTCTGGGCCCTGAGTCTGGCCTGGGCCCTGGTCCCTTGGTCTGGGCCTTGGGGTCTGGTCCATGGGGCTGGGCCTTGGGGTCTGGGCCCTGGGTCTAGGCTGGGCCTGGTCCCTGGGATCTGGACCTTGGGGTCTGGGTCTGGGCCTTGGGGTCTGGGCCCAGGGTCTGGGCCTTGGGGTCTGGGCCTTGGTCTGGGTCCAGGGTCTGGGCCTTGGGGTCTGGGCCGAGGTGTCTGGGCCCTGGGTCTGGGCCCAGGGGTCTGGGCCCAGGGTCTGGGCCCTGGGGTCTGGGTCTTGGTCTGGGCCCTGGGTCTGGGCCTTGGGGTCTGGGCCCAGAGTCTGGGCCTTGGGGTCTGGGCCTTGGGGTCTGGACCCTGGGTCTGGGCCTTGGGGTCTGGACCCTGGGTCTGGGCCTTGGGGACTGGACCCTGGGTCTGGGCCTGGGGTCTGGGCCCTGGGTCTGGGCCCAGGGTCTGGGCCTTGGGGTCTGGGCCTTGGGGTCTGGGCCCAGGGTCTGGGCCTTGGGGTCTGGACCCTGGGTCTGGGCCTTGGGGTCTGGACCCTGGGTCTGGGCCTTGGGGTCTGGGCCTTGGGGTCTGGGCCTTGGGGTCTGGGCCCAGGGGTCTGGGCCTTGGGGTCTGGACCCTGGGTCTGGGCCTTGGGGTCTGGGCCTTGGGGTCTGGGCCCTGGGTCTGGGCCTTGGGGTCTGGGCTTGGGGTCTGGGCCTTGGGATCTGGACCCTGGTCTGGGCCTTGGGGTCTGGACCCTGGGTCTGGGCCCTGGGTCTGGGCCTCCTTGGGGTCTGGGCCTTGGGGTCTGGGCCTTGGGGTCTGGGCCCAGGGTCTGGGCCTTGGGGTCTGGACCCTGGGTCTGGGCCTTAGGGTCTGGACCCTGGGTCTGGGCCCAGGGGTCTGGGCCTTGGGGTCTGGACCCTGGGTCTGGGCCTTGGGGTCTGGACCCTGGGTCTGGGCCCAGGGGTCTGGGCCTTGGGGTCTGGACCCTGGGTCTGGGCCTTTGGGTCTTGGGCCTTGGGGTCTGGACCCTGGGTCTGGGCCTTGGGGTCTGGGCCTTGGGGTCTGGGCCGGGGTCTGGGCCTTGGGTTCTGGACCCTGGGTCTGGGCTTGGGGTCTGGACCCTGGGTCTGGGCCTTGGGGTCTGGACCCTGGGTCTGGGCCTTGGGGTCTGGGCCAGGGGTCTGGACCCTGGGTCTGGGCCTTGGGGTCTGGGCCTTGGGGTCTGGACCTGGGTCTGGGCCAGGGGTCTGGGCCTTGGGGTCTGGACCCTGGGTCTGGGCCTTGGGGTCTGGGCCTTGGGGTCTGGGCCCTGGGTCTGGGCCTTGGGGTCTGGGCCTTGGGGTCTGGGCCTTGTGGTCTGGACCCTGGGTCTGGGCCTTGGGGTCTGGGCCCGGGGTCTGGGCCTTGGGTTCTGGACCCTGGTTCTGGGCCTTGGGGCTGGACCCTGGGTCTGGGCCTTGGGGTCTGGGCCCTGGGTCTGGGCTTGGGGTCTGGGCCCAGGGGTCTGGACCCTGGGTCTGGGCCTTGGGGTCTGGGCCTTGGGGTCTGGACCCTGGGTCTGGGCCTTGGGGTCTGAGCCTTGCGGTCTGGGCCTTGAGGTCTGGACCCTGGGTCTGGGCCTTGGGGTCTGGGCCTTGGGGCTGGACCCTGGTCTGGGCCTTGGGGTCTGGACCCTGGGTCTGGGCCTTGGGGTCTGGACCCTGGGTATGGGCCTTGGGGTCTGGGCCAGGGGTCTGGGCCTTGGGGTCTGGGCCCTGGGTCTGGCCTTGGGGTCTGGGCCTTGGGGTCTGGGCCCGGGGTCTGGGCCTTGGGTTCTGGACCCTGGGTCTGGGCCTTGGGGTCTGGACCCTGGGTCTGGGCCTTGGGGTCTGGACCCTGGGTCTGGGCTTGGGGTCTGGGCCCAGGGGTCTGGACCCTGGGTCTGGGCCTTGGGGTCTGGGCCTTAGGGTCTGGACCCTGGGTCTGGGCCCAGGGGTCTGGGCCTTGGGGTCTGGACCCTGGGTCTGGGCCTTGGGGTCTGGGCCTTGGGGTCTGGGCCCTGGGTCTGGGCCTTGGGGTCTGGGCCTTGGGGTCTGGGCCTTGTGGTCTGGACCCTGGGTCTGGGCCTTGGGGTCTGGGCCCGGGGTCTGGGCCTTGGGTTCTGGACCCTGGGTCTGGGCCTTGGGGTCTGGACCCTGGGTCTGGGCCTTGGGGTCTGGGCCCTGGGTCTGGGCTTGGGGTCTGGGCCCAGGGGTCTGGACCCTGGGTCTGGGCCTTGGGGTCTGGGCCTTGGGGTCTGGACCCTGGGTCTGGGCCTTGGGGTCTGAGCCTTGCGGTCTGGGCCTTGAGGTCTGGACCCTGGGTCTGGGCCTTGGGGTCTGGGCCTTGGGGTCTGGACCCTGGGTCTGGGCCTTGGGGTCTGGACCCTGGGTCTGGGCCTTGGGGTCTGGACCCTGGGTATGGGCCTTGGGGTCTGGGCCCAGGGGTCTGGGCCTTGGGGTCTGGGCCCTGGGTCTGGGCCTTGGGGTCTGGGCCTTGGGGTCTGGACCCTGGGTCTGGGCTTGGGGTCTGGGCCTTGGGGTCTGGACCCTGGGTCTGGGCCTTGGGGTCTGGACCCTGGGTCTGGGCCTTGGGGTCTGGGCCTTGGGGTCTGGGCCCTGGTTCAGGGCCTTGGGGTCTGGGCCCTGGGTCAGGGCCTTGGGGTCTGGGCCTTGGGGTCTGGACCCTGGGTCTGGGCTTGGGGTCGGGGCCCTGGCTCACCACTCCGCTGTCTTCTTTTCTTCTCCTTTTCTTCTCTCTTCGCCACCACTTTGATTGCCAAGCTAGGAAATGACATGCAATTAGAGAGGCCTCATGCAGGTCAGGCCCCCCCAACTGTGCAAAGTCCCTGTATCAGACAGGAATTCAGTTTTAGACCAGTGCCTGTCAGTGTCGTTACTAAACTTCTCCGTAAGCAAAAAATGAAATACCAGTTTGGACCTGATAAAATACCAGCAATGCTGCTGAAAATCAGTGCGCCAGCAATTGCAAATCCTGTCGCAACCCTAATAAATGAGTCACTGGCGACTGGATACATACCCAAACTCTGGAAGACTGCAAGAGTGGTACCTATCCATAAAAGTGGTGACAGTACTTTGGTATCCAACTACCGTCCGATATCGTTGCTCCCTGTAATGTCAAAAGTCTTGGAAAAATGCGTCTACGCACAATTACGTGATTATTATCAATATTGGAACTACTTAATCCCGGATCAATCAGGCTTTCGTCCAAATCACTCAACTACAACCGCCCTTTTAAAAGTCTGCAATGATATCCAAGCTGGGATGGAACAAGGAAACCTAACTGGAGCCATCTTCCTTGATTTTGCCAAGGCCTTTGACACGGTAGACCATGGCATCTTGTTAGAAAAACTTAAAAACTCTGGCATTGGTGATCGCACGCTAACCTGGTTTCAATCATATGTATCCGACCGATCACAATCAGGGTTATCCAAAGAGATTCGAATTGCTTGAGAAAGGTAACCGAACGCTGAAAATCAGCGTTCGGTTACCTTTCCTGGCCATTCGGCTATCCAGAGAGCAGGCAATTCTCCAAATCCTGGCGAATTGCCTGCACATACGGTGCCTGTTCGGTCCCTGTTCGAGGGCAGTGAAATCCCCATCAAAAAGCACTGCTTCGGCTATTCAGAGAACACAAACCAGCAGTGAAAGGTTCCCCTAATGCCCTGCCATTCGGTGGTTTAATTCGGCAAATTTATTCAGGAGAATCCCATAGGCTTCAATGTTAAAAATATTCCCGTTTTAATTCAATATCTAATAAACCGTTCATTATAAAATTCTGCAGCAAAAAGTCTCTTTATTTATAGATTTTTTAGGATACTTTAAGCATTTTTCTGAATTTTTTAAAAAAAAATTAAAAGTCCGATTTTTTTTGTTTTTTTTTTTTCAGTTTGCTTATTTTTTTTGTAACAGCCTCTTTATTATCATTCCCTGGACCTCCTGTGAAAATTTCAGACATTTTCGCTCAGTAGTTTCTTTGCAAACAGCGTTTCTTTTTCCCAGATTCATACAAATGGTTTTTCTAATTTATTCACTGCCTCCTCTACGTCACAGCTGCTTCGGCTCTGTGTGATTCGGCTCCTTTTCGGCTCCTGTTCGGCTCCTCTTCGAAGGTTAATCCAGATGTTTTTGCTTGTTTTCAGCGTGCATTCGGTTAGTTTTCGGTGAGTTTACGGCAGCTTTTCCCTGCAATTCGGGGACCCTGTGCTGTTTGCTGAATACACCGCAGGGTCACCGAAATGCAATCGGCAAAAGGAACCGAATTGAAGAGAACGAAAAGTCACCGAACGTGCGGTGACTTTTCGAATCTCTTTGGATAACCCTGAATGTGTCAATTTCTGGCAGCTCCTCCCTCCCGCTCCCGGTCACTTGCAGTGTACCCCAAGGCTCAATACCAGGCCCCCTGCTATTCACAATATTCATAAATGATCTGCCCAATGTCTGCAAAGCCTCAACTGTACATATGTACGCAGACGACACTGTGATCTATACCAGCAAACCAAATCTCCCGCAGCTGGAGGCCGTGCTGCAAGAACAATTCACAGAGGTAGAAAAGTGGATCAAAAGCAACAAACTTTTTTTAAATACTGACAAAACTGTAACAATGCTCTTTGGAACAAAACCTAAACTACACAAATTGCAAAATGCCCATTTATGTGTTGGGACAAAATCAAATGGCACGCTGACCACAGTCACTTCTCTCAAATAACTAGGTATGTGGTTGAACCCTAATCTATCCTTTGGCCCCCACATCGAAAAACTCTCATCTAAACTTTACCCCAAACTAGGTGCCCTGTACAGAAACAAATCCTGCCTGAGTCCCGCGGTAAGAAAGCAGATTGTACAGCAAATGCTTATGCCGGCTATTGATTACGGAGATGTAGTGTATGCAGCTGCCCCGCAAACACACCTTCATAAACTTACTACATTGTATAACTCATTCTGCCGCTTTGCGCTACAATGTAACTACATGACCGACCATTGTGACATGTTAAAAGAGCTAAACTGGCCATCGCTGGTATCCAGACGCACCCTTCACCTTTCCAGCCTGGTGTTTAAGAGTATTTCTGGGAAGCTGCCACCCTACCTGAATAGACTGCTTTCTCCAGCAGCTCCCTCATCCTATAACCTCCGATCCAGGACCTGCACCTTACTTGCAATACCACAATACAAAAAGACAGTGGCTCGGTCCTCATTTTCCTACAGAGCACCACAATTATGGAATAACCTCCCAGACACCATCAAATCTTTCCCCAGTCTTAAGTCACTCAAGAGCTCCTTACTAACATACCTCAATACAGAATGCACCTGTAAACATGTAACCTAGTGACTATATTTCCTACATATTTATTTTCTGTTAATCTGTATATTTGTGTTGTTTTTTAATATCTTGCATTGTATTACTTTGTATTTCTGTAACTGTAACACTTCAATGTTCTTGAACCCAAGACATACTTGAAAACGAGAGAAATCTCAATGTATCCTTCCTGGTAAAATCCTTTATAAATAAATAAATAAATAAATAAACTTTCCCTTCTAATACTTGGTTGCAAATCCTTTGCAGTCAATCACAGCCTGAAGTCTGGAACGCATAGACATCACCAGATGCTGGGTTTCATCCCTGGTGATGCTCTGCCTGGCCAGTACTGCAACTGTCTTCAGTTCCTGCTTGTTCTTGGGGCATTTTCCCTTCAGTTTTGTGTTCAGCAAGTGAAATGCAAGCTCAATGGGATTCAGGGCAGGTGATTGACTTGGCCATTGCATAACATTCCACTTCTGTCCCTTCAAAAACTCTTTGGTTGCTTTTGCAGTATGCTTTTGGTCATTGTCCATCTGCACTGTGAAGCGCCGTCCAATGAGTTCTGCAGCATTTGGCTGAATGTGAGCAGATAATATTGCCCGAAACACTTCAGAATTCATCCTGCTGCTTTTGTCAGCAGTCACATCATCAATAAATACAAGAGAACCAGTTCCATTGGCAGCCATACATGTCCACGCCATGACACTACCACCACCATGCTTCACTGATGATATGGTATGCTTAGGATCATGAGCAGTTCCTTTCCTTCTCCATACTCTTTTCTTCCCATCACTCTGGTACAAGTTGATCTTGGTCTCATCTGTCCATAGGATCTTGTTCCAGAACTGTGAAGGCTTTGTTAGGTGTTGTTTGGCAAACTCTAATCTGGCCTTCCTGTTTTTGAGGCTCACCAATGGTTTACATCTTGTGGTGAACCCTCTGTATTAACTCTGGTGAAGTCTTCTCTTGATTGTTGACTTTGACACACATACACCTACCTCCTGGAGAGTGTTCTTGATCTGGCCAACTGTTGTGAAGGGTGTTTTCTTCACCAGGGAAAGAATTCTTCGGTCATCCACCACACTTGTTTTCCGTGGTCTCCCGGGTCTTTTGGTGTTGCTGAGCTCACCGGTGCTTTCCTTCTTTTTGAGAATGTTCCAATGTTCTTGCTATCTCTCTGATGGGTTTGTTTTGTTTCTTCAGCCCAATGATGGCTTGCTTCACTGATAGTGACAGCTCTTTGGATCTCATCTTGAGAGTTGACAGCAACAGATTCCAAATGCAAATAGCACACTTGAAACGAACTCTGGGCCTTTTATCTGCACATTGTAATTGGGGTAATGAGGGAATATCACACACCTGGCCATGGAACAGCTGAGAACCATTTCTCTCATTACCTTTGGTCCCTTAACAAGTGGGAGGCACATCTGCAAACTGCTGTAAGTCCTACACCGTTCACCTGAGTTGGATGTACATACCCTCAAATTAAAGCTGACAGTCTGCAGTTAAAGCACGTTGTGTTTGTTTCATTCCAACTCCATTGTGGTGGTGTGTAGAGCCAAAGATGTTAGAATGGTGTCGATGTCCCAATATTTCTGGACCTGACTGTATGTGCGTTAAGGGACAATCCCCCTTCATGAATAAATCAAAGATACTATTGACAGATCCAGTAACAAGACAATGGGAAGGTACATTCAATACAATGGATCATTTACACAGGCAATCTTTAACTTAAACTGCCTGCTGGTCCCTAGGAGGAATGGGGGAGCAGAGCATGTGAAAACAAAGGAATATATTCTTACAGAGGCAATGTACTCTAAACAGAGAGAGGATAGTTAATACAGAGGGTACCAAGACACAACAGGAGACTTTACAATAAATACATAAGGGAATAATACACAGACACAGTCAACATAAACCCTGGATCCCCTGGGCAATCAAGTTGGCTAACCCCCGGTACCACCGCGGTCTATAGTATTTATGAAGGAGGCTTGCCCCCAGGCTCCTTCAACTGCCCCAGTGATGGCTGAGTCTTTCACAGAGACGTTATGCTCCTCCTAGGAGAAAAGGTGAGTAAAATGGGGAAAAATAAACAAAAATCAAAAAACATTTGGACAGCGGTTGTCAGCAGCCCCTGCCCAATTATTTAAGGGCAAAAAATGAACTCAACTTTTCAGTGGAGTGTTCCTTTAAGGTGCCTAGGGATGTTTTTCTGATAGATCTTTGTAGAAAAACTACAAAAGTGCCCCTCCCCCTTTATCCACTATCCTGTCCAAAGTGGACAAAGGGTGGCTGTAGAGCAAAGGTGAACCCTATTAGGGTAGGGTAGGGTAGGGTTATTTTATAAAGTTCTACTCATGGTTACATAGCAGAGGTGGAGCATTCCTTCCTGCTGAGGTGAACATTGGCGGATTGGGGATAATCCCTTTAGGGCCCTATAACCTCCTTAATGCTAGAGCTCACACACATGCGCGTTAGTGGTAGGTTAAATGAGGTCAATGCATGGCGCCCAGATCACATTTCGAACGCTAACTGGTTAAAAACGTTTCTAGCGCAAGTTTACTTTACTTTGTGCTCCCTATACTTAACATGGGAAGGAGGGATGTGCATGACTTTTTATTTAATTTCTTTCGGGCTTTTTTGGGTGTTTTTTTTTTTCGTTTCTGATCATTTCAGATAGTTTTTCTATAGTTTCAGATCATTTCAATTCAGTGATTCGGATCAATTCGGTGATTCGTATCATTCTGGCGATTCGGATCATTTCGGGTGATTCGGATCAGTTGGTTTTTCGTTTTTTTTTATGAGTTATTTCATTTTTTATTGCTTATTTAAGAATGGCAAGTAGATTACTACCAGTAGAATGAAAGTTTTTTTTACTTAATTATTCTTTTAGCTTTTTAACCCATAGGTTTCAATGCAGCATATGAATCCTCACACTGCCAGGCAGCACCTCTCTGCAGTAAAATTCAGCATATGAATCCACACATTGCCAAGCAGTGCCTCTCTGCAGTATAATTAATGCAGCATATGAATCCACACACTGCTGGGCAGCGCCTCTCTGCAGTATAATTAATGCAGCATATGAATCCACACACTGCTGGGCAGCGCCTCTCTGCAGTATAATTAATGCAGCATATGAATCCACACCCTGCTGGGAAGCGCCTCTGTGCAGTATAATTAATGCAGCATATGAATCCACACACTGCTGGGCAGCGCCTCTCTGCAGTATAATTAATGCAGCATATGAATCCACACCCTGCTGGGAAGCGCCTCTGTGCAGTATAATTAATGCAGCATATGAATCCACACACTGCTGGGAAGCGCCTCTCTGCAGTATAATTAAAGCAGCATATGAATCCGCACACTGCTGGGCAGCGCCTCTCTGCAGTATAATTCAGCATATGAATCTGCACACTGCCGGGCAGCACCTCTCTGCAGATCGATCCATTGATTCGGATCGATTCATTTTTTGATCAGTTAGTTTTTCATTTTTTATGAGTTATAATTAATGCAGCATATGAATCCGCACACTGCTGGGAAGTTCCCGGCAGTGTGCGGATTCATATGCTGCATTAATTATACTGCAGAGAGGCGCTGACTGGCAGTGTGTGGATTCATATGCTGCATTAATTATACCGCAGAGAGGCGCTTCCCAGCAGTGTGTGGATTCATTTGCTGCATTATATTGCAGAGAGGTGCTGCATGGCAGTGTGTGGATTCATATGCTGCATTAATTATACAGCAGAGAGGTGCTGCCCGGCAGTGTGTGGATTCATATGCTGCATTAATTATACTGCAAAGAGGCGCTTCCCAGCAGTGTGTGGATTCATATGCTGCATTAATTATACAGCAGAGAGGTGCTGCCCGGCAGTGTGTGGATTCATATGCTGCATTATACTGCAGAGAGGTGCTGCCTGGCAGTGTGTGGATTCATATGCTGCATTAATTATACAGCAGAGAGGTGCTGCCCGGCAGTGTGCGGATTCATATGCTGCATTATACTGCAGAGAGGTGCTGCCTGGCAGTGTGTGGATTCATATGCTGCATTAATTATACCGCAGAGAGGTGCTTCCCAGCAGTGTGCGGATTCATATGCTGCATTAATTATACCGCAGAGAGGTGCTTCCCAGCAGTGTGTGGATTCATATGCTGCATTAATTATACTACAGAGAGGTGCTTCCCAGCAGTGTGTGGATTCACATGCTGCATTAATTATACAGCAGAGAGGCGCTTCCCAGCAGTGTGTGGATTCATATGCTGCGTTAATTATACTGCAGAGAGGTGCTGCCTGGCAGTGTGTGGATTCATATGCTGCATTATACTGCAGAGAGGTGCTGCCTGGCAGTGTGTGGATTCCTATGCTGCGTTAATTATACAGCAGAGAGGTGCTTCCCAGCAGCGAGTGGATTCATATGCTGCGTTAATTATACTGCAGAGAGGCGCTTCCCAGCAGTGTGTGGATTCATATGCTGCGTTAATTATACAGCAGAGAGGTGCTGCCTGGCAGTGTGTGGATTCATGTGCTGCATTGAAATCTATGGATTAAAAAGCCTTGTTTGTTTAAAAAAAAGTTAGGAAACCTAAACTTTCACCCAAAAAATGCCTAAAAAATCCTAAAGGAAGAGTAATTAGCATTTGTGATCCTAACAAGAACATTGCATTTTTTTGGTGGTATCGGCCCTTTAAAAAAGGGAAAGACCGCAGTCCTTTATCATTGTTAGCAATGTCTGCCATGCGGCACAATTTTCTATTTTTGTCCGATTGTGGTCCAAAACAACCATTTGTTCATTGTCTTTCAAGCAAAACGTTTTCGCGTTTCATTCTTCTGCAATTACACCGGCGTAACGTGCACCGCTGCAAGAGCCAACTGCCAAGAATATTCTTTTGAAATACAACTTTGTAAAGGAAACACAAGACAGGTGTTCTTAGAGCAAAGTATAAACGGCAGAACGAACCCATGAAAGCCTCAGATGCGAATGCTTCTAGTTATTTAAATGAGAATAAGGGACCAGAAAAGTAAAGAATATCATAGCTGGGGCGTTCACTGAACAGAAAGACCGATGCCTTAGGATGAGACATACACAGGTTGGAAATTCATCATGTCAATGGTTTCATTTAGTGATGCCATGAACTGTTTCACAAGTAATCAGGAGTCACTGCTCGGTGAGCGGGTATATTGTAGTAGCTGAAGATAATAGGACATCTCAAACAGCTACGTCTAGGGCCACACGAGCGCAGTAAATACGTCTCCTGTAATGGACAAACGTTTGCACTGATGTACTTGTGGACACCATACAATGGGCTAAATTACAATCTTCTCGCAAACGTCTGCTCTGGTGCAATAAAACATTAACACAAGGGGTAAAACCATTTGCGCCTAATCCCGTATTACATAGTCAGTGCAACAACCGCGCACAAATGTCTACTGTGGGTGAACCTGCGCGAGCCCTGCGCGAGCTTACTGTACTTTGCGTGTCCTATACTTAACATTGTGAGCGCAAATGTGAATGTGCGCTGGTACGAGGATGGTATTACAATCTATTCGCGGTAATTTTGCGTGAGACGGCACTGAGCCTGCATTTGTACGCGTACTGTTTGCACTCGCAATTGATCGGCGGCAGAAAAAAGCTGCGAGGATTGTAATTCCAGTAGTGATTTGCACGCGCAAAAGTTTAACGCTTGGTGCAAAGATTTTCGCTTTGCCAAGGCTTTTTACGTGAAGATTGTAATATAGCCTGATGTGCGTGAATTTTGATGTTGAAGATGAAAAACATTAAAGTATGGAAACTGAAAAAGCCATTGCGTATTGTAGTCTGTTTCCTACACACGTGATGGACGACAATGTGCACTCGTCTGATGTCCTGTACTCCCACCTATAGAAAGCATCACGTCCGTATGTGTTGCACATATGCTGAAAGTATGGTCAATAATTCCAATGTGCGAAGGGAGTGGGCTGGGTGAAACCAGAAGTGTTTTTATTTAAATGTTTTCTGCAATAACATAAAGCATGGCTTTCAGTTCTGGTAGGTTTGCAACCGAATAATTTGTTCCTTATACACTAATACACATTTAGATACATAACTGTAGCATTCACCTATGCAGGAATAACGTCCTTATAGAAAATAATAAGCAATTAAACATGTACAGATATATGATTACTCAATATGCATTATAGTAGGCTAATGGTGCAATACAATATAATCTAATCACATGAGATCCTATAGTCATCACATTCCCTATATGCTGGTGAGCTATGACACAGCAGCACAACCCACTGACATCTGTATAGTGTGTTATATAATTACCCAATAGTAGCAACAGCCTTTTCTAACTACAGGGATGTGAATTTAATCACTTTTGCCCTGTTCATAACCCTGGATATGCTCCCTCTTACCTGCAATGACATAAAGCATGGCTTTCAGTTCTGATAGGTTTGCAACCGAATATTTGGTTCCTACCAGGAACAAAAGCTCTGCTCTTTGGTTCCCCCTGCTCAGGAAGCATCTTAGATAAACACGTGCTCATCATTCAGGTTTTTCACTCTGCTGCCATCTACTGGTGGTTTAATAGAAATGCCATTAGTTTACTTCATAATGTAACATTTATTAGTGTATGTTTATGGGGTACAAGGTTTATTTTAAATGGGGTACCTTATTTTGACATACCTTACATATTCGTGTCTCGACGCACGTCCTAGGTTAATATTACAAATTTAACACTAATGCTCAACTGTGTGAGCTTTAAGTGGCCCTAACGCAGGACCCCCATATTACATTCCGAGCGGTAATGGGTTAAAAAATTCGGATCTTACGCTTTTCAGCGCGAGCTTAATGTACTTTGCGCCCCTATACTTTACATGGGGAGCGCAAAGAGGTAATTAGCGTTAGGATTACAAAGTCCTAACGCTAATTATGCCAAGCTGCGGTGAACTGTAACGTTAACCACAGCTAGAAGCTGCTGCTAACTGATATGGCTTCTGCAGAATCATTTACCACTAGTTACAAATCCCCACAATAATCAGATACTCTCCTCTCATCCTGCGGCGAGAGCGGCGACCCAATCCGCCGCATCTAGCCACCGGGAGTAGAGTGAGACTGGGGAAAAAAGTCCCCAGTCTCCTTCCGTGAATCACTCCCGACCTGCACGATCTTGTGAAAGCAAGATCTTGCAGGTCACGTTACCTGGCAGCACAACCCTCCACTGAGTCCTATAGACTCCAGGAGGGAATACCAGCGGGGGCGATTTAGTCCTGCTGTGAGTATCCAGGAGGATTGCGCTGCATTACGGGGCAGGCTACTGAATCAGCACCTGTCCTGTAATATGGTGCTAAAACGGGGACGCTAAGGGGAAACCTGCAGACGCACGTTATCCAACTTAGCATCCCCGTTTTAGCGGGCACTTTGTAATAGAGTATCCCTGTAAGGATCGTGCCTGCATGTGTTAAAGAACATTCCCTGCATGTGGGCAGGTACTTGTAAAGTGCTGTCCATGCTTAGCACTGAAACAGTTAATCACAGCAAACACACACCACACCCCACCTGCTGGAATAAAGGTCCACTCCCCCTATCCATTGTGACTCTGCATTGCAGGTCAAACCCTGTTACTGTTGAGACTTACTACTATATCACTCCTAATATACCATGTACCAGACCCCAGCTTGCCTACCGATTGCCGCCCTGTACCAGCCCCTTGACCACGGATCGCCTTCTGACCATTCTCCCTGGATAACCCTCTTGTACTGCACCTTGGATCTCCCAGTGTCTGTCTACCCAAACGTACCGTGTGTCCCTGCACACTGGGCTCAGACCTCCTGAACTTGGGTCCACTAGCATCGCTAGGTGGGGGCGAGGGGTGCGGCACCCTAAAAAAAAAAAATTCTTTACACAAAACTATTTTTACCAGGAAGGATACATTGAGAATTCTCTCATTTTCAAGTATGTCCTGGGTAGGCAAGGCGTAGGCTGGCAATTTCCAGGGGGCAGCAAAAAAAACACCACTAAAGGGGATATTCACAGAGCACCGAAATGACGCAGACATTTCAGTGTTCTGTTGTTCCCCGCACTTCGGGGAATCAAATTTCCCTGGTGAATTCACCGCAGGGTCCTGAAGTGCAGGGAATCAGCCACCGAATGCCACCACGAACCCGTCCCCTGCTGTTTTCAAAAAAACTACTGAACGAAAATGTCTGGAATTAACATATAAGATCCTATGAATGATAATAAAAAGGGTTGTTACAGAAAAAAAAACGCTATTAGAAAGGGATTTTTTTTTTTTTTTTTAAAAATGCCTAATAGATACTAAGAAAAAAAAATCAACAAGTAAAGAGACTAGGGATGTGCACCAATTTTTTTTCGTTTTGGCTCGTTTCGTTCGTAATTCGACAATTTTCATTTCGGATCGTTTCGGCCGATTTTGTTTCGTTTCGGCTCTTTTTTCGTATCAACTTTTTTTTCGTGAAATCTGAAATTTTCGTGTTTTCGGATCGGCTCGTTTTTCGTATCAACTTTTTTTTCGTGATTTCGGACATTTTCGTGTATTCGGTGTGGGAAATGTTTTGCCCCATAGACTTCAATGTTAAAAATATTCCCGTTTTAATTCAATATCTAATAAACCGTTTATTATTATATTGTGTAGTAAAGAGTCTCTTTATTTCTAGATTTTTTTAGGATATTTTAAGCATTTTTTGAAAATTCACGAAATGGAACCGAAATTACGAATTGAATGAAAATGATTTCCGATTCCGAAAATTTTTCGTTTCAGATCAGAAATCATTTTGTTTCGGACGTTTTCAGATCCGATCCGATTCGGAAAATCGGCCGAATCCAAATCACCAAATCAGGCCGATTCGTGAAAAAAAACATTCTGTCCGAAACGAAACGCACATCCCTAAAAGATACTTTTTACTACAGATTAATGGAATAAACGTTTTATTAGATATTGGGTAAAAACTGGAATATTTTTAACATTGAAACCTATGCAGGGTTATTCAGAGAAGGGTGAAAACTCGAGAATGACTGTAGAATTGAAAATTCTAGGGCAAAATAGTCAAACCAGAAAAATTCTCCCATTTATCTCACTTTCCAAATTGGCTATTTGGTCTAGATTGTTCATTCTCCAGCCAATTCTCAAGATTTTCACCTCTCTCTGAATAGCCTTGATGGTGTTCGCCTGAATAAACCTGTCTAATGAAACCAGTGAACATCAGGACATTTCTCTGCTGTTCGCTGTCTCTGAACAGATTTACCATTACTTCTCTATGGGGACTTTCACTGCCGCCGAACAGGCACCGTACATGCTGGCAGTTCACCAAAATTTGTGTGTGAGTATATGAGAGAGCTGCACAGCAATAAACCTCACAGTAATGTGCGCCGTGTATTATGAGCATTCAGTATTATATGGGAGTACTGCTTTATGAGTAAGAGTAGTTTAAAAAATAAAATAACTCGGGGGGGTGACACCATGAGTTACCGCACCGGGTGACACCAACCCTAGTGACGCCACTGCTTGGGTCCCACCATGGCACATGCCGCGTTCCACCCTGACAGCCCCTCGTGTTTTGAAACTCATCAAAAATCCATCCTCACGCGCGTGAAAAAGTGCACACGTACATTGTTTGTTGTCCCCTGTATGATCCGTCAAAATACTGTGACAGATGTCATGAGGTGCGTTACAACAAACGCATTTAGTGCGGTTATGTGGCCCCAGCCTAAACAGTGGAGGTTATGGCGCCTGTCCCTGTGGTGAATGTATCAAAATTAAATCACAGATCAATAATGTCATGTTTGAAAAAGGCCAAATATTGGCAAATTGCCAGCGAAATACAGTGCAATTTGGCAACCTTTGGCGGCAGTGAAATCCCCAAAGAGAAGTAATGGTTAATCGATTCAGAGAACACGACCAGCCCCAAAATGTTGGCGAAATGCCGAGATTTTCAGTGCTTTCGTTCGACAGGTTTAAACAGGCGAATCCCATAGGATTCACTATAAAATAAAATTCCCATTTTTATTAATTTTTAATTCAACCTTTTATTCTTTTCATTTGCAGCAAAAAGTCTTCATTTATTTTTTTGGGATTTTTTAGGTCTTTTTCTGGATTATTTCAGCAAAATGTTTGATTCAGATTTTTTTTAAAAGCATTTTTTTTTCTGTAACAGACCTTTTTATCGTTATTCATAGGACCTTATATATTTCCAGGCTTTTTCATGCATTATTTTTGTTTTAAAATGCCTTTTAAAAATTGCAGGGGGGGATTAAGCCCTGTTTGGCGGCAGATCGGCTTTTACTGGCGGCGTTCGACGGCCGTCGACTTTTTTTGGCAGTGTATAGTGTTCTGTTTGGAGGATTGTCATCTGCGTTCGGCAAATCGTCAGCTACGGTCGACAGTCTGTTCGATGGATCCTCAGCTGTGTTCGGCGGGTTTATCAATCCATTCGGTGCACTTCAGGGACCCTGCAGTGAATGCTGAATCCACCACAGAGTCAGCGAATTGAACTCATTGAATAGCGTCAATGTGTCCCGAACAAAAGAGCACCAAAATGATGGTGCTCTTTGAATAAACCCTATTGTGATGATGATATACAAGTTCTCCACCGGCACCTTCCCATCCGCCTTCAGACATGTATAGGTTATCCTTATACTAAAGAAGCTCGCCCTCAATCCCAACTCTCCATTCAACTACCGTCCTGTGTCCCTGCATCCATTTACCTCTAAGCTCCTGGAAAATATAGTTTTCAACAGCTTTCTGTCCTCTATTTCCCTCTGTGACACTGCATTCTCTTGGATTGACTCCTATCTGTTCAACAGGCCCTTCTCTGTGTCATTTGCTGGTAACTCCTCCTCTTCAATGCCTTTATCAGTTGGTGTACCTCAAGGCTCTGTCCTATGTCCTCTGCTCTTCTCTATCTACACCTCCTCCCTGGGCAAAATCATTAACAGTTTTGGCTTCAATTACCACCTCTATGCTGATGATACTCAGATCTACCTCTCTACCCCTGATCTCCCTCCTCCTGCCCTTTCCAAAGTCAGTGACTGTTTATCTGGCATTTCCTCCTGGATGGCCTCTCACCACCTAAAGATCAACATGTTGAAGACTGAGCTCCTACTAATTCCCCCCTCTAATGCTTTTTCACTTCCTGACTTCTCTATCATGGTTGATGGCATCGCTATATCCCCATCAAGCCAGGTTTTCTGTCTCAGAGTTACACTTGACTCTGCTCTTTCCTTCATCCCCCACATTCAGTCTCTTTCCTCCTCCTGCCGCTACCAACTGTGTAATATTTCCAGAATTCAGACATTTCTTACTGTTGACACCACAAAGCAACTCATCCCCGTCCTTGTCATCTCCCAACTTGACTATTGTAATAAATTTAGCTGGCCTCCCTCTCTCCCTCCTCGCCCCCTACAATTCATTCTGAAAGCATCTGCCAGGCTCATCCACCTCACCCGCCTCTCTGTCTCTGCTGCTCCTCTCTGCGAGTCCCTTCACTGGCTCCCCATACAGTGCAGAATTAAATTCTAAATCCTTACCCTGACCTACAAAGCCCTCACTAACTCAGCTCCCCACTACCTGTCCTCACTAATCACCAAATATACCCCAGCCCGCTCCCTAAGATCAAACAGTGACCTGTGCCTAGCTTCTCCCGCGTATCACCTCTTCCCATGATAGACTGCAGGATTTCTCTCTCTGGAACGCTTTCCCTCGTACTGTCAGACTTTCTCCTAAAGACATTCCTACTTAGGGAAGCCTACCACCCGACTCACTTACACAACCAGTCCATCACTCCCACCAGTTCATCGCGCAAACCAGTCCATCATTTCCACCTTGCAGTCCATCACTCTCACCTTGCAGTCCACCACTCTCACCTTGCAGTCCATCACTCTCAACATGCAGTCCATCACTTTTAACTTGCAGTCCATCACTCTCGCCTTGCAGTCCATCACTCTCACCTTGCAGTCCATCACTCTTACCTTGCAGTCCTCTCCTCCTGTTTCCACCCCCAACCCTTCTAGATTGTAAGTTCCCATGGGAATAGGACCTTAGTTTCTTCCTGTACTGTTTATCAAAATGTTGTTCAATGTATTGTAACCCTGTCTATATTTTGCCGATTGTACAGCGCTGCGGAATATGCTGGCGCTTTATAAATAAAGAATAATAATATATAATATATATATCTGTTTTATAAACCTAAATTAAATCTTCATTGAGGCATGACGGGAATCGGCAGGAGTTTTAGCTCTCCGCGTCCACAGTGAAAACTTGGTAGATACGGCTTCCTGAAGTTTAACCTTGAATGAGGAACTACGGCCGGAGGATGATAAATACAGCCAACTTTAAAAAAAGTAAGCTTTTAAAATGCTCAGACTATTAAAATGTATCGGCTTCGAGATAAAAAAAACACATTTCTTTAGAGAAAATAATGTCTTCGTGCGAGCGAGTTTCTATTTGTGAAACAGTCATTAAGATGAAAACACTTGAAAAGCTTAAAGAAAACTTTGAAGAAATCTGTAATGAAATTGACCTTCTGAACAACCTCGTGCAATTGTGAGCAAAGTTACCAGAGCCAGAGAAATTAACTTAGTCATGAAAGGTAATTGTAATTTCCATGTTCATACAGTAATGGTTTTTTATTTAATTCCAGCAAGTTTTGTTACATTGTAGTAGTTGACTAGGAATATAGCCTGAGCCTGAACCCATTTTTACCTCGGAAAAACATAAAAAAACCACAAAATAGGAACAAAGCAGAAAACAGACCTGGTGATCTATTTGTTGGAACATTAACCCCTTAGTGACCGGGCGGTTTTACACAAATCCGTCTTTTAGTGACCGCTGCTGTTTTTACGTTTCTGCGCTGTTAGTGTTTAGGTCAAATTTTCCTCTTACTCGTTTATTCAACCCACACATATTATACACCCTTTTTCCCGCCATTAAATGGACTTTCTAGAAATACCATTATTTCCATCATATCCAATAATTTAATATAAAAAAAATATGAAATATGAGGAAAAAAATGGTAAAAACACACTTTTTTGTAATTTAATCCCCAAAATCTACAACCACCCAAAACGACCCCAGCTAAATAGGTTTAAAATTTTGTCCCGAGACTAGAAATACCCAATTTTTACATGCGTTTGCTTTTTAACCCCTTCACTGCTGAGACAGTTCACCTATGTGCGCTGCGCTCATTCTGACCATTTTGTGCTATTTATTTTTAGATGACAGCCTAGGTCCTATTTAATTAAACTCCCCCCAGACAAAAAAAACTTTTAAAAAAAAAATCATTTTTTTATTTTATTTAATTTTTTTATTATTTTTTTTAATTTAATTTTTTTTTTTTTTTTTTAAACCAAACCTGGTCATGTTTGGTATCATTTGAAAGGCCATAATCAGGCCTTTCAAATGATGGCAAATATGACCATCTAGCTGCCATGGATCGGGAGATAAAGGGATCCTTAGGATCCCCTTATCTCTACATGGCAGCTAGAGTGTTAACTGGCCCACTGACATCCTCACACATATGGTGAGGTTGTCAGTGGGTGGGGGGGGACCTGGAGGCTTGGCTGACATCCAAGATGTCAACCCCCCTCCAGGTTTGAATCGCGTTTTGGCGCCAATTGGCGCCGCAACGTGATCCGGTGGCGAAATGGTTAATGCCATACACCGCTGGAAAGGGGAGGCTCTCCCCTCTCCAGCGGTGCAAACGGCATCTCCCTAGCTTCAATGGTTGGGGAGATAGAGGGCTCCGAAGGAGCCCCCCTCCCCTCCATTGAAAAGCATGGGAACGCCTGCTGATGACGTCACCACGCAGCGTGGCGACGTCATCAGCCTCGCCTGCCCATGTAAATCACATGGGCAGGCTTCCTCCCTGCCAGATCACCGTGGGATCTGGCGAGGGAGGTGAGTATCGGGCGGGAGGGGGATTAGGCGCCGCTGACGTACCCTGTACGTCCGCGGGTCTAAGGGAGACCCGAGTACAGGACGTACAGGGTACGTCAGAGGTCCTTAAGGGGTTAAACTGGTGCTAGGTAGGAGTAGGTTATGGCTGGTCATCTGAGTGGAACTGTGGAAAGTCTGAATACAGGTGATACAGCCTTCAAATGGAATTCCAGCTGAGGTTTACTGAGACGTTCAGATATTATATCCACTCACAGGGCCGGTGCTAGACTATTTTGTGCCCTAGGCAAGACCAGCTACTTGCACCCCCCCCCCAAAAGTACTGACCATGAGAGCGTTATGGATTGAGTACTGAGCATGAGAGCGTTATGGATTGAGTACTGAACATGAGAGCGTTATGGATTGAGTACTGAAAATGAGAGTGTTATAGATTGAGTACTGAAAATGAGAGTGTTATGGATTGAGTACTGAAAATGAGAGTGTTATGGATTGGGTACTGAAAATGAGAGTGTTATGGATTGGGTACTGAACATGAGAGTGTTATGGATTGAGTACTGAAAATGAGAGTGTTATGGATTGAGTACTGAACATGAGAGTGTTATGGATTGAGTACTGAACATGAGAGTGTTATGGATTGAGTACTGAAAATGAGAGTGTTATGGATTGAGTACTGAAAATGAGAGCATTATGGATTGAGTACTGAACATGAGCGTGTTATGGATTGAGTACTGAGCATGAGAGCGTTATGGATTGAGTACTGAGCATGAGAGCGTTATGGATTGAGTACTGAGCATGAGAGCATTATGGATTGAGTACTGAACATGAGCGTGTTATGGATTGAGTACTGAGCATGAGAGCGTTATGGATTGAGTACTGAGCATGAGAGTGTTATGGATTGAGTACTGAGCATGAGAGCATTATGGATTGAGTACTGAACATGAGCGTGTTATGGATTGAGTACTGAGCATGAGAGCGTTATGGATTGAGTACTGAGCATGAGAGCGTTATGGATTGAGTACTGAAAATGAGAGTGTTATGGATTGGGTACTGAACATGAGAGTGTTATGCATTGAGTACTGAAAATGAGAGTGTTATGGATTGAGTACTGAAAATGAGAGTGTTATGGATTGGGTACTGAACATGAGAGTGTTATGGATTGAGTACTGAAAATGAGAGTGTTATGGATTGAGTACTGAAAATGAGAGTGTTATGTATTGGGTAGTGAAAATGAGAGCATTATGGATTGAGTACTGAACATGAGAGTGTTATGGATTGGGTACTGAAAATGAGAGTGTTATGGATTGGGTACTGAAAATGAGAGTGTTATGGATTGGATACTGAAAATGAGAGCATTATGGATTGGGTACTGAACATGAGAGTATTATGGATTGAGTACTGAAAATTAGAGCGTTATGGAATGGATACTGAACATGAGAGCGTTATGGATTGGATACTGAACATGAGAGCGTTATGGATTGGATACTGAACATGAGAGCGTTATGGATTGGATACTGAACATTAGACATGTGCACAGCACAAAATTTCGTTTTGAACTAATGGATTAGTCCTAAAATGCAATTTATTTCATTGCTAAAGAAATTCGTTTTCAGTTCTTTAGTATGAAAACTAATTTCATTCATCCGAAAACCAGTGGATACAATTACTATTGTAGTGGCTCCTCAGAGGACCGAGATCGATTCGCTGCTTGTTACAGTATCTCTCACTCTCAGCACAATGTGGGCCATATTACATAGTTGGTGCTAACTTAACCAGAGCTGTTGTAAACTTCCCAGAGCCATTATAACCTATGGAGGTTTTCAGTTTACAACAGCTCTGGTTATTGTAGCGCTCACTCCCGGAGGAGCCGCTGAAAATGAACCACGGGTCAGTTTCCCCGCACTAGGGAATAAATATACTCCAACACAGTTGTGAGTTTTTATCATTTAAATAGTTTACTAAAATCTTGAGCAGATATTGAAGCACGGTATTCACAAGTATTATTACAGTATTTTCGTATCACGGTAAAATGCGCAGCGGAAAAGAAACAAAACACGAGGCTTCGTATTTCGGAAAATAAAATATTCGCGACCGAACATAAAAGAATGCAATTTCTCGATAGTTCAGAAAAAGGGGACACGTAGCGAAACCCCAAACATACAATCCCTTCGTATTACGGTAAACGCGCAGCGGAAAAGAGGAAAAATATATTCGGAACGTATCTTTATCTTTAACCCCTGTTCCGATTCGTAACAAATTGAGTCCTGCACAGGTTAAGTCCCAGAATGTAAAGAAGGTGTATATGTATGTGTGTGGTACCCGGGTTCTGTTCAACTGGCCAGTGAATTTACATGAAGGAAAGTCTTCGACTAGTCAGTTGGGGCCCTGTGGACTTTAACCCTTTCGCTGCTGAGGCTTTTCCCGCCCCTGTGCTGAGGTCATTTTTTACCTGTTTTGCGCATCATGTTTAAACGTGTTTTTAAGGCTTATTTTAGTATATGACCCAGACATATTATATATCGTTCTTTCCGTCAGACTCGGTAGATTCATAATATGTCATTATTATATGTATACGTTATGTCATGTCTGTATATTATAACAAAAAATGCAATAAAATATGAATTTTTAATAATTTACAATGTGTAAAGTGTTTTTTTCCACATTTTAACATGCGAGCAATTGCAGTTATATTTTGTATGGGGTGCGCTTGTTAAAAAATTAGAGATGGGGTCTCGTTACATTTTTTTTTGGGGAAAATTACACTATTTTTAACAAACGCACCGCATACAAAAATCGTTAGTGCAGCATCATTGTTCACATTATAATTGAAATGGAACAATATTGCTACACTAACAAACCAAAAAAAATAAAAAAAATGTGTTTATTTTTTTTTTTAATTTTTTTTTTTAATTTTTTTTAATTTTTATTTTTAATTTTTTTTTTTTTCTACACATTTTTTAACTTTCATGTTTGGTATCGTTGGAACGGCCATGCTCTGGCCGATCCAACGATATCAAAATTTAACCCCTAGCTGCCACGGATCGGGAGATAGGGAGTTCATTGGAACTCCCTATCTCCACACTTGGTGGCAGTTAGGGGTTAACGCTAGGACTGGCGTCATCGTGCTGCGCACGATGACGCCAGTCCTCTGGGGGAGTTCCCGGAAGCTTGGCCGACATCCAAGATGTCGGCCAGCTCCCGGAAGGATCGCGAATCGGCGCTTTTCAGCGCCGATTTGCGATCCAGCTCCCCAGGGGTTAATGCCAGGCATCATTTGGAAGGGCAGGCTGTGCCCTTCCAAATGATGCCTGGGTTAAGCCCCTGTGTGCCACCGATCGGAGGGAGAGAGGTCCGAAGGACCTCCCCCCCTCCCTTTCAGGCACCTCCTCCGCACATGCGGGGGGGGCGCCTGAATTAGGTGTCATCGCGCCCCCGCGATGACACCTAATAATGGCGGCTGGTGGTCCGGATGCCGGGCTGACATCCAGGATGTCAGCCCGCACCGGAGGGGCCAGCGATCGGCCGGAACCCGTCCGAACGCTGACCCCAAACTGAGGACGCGCTCAGCGCGTCCTCAGCACACCAGCGGTAATGCTGAGGACGCGCTGAGCGCGTCCTTAGCATTGAAGTGGTTAAAGAGAAAACAGCAGCTTGACCTTTATTCACAAACAGCCTTGGAGGCCTCTCACCCATCCGACGCAGGCTTTAGGCTCCGCTGACCCAGGACGTCTCTCCTCCAGATTTTGACTGGGGATACTAGCGGCCGGATCCGTTGTCTGACTTCATGCAGCTTGTCCAGCTCACCGCCTGCTCTCCGTTCGATTCCGCCGGTCTGCAGCAATGTCTGAGCTCTGGCAAGTCTCCTTCTCCTCAGGTTGAGTGACCCACGCAGGAATAACAGGTCTCCCTCGGGCTTTGGCCTAGGTTCTCTCACGATCTCCTCAGTGCGTCTGCTTTCTCCTGTTCCCTGGCGCGCTCTGGAACTTTCTCCACGAGGCAGAGGATGTAAGTGTCCAGTCCCCACCCACTTCCTGTCTTCTTGCAAAGCATGCCGGGCATTGTAGTCCCAATGTCCAGTATCTCTGATCGCTATAGTCTCCATCTTGTGGCCAAAAATAGGTACTGCCACAGCAAGATTTTAACACAGCGCTACACTCTCCCCCTCCTAGAACTCTTGGGTCTCTCCAAGGAGGTACAACAGTTACATTACATTTCCACAATATTTGAATACAGTTTACATAACATGTACAGGTTCAGCAGCATACAGGCAGTGGGTTAGGAACACTTCCTCAAGTTGACTCATATTTTGGGCTACCTCAGCTAGCATAGCAGACACTTCGGGCAACCTCTGCACCGTGGTGATGGCCTCTTCAGTGCTATGTCCTGGTGAGTCGTAGGTGAGTCGTTGGGGTGGTCGAACAGAGCGTTTTAGTTCTGGCTCAATCAGTTCCTCTTCAGGTGGAAGTACTATAGGCGTTGGCTCAATTCTTCTCTCTATCACTGGAGCAGACGTTTCTTCAGAGTATGATCCCTCCAGTGAAGGCATAGAACTATAATCACCTGAATAAGCCTCCGGAGCTACCGGGATCCCCACAGCCTCAGGGACTTCCAACTGAAATTCAGGAGCTTCAGGCCTCAAATTACTCTCCCACCGTTCAGGGACAACGACAACCTCTTCAGGCTCCGGCGAGCGCATCCAATCTAGACAATAACTCTCTTCTTCACTGTCTCTTTCGCTCTCTTCGGCAACCCGGGTCTGTTGAGACCGAGTAACAGGAGGCAAACATGGAACAGGCGGATTTGGCCGAGGCAATTCGTCCCCAACTGGCATCCTTACAGCCTCTCTCAAAGGTAACAAATGATTTCGGTGCCAGTTCTTAAGGCCCAGCCTTTCCATCCGGGCGAATCTGATACACTGGTAAACCCGGCAGTTGTTTGCAGACAATGTAAACCTGGGAACTCCACCTATCCGCCAACTTGTGTCTCGCAGCAGCACCCAAGTTCTTCAATAGAATCCTATCACCGGGTTGTAGATCTTGTATTCGAACTTTCAGGTCATAGTTCCTTTTGTTTCTTTGCTCCCTGTTTCCCAAGTCAAACGGGCCTGTTCAAACGCAGAGCCAGATTCTTTCGAAGTCTATCCACGTAGTTTCTATGGAAGCTACTGATGTCTGGTCTAGGGATAACCCAAATGCCAAATCAACCGGCAGTTGAGCCTCCCTTCCGAACATAAGACGGTACGGTGAATATCCAGTTGCATCGCTCTCCGTACTGTTATATGCATGCACCAGAGTAGCTATGTGACGACTCCAACTCTGCTTCTCCACATTCGACAAGGTCCCCAGCATGTTTAGCAGTGTGCGATTAAACCTTTCAGGCTGAGCATCACCTTGAGGGTGATATGGTGTGGTTCGGGTCTTTTGGATTCCCAACAGCTCTAACAACTGCCCCACCAGTCTGCTTTCAAAGTCTCTACCCTGATCAGAGTATCTCCTTGGTAGTCCGTAGTGAACAAAGAACTTTTCCATCAACACCTTGGCTACAGTCGGAGCGCGTTGATCTTTCGTGGAAAAAGCTTGGGCGTAACGAGTGAAATGATCAGTCACTATTAGAATGTTCCCTTGCCCACTAGCATCCGGCTCTAAGCACAAGAAGTCAATGCACACCAAATCCATGGGTCCCTGGCTCTGCAGATGGCTCATTGGAGCAGTTCGGGTCGGTAGATCTTTCTCTGAATACACCTCAGACAGGAATGACAATAACTTTCTACTTCAGCCCTCATACAAGGCCAATAGAACCTATCTCGCACCAGCTTAAAAGTTCTCTCTGCACCCAAATGTCCATGCTCATCATGTAGTGATCGCAGCACACTCTCCCTATGTTTAGTAGGGAGGAATAACTGTTGAATCTCTTCAGAGTTGGTTGAGGGGCCCTTCGGTAGACCACCCCATCCAACATCTTTAACCGCTCCCACTCTTTGTAGACCAATCTGGCTCCACTCGGGGAGTTGGTTAACAAAATCTCTCGCTGGTTTGCAGACAGGGCCTTTATAGTCAAGGCAATTAAAGGGTCTCTGGCCTGATCCGCTTTCAGGTCCTGTCTCGAAAAGGTAGGTAAACTTTCATCCCTTAACTGCGTAGGGTTACAGTAGAACTCCGGAACAGCCGCAGCCATAACTCCTATGGCCTCTGCTTCAATCCTCCTTTGACCCGGCGCTCTGTTCCTTGACACAAAGCTTGCACCCCGTCTGGAGTCAACTGAGTCCATTCTGTAGTGTAGGGTCTTCTCGATAACGCATCAGCATCTCGATTATTCACCCCAGGGCGATACTTCAGGCTGAACCGAAACCCTGACAGAGCGGCCAACCACCGATGTCCCGTTGCGTCCAGTTTTGCGGTAGTAAGGATGTAGGTAAGAGGATTGTTATCCATCTTGATCACTTACTCAGCTCCATACAGATAGTCTTTCAACTTGTCCACCACTGCCCACTTCAAGGCTAGGAACTCCAGCTTGTGAGTAGGATAGTTCTTCTCTGAAGGCGTAAGGCTCCAGCTCACGTACGCCACAGGCCTCAGCAATCCACCATACTCCTGATATAGGACTCCTCCCAGACCTTCTCGGCTGGCATCCACATGTAGTTCATACGGCTTGTGAGGGTCCGCATAGGCCAAAACAGGAGCTCGGGTTAGGCTCTCTTTCAGCTTTATGAAAGCTCCTTCACATGGACTAGTCCATTCACCTTGTATAGACTCTCGAGCTTTCCTTGGCCCTGGAGCTGACGGGTTTTTGTCAGAGACCTTGCAGCCTTCTTCTGTGGTTTCCTTCTGCAGGAGTTTGTTCAGTGGTTGAGCTATTTTCGCGAATCCTCCCACAAATCTTCGATAGTATGAACAGAATCCCAAAAAGATCTAAGCTCAGTGACGTTTCTCTAGGCCAAGAAGCTACGGCCTCCAACTTCCGAGGGTCTGTTGAAACACCTTCTGCTGAGACCACATGTCCCAAATACGTAACAGACGGTAGACAGAATTGGCATTTCTCTAGAGACAGTTTCAGCCCCTCTTCATGGAGCCTCTTCAAGACCTTCTCCAAACGTTGCTCATGTTCTTCCAGAGTCTTCCCAAACACAATTATGTCATCCGGTACACTAATACTTCAATTAGATTCATATCCCCGACTGTCTTCTCCATCAACCGTTGGAACGTGGCTGGAGCCCCCGTAAGGCCTTGAGGCATCCTGTTGAATTCAAAGAACCCAGTGGACAGATGAACGCAGTTTTCTCCTTGTCTTCAGGATGCATTGGTATCTGGTGATACCCGCTTCGCAGGTCTAGTACACTAAACCACTTTGCTCCAGACAAACACTGTAGGGCATCTTCTATCCGAGGAGTGGCATATTGATCGGGGATGGTTCTCCGGTTCAATGTGCGGTAGTCTATGCATAAGCGGACAGAACCATTTTTCTTCCGGACCAACACTATGGGAGATGCGTATGGACTCCTGGACTCTTGAATCACCTTGGTTCTTTGTAATTCGTTCAGCTGCTCTCGCAGATCATCTAAGTCTCCTAGCGGAACTCGCCTTGATCTTTCTCGAAACGGCTTATCTTCTTGTAACCGAATGCGGTGCTCAGTACTCTTGGCTAGGCCCACATCGAACTCATCTTTTGAGAACAATTCCTTCCACTTTAGGACTTGAGACTGAAGACGTTTCTTCCACTCAGGTGAAATGGGAGCGTCCTTTGGGTAGAATCTTTCATCTGGAATCTCTTTACCCACTCCCCCTCCTGAATCGGTAGAGAGGGGTGTAGCAGACTCTACTTGCCCGATAGGCATTCGTGCTTTAAGGACTACTGGAGAATCCGTCACATTGCATACGCTGACCGAGACTCTTCCTCGTGTTCTCTTCAGAGCTTTGGTGGAGATTATCTCAGGAATTACTTCGACTCCGGTTTCACTCCCATGATCAAAATCGGTTCCCAGCACCACATAGGGGCCTAGTTGCGATCCATTCAACTTGACTGAAGCCCGGAAACTCGCTACTTCTCCTGCTTGCAGAACCTTCTCGTTCCACCCAGTCTCCACAGTCTTCCCACCTCGGCAGGTGCCTTTCGTTCTTCAACCATCCTCTGATAGACCGGACGTAACATTGGGTGTACTCCTTGAGTTGAACCTTCTTCCAACACGATAGGCGTCAGGAGACGCCGCACTAGGTCAGTATTCGTCCCCACTATCAGGGAGCTTCTGTTCGCACCCGAGGGTCGAGGACACACAATAGCCAATGCATCACAACCCCCAGACTGCCCGATGACTTCAGATCCGATCTCCAACTTCACCTGCAGGTACCCGTCATAAGGGAGTTTCTCAGTGCCGATACCCCATATTTCCAAATCCTTCAATTCTTGCAAAGGAATGTGCTTTAAGTGTTTCTCATAGAAGTCTCTGTAGATCAATGTCACTTGAGCCCCTGAATCCAACAGGGCTTTGGTGTAGACTCCTTCAACTTGGATTGGCACAATAGGAGAAGGACCTATCAGTTTGGTTCGGAAATTGCGCGGTATCCGGACGCTGCTAGACCCACGGCTTTTGGCTCTTCTCGCCCTCTTAGTCTTTACTTGGTTTCTGGAGCGGGGTTCAACCCTCGGGCACTCAGGTTGCTCCTTTACTGGTGCCCTCTGGCGTTTCCCGCCGGTGACGTAGATAACAGTCCTTCCAGGGCTTCCAACAGTCCCTTAACTCTATCCTTCTCAGGCTTTCGGCCTTTGCACTGTGCGCGGAAGTGGCCCATTTCTCCACACCCGAAACATCTCTTCTTAGAGAGCGGAGACGTAGTTGCTTGTTGAGATTTGGTTAAAGGATTTGGACCAGACGCCACAGCAGCTCCCGTCGTCTGCATACCTGTGAGGAATTTCTGCATTTCTGCCTGCATCTCTGTCACCTTCATCAATACCCGGCACAGTTCCGCATGCGCTTGTTGCAATTCAACTTGAGCTTCCTGAACTTTCTTGACGGTCTTGGACAATTCACCCCGTTCAGGGAGGTTCGACTCTTTGGCAGCCTTCTCTGTAGATTTAAAAACAACTAGATGTTCTTGTTCGTCCTCGTCAGATCCATAGGTATCTAGAGAGTCGCTTTCAGGTTGCAGGCCGTCGTTATGTCTCACAGGTTGTGCATAAGCCCTTTCCCCCTGCCTGAAAGATTTCTCTTCTAGTAAAGCCTCTTCCTCTCGTACAACTCGGATCAGTTCCAGGTACTTTAACTCTTGGTTACCTGCTCTGCTTCTCAGCTGCATCATCACTGGATCTAGAGGTTGAGAGCCCCTCAGGATCTGTTTTATTCGGATCTTATCTACTTCGGCCGGTTCGGCCCCTTTCTTCAGGAGTATCTGGTGTAGAATCTTATCCAGGCGCCTCATGTACTCGGTCATCCTTTCACCTCTTCTCTGATAGGTGTGTTCGTACTGATATACCAATTCGGCCGCCTTTTCAGTTCGCCCAAAAACTTCTTCAAGAACGTTTAAATAATCCAAAGCAGTACAATCTTTTCTACTCAGTTTTAGGTTTCTCACCGCTTCTGACGCAGGTCCCTTTAAGCTCTCGGTGATCCTTTGCTTTTTCTGGGCCTCAGGGACATCCCACTCATCCAGAGCCTGCATCGCCTGTTCCACCCATTCTTCAAAGGTTTCTTCTCCCGCCGGAGTTGGTACGTTTCCTGTAAAATTTCTTAACCGTCGATAACCGAAGTTAGTGTGAGGAGGGCTTGTTTTCTGACATTTAGCCAGTAGATCTCCAATAGCCACGATAAATTCAGGCCCTATCATGGCCAACGGACTAGGCGCGGAAACACTTGCGGATTCGCCACGTGGTGTACTTGGCTTAATTAGTTGGACTTCCACCTCTTCGGCCAGTTTCACGCTCGTGCCATGAAAACATGGCGGAACACCCTTTCTCCATTCGAGAAGAACATGCATGTGAGAAGTATCTGGGTTTTTTTCAATGTCCAGTATTAACCCCCGATGATCTGGTGCTAGCGTGGCCACGGCCTGGCGAATCTGATCTTCAGCCCAAGTGTCTGCTGGAATATCCATAACTATACAACATTCTGACTGGCTACTGTGCTCCCCACACCACTCGGCAACAGTGTCTGGATCCATATTTAACCCTTTAGATGCGTTTTTTCCAGAGACTGGATCCCAGACGAGCCCCCACGTGTAGCGCTCACTCCCGGAGGAGCCGCTGAAAATGAACCACGGGTCAGTCTCCCCGCACTAGGGAATAAATATACTCCAACACAGTTGTGAGTTTTTATCATTTAAATAGTTTACTAAAATCTTGAGCAGATATTGAAGCACGGTATTCACAAGTATTATTACAGTATTTTCGTATCACGGTAAAATGCGCAGCGGAAAAGAAACGAAACACGAGGCTTCGTATTTCGGAAAATAAAATATTCGCGACCGAACATAAAAGAATGCAATTTCTCAATAGTTCAGAAAAAGGGGACACGTAGCGAAACCCCAAACATACAATCCCTTCGTATTACGGTAAACGCGCAGCGGAAAAGAGGAAAAATATATTCGGAACGTATCTTTATCTTTAACCCCTGTTCCGATTCGTAACAAATTGAGTCCTGCACAGGTTAAGTCCCAGAATGTAAAGAAGGTGTATATGTATGTGTGTGGTACCCGGGTTCTGTTCAACTGGCCAGTGAATTTACATGAAGGAAAGTCTTCGACTAGTCAGTTGGGGCCCTGTGGACTTTAAAGAGAAAACAGCAGCTTGACCTTTATTCACAAACAGCCTTGGAGGCCTCTCACCCATCCGACGCAGGCTTTAGGCTCCGCTGACCCAGGACGTCTCTCCTCCAGATTTTGACTGGGGATACTAGCGGCCGGATCCGTTGTCTGACTTCATGCAGCTTGTCCAGCTCACCGCCTGCTCTCCGTTCGATTCCGCCGGTCTGCAGCAATGTCTGAGCTCTGGCAAGTCGCCTTCTCCTCAGGTTGAGTGACCCACGCAGGAATAACAGGTCTCCCTCGGGCTTTGGCCTAGGTTCTCTCACGATCTCCTCAGTGCGTCTGCTTTCTCCTGTTCCCTGGCACGCTCTGGAACTTTCTCCACGAGGCAGAGGATGTAAGTGTCCAGTCCCCACCCACTTCCTGTCTTCTTGCAAAGCATGCCGGGCATTGTAGTCCCAATGTCCAGTATCTCTGATCGCGATAGTCTCCATCTTGTGGCCAAAAATAGGTACTGCCACAGCAAGATTTTTAACACAGCGCTACATTATGTTAGCACCAACATTGTAATACTGCCCCGTGTCAGGCAAAGCTGTTACAGTAACTGACTGCTGCTCATCACAGCGCTTAGCGTTTCAGTAAAACTATTAAATAATATTTTTATATATAAGAGGTTAGAACAATATTATTTCCTTGTTTTACTGAAACTCTGAGCGCTGTTACAGTCAGTTACTGTAACAGCTGAGCCTGATACATTGTACTGAGAGAGAATGTAACAAGCAGCCGATCTCAGCGCTCACAGCCACTGGATTTAAAGGGCTACAAAAAAAGTCTCCTCTCTGTATAATGTTTAGAACATCCTCCTGCATTAATTAATACCTCTCTCTGTATAATGTATACAACGTCCACCTGCATTAATTAATACCCCTCTCTGTATAATATATAGAACATCCTCCTGACTTAATTAATGTCCCTCTCTGTATAGAACATCCTCCTCAATTTATACCTTTCTCTGTATAATGTATATAACATCCTCCTGCATTAATACCCCTCTCTGTATAATGTATAGAACATCCTCCTGCATTAGTTAATGCCCCTCTCTGTATAGAACATCCTACTGCATTGGCATGTGTAGGGTGCAGAACTTCGGATGTTGCGCTCTTCATTGCTGGTCTCCTTCACTCAATGTAATATCACAAAAAGGACTGAAACTAAAATGTAGTGCATTTCATTTTAGTTTCTTTAGTTTTTTGTATTGAGCAGTTTCGTTTCTCTTGAGTCATACGAAAACTAAATTATCCCAAAATTCTGACTAAATCGTTTTAGTACTAAAACGAATGCACATGCCTACTGAACATGAGAGCGTTATGGATTGGGTACAGACCCATGAGAGTGTTATGGATTGGGTACTGAACATGAGAGTGTTATGGATTGAGTACTGAAAATGAGACTGTTAAAGTCCCTGCTTTAATATTTTACTGTTGATGTAAAACTTGCAAGTCCTTACTGTAATATTTTTGAAGTTTCACAATGAAACTTCTCCTTCTGCTGTTTGGATTTTTTTTTGTGACACGCCGGTATTCGTCCCCGTTGCAACCACGGCAAATTTAGATGGTGTTTGCAACATTGGCAAGCTGTCTTGAAAGCCCATTTGCTCTTTTTTTTTGAAGAACAAGAAAATCTGAATGAGTGACCAACCATATAACACTATCCAGTGCTGTCCAACAACTTAGTCAACCCGCAAACCTATGCTATATAATTTTGTGAGAGATATTTCCATTTTATCATCATTTAGGGAAGCCTACCCCCCGACTCTCTGATACACCTCACTACCCTAATCTGTCCATCACTCCCACCAGTCCATCACTCCCACCTTGCAGTCCATCACCCTCACCTTGCAGTCCTCTCCTACTGTTTCCACCCCCAACACTTCTAGATTGTAAATTCCCACGGGAATAGGGCCTTCATTTCCTCCTGTACTGGTTTGTCAAAATGTTGTTCAATGTATTGTAACCTTGTCTATATTGTGCTCATTGTTCAGAGCTGCAGAATATGCCGGCGCTTTAATAGGAATGAGCCGAACACGCCCGAGTTCGGTTCGTACCCGAACTCGAACTTTCCAAATGTTCGAATTTCGAATCCGAACTCGAACTCAATACAAGTCAATGGGGCTGAAAATTCGGTGTTTAGAGTGCCCTCCAAGAGGGCATATATGCTAGATATTTGCCATAAAAGGTGTATCGGGGTCCGGGTAGTGACCTGGGGGACAGGAAACAAGGACAAAAAGTAAAAAAAAAAACGTTTTTAAAGGGACAGTAAGTTTTCCATGAAATAAGGGTTAAAAATAAAAACGAAAAATTCCTTCAAATATCGTGCCTAGGAGGTCCCCATAACCTGCCCGTGAAGTGGCGAATTTCTAGGATGTATAGAAACACTTAAAAACAAACAAATTACGTTTCAAATGGCGGTAAATGCTTTTCCTTTAATCTGTCCATAAACAACTGCTTGGGGCGGCAGTCTGTATGAAAAGAGGAGACATTTTCGGACACGCAGAAAAAGTTTAGGGATTTTTTGGCTAAATTATTGTGAATCTTATGCAGGCTTTGGATGAAAGTAACAATAGGTGCTTTAAAATTGGGCCTTTAGCGTCGGCAACAGTGCCGTCACAATGTAACCCCTCTGAGGATATGAATCTGATACAGGTGTCAGTGGCAGTGCACCCAAATATTGTGCTTTTGGTGCCAGGCCTGCAAGTACTATCATACAGTATCCCCTCTGTAGTATTGTGGAAGAATGCAGGGGTGGACCTTGTGGTCCTATATTAAAAAGATATGAATCTAGTAAAGGCGTCAGTGCACCCAAATATTGTGCTTTTGGTGCCAGGCCTGCAAGTACTATCATACAGTATCCCCTCTGTAGTATTGTGGAAGAATGCAGGGGTGGACCATGTGGTCCTATATTAAAAAGATATGATTCTGGTAAAGGAGTCAGTGCACCCAGATATTGTGCTTTTGGTGCCAGACTGCCAGGCCAGCAAGTATCATCATACAGTAACCCCTCTGTAGTATTGTGGAAGAGTGCAGGGTTGGACCCTGCGGTTCAAAAAATTAAAATGATATAGATGTGGCACAGGCGTCATTGCAGCCAAATATTGCGCCTTTCATGGCAGCAAGTGCATTCACACCGTAACCCTTTTGTGGTATTGTGGAAGAGTGCAGGGTTGGACCCTGCTGTTCAAAAAATTTAAATGATATAAATCTGGCACAGGTGTCAGTGCAGCCAAATATTGTGCCTTTCATGGCAGCAAGTGCATTCACACCGTAAACCTTTTGTGGTATTGTGGAAGAGTTCAGTACTGGAGGTTTTGTGAATGCAGAAAACATCCCCGATCAATTCTGTTACGTCAGCATCAGGGGATTGATAACTGCTGATCCAGGACTGATACATTTCTATAAATGTCAGCCGGTCTACAGAGTCGGTGGACAGATGCACTCTTTTGTCTGTGACAAAACCTCCAGCGGCACTGAACGTTCTTTCAGAAAGCACGCTGGATGAAGGGAAACCTAGTAGCTGCATAGCATATTGGCTAAGTTCTGGCCAGTGATCCAATCTCAACACCCAGTAAGCCAGTGGATCATCTGCTGGAAAGGTATCCAGGTCTGCCCTTGCCCCTAGGTAGTCCTGCACCATATGGTGAAGACGCTGGCAATGGGTGCCTACATTTGACGTCCCTGGGCGTCGTGGACTAAAAATAATTAAAAATGCATCAGTCAAGCGGCCCTGGCCTTCACCACTATTCCTCTGATCATCCGCAGCCTCAGAAGCATGTGTGTCATCACTTGGTAACCTACCAGTGCCTGGAAAGGTGTTACACAAGTGTCGCTTTAGAGCGTCCTCAAGTTTTTTCATCCTGTGCTCCCTCTGTGCGGGCAGGATGAGCTCTGAAACTTTACCCTTGTATCGTGGATCAAGAAGGGTTGCCAACCAGTAATGATCCCTCTCCTTGATAGCACAAATCCTGGGGTCCTTTAGCAGGCTTTGCATTATAAGGGAGCCCATGCAGTGTAGGTTGGAGGTGGCATTAGCTTCCGAGTCTTCCTAGTCAATGAGGATGACCCCATCGTGCACTTCCTCCTCCCAGCCACGCACTAGCCCTTGTGTTTCTGGGCACACGAAACCCTCCCTTGAGGAATCCCAAACTTCAATGCCCCACTACTTAAATATTCCTCCTCCTCCTCCTCATCCTCCTCCTGTCTGATCTGAGTAGGACCCACTGGAATGATGTCTGCGGAAAGACTGGGGCCTTCAGAGCTAGGGAAGGCCTCCTCTTCCTCCCGCTGCTCTGCCTCTAGAGCCACATCTATAATTCCCCGCAGAGTGTGCTCCAGCAGGAACACTAAAGGAATTGTGTCACTGATGCATGCACTGTCCCTGCTCACCATCTTCATTGCCTCCTCAAATGGTGACAGTACAGTGCATGCATCCTTGATCATCAGCCACTGCGGGGGGGGGGGAAACCAAGTTGACCTGAACCTGTCCTTGTGCCATACTCACACAGGTACTCGTTGATGGCCGTCTGCTGCTTGTGCAGATGCTGCAGCATTGCTAGTGTCGAGTTCCACCTGGTGGGCATGTCACAGATCAGACGTTTGTGGGAAGGTGGAATTCTCTTTGAATTTCTGCCAGGCGAACGCTTGCTGGGAATGACCGTCTGAAGTGGCTGCAGACTTTTCTGGCCTGGCTGAGAAGCTCTGGCAGCCCTGGGTACTTGGTTGGGAAACGCTATACCACTAGATTTAGGACGTGTGCTAGGCATGGTACATGCGTCAATTTACCCTTGCATAGGGGGGAGAGAAGGTTGCTGCCAATATCACAGATGATCATTCCCAGCTGAAGCTGGCGTGGTGTTAACCATCTCTGCACCTGGCCCTGCAGAGCTGACAGAATTTCTGGCCCAGTATGGCTCCTGTCCCCTAAACAAACCAGCTCAAGCACAGTATGGCTTCTTTTTGCTTGAGCCGTTGCGTAGACCCTGTCAGGCGTGGGTTTAACTGCCACTTTGCCAGAGACACAGAAGGAGGAGGAGGAGGAAGAGGGAGAGGTGGTAGTGGTGGAGCAGACAGACCTCATACAAGCAGCTTTCTGGAGGCGTGGTGGACAAGCTCCAGCACAGAGCCCCGTCTTGGATCCTTCCCAGCTGCTATCAGAGTTAGCCAGTGTGCCGTTAAGGAAATGTAACGACCCTGTCCATGCTTGCTGGACCACGTGTCTAAAGTCACATGCACCTTGTTGCTTACTGCCTTTCCCAATGACTGGATAACATTGTCTTCCACGTGCTGGTATAGTGCTGGAATGGCCTTGTGTGAAAAGTAATGGCATTTTGGAACCTGCCACTGTGGTACAGCACATTCAGAAAATTCACGGAAGGGAGCAGAGTCCACCAGCTGGAAAGGCAGCAGCTGCAATGCGAGTAATTTTGCTAAGGTGGCATTTAGACGCTGTGCTTGGGGATGGTTGGGACTATATTTTTTTTACGCTGCAGCAGCTGCGGAAACATAATCTGACTGCGTAATTCTTCAGCTGATGGGATGATGTCACATTGTGAGGAAGGAGCTTGTACATCCATTACTGTAGCATCATCCCTGTCAGTGGAGGTTGTAGGCAATGACATGGCAGGACATACAGTGGGGGTAGAAACAAATGAGGAGGAGGAGGACCTACGCAAAGTTTTGTGCCAACGGGATGTGTGGCAGGTGTTCAAATGTCGCTTCAAGCATGTGGTACCCAAGTGTCCGGTGTCTTTCCCACGCTTCAGCCTCATCTGACATAGATTACAAATAGCAACGGTGCGCTCTGCTGCACATTTCTTAAAGAACTCCCAGACAGCAGAGTTCCTGCATGTGTGCTTTGAGACAACAGCGCTCTGCACTGGAGCAGCTCTGACATCTGATGCCTTGGACTGGCTAGTGCTACGGTTGGTCATAGAGGATGTTGTGCCTTGTTTTTGCTGTGCCTCCTCCTCCTCCCCCTCCTCCTCACTTGATTCCTCTGTTTGATCTGGCACCCAGGTGGAGTCAGTGACCTCATCATCAATGTCACCTTCACCCCCTATCTCTTCGTCACTGGAGTCAACTGTGCAGTATGCTGCAGCTGCTGGGGCAACATGAGTGCCAGTTATTTGTGTGTCATCACTGGCACCCCCTTCCTCTAGGTTGATTATACTCCCTTCCTCAACCTCAGAGATTGAATCAGAGCACTGTACTTGCTGCACATCCTAAAGCAGCATGTCACTGTCATTGTAGTCAAACAATTCAGCTGACTCCTCCGTGTGTGATAGCGAGGCTACGGCAGGAGTAGCTGTGTACATGGAGGCTGCATTAGATGTTTTGGCAGCTGAGGTGGACTGTAAAGTACTACAAGCCTGGCTGGCAGGGGACTCGGAGGATGAGGATGGCCTGGTTAGCCAATCCACCAAATCCTCTGTATGTTACTGCTGCTTAAGGCGGCCAGCACCAGTTAGAAAGGACAAGCGTGCCCCTGCAGAGGATGCACCATGTCCACCATGACCAGAGGCACAGCCTCCCGACACAGGGGCTGCTTGCCCTCTTATCTGTGCCTGGGAGCGTCTGCCTGTCCTTTTTGTTCTTTCAGACATAGTGAGTGATATATAGATGAAATATATACAGAACTCTGATTCAACTCTGTTATAAAGATTAAAGATTTACAGAACTCTGGTATAACTCAGTGAGACACCCTGATATCTGGCAGCCAGTGACAAGACACAGATTACAATTCCCTCCTATAAATCAGTGAGACCCCCTGATGGGTGGCAGTGAGAAGCCACAGATTACAAGTCTCAGAAACCTCCTATAAATCAGTGAGACCCCTTGATGGGTGGCAGTGAGAAGCCACAGATTACAAATCTCAGAAACCTCCTATAAATCAGTGAGACCCCTTGATGGGTGGCAGTGAGAAGCCACAGATTACAAATCTCAGAAACCTCCTATAAATCAGTGAGACCCCTTGATGGGTGGCAGTGAGAAGCCACAGATTACAATTCGCATAAATCTGCTAGAAGTATGTGGGACCCCCTGATGGGTGGCAGTGAGAAGCCACAGATTACAAGTCTCAGAAACCTCCTATAAATCAGTGAGACCCCTTGATGGGTGGCAGTGAGAAGCCACAGATTACAAGTCTCAGAATCCTCCTATAAATCAGTGAGACCCCTTGATGGGTGGCAGTGAGAAGCCACAGATTACAATTCGCATAAATCTGCTAGAAGTATGTGGGACCCCCTGATGGGTGGCAGTGAGAAGCCACAGATTACAAGTCTCATAAACCTCCTATAAATCAGTGAGACCCCCTGATGGGTGGTAGCCAATGAGAACACACAGATTATAACAATTCCCAAATATTTTGTAGAAATTTGTGACCCCCAAAATACTTGCTGGCAGTGACAAGAGACAGATCACCTCAATTCCCAGATATTTTGTAAAAATTAGTGACCCCCAAAATACTGCGTGTTACTGGCTGTGTGACAAGAGACAGATCACCTCAATTCCCAAATATTTTGTAGAAATTTGTGACCCCCAAAATACTTGCTGGCAGTGACAAGACACAGATCACCTCAATTCCCAAATATTTTGTAGAAATTTGTGACCCCAAAATACTTGCTGGCAGCCAGTGACAAGACACACATCACCTCAATTCCCAGATATTTGAGACCCCCCCAGACCCCCCAGTAGCGTGGCAGACCGGCAGTAAGAACACACAACAGCAATCTCCTATGAAATCTCCTCTCAAATGCGTGCTGAAGCCGTGCGTGGAAACCTTTTATAGTGTGCTGCGGGACTTAGCTCTGTGAGCCCATGATTGGGCAAAATTTGCCCAATCAGGACTCTGAACCGTGATTGGCATACTGTTGAACCTGTCTTGCACCAGACCTGTGGTCAGGTGCAAAGCTGTAGCCAATTACGAGCTTCAGGCCAGTGTAAAAGTGCATTGTGGGCCATTGTGGTGCATTGTGGTCGAACATGCGGCGAACACCCGGAAATGTTCGTAGTTCGCGAGCAGACCGAACAGGCTAAGTTCGGTCCGAACTCCGAACCGTCCGAACCGAACATCTCATCCCTATTTATAAATAAAGAATAATAAAAATAATAATAATAATTTATTTTCCTTTACCTTAAACCTAATTTTCTATTGAATTTTTATAAAAAATGTAATATATAATTCATAATTGAATTTTTTATCCGTTATATGTTCATATAAGAGTTCATTTTCTTAAACACTTGCAGACATTACTACTGTTGAATGTTAAGTATAAGAAAACATATCATTATATGAGAAACGCAAGACATTGCCATGGATACAATGCTAAAGCCTATATTCTTATCTCTGACAAAAAGAAGAAATCCATTTTGTTCAATTTAGAAATATATTAATCTGATCAGAGATTGCAAGTTGTTTAACTACAGACAAGGGAGATGCAAAGAGAGCCGCAAACCCGCCTTCTAATATCTTACTTGAAAAATAGGGAAATGCAAACTCAACCATTGCCCAAATGGGCGTAAACCCTGCAAGCCGCTACTCATCCTGAAAAAAATAGCACTGCTACACTATACAAAATAACAAAACTTTATTGTCAATATACATACATAAACCGTAAAAATCATAGAAGTGATGTATATGAAGCAAGATGTCTCCCTGCTGGTCAGTCTCTGAGACTCATCACAGAACCCCTTGGATGTGGAAGACATGTGGGGAACGTCATGGGGATTCACCGCTATATGCGGAGGATTTTCCCTACACATCATCCACTAAGGGGGCTCTACCTCCTTATACTTATCTCTCCCTCCTGGGTCCCGCAGTGGTCTGGCTTACTTTAAGCCATACCCACCTTTTATACCCTCTCCCGGTGCACTGACATCATCACGACGGGTGCGATGATGTCAGTTTCAGGTGCCTCTCGGCAAAGCAGGAAGAGCGCCATTCGGCTATTCAGAGAGCAGGCTGTTCTCCAAATGTTGGCGAATTGCTGCACATACGGTGCCTGTTTGAGGGCAGTGAAAACCCCCAGAGAGAAGGAATGATTCGTCTATTCAGAGAACACGAACAGCTGAGAAAAGTTGCCAAAATGCCCAGCCATTCGGTGGTTGTGGCGATCGCAAGTTAGACGACAACGCACTGGAAGGTCTGCGGTGACTCTGATCTCATGGCAGGTACTGCATAAATTGTGCATAAATTCAACCATCCTCAACGCTCAACAGAAAGATTAGGAAGTGATGACGACACCTAAACATTCCAAATATAAAGATTAAAAATGGGTTATTTTATTATAAATCCTTAAAAACAACAATTAACCCCTTCACTACCAAATGATTTTCCAAAACATTGTCAGAAACCAGTGGTTTTTTGTAAAAATCATTTTAAATTAATTAAATTTAATTTAAAATAAGAAATATTTGAGCTTATACCCATTGTATTTCTTTCTGTAAATAACCTATTTTGGCCAGTAGATGGCGCCATCTACTACCAAACTGAGAGGTTTCAGCTGGGTTTTTTTTTCCATTTATCCCTGCATCGGCTGCTGAAAGTCTGATATTTCACAGCATTCAGCAGCTGATTTTACAGTTTTAGCACTTTGGGCATTATGCCCACAGTACTAAATCTTTGGGGGCCCCTTCTGCAGCCCAAAAGCAAACAAAATTAGTTTGCAGCAAACTAATTTCATTTTCTTTTGGGCTGCAGATCAGCATATCGAAATATCTCTATTGGGGCACCAGATGGTGCCTTTGAGGCCCGAGATATCTTGATATCAGTAGTGAAGGGGTTAAGCACAACACATAACTCATAACCAACTTAAAAGCTCAAAAACATACTTTATATAACATTGTATATATTCTTTTCAGACAGAAAAATACAGATTTCGGTCTTTAGAGACTTTTTTAGTAAATTCTGTTTTTAGTCAAAGAAACATACACAGTAGCACAAAGTCTTGCAAAAGGGTTAAAAATGACAGATATAATGCATTTGCCAACACTTCGAATATAGGTCAAAGTCCTATTAACCAGTTCACTACCGCAATCGTGTATACACGATCACCAAAAGGCGACACAGCAGCAACAGAGACCAGGTTAATGTCGTCTTGAGCTATGCTGCATAATTTATAATCAAATTTGTTTGTTGCAACCAAATTTAATTTGCTTTTGGATCCAGAACATGCCCCTGAAATTCTAGCACTGTGAGCATGATGCCAAAGGTACTTAATCTTTTTAAACGTTGCTGGCCATGTGTCTGAATGACATCTCCCCAGCCTGGTCCAGCACAGAGACCAGAACTGCAGTAACAATGTTTGGCCAGTAGATGTCTACATCCGCCTGCCAAATAGGTTATTACAGTACGGAATACATTGGGAATATTCCCAAAAATGTATTACTGTATAATTAATTAAAAATGGATCCTCACAGTGTTTTTCTGGAAAAATCACTTGGTAGTTAAGACATTAATACCAATACTTCTTAAAAAAGAGAGGTGAGAGACACGTCTCCGATATATCGTTCTGCACAGGCGCTACGAAACCTGTGCATGCTCCAAATGATGCACAATGTGAAAACTGCATTAAAAAAAGCTGCAGAAACCACTGGATTTTGAAATCCCTGACCTCGTGTGCCGAGGGAGAAAAGGTGAGTATTTACAGGTAAAATAAAAAGGATAAATAAAATAATAGCATCTGCCCAATGATTTAAGGCCAAAAATAGGGGAAGGAGGGATCTTTAAGGCAGGACATAAATAATGGAAGAAAATTAGGAAGAATCTTTTTGTTTACATGCTGAACTGATTTAAGCAAACACAACTAGAATGTCCCTTTTCTTAGAGTCGTTTCGTGATTATTAACCCCTCTGAGTTTTTCAATAATTTTTATGCCTACCGTGTTCCTCTTACAATGAAAGATCAGATTCTTTATTTTCGAAGCTTGATATTTTTATACAGCTTTTCACAAGTACATTTGTCTCAGTTGTTCTCATTTTATGACATTTCTTGACATCTGTTCCTAACAATACTGCCTACGACTTGATCTTGAAAGTATCTTTTTCAGGATGGTTTGGCTTGCCGACAGCAGAAATGGCTCTACGAGACAATCACTCTGTATAAGGAGGTCTAAAAACAGCTATTAATCCATGGCGAATCTGGTCACAATAAAGAAGCATACTATGGCTAAGGTCAGACGAGCGCACTAGGTGTGCCCGTACTAGCGTGCCTCCCGGCACCCGTCGCAGCGTTGTGCCGCTTCGACGGGGTCGCCCACACGCTGTAGCGCGCACACAAGAATTGCTCGCGCTACAAGCGGACGTGCTGGATGCTTCCCTGTCAAAACACTAGATTTGCATTGGACGGGGCTGCAAAGCGCGATCCTCCATAGGGGGATCGAACCTTGCAGTGCTGACCTCACTAACTGCACTCAACGAGGTGGCCAGATGGGTGTCAGAGTGGAAGGAACATCTACTCTCACGGACGTTCCTTCCGCTCTCGAAGACGCTCGTCTGACCTAAAGGGACATGAGCAACCGCCAAAAAAGTTGTCCACAGTCCAATATGACTTCCTCATGCCGAGGATGTTGACAGAAACCACCAACCATCACTCAATGCAAGATGGCGTTGGTAACCCTTTTCTACCTATCGATACATCTACCACCACAGTGATATTTGCAGGTATTCAAAGCCAAAATAGAAGGCTTTTTGAGAAATGGTTTATCAAGGTCTCCTTGCAACCAAAAACAACCTCAGAAGAAACAAAACTAAAGATCTGGGAGACGGAACAAATGATATGGAGGGCAAACTCAATGAATACGCCAAGACCAACAGCTCCATGGCTGTCAAAGTGGAGGAGCTGGAAGAAAATGTAATGATTTGTGTGACCAAACTAAATGGTTTAGAAAGCAGAGCCCACAGGAACATGATGAACATCAGAGGAGCTCCTGAATCAGCAGTGGTCTACCCTATTGGAAAATCCTCCATCTTTAACACAGACCTTGTACCACTGCTCATTGATAGGATTCATGGGCTGAATAAACTCAATGCTGCCCACCCAATTAACTCACAGTTATTGGGCCCTATTCCAACCAAGCAGCTAGACTAATGGTTTGAGCCATTGCTGCCTGCAGCTGCTGTACCTGCAATGGTATGAGCTGATATTCTGGCGCTGCTGATGCCAACGAATGCCTCAAGACGCTAATATAAGGCAAGGTTGATTAGAGCCACTAAAGGCGAGGTGGTAAACGATAACGGCTCAAGCACAAGTTATCCAGTACCGGACCTCTGTTAAGGACTTGGGTGGAATAGGTCCCATGATTATTTATTTTTTCGTTCTGTTTTGCCCTTTTTAAGGCAGAATTCTGCATATTTGACTAAATGAATCATTCAGACGACGAAATTAGTAAGTACAAACAGAAACATTATTCATCCCAATCAGTGTCACATCCCAATCAGCAATTTCATGTTAAAAAAAAAATGTGATTTCATAAAAAAAAATTAAAAAAATGGTTTCAGCGTTCAGAGCTGAAAGAAATGAGTAATACTGGAAAACGCGCCCGGGCTTAATGCTGTGTTTGATTCTCTGTTATTGACACCTTTTTAAGGTCAAACTGCTATAAATTTCCATCTAATTTACAGAAATCCAGTGAATGAATGAATTCTCCGAGTAGTGGGACGGGAAAGTCTCATGATTCCAGCAGCACGCGACGATTCCATGAACAATAGCGCGATGAAAGGATATGTTATTCCATACTGTGCTGTGACAAACGGGAGGTTTTTAATGATTTTAAAGCCTTTTATGAGGAGTTTTGGGTGTTTTTTTGCATTCTTTGGAAGTGGTCATTATGGAAAATTAGGTGAAACCTCATCATTTATGATGAGCATGTACTTTCAGATGCGCTCGCTCCTCTTAACCGTTAATATCGCGCTATGTTCACGCTGCGGCAGTGCATGTTCAGAATTGCATCATTCTATTAAATTGATGCGATTTGATAGGGAGAAGGTTTCTATGCTCAAGGCAACTGTGTTATGAATAAAGCTTGTTTTTTAAATATATGTATCGATATATATAAATACGCATAAAACCACATAAAAAACAAACTACAGTTGTGTTCAAAATTATTCAACCCCCACTGAAATTGAGTGTTTTGGCCAGTTTGACATTGATTTTGATCATTCAATCATCTTGCTTACAATTAAATCAAAGAGGCACGTGTAGGTCAGACAAATATAACATAACATTTATAATGAAATAACCACAAATGTCTTTTCTGTGCTCACATCATTCTCAGTTTTATTCAACCCCCAAGTGACCTTCAATCTTAGTACTTAGCTTTTAAACGTGAAGCATAGCTTGACACAAGTGTCTTGCAGCGATCTACGGGTATCTTCGCCCATTCGTCATGGGCAAAAGCCTCCAGTTCAGTCACATTCTTAGGCTTGCGCACTGCAACTGCTTTCTTTAACCCTTTTGCTGCTGAGGCTTTTCCCGCCCCTGTGCTGAGGTCATTTTTTACCTGTTTTGCGCATCATGTTTAAACGTGTTTTTAAGGCTTATTTTAGTATATGACACCGACATATTATATATCGTTCTTTCCGTCAGACTCGGTAGATTCATAATATGTCATTATTATATGTATACGTTATGTCATGTCTGTATATTATAACAAAAAATGCAATAAAATATGTATTTTCAATAATTTACAATGTGTAAAGTGTTTTTTTCCACATTTTAACATGCGAGCAATTGCGGTTATATTTTGTATGGGGTGCGCTTGTTAAAAAAATTAGAGATGGGGTCTCGTTACATTTTTTTTTGGGGAAAATGACACTATTTTTAACAAACGCACCGCATACAAAAATCGTTAGTGCAGCATCATTGTTCACATTATAATTGAAATGGGAACAATATTGCTACACTAACAAACCAAAACAAATAAAAAAAAAGTGTTTATTTTTTTTTTTTTAATTTTTTTTTTTAATTTTTTTTTATTTTTATTTTTATTTTTATTTTTTTTTTTACAAAATTTTTAACTTTCATGTTTGGTATCGTTGGAACGGCCATGCTCTGGCCGATCCAACCATATCAAAATTTAACCCCTAACTGCCACGGATCGGGAGATAGGGAGTTCATTGGAACTCCCTATCTCCACACTTGGTGGCAGTTAGGGGTTAACTGTAGGACTGGCATCATCGTGCTACGCACGATGACGCCAGTCCTCTGGGGAGTTCCCGGAAGCTTGGCCGACATCCAAGATGTCGGCCAGCTCCGGGAAAGGATCGCGAACCGGCGCTTTTCAGCGCCGATTCGCGATCCAGCTCCCCAGGGGTTAATGCCAGGCATCATTTGGAAGGGCAGGCTGTGCCCTTCCAAATGATGCCTGGGTTAAGCCCCGCAGAGCCACCGATCGGGAGGGAGAGAGGTCCGAAGGACCTCCCCCTCCCTTTCAGGCGCCTCCTCCGCACATGCGGGGGGGCGCCTGAATTAGGTGTCATCGCGCCCCCGCGATGACACCTAATAATGGCGGCTGCTGGTCCAGATTCCGGGCTGACATCCAGGATGTCAGCCCGCACCGGAGGGGCCAGTGATCGGCCGGAACCCGGCCGAACGCTGACCCCAAAGTGAGGACGCGCTCAGCGCGTCCTCAGCACACCAGCGGGAATGCTGAGGACGCGCTGAGCGCGTCCTTAGCATTCAAGTGGTTAAGTCCCACCAGAGGTTCTCAATCGGATTTAAGTCAGGTGACTGCGATGGCCACTCCAAAATGTTCCAGCCTTTAATCTGCAACCATGCTCTAGTGGACTTGGAGGTATGCTTGGGATCATTGTCCTGTTGAAAGGTCCAACGTCTCCCAAGCCTCAGGTTTGTGACGGACTGCATCACATTGTCATCCAATATCTCCTGGTACTGAAGAGAATTCATGGTACCTTGCACACGCTGAAGCTTCCCTGTACCTGCAGAAGCAAAACAGCCCCAAAGCATGATTGACCCCCCGCCATGCTTCACAGTAGGCAAGGTGTTCTTTTCTTCATAGGCCTTGTTCTTCCTCCTCCAAACATAGCGTTGATCCATGGGCCCAAACAGTTCTAATTTTGTTTCATCAGTCCACAGAACACTATCCCAAAACTTCTGTGCTTTGTCCACATGACTTTTGGCATACTGCAGTCGACTCTTCTTATTCTTTGGAGACAGCAAGGGGGTGCGCCTGGGAGTTCTGGCATGGAGGCCTTCATTACGCAGTGTGCGCCGTATTGTCTGAGCTGAAACTTCAGTACCCACATCTGACAAATCTTTTCTCAGTTCCTCAGCAGTGACACGGGGACTTTTCTCCACTCTACGCTTCAGGTAGCGCACAGCAGTCGAAGTCAGCATCTTCTTTCTGCCACGACCAGGTAGCGTTTCAACAGTGCCCTTTGCCTTGAATTTGCGAATGATGCTTCCTATGGTCTCTCTTGGTATGTTTAACATCTTTGCAATCTTCTTATAGCCATTGCCCTTCCTGTGAAGAGTAATCACCTCTTCTCTTGTCTTCCTGGACCATTCTCTTGACTTCACCATGTTTGTAACCACACCAGTAAATGTCTAGAAGGAGCTGAGTATCACAGTCATTTTAAAGCTGCCTAATTGGTGCTTATTATGCTTTATTGCTGCTCCGTGACATCCACAGGTGTTTTCAATACCTGATTGAAAACACTTGAATGAACCTCTGTTCTTCAGAGTGGTAGTCTTTAAGGGGTTGAATAATTGTGTCAATGAAGAATTCACAAAGAAACATTTACTACTAGACATGTGCATTCGTTTTAGTACTAAAGCGATTTAGTCCGAATTTTGGGATAATTTAGTTTTAGTATGACTCAAGAGAAACGAAACTGCTCAGTACAAAAAAACGAAAGAAACTAAAATAAAATGCACTACATTTTAGTTTCAGTCCTCTTTGTGATATTATATTGATGAGTGAAGGAGACCAGCAATGAAGAGCGCAACATCGCAACATCCGAAGTTCTGCACCCTCCACATGCCAATGCAGGAAGATGTTCTATACAGAGAGGGACATTAATTCAGGAGGATGTTCTATATATTATACAGAGAGGGACATTAATTAATGCAGGAGTATGTTCTATATATTATACAGAGAGGGGTATTAATTAATGCAGGTGGATGTTGTATACATTATACAGAGAGGGGTATTAATTAATGCAGGAGGATGTTCTAAACATTATACAGAGAGGAGCCTTTTTTTTTTTAGCCCTTTAAATCCAGTGGCTGTGAGCGCGGAGATCGGCTGCTTGTTACATTATCTCTCAGTACAATGTATCAGGCTCAGCTGTTACAGTAACTGACTGCTGCTCATCACAGCGCTCAGAGTTTCAGTAAAACAAGAAAATAATATTGTTCTAACGTCTTATATATAAAAATATTATTTACTAGTTTTACTGAAACTCTGAGCACTGTGATGAGCAGCAGTCAGTTACTGTAACAGCTTTGCCTGACACGGGGCAGTATTGCAATGTTGGTGCTAACTTAACCAGAGCTGTTGTAACTGAAAACCTCCATAGGCTATAATAGCTCTGGGAAGTTTACAACAGCTCTGGTTATGTTAGCACCAGCTATATAATATGGCCCACATTGTGCTGAGAGAGAGAGATACTGTAACAAGCAGCGATCTCAGCCCTCTGAGGAGCCACTACAATAGTAATTGTATCCACTGGTTTTCGGATGAATGAAATTAGTTTTCATACTAAAGAACTGAAAACGAATTTCTTTAGCAACTAAATAAATTGCATTTTAGTACTAATGCATTAGTTCAAAACGAAATTTTGTGCTGTGCACATGTCTATTTACTACTGTATTACAAAACCAATTGATGTCATTTTAGTTGCATATGGTTCTTTAAAAAGTCCTTGTAGGATTTCATTCTGAATACAATTACAAATGTACACTAAATTCCCTAAAACCCTTTACAGCATTGGGGGTTGAATAATTTTGAACACAACTGTATATACGTACACTGCCTGGCCAAAAAAGTCACTACCCGCCGTACCAGTCTGTTATGGTCTGGGGTTGATTCAGTTGGTCAGGTCTAGGTTCAGCAAGATTATGTGCCCAAAATATGAGGTCATGTGACTCCCTGAATATACAGGTTTTTCCATCAATGGGTTTTTTCTCCCCTAATAGCACAGTGGGCATATTCCAAGATGGCAATGCCAGGATTCATCAGGCTCAAATTGTGCAAGAGTGGTTCAGAGAGCATGAGACATCATTTTCACACATGGATTGGCCACCGCACAGTCCAGACCTTAACCCCATTGAGGTTAATCTTTGGGATAATGTGCTGGAGAAGACTTTACGCAGCGCCGCGACTGTCCCATCATCAATACAAGATCTTGGCCACAAATTAATGCCGCTCTGGACACGAATAAATGCTGTGTCATCGCATGAGCTTACCAACATGATGTCGTGGAGAATGCGTGCCGGAATCACAGCAAAAGGCGACAAAACTGAGTATTGCAGTATTGAGTATTGCAGCTTTTCATGCACGCGGCCAGCTTCCCCACCAACGCAGATACCGGCAAGCCGGCCCAGCGCTTGCTTCTGGTATCGGGGGGGGTGTATTTGGGCCATTTGCACGAGTACTAAGTACTCGTGGAAACAGCAGTATCGGCACCTATTACTATTACTATTATCGGTATCGGTGCATCCCTAGACACAACCAAATGTTACAGCGTGTGACTTTTTATTTTGGCGAGGCATTGTGTATATGAGCTTGATGGAGTATTAACTTGACAATTACATGTACCTTAAAAATCTCAAAAATGTCGGAGGGCGTGACCGGAAGTCGAGGTGAGAGGCTGCAAATTGGTGGAGCTCTGTCCCTGCTGACAATAACCTGGTGATTGTTTCGGCTTTTGAGACTATTTTCCACTTCCCCTCGCTCCCTACCAGCAGACACTTAACTGTGATCCTGGGAAGGGTTTTTGGGTGGTGTTCCCACTTCTGGATGGACTGATTTTTTGCGCTCCTTCTGCGTGTTCTGAGGTCTGTGGGCAGTTTTGGGGCCTCTCCTGGACCACCCTCATGTCTCCGGCACCGTCCACGGGGCGGTTCGAGCTGGGGCGATGATGGGCCTGCGTCCCTTAGTTCCCTTGTGTAGGGATTCGGGTGTGGACCCAGGCTCTCATGGGTTGCTGCAGGTTGGTTGAGTGATCGTTGAGGGGGACTGGGGACTTTTTTTCCCTAGTCTCACTCTGCTCACGGCATCCAGAAGAGGCGGATCGGGCTGCCATTCTCGCAAGATGATAGGTGAGCATATGATTTTTTTTGTTGGGGGGGGTTTGCAGCTGATTCTGCAGAAACTCTAAACTTTAGCAAACTTTTTCAGTTAGCCGCAGCGGGTTGTTATTAGCGTTAGTACTACAGTATGTGATCCTAATGCTAATTGCTCTCTGCTTACTCTTTCGCTCCCCATGTTAATCATAGTGAACGCAACGTACAGTAAGCTTGCGACGAAAAGTGCTAATACCGACGCGTTAATGAATTTTTTAACCCGTTAGCGATCAGGAGGTGATCTATGCGTCACGCCGTCACCTCAATTAACCTAACGCTCATTTATGTGAGGGCTGGTGTTAAGGAGGTGATAGGGCCCTTAATGTGTGAGCTTCTGTTAAAGTATTTACATGTATGAATCGGAGAGCTCTCCTTCTGGATTGTTATATATATATTTGTTTTTTTGGGTGGGTGGGTGAGTGGGTGTTGTTTGGAGGTGTCTGGGGGTCTCTGGGTGGAGGGGTGGCTTGGGGTGGATTGCTGGGTTATGCCTGCACAGAGGACATGCTGATATTCTTTGGGCTACTCTAACAGTGGAATTTGTGCTGCTGGAAGTAGCATCTTTTATAAATATATATGTTGTGGGTAAAGCCCAAAGTGCGGTTAATCCTATAGGATTACCCGGGTAATCCTGACTTTACCGAAAACCGCTGGGTAAAGCTGCAAAAAAATGAAAATTTCGGACTTTACCCGGGTAATTTTAGGACTAACCAACTCCCCTTGGGTAACAGTCTGGAAGAGCTGAAAAATTCTCACTTTACCCGGATAATGTGCAAATCTGAAGCTTGACCTGGGTAATCTGAGGACTATCCACAGCTTCACCTGGGTAATCTGCAGAGCATCCAACCCCGCTTGGGTAACAGTGAATTTTGCTATTATCTATGGATATTATCAACGAAAATGACAAAATACAAACATTAAAATGTATTGCGGATATAATGAATATACAGAGTAACAGGATATGTTTCTTATATGATTGTGAAAGAGTCACATAGAAACATAGAAACATAGAAAAATGTCGGCAGATAAGAACCTTTCGGCCCATCTAGTCTGCCCAATTACATGGATACTTTACCTGGATTTATCTTTTGTTTAGGATAGCCTTATGCCTATCCCATGCCTGCTTAAATTCAATTACTGTTTTGGCCTCTACCACTTCAACTGGAAGACTGTTCCATGAATCCACCACCCTCTCAGTAAAATAATGCTTTCTGATGTTACTTTTAAACCTTTGCCCCTCTAATCTAAGACATGATCTTTATTATGTGTCATATGTGCTTATATATCATTTATAAAACATAATAACCATCAGGTTACTCTTTATATAATATCTTTATCTTCATAAATTAATTTTCAGACAATTAATGCACAGAGTCACATGACGGTTATTTAGTGCGGTTTGTGACTGTGGATACAATTTCATTAAAAATAACCAAAAACACAATTTTGTTATCAGTCAGATGACAGTTTGCAGCTTTATCCGGGTAATTCAGTCAACTGTAACCTGCTGAAAACCCAAGAAAAGCGGAGTACCCAGAGGCGTTTGGATACTTTGCATATTACCCGGATAAAGTCCGATGTTTCGTTCCACATCACACTTTATCCAGCAACATTAGGGTATTGTGCGAATTACCTGGTTAAAATAGAGCAGAAAACTGGAGTACCCAGAGGCCTCTGGATACTTTGCAGATTACCCAGGTAAAGTCCGAAATTCCATTTCACTTCGGACTTTTGCTAATGACGCCTGGTTAATGCTAGGATTACCCAGGTAATCCTAGGATTAACCGCACCTCGGGCTTTAACCGTAACATATATGTATCCAAACATCTCTGGGTATCCAAACAGTATCCAAACATCTCTGGGTACTGCGCTTTTCTTGGGTTTTCAGTAGTTTGCAGTTGACTGAATTCCAAGGATTACCCGGGTAAAGCTGCAAACTGTTATCTGACCGATAACAAAATTGTGTTTTTTGTTATTTTTTTGAAATTGTAACCACGGTCACAAACCACACTAAATAAGCATAAGTTTACTCTGTGCATTAATTGTCTGAAAATTAATTAATTTATTTATAAAGTATTTTATCAGGAAGGATACATTGAAATTTCTCTTCTTTTCAAGTATGTCCTATATAAAGAGTAACCTAATGGTTATTATGTTTTATAAATGATATATACAGTGGCAAGAAAAAGTATGTGAACCCTTTGGGATTACATGGAGTTTTGCATGAACTGGTCATAAATGTCCTCTGATCTTCATCTAAGTCACAACAATTTGAAAAACACAGTCTGCTTAAAATAATACAACACAAACATTATATGTTTTCATGTGTTTATTGAACAGAACATGTAAACATTCACAGTGCAGGGTGGAAAAAGTATGTGAACCCCTAGCCTAATGACTTCTCCAAGAACTAATTGGAGCCAGGAGTGAGCCAACCTTGAGTCCAATCATTGTGATATTATTGGATGTGTTGCTGAAAGCTGTCCTGCCCTTTAAAAACACACCCCAGTTTTGGGTTTACTGGTTTCAAGAAGCACTGCCTGACGTGAACCATGCCTTGCAGAAAAGAGCTCTCAGAAGACCTACGATCAAGAATTGTTGACTTGCATGAAGCTGGAAAGGGTTACAAAAGTATCTCCAAAAGCCTTGATGTTCATGTGTCCACAGTAAGACAGACGGTCTACAAATGGAGAAAGTCCAGCACTGTTGCTACTCTCCCTAGGCATGGTCGTCCTGTAAAGATGACTTCAAGAGCACAGCGCAGAAAGCTTAATGAGGTAAAGAAGAATCCTAGAGTGTCAGCTAAAGACTTACAGAAATCTCTGGCACATGCTAACATTTTTGTTGACACATCTACAATAAGGAAAATATTAAACAAGAATAGAGTACATGGGAGGACACCACGGAAGAAGCCATTGCTGTCCAAAAAGAATATTGCAGCACGTTTGAAGTTTGAAAAAAAGCACCTGGATGTTCCACAGCACTACTGGCAAAATATTCTGTGGACAGATAAAACCAAAATTGAGTTGTTTGGAAAAAACACACGACACTATGTGTGGAGAAAAAAAGGCACCGCACACCAACTCCAAAAACCTCATCCCCACTGTAAAACATGGTGGAGGGAGCATCATGGTTTGGGGCTGCTTTGCTGCCTCAGGGCCTGGACGGATTGTGAAAAAAGGAATTCCAGAGTTTATCAAGACATTTTGCAGGAAAACATAAGACCATCTGTCCGCCAACTGAAGCTCCGAAGAGGATGGGTGATGCAACAGGACAATGACCCAAAGCATACAAGTAATTCAACAAAAGAATGGCTTCAACAAAACAAAATACACCTTCTGGAGTGGCCCAGTCAGAGTCCTGACCTCAACCCGATTGAAATGCTGTGGCATGACCTTAAGAGAGCGATTCACACCAGACATCCCAAGAATATTGCTACACTGAAACAGTTTTGTGAAGAGGAGTGGTCCAAAATTACTCCAGATCATTGTGCAGGTCTGTTCTGTAACTACAGGAAACATTTGGTTGAGGTTATTGCTGCCAAAGGAGGGTCAACCAGTTATTAAGTCCAAAGGTTCACATACTTTTTCCACCCTGCACTGTGAATGTTTACATGTTCTGTTCAATAAAAATCTGAAAACATATAATGTTTGTAGCGCATCAAAAATAGATTTAAAGGTAGACTTCAACAAAGAGGTATATCAAGCATAAAGTGCTTCAGTCTTAAAGTGCTTCAATCTTAAGGTGACAAATATTCAATCAATGTACACATATAAAAGTGCAATGTGCCATAGAACACAGTAAAGTGCAACAATATATAAAATTCCAGCAGTGCGATGGGTATAAGAGAGTCTATAAAGTGCAACAGTGTCCGAATGTGCAAAATGTGCAAATTCAATGATATCCAATACAACAGTATGAATACCAGTGGGAAAAAATTCCTTAAAATTTACTTCTCTTTATGTTCAAGCGATGCACAAATATAGTCCTCCTTTCTTGGTCTGTGTATCTCTTGCCGTCTCTCAATAGTGGAGAGATTAGCCAGAAACAAGAAAAAAGTGAGAGAAAGGAAAAAAAAAAATTTGGAGGGGGGAGAAAAAATGAAGAAATAATCGTGCAGAAAATCCCAATTAAATATGGCAAATAAATCACTCGTAGGAATCTGGAAACTCACATTTATAAGAGCCCAAAAAATCCCTGGCTCTAGGTTTAGGAGCTTCCAGCCATATAGAGGGTGGCGTATCCCTTCTTAAATCTTCAACTCTGGTTGCGATGGCTACAATAAGATAATAGACAGCGCTCCCATAGTATATTACCGTATTATGATAAAAAAGAGGTGATAATGTATTGAACTCATCATATATGGAGCCTCTTCCACACAGGCTCACTCAATACAGCATCAGGTACACTATGGTGGATACCCAGAACCTCTTCTCAACCGTCTGAGGGCCAGATATCAGGAGCTTCCAAGCGGTGGCAAGTATATATCCAAGGAGAGTAGTCAATAGAATATAAACCATATAAAATTTATTAAAAAATTAATTGCATATTAAAAAATGGACAGATGCGTTACCGAGACGCGTTTCGGCATTAACAGCCTTCCTCAGTCGGTATATTTAGGTGCACTATTGTCCAAAAAATCTCCAAAAAAAGATCTGCAAACTGCTGTAAGTCCTACACCGTTCACCTGAGTTGGATGTACATACTCTCAAATTAAAGCTGACAGTCTGCAGTTAAAGCACATTGTGTTTGTTTCATTCCAACTCCATTGTGGTGGTGTATAGAGCCAAAGATGTTAGAATTGTGTTGATGTCCCAATATTTCTGGACCTGACTGTATACCTCTAGACTGTAAGCTCCTATGAGCAGGGCCCTCTTCACCTCTTTTCCCCATCCTATGTCTGTTTATTTGTGTCTTGTTCCCTTTGGTTATTGTGAAGCGCTGCAGAAACTGTTGGTCCTATATAAATGATGATAACAATAATAAATAATAATAAAAATAATATATATATATATATATATATATATGGATGAATCTGGATTCTCTTGCTTTTAACATTCAAAACCCTTTGAGGACACAAAGTAGCAACGTGTGAAGTACACATTTATTAGGATTATCTATTATCATCGGCATATGAAGGAGTACTTGCTCTTTCACGGATTCTCGCTGAGCTTTCCTTTATTTAGTGTCAGCCTTCATTAAAAGTCTGCTTTGAACACCTGTGTCAAGTAGCCACACATAATTACTTTATCCCTGCCATTTCGGGCTCTAATTGTGTATTTTTCTCCACCCATCAACACTTGGACAGCTGCTACCATTGAAAATAACCTCGGGATTAAAAACTAAATCCCCCGACGTTACATCTTTTGTGCATTCTTACGTATCCATAGCAACATACAACTTATCAGGTCTAATAATAACTCCAAAAAGATACCAGACCATTTTTTTTTTTACTGTTATTAGTGTTAACTGTCAGGTTTAATTGAAGACGACATCATTTTTAGGAAAGAATTTATAAAGCTATATATATATCAAATCGTTTTCTGGTTTGTGTCATTCTGTTGTTTTTTTTTATATATCCATTACGCACAAAAAATAACTTGCAACTATTTTCTCAACGTTTCATAATCAAGTATTTTAATTAAACAATTAAAATCCTTTTCCCACTTGTGTCTCACCTTTACCAGCTCCGTTCTGGCCGTGGCGCTGTATCAGCAGCTCGAGACGGCATATTTTAAAGCGATACACAGGTATTGGCTTCTGGACGCCATATGACTCCATGATGCCTAACTTGACCCCGTAAAGTTCTGAGCAGAAGAAGCTGAGGAAGAGCAGTGGGAAATATTTGTTCCCAAATGCCCACTGCTTACGGCCTGAGGAAGCGGTGGATCGGTCTGAGCGGAAGGATCTACCTAATATCATTGGGAAATCTTTGTTCGCAGACGTACGCTGCTTGGGTAAACTAAAACAATGGTCGGAGCTGTGGCAATTGAGTTTTAATGTGGATAAGTGCAAGATAATGCACCTGGGACGTAAAAACCCAAGGGCTGAATATAGAATATTTGATACAGTCCTAACCTCAACATCTGAGGAAGGGATTTAGGGGTTATTATTTCAGAGGATCTAAGGGTAAGTAGTCAATGTAATAGAGCAGCAGGAAATGCTGGCAGAATGCTTGGTTGTGTAGCGAGAGGTATTAGCAGTAGGAAAAGGGAAGTGCTCATGCCACTGTACAGAGCACTGGTGAGACCTCACTTGGAGTACTGTGTGCAGTACTGGAGACCGTATCTCCAGAAGGATATAGACATCTTAGAGAGAGTTCAGAGAAGGGCTACTAAAATGGTGTACGGCTTGAAGGAGAAAAGTTACCAGGAAAGGCTTAATGATCTTAACATGTACAGCTTGGAAAAAAGACGAGACAGAGGAGATATGATAGAAAGAAACATTTAAATACGTAAAGGGAATCCACAAGGTAGAGGAAGGGAGTATATTTAAACGGAAACAAAGTAGCAAAACAAGAGGACATAGTCTTAGATTAGAGGGGAAAAGGTTTAAAAGTAACATCAGGAAGCATTATTTTACTGAGAGGGTGGTGGATACATGGAACAGTCTTCCAGTTGAAGTGGTAGAGGCCAAAACAGTAATTGAATTTAAGCAGGCATGGGATAGGCATAAGGCTATCCTAAACAAAAGATAAATCCAGGTAAAGTATCCATGTAATTGGGAAGACTAGATGGGCTGAAAGGTTCTTATCTGCCGACATTTTTCTATGTTTCTATGTTTGTGGCCTGAGGAAGTGGTGGATCGTGCTGCTCTCTGCACCGAGGAATCTCAGGATAAGGCTGGGGTCAGACGAACGCAGTGCAAATGTGCGTTTAGGTGCATATAATTGCGGCCGTGGTAGCAGCAAATGACGTCCAACGCAGGCAAACACACGAAGTACGGCCGCACGAAAGTTCGGCCGCGCAATGCAAGCGGCAAACAAACGCATTTTCGCAAGAACATCAAACCGCTAGAACTGACGTACAGAGTCCGCTGCGTCCGCATACCGGTGTCTGTGCGTGATTAGGAGACGTCAGACGCTGCTCATGTCCGGCCAACATAACGTCCAGACACCCAAAGTTTCCTGGTTTGGATCCGTAAAAATCACGGCCGAAATTGCGCATCGTATTACTTCTATCGCGTCTTCCGTGAAAAAATGTGTTCGGACACATCAACGCACTTTTTGACGGTAGACGTGAAAAATGCGTTCGTCTGACCCTAGCCTAACTCTTTGATAACTAAGGGTGAGAGCTAATTGCTCTCTCTAGGAGTACCACTTAACACTCTATCTGAAATCCAACTTAAATAATCTGTTTTTCATTTTCTCTCTCTTACCAATAATTGAGTTATTAGCTAATATAGTTTGAACCAATATTTAATGCTTTGGTATATTCTGTCTTTTAGATCTAGAGTACTCTGACCAAATCATTTTGGTCCACGCTGTTTTAATTGTTTGTATTTAAGAGAGACCAAATGCTATTGGTCTGAATGGTTTTATTTGTCTCAATAAAAGTAAATTTTTAAATATCTTGAGTAGGGATGGGCCGAACACCCCCGTGTTTGGTTCGCATTTGAACTCGAACAATTTCAAAAGTTCGAGTTCGAACGTGAACACGAACCAAACTCAATGCAAGTCAATGGGACTCAAAAGTTTGAATTTTAGAGTGCCCTCCAAGAGGGCATATATGCTAGATATTTGCCATAAAAGGTGTATGGGGGTCCGGGTAGTGCCCTGGGGGACAGGAAACAAGGACAAAAAGTAAAAAAAAACGTTTTTAAAGGAACAGTGAGTTTTCCATGAAATAAAGGTTAAGAATAAAAATGAAAAATTCCTTCAAATATCGTGCCTAGGAGGTCCCCATAACCTGCCCGTGAAGTGGTGGATTTGTAGGATGAATAGAAACATTTTTTAAAAAAAATGACATTTGAAATGATGGTAAATGTTTTTCCTTTAATCTATTCATAAACAACTGCTTGGGGCGGCAGCCTGTATGAAAAGAGGAGACATTTTAGGAGACGCAGAACAAGTTTAGTGATTTTTTGGGCTAAATTATGGTGAAACTTATGCAGGCTTTGGATGAAAGTAGCAATAGGTGCTTTAAAATTGGGCCTTTAGTGTCGGCAACAGGCCCGTCACACCGTAACCCCTCTGTGGTATTGTGGAAGAGTGCAGGGTTGGACCCTGCAGTCCAATATTAAAATGATACGAATCTGGTATAGGCGTCAGTGGCAGTGCACCCAAATATTGTGCCTTTGGTGGCAGCACGTGCCTTCACACCATAACCCCTCTGAGGTATTGTGGAAGAGTGCAGTGGTGGAGGTTTTGGTAATGCAGAAGAGATCCCCGATCTATTCAGTTACATCAGCAGCTGTAACAAAACCGGGTCAGCAATGTTTAGGCACTTGTACTGCGCTACTGTATATGGTGAGAATCGGCGTACACTAGTAGCAGCAGGAAGCAAACAGAGCAGGCAGGAATACACAGAGAGAATAGTCAAATGGCAGGCAAAGTCGGCAACAGATCGGGTCCTCAGAACAAGCAGGGTCAGTAACAAGTATACAAACTGATTTGGTAAACTAGCGATGCGGGAATAAAGGTTGAGACACACTGAGCATGTAGAGACGCACAGCATAGCGAAGCGAAGAGAAGCAAACATTTTGCAGGCTTGACTTCACTCCGCTCTGCCTCGCAGCGTGTCAACACTACATTACGTTTCCTTCTCACCGCACTGGACAGGAATCCACTAACTAAATTAAAATGTACACACAAAACCATTTTATTTTCACAAAGCACATGTTATATAGGCAATAAAAAGTTTCTACTGAATGAAATACATCAAAAATTATTGTTAATTTAATAGGAATAGTATAAGAATATAAAAAAAAAAGGTAACCCCTGATCATATATATTATAGGGACACGGAGCGCTGTGTATAGAGTAGGGATGCATTGATACCACACACAGATATATACGTATATATATCAACACGCAGACCTATTTATATGTATATATCAACACGCAGATATATATATACACCCACCCACAGACCTCAGACCATATATACACATACGCACATGGGGGGTGGCATGTGGACAATCTCAACTAAATGTGTCCCCCCCAATTTGGCTGTTCCCTCCAGAAGAAATGTTGAACCCGACAGAGCAGAGAATATATATATTATTCTCTGCTCTATCGGGTTCAACATTTCTTCTGGAGGGATCACCCAAATTGGGGGGGGGCAATTAGTTGCCAAAATGTGTGTGTAATACAAGTCTGGATATATATATTTATAAGAATATAGATATATATCTTATCTATATATATATATATATCATACCTGCCCTTACAATCCCCTATAAATTTGCTAAAAATATACACACAAAAAAAACAAACCACTGCCTGAGATCCCACGTAGCCCACATGCCACCCCCCTCTACCTGGCTGAATGTATCTAATAAATATAATTAAATACATTCAGCCAGGTAGAGAAAGAAAAAAAAAAGTTTTATTTTATGTTCCCGGGGACATTTAAAAATGTCCTCGGATTTTATTTTTTTATTCCATGGATCCTGGTTGGGGGGTCTGCCGTGGCCGCAGGTGCAGTGGCTCCCTCCCTGCGCTGCCTCTCTCTGCCACATGCACCCGGGCGGCTAGCCCACACAGTCGCAGCTCTGTCCTTCGCATGCTCCTCAAGGGGATCCTTGGGAGGCCCCTGCAGGCTGCCCTCTACAGTGCCTGATTAGAGGGCTGTGTCTGCCTGATGTTTTAGTAACAAGAATGTTTTATCCCATAGGCTTCAATGTTAAAAATATTCCTGTTTTAATTCAATATCTAATAAACCGTTGATTATAATATTCTGCAGTAAAGAGTCTCTTTATTTCTAGATTTTTTATTATTTTTTAAGAATTTTTTATACTTTTTTAAAAAACAAATCGAACTTTTGGCGAACGTCCCAAAAAGTTTGAAGTTCGCGAACTGTCGAACGGCCGATGTTCGATGCCAACTCTGAACAGATCGAACCGAACAGCTCATCCCTAATCTTGAGTCCCTAAACCTGTCAAGATGTTTCTTTTGCATTGGGTTGAGTAACCTGTTAGATGTTTGGTGCCTTGCGCTTTTCAGCGCGAGGTTACTGTACTTTGCTCTCCCTATACTTAACATGGGGAGCGCAAAGTGTTAATCTTGCTTAGTGCCCGAAAACAATGCAGGCAGATATTTTAGCGCCTGCATTGTAATCTAGCGCTGAAACCCTGGCGCTAGGGGAAAACTGTGGGCGCAGTTTTTCCTCACTAGCGCCTGCGTTTTAGCGCTAGTATTGTAATTTAGCCCTATGTAACTATGGCACATCACCCCGCTGTAAAACCCCAGCAGATAGAGGAACCCCGTATGAGTGGAACCTGCTGAGATAAGACAATCAATCTGCAACTATTTGAATACTTATGTTGCGAAACGTGAAATGTTGAATATTGAATTACATTACCAATTGATCTGAAAGCTTTGAGTATGAATAAGAATTACACAGTTAATTATTTTTCCTGCACTGAGATCTATGACACATAGATTAGTGGGATGGTAACTTTTAACAAAAAATGATAAATTCATTAAAAAAGGCGTAAATAATTTAACCGAATCGTTCGTTTTTATACAAGCTACGATAAAAAATGTCTTGAAATGTGCCAAGCTTAAAGCGAGAGCGAGCGAGAATGAATCTTCTCTATAGACTAAACGTTATCTCTTTTTTTCACCACGTCTGGATACAGTGTATACGTTTCATCATAGCGTCAGATATCAGTATCAGTCCTTGACCGCGCTGCGTTACGGGACAAGTTAGGAACTGTAAAACAAATTTATTTAAAACTGTTACTCGGAAAATAATCAAATAAACCGAACAGCGCTGAATTCAAACCATCAATCAAAGTGTCTTCGATGGCGACAATTTACGCTCCCCCCCCCCCCCATTCGATTTCATTTTTTTTTTACTGGAATTGCTTTTGATTTCTGTAGCGTTCAGCGCCCATCTGTGCCAAACAATGCTTATTTAATTACAAACTATTACAGTTTCCCTTATATATGTATCAACGTGCATCAGTTTCACCAGAAGGGGGTACAGTTCGCTGTCTGTGACTCGATTATTTCACCGGGTCCGGGCATTAGTGGTAAAAAAAAAAATTAACCTTTAATTAATATAATTAAAGCACATTATGTTGTGAAATAAGCCAAGCAAACAGCAGTACATAAATAAGACAAATTAAAAGCGCTAAAGAATGTCACCGGGGGTTTTATTTATATTTTAATGACGCTATAAAGGCAGTCATTAGTTTATATGGCACAGGACTTGGATTAAAAACGGAAAGACGTTTCCACGTTGCCAAAAAAAAAATCGCCGTCGCATAAAAAAGAAAAGGGACCGTTATGGTTATTATAAATCGCAAATTATTTTTGTCAGGGCGTGAGCGATTAAGAAAAGGAAAATATACGTTGTTGAATTTGTTGCCGACTGTAACTAAACGGAAAAATTAATTCTCGTCATCGACCTAGGATCACTAAAGGGGTTGTTCAAAAACAGCCGAACTTGCCACTTAATGCACCAAACTGTGAATTTCCTCGTACGGTGCAATTTCTTGGCAATTCGGCTATTCAGAAAACTAGCTATTCGCCAGTGAAATTCCCCACGGAGAAGTAGGGCTCTATTACATTCTCCACGCAATAGCGCACGCGCAGAGCAATTTCTTTTGCGCGCAGCGTTAAACTTTAGCGAGTGTAAATTAACGCTGGTATCACGATCCGAGCGCATCTTTTCATCAGTCCGAAAATATCCCGCGTAAAAAATACACGCAAAAACACGCGCAAATTAACGCTGCGCGCAGAAATCGGGCAATCAGAATTAGGAACCACAATTGTCTCCCGTTCAGTTTTTGCGCCTGTCAAAATCAATCTGAGTATAAATGCTGCAGCAATAATAAAAACACGCACAACCTCTCCATTTTATTGTTTGGGTATGTGTAGAATGTGTAACTATACGGTGTTGTGATTTTTTTTCGTGCTGGTGTTTTTCGTTTCGGCCAGAACGTTCAGATTTGCAGTTACCACCAGCTTTAAAAAAGACGTTAAAATTATGCGCGCAAACGTCGTTCGTAAACATTTGCGCATCGATTGTAATACCATCCGCATACCAGCGCACAAACGCATTTGCGCTCACAATGTTAAGTGTAGGATGCGCGCACGAACTTTCGCTAGCGCAGGGTCACTCACGTTAGACGTTAATGCGCATCGTTTGCGCGAACGTCGTAATACAATGTTCAGCGCGAAGGGTTTTGCCCCTCGCGTTAATGCGTTTTTGACCACGCGCACATTTTTGCACGCAGAGTGTAGTAGTGCCCGTAATGTTTAGTCTGATGTTTAATCAGCACCGAAATGTTGGCGAATGCCCAGATTTTCGCTGGTTTCGTTCGACAGGTTTAGGCTAGGATCAGACGCATGCATTTTTTCGCATCGTCCGTAAAATAGTGCGTCCAAACGCATGGACGTACTTTGTCACGGAACACGCGATAGCAGTCATACGATGCGCAATTACGGCCTTGATTTCATACGGATCCAAACCAGGAAACTTTGGGTGTCTGGACGTGATGTTTGCCGGACATGAGCAGCGTCTGACGTCTCCTAATCACGCACACACGCCGCTAGCGGACGCAGCGCACTCTGTGCGTCAATACTAGCGGTTCGACGTTTTTGCGAAAATGCATTAATTTGCCGCTTGCGTTGCACGGCCGAAGTTTCGTGCGGCTGTACTTCGTGTGTGGGCCTGCGTTGGATGTCATTTGCTGCTACCACGGCCGCCATAAAGTGCGGGTAAACACACGTTCGCACTGCGTTCGTCTGACCCCAGCCTTAACCCCTTCGCTGCTGAGCCATTTCACCCCTGTGCGCTGAGCTCATTTTATGCTCATCATGCATAAACTGTTTTATGCTCATCATGTTTAAATGAGATTTGATGTCATGTTTTATTGTAAGACCGAGACGAATTATATATCATTATTTTCAGCATAGATTCTTGCTGAAAATAATGTTATAAAACAGTAAAAATGAGCTCAGCGCACGGGGGTGAAATGGCTCAGCAGCGAAGGGGTTAAACAGGTGACTCCCATAGGTTTCAATGTAAAGAAAATTCCCCATTTTTGTTAAATATTTATTCAAGCACTTATTCTTTTTCATTTTCAGCAAAAAGTCTCTTTATCATTTTTTTGAATTTTTAAGCATTTTTTTGAGATGCTTTTTTTTAAGCATTTTTTTTTAAATGTCTTGTTTTTTTTATTCTGTAACAGACCTTTTTATTATTCACACGACCTTATATATTATTTCCATGCATTTTCATGAATTATTTTTGTTTAATACGCCTTTTAAAAGGTACGTTTATTTTTAATTTTTTTTCTTACCCCTGTTTGGTGGCTGGTTGACTTTTTCCGGCATCGTTCATAGGTCTGATTGGCTGGTCGTCGGCTGCGTTCGGCAGTTTGAGGATGCATTCCGCTGTCTGTTTGGCGAGTCGTCGGCTGCGTTCCCCTGCTTTGTAGCTGCGTTCCGCGGTTTCGGGAGACGGTGCAAGGTGTGCAACTACCGTATTATTGGTGAGTGTACAGCTCATTTTGTCTATTTATATGTTTTGGAATTGTATTGTCATTTACCTTGAAAAAGACCCCGTGCTGGGTCGAAACGTCAGTCATTCATTTTATGATGCTACTTTGAATAAAAACCTTTTTTATTGAAGACCTGGAGTGCATCAACTTGGAATATACAGTCAGGTCCAGAAATATTGGGACATTGACACAATTCTAACATCTTTGGCTCTATACACCACCACAATGGAGTTGGAATGAAACAAACACAATGTGCTTTAACTGCAGACTGTCAGCTTTAATTTGAGGGTATGTACATCCAACTCAGGTGAACGGTGTAGGACTTACAGCAGTTTGCAGATGTGCCTCCCACTTGTTAAGGGACCAAAGGTAATGGGACAGAATAATAATCATAAATCAAACTTTCCCTTCTTAATACTTGGTTGCAAATCCTTTGCCGTCAATCACGGCCTGAAGTCTGGAACGCATAGACATCACCAGACGCTGGGTTTCATCCCTGGTGATGCTCTGCCAGGCCTCTACTGCAACTGTCTTCAGTTCCTGCTTGTTCTTGGGGCATTTTCCCTTCAGTTTTGTCTTCAGCAAGTGAAATGCATGCTCAATGGGATTCAGGTCAGGTGATTGACTTGGCCATTGCATAACATTCCACTTCTGTCCCTTCAAAAGCTCTTTGGTTGCTTTTGCAGTATGCTTTGGGTCATTGTCCATCTGCACTGTGAAGCGCCGTCCAATGAGTTCTGCAGCATTTGGCTGAATGTGAGCAGATAATATTGCCCGAAACACTTCAGAATTCATCCTGCTGCTTTTGTCAGCAGTCACATCATCAATAAATACAAGAGAACCAGTTCCATTGGCAGCCATACATGCCCACGCCATGACACTACCACCACCATGCTTCACTGATGAGGTGGTATGCTTAGACTCATGAGCAGTTCCTTTCCTTCTCCATACTCTTCTCTTCCCATAACTCTGGTACAAGTTGATCTTGGTCTCATCTGTCCATAGAATCTTGTTCCAGAACTGTGAAGGCTTTGTTAGGTGTTGTTTGGCAAACTCTAATCTGGCCTTCCTGTTTTTGAGCTCACCAATGGTTTACATCTTGTGGTGAACCCTCTGTATTCACTATGGTGAAGTCTTCTCTTGATTGTTGACTTTGACACACACACACCTACCTCCTGGAGAGTGTTCTTGATCTGGCCAACTGTTGTAAAGGATGTTTTCTTCACCAGGGAAAGAATTCTTCGGTCATCCACCACAATTGTTTTCCGTGGTCTCCCGGGTCTTTTGGTGTTGCTGAGCTCACCGGTGCGTTCCTTCTTTTAGAGAATGTTCCAAACAGTTGTTTTGGCCACGCCTAATGTTCTTGCTATCTCTCTGATGGGTTTGTTTTGTTTCTTCAGCCTAATGATGGCTTGCTTCACTGATAGTGACAGGTCTTTGGATCTCATCTTGAGAGTTGAGAGCAATAGATTCCAAGTGCAAATAGCACACTTGAAATGAACTCTGGGCCTTTAATCTGCACATTGTAATTGGGGTAATGAGGGAATATCACACACCTGGCCATGGAACAGCTGAGAAGCCAATTGTCCCATTACTTTTGGTCCCTTAACAAGTGGGAGGCACATCTGCAAACTGCTGTAAGTCCTACACCGATCACCTGAGTTGGATGTACATACCCTCAAATTAAAGCTGACAGTCTGCAGTTAAAGCACATTGTGTTTGTTTCATTCCAACTCCATTGTGGTGGTGTATAGAGGCAAAGATGTTAGAATTGTGTTGATGTCCCAATATTTCTGGACCTGACTGTATATATATATAAAATATATATATATATTAATGAGTAACATATCATTCAAAGCAATGAGCAAAACAACTACAAACCAAATATACAAATCAATAAACCTATTTGTGAATAAGTAAAGGGCAGAGCTCGCATCATGTTTGCAATATAGAAAGAAAATGAAGCTTTGAGGCATTTAGAATTCCATTCTCTGATGGGGGGATTGCTCTCGATGCATTACAGCATCTGGCTCGATATAAAGTCTGCCGGGTAATCTCCGAGGTTAGGCCATATAACAAGGCTGGGAAAAACGGCTCCGTCAATAAAGCGCTGCGTGATTTGTAAAGGCCCTGTGATAAGATATCCGTGCGGGCCCGCCGCCTATTCAGAGGCCTTATTAGGACAGTTACAGAGATTTAATGTCACTATTTGTAATACAATTTGCCTGTCTATAAGCTGAATAGTGTTACCTGGGATAAATAAATTACTGGATTCGCCTCCACAAACCTCAAAAAAAAGAAAACATTTGCTGGATTGTAGGAATAAAGCTTCCTTGAAGACTGATTTTTAGGAAAGTGCATCCTACTAAGGATAAAACAACGTATAGTGCTATTTTTATGGAGCTCAAGTTACTATTTGTCAGTTCTTTCATGCTAGATGAAGCATTTTGTTGTCATATTTTCATATATTCTGCTTTATTTCCTATGTTATATTCAGAACCTATAGCTGAAGAGTGACTGGAAGGTCTGAGGGAAAGCCACGTGTCACACGGCCGGACCGTGTCATTTGGCAGCTCTGGTATACCTCTCTTGCCCCTTGAATTTGTCTCTCTGGACTTTGAATACCTTTCCTGGTTTGCTTATGACTCTACTGTTTAGCTCTCTTATTAGTTACCTTATTATAAAAGACCCGTCTTCTGGGTATAAAACACCATGACGGTTTTTACATTCTATCCAGATTTTTTATTGTAGGTTTTTATTATTATTATTCTTTATTTATATACGACAAGAACCTATGTTTAACTGCAAACTCATGGAGCTCGTGATAGGAACCCAGCCGCAGACTGACTCATGCCCACACCTGAAGCCTCGACAACACTTTTCCTGACATCCCGGTAAGATCTCCAGCCCGGGTTTTGGAGTGGTCTGGTCTACTAACTCCACATCCCAGATCCCGCTCCTGTTTTGCCCTGCCTGGTGACCAGTCCGCAGGTGTGGTCTTAGGGAGACTAATTGGAAAGCTGGAAAAGGAAGCCACGCGTGAGCCTCAATGCTTCTACATTGTCCTACAAGCCAGCAAGCCAAAGAAATCTGTTCCTTTTGATCCTGAGATACTTATCTCCCAGCCTTGCCGTGATCACCTGCTTCCTTCTCTGGTCTCCAGTTGTGTCCATGCTCCGCTGCCCTCCAAGGTCCTGCTCTGCTGACCACCGTGATCCAGAGCCTCCTGTCTCCTGTACCCCTGCACCGTGGTCATCAAGTCTCCTGTGATCTGCATATCAAGATTCCAGTCAGTCCTTTTCCTGTCCCACCTGTTTCATGTCTCCAGTACGTCTCCTGCTGTGTTTACCCTTGGTGTCTCCCTGTGTCTTGTTCACCCCTTCCTTTGTGTCTTCATCCTCCCATACCCCCCTGGCCAGCCAAATTCCTACCCTGTTCCTCTGTTATACAATATCCATTTCCCTACCATTATACTGGCTTTCAAGGACTTTACAATAAATCCCTGTTTGCCCATATTGTGCCTCCTGTGTGTATCACTGCATCCTGGCTTCTTCACCTTCCAGCTTGCATAGCCCTGACAGCTCATGGAGAACAAAAACTATTGTCTGAGAACAATAAGAAAGAGCAGTGGCACTAGAGTCCTGCCCTAGGGTGGGTTTCCGTTCAGGTCTCATAAGGTTATAGCTGAATTGCACCATTACAGAGACGACTATACCATATGCAGTTCAAACTGATATCACCAAAACAGGGCAGCCTGAACAGAAATACCAAGGAAGTCTCCACTGCACTAGAGAAACATCAACCTCTTCCAATTAGGCTTGTGCACTGATTTTTTTTTTCGGTTCGATTCGGTTCGATTTGTTCGGATGTTTAAACTTTTCGATTCGGCTCGTTTCGACCGATTTCTGTTTCGATTCGGTTCGGTTCGGATCGTTTTTCGTGTACATTTTTTTTTCGGAATATCGACCATTTTTCGTATTTTCGTGTCACTTTGCTCGTTTTTTGTATCGACTTTTCGGAAATTTCGGAAATTTTCGTTTTTTCGGAACGTCTGTTCTCCTCGTTTTAAAGTGTCTACGATAATTCTGGCGATTCTATCGTGGTTTTTTTTAATTAAATAAAGATCCTTTTTTTCTTATGAATAATTGAATATACATTTCACAACTTTATTTAATCATATTAAAATGGTATGAAAGCCAAGGAAAAAAAAAAATGAACAAAACGATTTAAAAAACGCTAAACTGACCCGAATGCCACAAGAAACAAGTGATACGCATTTACAAATACAAAATTTACAGAATCAGCGATATAACCGATAATAGTTAAATATACGATGTCCAGAATTACCGAAATGGAACCGAAATCACGAATGGAACCGAAATCATGAATAGAGCGAAAATAAATTTCGATTTGACACATTTCGAGTCCATTCGAAAATTCCGAAAATTTTTCGTTTCGGCTCTGCCATTTTCGGATATAAAAATTTTCGGAAAATCGCCGCATCCGAAAACACGAATCGGGAAATTTCGTGAAAATTCCGAAATTCCGAAACCCGAAACGCACACCCCTACTTCCAATCATTTTGGCCTACTTAAAACCCCTCAGGAGGGTACAGGTGATACATTTCTAGGCACCTTCAGTAAGGGGTTCACATCTGGATTATCCTGTAGGCTGCATATTGCCCATGTTTAAAGGGACACATATAATTTATTCATGCTGATGGGCAGTGCATGAAGAATGTGACCCCACTGCATGTAAGAAATCAATGAGGAGTCCCAAGTGACCTGCCTTGGTTTCCTTCCTGCAGAATATGATTTATACATGTTGCCCTGTGCTCCCCTCTGCATGAAATAGCAAAAATAAACTTGGCCAACATGGTCATCCTATAGATACAGCAACCGCTGGCGATTGTTTCGGCCTACTTGAGCTTCATCAGGAGGTATAACTGACACCTCTCCCGGCACCTCAAGCAAGAGAAACACAACCAATGCAGTTGCTTTTACAAATTACATTTTTTTCACTTATTTTCCAATTTATGGAACAAACAATAAGCTAAAACACATACTTAGCTTTGCATTTTCAAAATATAAGCTTTGTGAAGAAAGGATTACCCCGCGGAGGTCAACGCGAATGAATAATGGAAAGGGTAAGTGCCAATAAACGTGACCTTTATTCCCGTTTCGCTGTAACGATACTAATAAACAGCGAAGAGAAGGGAATTTTTTTAAATAAATAAATAAATAAAGCTCTTGGGTAATGGTTTAAGACTAAGAAAATAAAAGGTAATGTCACATATAAAACGCTAATAAGAAATAAGGCTGGCGTTGTAGCTTTCACACTGCCGAAAGAGCACTTGAACGTAAATATTTTAAGATTTTAAATTTTTTTTTCCTTTTTATTAGGGGAAAGATAGTTGATATGCAAAGTAGTAAAATATCACTCCCGGCCGTATTTCCAGTTGCTTTATGAAAAATATATTGTCTCTAATAGGCTCTTAAATGTTTAAATGAATCAACAGCGTAACGTCGGGGGCATACGAGGCTTCTGGGAGAAAGGCAATATAAAATAATAGAATTTGGCAATATGGTCGTAACACACAGACAATTTCTATAAAACATCTGCTTAGACGTGAGAAGAAGGAGAAACATTGCCGATATGTTAAATTGCCTATTTCGGGGTTTGTTCGATTTTAGTACCAATAAAACCAAATACCAGGTAAATGTACTGTAGTTTATATGTGCACAAACGCATGTAAGATAGATCGATAGAGAGCGGAAGAGACAGATAGACAGACAGATATTGTCCGATGTACGGGGGGTTCGAGCCCACCGAGCAATAATACAAAAGGGGCAGTCAGGTATCGGAGTGAAAAAATAAGTATTTATTAAGTAGAAATAATAAAGGAAGCAAATGATAATGACTGGAGTGATACAAAGCAGGGAGGAATAGGTATAAATAAAGAAACCTAGAAATATGTATATATAATAAGGATACAAGGGAGACCGGAATGAGGCTAAGAGATAAGCAAGTGGTAGAGGCTAGGGATGGGCCGAACACCCCCATGTTCGGTTCGAACTCGAAAACCCGAATGGCTGAAAAGTTCGAACTCGAACGTAGTGAATATATATATATATATATATATAATATATATATATATTATATATATATATATCTTCTTCTCCATATCTGTCTCACTGGCGTCGCAAGGTGGGGGCAGGGGGTGCGACACCGTCACCCTAAGGGCAGCTGTCTCACCCTGCGATGCAGTGTTCGGCTCCCTGCGAGCGTCCGAATCTATGGAGCTTCAGCGCTCACCTGGGGCAACCACGTCACCAGCCGAGTTCTCGCGAGATCGCGACTGGTCACGTGGCTCCCAAGCTCCATGCCACCGGACGCTCAGAGGGAGCCAAACACGCAGCCGTGGCAGGAGGTGAGCTGGGGCCTGGGGGCAGTATCCATGAGAGCTGCTGGGGCATATCCATGAGCTGGGGCAATATCCATGAGAGCTGCTGGGGCAATATCCATGAGAGCTGCTGGGGCAATATCCATGAGCTGGGGCAATATCCATGAGAGCTGCTGGGGCATATCCATGAGAGCTCCTTGGGCATATCCATGAGAGCTGCTGGGGCATATCCATGAGAGCTCCTGGGCATATCCATGAGAGCTCCTGGGGCATATCCATGAGAGCTGGGGCATATCCATGTGAGCTGGGGCAGTATCCATGAGAGCTGGGGCAATATCCATGAGAGCTGGGGCAATATATCCATGTGTGAGCTGGTCTGGGGCAATATCCATGAGAGCTGCTGGGGCATATCCATGAGAGCTCCTGGGGCATATCCATGAGCTGGGGACAATATCCATGAGAGCTGCTGGGGCATATCCATGAGAGCTGCTGGGGCATATCCATGAGAGCTCCTGGGACATATCCATAAGAGCTGCTGGGGCATATCCATGAGCTGGGGCATATCCATGAGAGCTCCTGGGAATATCCATGAGAGCTCCTGGGGCATATCCATGTGAGCTGGGGCAATATCCATGAGAGCTGGGGCAATATCCATGAGAGCTGCTGGGGCATATCCATGAGAGCTCCTGGGGCATATCCATGAGAGCTGCTGGGGCATATCCATGAGAGCTGCTGGGGCATATCAATGAGAGCTCCTGGGAATATCCATGAGAGCTCCTGGGGCATATCCATGAGAGCTGGGGCAATATCTATGAGAGATGGGTCAATATATCCATGTGTGAGCTGGTCTGGGGGCAATATATCCATGTGTGAGCTGGTCTGGGGCAATATATCCATGTGTGAGCTGGTCTGGGGCAATATATTCATGTGTGAGCTGGTCTGGGGCAATATATCCATGTGTGAGCTGGTTTGGGGCAATATATCCATATGTGTCACGGATGGGCCAGTACTGGGGCGCCTGGCAGCAGATTCCTCGCTGCTCGCTGGCCAGGCGCCGAATGATAACGCTACCGGGTGCGCTCACGTGGGACGCCGGGGGGCGGAGCCTGGCGCTGTGACGCGGAACCGCCGGGTTTAAAACCCGGCTTCACTAGTTCGCCGGTGCCCTGACGTGGTATTCACTTCCCGCAGAGCTCTTGTGTTTTTGGCTATATATCTGTGTCTGACCTTGCTTCTGGAAACGAACCATTCTGTGTATGACCCCTGGCATTGGCAAACGAACCATTCTGTGTATGACTCCTGGCATTGGCAAACGAACCATTCTGTGTATGACCCCTGGCATTGGCAAACGAACCATTCTGTGTATGACTCCTGGCATTGGCAAACGAACCATTCTGTGTATGACTCCTGGCATTGGCAAACGAACCATTCTGTGTATGACCCCTGGCATTGGCAAACGAACCATTCTGTGTATAACCCCTGGTATTGGCATTTACTCTGCTCTTGGTTCTGCCCTTAACGTTGGTACCGAGGTCAGTCTATGTGGCACCCTAAGCACACATCAGATTACCTCTGTTATAACTAAGGTCCTAGGGAGAACATATACTCTAGTCTGTACCTCTGTCTGGTGTTTCCCTTTGTTTATCTATTGCCTGATCAATTATCTATCTAGCTTTACCGACCATTCAAGGATCGGAAGGGTAGAGAGCGGTCTACGAAAAGGGACCACTATTCTGGCAGTCAGAGGGATTCGTGACAATACTCTATTCTATACCTCTGTCTGGTGTTATCCCTTGTTTATCTATTGTCTGGTTTATTGTCTATCTAGTTTTGCCGACCATTCAAGGATCGGAAGGGTAGAGAGCGGTCTACGTAAAGGGACCACTATTTTGTTAGTCAGAGGGATCCGTGACATTACGTCAGGGCCAATGGATCCCGCAGACCTCTCTAACCAGTTGGCACGTATCGCAGCCAGACAAGAGGAACAGGACCATAGAATGGACCAGATTTCTCTCGCTCTGCAAACCCTGTTAAATCGCTCCAATACAGGTACCACAACCCCCCAGATCCAGTATTACCTAGGGTCAGTCCGGTCTCCCCTGAAGGACATAGGCTTGGTATGAAGGCACCTCTACGCTATGATGGTACACCAAGCCTATGCCGGGGTTTTCTGACTCAGCTTGAGATCTTGTTTGAGAACAACCCAGGGTCTTGTATATCTGATAAAGCCAAAGTAGGATATCTGATTAATCATTTAACAGAAAAAGCTTTGTTGTGGGCTACGCCGTTGTGGGAAAATAAGAAACCCATCATCTATGATTATGAGGGTTTTACCTCCGAGTTAAAACGTACCTTTGATCCCTCTAGAAGGGCTACCAATGCGGGTAGATCCTTGTTTCACATTAAACAAGGTAATAAGAGGGTCGCCGACTATGCCATAGAGTTTAAAACTTTGATTTCAGAGGTGCTTTGGCCGAACGACGTTTTAACCCTAGCCTTTACCGAAGGTTTGAACGAGGCTTTCATGTTTGAGCTGGCTCCCTTAAAGTTACCAGAGAATCTGGATCACCTGATAGATTTTGTATAGCCATGGACGATCAAATTAGGGAAAGGAGACATCCCAGAGACAGACCCAGAAGGGTCTTGCCTCCTTTACCCTTATTACCCAGACACACCAGTACGTCAGGTAACCCGGAGAATGCTAAAACAGATATGCCAGTCATTGAACCCATGCAAATAGGAAAAACGGGTATTTCAGAAGCAGAAAGAGCGCACAGAAGAGAAAAGGGGCTCTGCTTCTATTGTGCAGGGGCAGATCACTTCCGCCTTCAATGTCCTCAGAGACCCAGGGTTAGCAGAGGTGAATATGGCAAACTGGGCCAAAGAACAGCCAATACCCAGGTTATCGGTTCTCTGTATGCCTCCTTTGTGGATAATGAAAAAAAAAAATCCAGGATTCTGTTACCAATCTCCCTAACCTGGGAGGGGGTTCACCTCAAGACTGAGGCGTTCTTAGACTCTGGGGCCTCAGGAAATTTCATGGATAAGAATTTTGCTGCCAAAAACCTCTTACCTCTGGTTCTGAAGGAGAAGCCTCTAATGGTGGAGGCCATAGACGGTAAACCCCTGTCTTGCCCACATATCACTCACGATACTGTCGATGTATGTATGAAAACAGGAGTTTTGCACCATGAAACAATAAGATTTCAAATTATCGAATCTCCCTCATGTCCTGTAGTTCTTGGGTTTCCATGGCTAACAGAACACAACCCGGTTATCGATTGGGTCCAGAGAGACGTAAAAAGTTGGGGTCTTGGTTGTCAGTCTAAGTGCCTAGGCAGAGTCAATGTGATTGGTAGTCTCAATATTGCCACAGCCCCTCCTTTGTCCACAGAGGTCCCTGAATGTTACTTGGCATTAAAGGAGGTGTTCTCCAAAGCCAGGACTGAGGTCCTACCACCACATCGTCCATATGACTGTGCTATTGATTTACTCCCCGGTACGATGCCTCCTAGGGGACACGTATACCCTTTATCACAAAAAGAAAACGACATTATGGAGGAATACATAAGGGAGAATCTGGAGCGAGGATTCATTAGAAGGTCCTCTTCTCCAGCAGGAGCAGGTTTCTTCTTTGTCTCTAAAAAAGAAGGAGATCTGCGACCTTGCATCGATTATAGAGGTTTGAATAGGATAACCATAAGAAATGCATATCCCATACCTCTCATAACAGAATTGTTCGATCGATTAAAAGGGGCCCGTATATATACGAAGCTTGATTTACGCGGAGCGTACAACCTGGTTAGGGTTAAAAAGGGGCATGAATGGAAAACGGCTTTTAATACACGTAGCGGGCATTATGAATACCTGGTGATGCCCTTTGGATTATGTAATGCGCCAGCCGTTTTTCAGGACCTTATAAACGACACTTTAAGGGATTTTCTGCAAGAATTCGTCATAGTATATCTGGATGACATCCTGATATACTCTCCTGATGTGGACACTCATCACGCCCACGTGAAACAAGTATTGAAAAAACTATTGAAGGCTGGATTGTATTGTAAATTAGAAAAATGTCTATTCGACATAGTAACTGTGCAATTCCTGGTTATATAATAACCCCTGAGGGTTTTCAAATGGATCCAAAAAAGCTCTCAGCTATTCTTGACTGGCCTCTACCCCAAGGGCTTAAAGCCATTCAGAGGTTTCTGGGTTTACGAACTACTATCGAAGATTCATTAAAGACTTTTCGGCCTTGATAGCTCCCCTCACGGCCATGACAAAGAAAGGAGTGGGAAATCAGAAATGGACACCTCAAGCCACTCAAGCCTTTGAGGCACTTAAGCAAGCATTCACTACTGCCCCTGTTCTCCGACATCCAGATCCGGCTCTGCCTTTCCAAGTAGAAGTTGACGCCTCCGAACTAGGTCTTGGCGCAGTCTTGTCCCAAAGGGAGGCACCCGACAAACCCTTGCATCCATGTGGCTTCTATTCTCGGAAATTGTCCCCGGCAGAGAAGAACTATGACATTGGAAATAGAGAGTTGTTAGCAGTCATCTCGGCCTTGGCCGAATGGAGATACTTATTAGAGGGGTCTAGGGACCCCGTCGTTATCATAACTGATCATAAGAATCTCACGTACATTGGAGATGCTAAACGTTTAAATTCCAGACAAGCGAGATGGTCATTGTTTCTTTCAAGTTTTAATTTCGTGCTTACCTATAGACCCGGGTCCAGAAACATTAAAGCAGACGCTTTATCGAGACAGTATGAATCTTATGAACACAATATCCAAGATCAGCATCCCATTGTACCCCAGGAAAGGATTATAGCCTCTACCACGATTAATGTCTCGTCTCCTCTGGTGAAAAGGTTGCAGACCGTCCAGGGTGCAGCTCCTGGGGAAAAACCTCCTGCGAAACTCTTTGTACCTGAGAACGAAAGAGAGGAAGTACTTAACATCTATCATGACAATAAAACTTCTGGGCATATGGGTATCACCAAGACAGTGTCTAGTATCAGTAAACTCCTCTGGTGGCCCACATTGCGCCGAGATGTTAAAGATTACATAGCAGTGTGCGAGGTGTGCACAAGGCAGAAAAGTCCCAAAACAGCACCCATTGGGTTACTCCAGCCTTTGCCGATCCCCGAACGACCATGGTCACATGTAGCCATGGATTTCATAGTAGATTTACCTGAGTCAAGAGGGAATACAGTGATACTTACGGTCATAGATCGATTTTCCAAGATGGGTCACTATGTTCCTCTTCGGAAACTACCTTCGGCAGCCGAACTGGTGCCCATATTCATTTCCAATGTGGTCCGCATACACGGTGTTCCTCTGGAGATCGTCTCCGATAGGGGGACCCAATTCATCTCCAGATTCTGGAGAGGGTTTTGTAAGAACGTGGGGATAGACCTATCATTCTCTTCGGCCTATCACCCCCAGACCAACGGAGCAGCAGAACGAGCCAACCAAAACATAGAGAAATATCTGAGGTGTTTTATATCAGAACAACAAAATAACTGGTCTGACCTGTTACCATGGGCAGAGTATGCTCTGAACAGTGCAGTGAGTGAATCCACAGGACATTCTCCTTTTTTCACTGTTTATGGTTTTGATCCTCCCGTGCTCCCCGCTACGTTTCCTGATACCACGATTCCTGCTTTGGATGAGCAACTGGCATCATTAAAAGAGACTTGGGAGAGAGTGAAACGGGCACTGGAGGAGAGTAGTGCCATCCAGAAAACCAAGGCCGACAGACACAGGAGGCAGGCACCCGTGTATCAAGTTGGGGATAGGGTTTGGCTGTCTTCACGAAATATCAAGCTCTTAGTGCCTTCCATGAAGTTGGCACCTAGATATATCGGCCCCTATAAGATTCTGCGGCGACTCAACCCTGTCTCCTATGCTTTGGCATTACCTCCCCATATTAGGATACACAATGTGTTCCACGTAAGCCTTTTGAAGCCATTGTTATGTAACCGGTACACCAAGGTCCATGCTCCACCGCCTCCGGTTTCTGTGGAGGGCGAGGAGGAGTTCGAGGTTGAAGCCATTCTGGGTGCCAGGATGTCTAGGGGTTCCTTACAGTACTTGGTCGATTGGGTAGGTTACGGTCCGGAGGATCGTTCTTGGATTCCGGCTGCAGAGGTCCATGCCCCTCGCTTGGTGAAAGCATTCTATTTGGCGCACCCCCGTGCCCCTGGGGGTCGTCCAGTGGCCGCCCGTGGAGGGGGGGTTCTGTCACGGATGGGCCAGTACTGGGGCGCCTGGCAGCAGATTCCTCGCTGCTCGCTGGCCAGGCGCCGAATGATAACGCTACCGGGTGCGCTCACGTGGGACGCCGGGGGGCGGAGCCTGGCGCTGTGACGCGGAACCGCCGGGTTTAAAACCCGGCTTCACTAGTTCGCCGGTGCCCTGACGTGGTATTCACTTCCCGCAGAGCTCTTGTGTTTTTGGCTAATATCTGTGTCTGACCTTGCTTCTGGAAACGAACCATTCTGTGTATGACTCCTGGCATTGGCAAACGAACCATTCTGTGTATGACTCCTGGCATTGGCAAACGAACCATTCTGTGTATGACCCTGGCATTGGCAAACGAACCATTCTGTGTATGACTCCTGGCATTGGCAAACGAACCATTCTGTGTATGACTCCTGGCATTGGCAAACGAACCATTCTGTGTATGACCCCTGGCATTGGCAAACGAACCATTCTGTGTATAACCCCTGGTATTGGCATTTACTCTGCTCTTGGTTCTGCCCTTAACGTTGGTACCGAGGTCAGTCTATGTGGCACCCTAAGCACACATCAGATTACCTCTGTTATAACTAAGGTCCTAGGGAGAACATATACTCTAGTCTGTACCTCTGTCTGGTGTTTCCCTTTGTTTATCTATTGCCTGATCAATTATCTATCTAGCTTTACCGACCATTCAAGGATCGGAAGGGTAGAGAGCGGTCTACGAAAAGGGACCACTATTCTGGCAGTCAGAGGGATTCGTGACAATACTCTATTCTATACCTCTGTCTGGTGTTATCCCTTGTTTATCTATTGTCTGGTTTATTGTCTATCTAGTTTTGCCGACCATTCAAGGATCGGAAGGGTAGAGAGCGGTCTACGTAAAGGGACCACTATTTTGTTAGTCAGAGGGATCCGTGACAATATGTGAGCTGGGGCAATATATATTCGTGGGTGAGCTGCTGGGGGCAATATATAATTGTGAGCTGGGGCAATATATCCATATGAGAGCTGGGGCAATATATATCCATGGGTGAGCTGCTGGGGGCAATATATATCCATGGGTGAGCTGCTGGGGGCAATATATCCAGAGCTACTGGGGGCAATATATATACATGTGTGCTTTCACTGCCTTCGAAAAGGCACCATACTTGCTGGCAGTTGGCAAAAATTTGTGTGAGCATATGAGAGAGCTCCACAGCAATAAACCTCACAGTAATGTGCGCTGTGTGTATGAGCATTCAGTGTTATATGGGAGTACTGATTTACGAGTAAGAGTAGTTAAAAAAAATCCGTAAAACTCGGGGGGGGGGGTGACACCATAAGTTACCGCACTTGGTGACACCAACCCTAGTGACGCCACTGATCTGTCTATCTATTTATCTATGCGTCTACCTATGTAATCTAATACATCCTGATAGTGTGTATATAATTGGCTCTATTAGTATTTATCCATGTAATGTTGTTGTGCTGATTTCACAGACATTGTTTCTTTTGGTGTGATGTTTAAAGTATCATTTCAGCTCTAGGTTTGGAAATAATAACCATTTCTCATTGTTCCTGCAATAATCCGATGCATCAAAAACAGGGAACAGAACAGCAAACATTCTGATTGTCACACAATAGAAAATAAAACAATAATGGGGATCTCTCTGTATGCTAAGACCGAAGATATAATATACCTGCAAATCATAAATGGCAATGATGTGGCGTGACCTCGCAAATGGAAAAAGTGAATGCAGGAAGCAAGAGGAAAAATGGAAGTGGCCCCTCCTGAACACTTTTTTCCATATTCACTTGTGTTCAAAAGTTTAGGGTCACTCAGAAATGGCCTTTATTTGAAAACATACATGAAATGAGTTTGAATGAGAAACATACAGGGTTATTCAAAGAGATTCGAAAAGTCACCGTATGTTTGGTGACTTTTCGTTCCCCACACTTCGGGGCGATTCGGCAATCCGAGTTTGCTGACCCTGCGGTATATTCAGCAAGAAACGCAGGGCCCCCCATAGTGCAGAGAAAACTCGCCGCAAACCCGCCGAACACTCGCTGCAAACCCACCGAACACTCACCAAACACTCACCGAAACCTGCAGAAACAGCTGGATTAACCCCACCGAACACGCCGGAGAAACCCGACTAGCCGCCGACCACAGTACAGAGCAGCCGCAGGATAAAGCCAGCACGCAGACGAACGAGGTAAAAAAAAAAAAAACAACAGTTCTCTTGAAAGTTTGAACTACTGAACGAAAATGTCTGGAATTTACACATAAGATCCAATGAATGATAATAAAAAGGGCTGTTACAGAAAAAAGAAAAAACAATGTAAAAAAAAAAAGACGGGAAAAAGTTTGCCAAAAAGATCCCAAAAAATGGCTAAAAGATCCTAAAAAGTCTATAAATAAAGAAACTTTTTATTGCAGAGTATAAGAATAAACGGTTTATTAGATATTGATTTAAAACGGGTATATTTTTAACATTGAAGCCTATGGGATTCTCCTGAATAAACCTGCCGAATGAGACCACAGAACAGCAGGGCATTTCGGCAACTTTTCTCTGCTGTTTTGTGTTCTCTGAATAGATGAAGCATTGCTTCTCTATGGGGGATTTCACTGCCCTCGAACAGGCACCGTACGTGCAAGCAATTCGCCAGAATTTGGCGAATTGCCTGCTCTCTGAATAGCCAAATGTCCCCGAAATGTCCCTGTTCACTGAATTTCAGTGTCCGGTTACATTTCGGGGCCAGATCGACTCTCTTTGAATAACCCTAATAGTCATTGAAGTGATTAGATGATTCCACAGCAACTTTTTTATATATATAGAATTTTTTTCATAAATTTCAATGCATTTTTCAGAGATAGTCCCAATTCGTCCAAATGTTCACCAATTCTCATTTCGTAAGCATTTCCAAAGATACAAATCGCATATCGGCTGAACCCGAAAATGAATCGAAATATAACGAATCGATTCAGATTGATTCGTTATATAACGAATTGACTTCGTTATGCCGTTCTCAGAGGTGGAATGATTGACAGTAGCCTGGGCCAAAAACTGCATTCATTGATTTGAAAAAGTCAATTGAAAAATTTAATTTAATAATTTCATTGAAAAAATGTATACCGCTATAGATTATTGAGTAACTATTATTAAATTGTTAATGTCAAACATTCTAATTGACATAAAAAATGAAAACAACATACAATAAAAAAAGTTTGTTTATGTTTGTTAGTATATTATATATATTTCTTAAAAAATATATAAATCTGCCGTTGTTAAAGCAAATAACAGGGTTATTCAAAGAGAGCCGAACTTGCACCGAACAGTGAATTTACCCGCACGTTGCAATTTCGTGGCCATTCGGCTATTCAAAAGCTGTCAATTCGCCAAATATTGGCGAACTGCCAGCGAAAAACAATGATCTTTGGCAGCAGTGAAATCCCCCATAGAGAAGCAATGGTTAATCTATTCAGAGACACAGAACAGCAGAGAAATATCAGTGAAATGCCCTGATTTTCGATGCTTTCATTCGACAGGTTTAGTCAGGCGAATCCCATAGGTTTCAATGTAAAAAAAAATCCAGTTTTTATTACGTATTATTAAACCATTTATTTTTTTAATCTGCAGCAAAACGTCTCTTTATTTATTTATTTTTTGGAATTTTTTGGCATTTTTTGGCATTTTTTAAATCGTGTTTTCTTTTTTCTGTAACAGACCTTTTTATTTTCATTCATAGGATCTTATATGTTAATTTCAAACATTTTCGTGCAGTAGTTTTTTGCATACAGCTTTTAAAAGTTGCAGTGGTTTTTTTTTGTTTTCTTTTTTAACTCGGTCATCGGCTTGTCTGCTTTTTACAGTGGCTGGTCAGCGCTCTGTTCGACAGATCATCAACTTTTTTCCGATGTGGTCGGCGGTTTTGATCGTCTGGTGCTTTCACCTTTTTCTCTGTGATTTTTCAGATCATTCCGATTTTTTGTGGCAGTTTCTGCATGCGAATCAGCAGTTTTCGCGGCGGTTTTTCATATGTGGTCAGCAGCTTTTCCCTGCACTTTGGGGACCCGGAATGCTGAATTCACCGCAGGGTTGGGGAATTTGATTCCCCGACGTGCAGGTAACGAATGAGCACCGAAATTCCGGTGGAATTTCAATGTTCTTCGAATAACCCTGTTTGTTTTACATTGACAATTCTTTAGAGAAATTGAGCAGCAGGTGGAGTTCTGGTGTCCGAAATAAATCCGAATCGATGCAAAATAACAAGCCGAAATGAACAGATGTAATGGTGAATTTCGGGTCAGATGAAAATTTTTCTGTTCAAAACTAAATGAAAAGAACTGAAACTAATTTTATTCTTCTTGCACATGTCTAATGTTGGCACCAAGCTTACAAATACTGGGATGGTAAAATATAGCATCCAGTCATATAACCACATTAACCCCTTCACTTGATCAGCAGCAGCAGTCGCAGTGGCCGAAGATTGTGTTAACAGATTTCGATTTACATTAGTTTGTTGCAAACAAATTGTATTCGCTTTTGGGCTCCAGAAGGTGCTTTCAAGGTTTTAGCATCATGGGCACAATGCCCAAAATGCTAAGACTTTCTAAAACCAACTGGGAATGTGTCTGTCTGACATCTCCCCAGCTGAGCCTGCACGGACGCCAGAACTGCAGTAACTGTTTTTGGTCAGCAGGTGGCGATTAGTGATGGGCCGAACACCCCCGTGTTCGGTTCGCATTCGAACATTTCAAAAAGTTCGGATTCGAAGTCGAACACGATTTTAACTCAATGCAAGTCAATGGGACTCGAACGTTTGATTTTTAGAGTGCCCTCCAAGATGCCATCTTATGCAAGATATTTGCCATAAAAGGTGTATGGGGGTCTGGGTAGTGCCCTGGGGGACAGGAAACAAGGACAAAAAGTTTAAAAATAAACGTTTTTAAAAGAACAGTGATTTTTCCATGAAATAAAGGTTAAGAAAAATTCCTTCAAATATCGTGCCTAGGAGGTCCCCATAACCTGCCCGTGAAGTGGTGGATTTGTAGGATGTATAGCAACATTTAAAAACAAAAAAATGACATTTCAAATGACAGTAAATGGTTTTCCTTTAATCTATTCATAAACAACTGCTTGGGGCGGCAGCCTGTATGAAAAGAGGAGACGTTTTAGGACACGCAGAACAAGTTTAGTGATTTTTTGGCTAAGTTATGGTGAAACTTATGCAGGCTTTGGATGAAAGTAACAATAGGTGCATTAAAATTGGACCTTTGGTGCCAGCTAGTGCCTTCACACCGTAACCCCTCTGAGGTATTGTGGAAGAGTGCAGTGGTGGACTCTGCATTCAAATATTAAAATGATTGGAATCTGGTACACGCGTCAGGGGCAGTGCACCCAAATATTACTGCGCTATAGTGTATGGCAGGATGGAAGCGCACCAGCAGTAACAAGCAGCGGAATATACCAGACAGGGGCACAGAGCGAGAGTAGTTGTTATAATAAAAAACCGGGTCAGCAACGTTTAGGTACTAGTACTGCGCTACTGTATATGGTGAGAATTGGCGCACACCAGTAGCAACAGGAGGCAAACAGAACAGTCAGGGAGTACACAAAGAGAATAGTCAAATGGCAGGCAAAGCCGGCAAAAGATCGGGTCCTCAGAACAAGCAGGGTCAGTAACAAGTATACAAACTGATTCGGTAAGCTAGCGATGCGGGAATGAAACTCCACGGCAAGGCAAGGTGTACAGCGCGCGCTGATGATTTAAGGGTCCCGACAGCTCTGCGTCATCACGCCGTGTCCTGCCCCCTGATCACTCACAGCTGCGCCGGGTGCCGCCGGAGCTCCTGGCATTCGGCCAGCTGGTGGCACCATGCGTCCGGGGTCCCCCGATCGCCACCCGGGGCCCTGGATGTCACAATATTACAATTCAAACTCAAACGGGCCCGTAAAGAGGCCATATTGGATTTAATACTCACAAATGGAGGTTTGGTATCAGACGTTGTTGTAGGTGAAAATTTGGGATCTAGTGATCACCAGTCAGTGTGGTTTAATATAAGAACAGGGATGGAGCTGCACCACACAAAAACAAACGTTTTAGACTTTAAAAAAATAATTTTTCTAAAATGAGATTTTGTGTGAATGAGTCATTATCAGACTGGAGGAGTTTAAAGGGAGTCCAGGAGAATTGGGATTATTTAAAGGAGGCATTATTGAAGGCCAAAGGCAATTGTATTCGGCTTGTTAGCAAAACAAAAAGGGAAGAAACCACTGTGGTACTCTACAGAAGTGGCCAAAATAGTGAAGAACAAAAAGATAGCATTCAATAATTATAAAAAAACTCAGAGTGAAGAAGATAGGCAGAACAATAAGATTAGGCAGAAAGAGGCAAAGCAATTTAAAAGAGCTTCCAAAGCACACGCAGAAGAGAAAATGCCTCAGTCAGTAAAAAAGGGGGACAAGGAAGGTATGTAGAAGATAATAAAAGTCTCGCTGACTGCCTCAATGAATATTTTTGTTCAGTCTTTGCAGAAGAAAAGAAAGGAAAGGGACCTCAGTTAGGAGGAAACAATAAAGAGACATTTACATATGAGTTTACAGAGGAGGAGGTTCTACAGCAGCTGTCTAAAGTAAAGACAAATAAATCAATGGGGCCTGATGGGATCCACCCTAAGTTATTAAAAGAGCTCAGTGGTGTAATAGCAAAACCGTTAACAGATTTATTTAACCAATCCGTGTTAACGGGAGTCGTCCCAGAAGACTGGAAATTAGCAAATATTGTGCCCATTTACAAGAAGGGTAGTAGGGAGGAATCGGGGAACTATAGGCCAGTTAGTCTTAAGTCAGTAGTGGGGAAATTAATGGAAACCATGTTAAAGGATAGGATTGTTGAACATCTAAAAACACATAGATTACAAGATCAGAAACAATGGGTTTACCTCAGGGAGATCATACCAAACTAATCTTATTGATTTTTTTTGATTGGGTAACAAAAATAATAGACACAGGTGGTGCAGTAGACATTGCTTATTTAGATTTCAGTAAGGCTTTTGATACTATTCCGCATAGAAGGTTTATCAATAAATTGCAATCTTTGAGCTTGGATTCCAATATTGTTGAATGGATTAGGCAGTGGCTGAGTGACAGGCAACAGAGGGTTGTGGTAAATGGAGTTTATTCGGCGCAAGGTCTTGTTACCAGTGGGGTACCTCAGGGGTCAGTACTTGGACCCATTCTATTTAATATTTTTATTAGTGATATTGCAGAAGGTATTACTGGTAAAGTATGTCTTTTTGCTGATGACACAAAGATTTGCAACAGGGTTGATGTTCCTGGAGGGATCAGTAAAAATGACAAATGATTTAGGTAAACTAAAAAAATGGTAGGAGCTGTGGCAATTGAGTTTTAATGTGGATAAGTGCAAGATAATGCACCTGGGGTGGAAAAACCCAAGGGCTGGATATAGAATATTTGATACAGTCCTAACCTCAACATCTGAGGAAAGGGATTTAGGGGTTATTATTTCAGAGGATCTAAGGGTAAGTAGTCAATGTAATAGAGCAGCAAGAAATGCTGGCAGAATGCTTGGTTGTGTAAGGAGAGGTATTAGCAGTAGGAAAAGGGAAGTGCTCATGCCACTGTGCAGAGCACTGGTGAGACCTCACTTGGAGTACTGTGTGCAGTACTGGAGCCCGTATCTCCAGAAGGATATAGACATCTTAGAGAGAGTTCAGAGAAGGGCTACTAAAATGGTGTACGGGTTGAAGGAGAAAAGTTACCAGGAAAGGCTTAATGATCTTAACATGTACAGCTTGGAAAAAAGACGAGACAGAGGAGATATGATAGAAACATTTAAATACGTAAAGGGAATCCACAAGGTAGAGGAAGGGAGTATATTTAAAAGGAAACAAAATAGCAAAACAAGAGGACATAGTCTTAGGCTAGGGTCAGACGAATGCATTTTTCACGTCGTCCGTGGAAAAATGCGTTCGAATGAATGTACGGATTTTTTCACGGAATACACGATAGCGGTCATACGATGCGCATTTTCGTCCGTCATTTTGTATGGATCATCGATAAAACACTTTTTGCGTCTGGACGTTACGTAGGCCAGACATTAGCAGCGTCTGACGTCTCCTAATCACGCACACACGCCGCTAGCGGACACAGTGCACTCTGTACGTCAGTACTAGCGGTTTCACGTTCTCGAACTTTTGTGCGGCCGTACTTCGTATATATTGCCTGTCATTGGATGTCATTTGCTGCTACTACAGCCGTAATAAAGTGCAGCTGCACGCGCGTTCGCACTGCGTTCGTCTGACCCCAGCCTTAGATTAGAGGGGCAAAGGTTTAAAAATAACATCAGAAAGCATTATTTTACTGAGAGGGTGGTGGATACATGGAACAGTCTTCCAGTTGAAGTGGTAGAGGCCAAAACAGTAATTGAATTTAAGCAGGCATGGGATAGGCATAAGGCTATCCTAAACAAAAGATAAATCCAGGTAAAGTATCCATGTAATTGGGCAGACGAGATGGGCCGAAAGGTTCTTATCTGCCGACATCTTTCTATGTTTCTATGTTTCTAAGTAACCAAATTTGTAAGAAGAATAATTAATGCAGCATATGATTCCGCACACTGCCAGGCAGCACCTCTACAGTATAATAATGCAGCATATGAATCCTCACACTGCCGGGCAGCACCTCTACAGTATAATAATGCAGCATATGAATCCTCACACTGCCGGGCAGCACCTCTACAGTATAATAATGCAGCATATGAATCCTCACACTGCCGGGCAGCACCTCTACAGTATAATGATGCAGCATATGAATCATCACACTGCCGGGCAGCACCTTTACAGTATAATAATGCAGCATATGAATCCTCACACTGCCGGGCAGCACCTCTACAGTATATTAATGCAGCATTTGAATCCTCACACTGCCGGGCAGCACCTTTACAGTACAATAATCAGAATATGAATCCTCACACTGCCGGGCAGCACCTTTGCAGTATTATAATGCAGCATATAAATCTTCACACTGCCGGGCAGCACCTTTGCAGTATAATAATGCAGCATATGAATCCTCACACTGCCGGGCAGCAACTCTACAGTCTGATGCTAGCTTTAACGAGAAGATATGCTATTAGTGTAGCGGGGAAGCCGGCTGCGCATTTTGCATCCCTAACTAAAGAGACTGGAGTATTGCTTGTTGTGTTAAGTTCGAGTAGCTATGAAATCGTGAGTTGCGGTCGATGGGGACAGTTGGTTAAGCGAGTGAGTGGCGGATTGTTGTCCGCGTAGTCATTATCTAGGTCTAGGACGGATGGACGGATAGTGGGTTGCTTAGCCCTGCGTCTTTCGCTGTGACGCGCATAGTGTTCAGGGGAACTGGTGGCAGCGTAATTAATAGAATAAGAAAGTGGGCACAGGGATTGTGGGAAACGTAGTCATTACCCAATTCAAGAGAAGATTGGTACTGTGTTGCAATCCTGGGACCACTTTATTGTGCTGTACGTGCCTGTTGCGAGAGAAAGTGTGCGGGGACGGATAGGTAAGCGAGCGCGCAGGGATTGTTGTCCACGCAGTCATTATCTGGGTCTAGGATAGACAGATAGTGAGCAGCTTAACCCGTCGTCTTTCGCAGCAGCACGCGTGGTTGCCTTGACAGGAGGCTGCGCTTGTTTGTGGATCCAGGAATCAGGTGAGTATTAGAAAGAAAAAAAAAGAGTTTTATTTTATGTTCCAGGGGACATTTAAAGATGTCCTCGGATTTTTTTTTTTTTAAAATGTGTCGCCTTACGTTAGCCTGGTGGTCAGTGGGGGCTCCCTGGATCCTGATTGTGGGGGGGGTCTGCCGTGGCTCCCTCCCTGCACCACCTCTCTGCCACATGCACCCGGCCGGCCAGCCTGCACAATCGCAGCTCTGTCATCCTGCGGCCGCATGCTCCTCAAGAGGTCCTTGGGAGGCCCCGGCGGGCTGCCCTCTACAGTGCCTGATTAGAGGGCCTCATCTGCCTGATGTTTTAGCAACAAGAATGTTTTATCCCATAGGCTTCAATGTTAAAAATATTCCCATTTTAATTAAATATCGAATAAACCGTCGCTTATAAAATTCTGCAGTAAAGAGTCTCTTTATTTGTAGATTTTTTAAACATTTTTTTAAAAAAATTCTAAATTATTTTTTTTTTTAGAACTTTTTGCGAACGGCCTGAAAAGTTTGAAGTTCGCCGAACAGGCAATGTTCGAATCGAACTCATGTCCGAATCAAACCGAACGCCCATCCCTAGTGGCGACATCTCCCTGCCAAACTGGTTATTACGGTAAGGAATACATTGGGAATATTCCCAAATATTTCTTACTATATAATTCATTAAAACTGATATAACAAAAGACACTGGTTTCTGACAGTGCTTTTATGGAAAATCATTTGCAGGAGAAGAGTTTAAGAACAAGGAAGATGACTTTGAAGACGTTGTACTGATCGCTGTCCGTGGTACTGAAATCATTCTGAGACAGATGGATCTCCGTTTCCTCGTCTACATCCAAAAAGCTGACTTTAAGGATACGGCAGTCCAGCTATTTAATTAAAAAAACTCGTTGCATATATTCGAGGAGGATTTTAATTTGATCCCTGCACCGCTCACGAATACCGAAGACAGAGAGGATTAGACTGATGGAGTGTAAGGCAAAGATAGAATGCACAATGAGAAGGAACGACAGGAAGACACGTCTGATACAATTTACTAAGAGGTGAACGCCTGAAAAGGAAAAGAACCCCTGTAAATCCTGTTCATGGCATACAGATTAGATTCCACATGAATAACAAATACCAGATTCACACTGGGTGTTCATCCGTTGCCGCACCTAATAGAAGTTATAGCTAACAGGTTTATTCAAAGAGATCCGAATTGCTGGAGAAAGGTAACCGAACGCTGATTTTCAGGGTTCGGTTACCTTTCTTGGCCATTCGGCTATCCAGAGAGCAGGCAATTCGCCAAATCCCGGCGAATTGCCTGAACATACGGTGCCTGTTTGGTGCCTGTTCGAGGGCAGTGAAATCCCCATGAAAAAGCAATGCTTTGGCTATTCAGAGAACACAAACCAGCAGTGAAAGGTTCCCGAAATGCCCTGCCATTCGGTGGTTTAATTCGGCAAGTTTATTCAGGAGAATCCCATAGGCTTCAATGTTAAAAATATTCCTGTTTTAATTCAATATCTAATAAACCGTTGATTATAAAATTCTGCAGTAAAGAGTCTCTTTATTTATAGATTTTTTATTATTTTTTAAGCATTTTTTATCCTTTTTTTAAAAAAAAAAAAATCGAACTTTTGGCGAACGTCCCAAAAAGTTAGAAGATAGCGAACTGTCAAACGGCCGATGTTGAGTAATCTGTTAGCGTTTGGTGCCTTGCGCTTTTCAGCGCGAGGTTACTGTACTTTGCTCTCCCTATACTTAACATGGGGAGCGCAAAGTGTTAATCTTGCTTAGCGCCCGAAAACAATGCAGGCAGATATTTTAGCGCCTGCATTGTAATCTAGCGCTGAAACGCTGGTGCTAGGGAAAAACTGCGGGCGCAGTTTTTCCTCACTAGCGCCTGCTTTTTAGCGCTAGTATTGTAATTTAGCCCTATGTGACTATGGCACATCACCCCGCTGTAAAACCCCAGCAGATAGAGGAACCCCGTATGAGTGGAGCCTGCTGAGGTTTTTTTAAAAGTCCGATTTTTTTTTTTAAGTCTACTTATTTTTTCTGTAACAGCCCTCTTTATTATCATTCCCTGGACCTCATGTGTAAATTTCAGACATTTTCGCTCAGTAGTTTCTTTGCAAACAGCGTTTCACTTTTCAAACATTCAAGCAAACTGTTTTCCTAATTTAGAAACATAGAAACATAGAAAAATGTCGGCAGAAAGAACCTTTCGGCCCATCTAGTCTGCCCAATTACATGGATACTTTACCTGGATTTATCTTTTGTTTAGGATAGCCTTATGCCTATCCCATGCCTGCTTAAATTCAATCACTGTTTTGGCCTCTACCACTTCTACTGGAAGGCTGTTCCATGTATCCACCACCCTATCAGTAAAATAATGCTTCCTGATGTTACTTTTAAACCTTTGCCCCTCTAATCTAAGACTATGTCCTCTTGTTTTGCTACTTTGTTTCCTTTTAAATATACTCCCTTCCTCTACCTTGTGGATTCCCTTTACGTATTTAAATGTTTCTATCATATCTCCTCTGTCTCGTCTTTTTTCCAAGCTGTACATGTTAAGATCATTAAGCCTTTCCTGGTAACTTTTCTCCTTCAAGCCGTACACCATTTTAGTAGCTCTTCTCTGAACTCTCTCTAAGATGTCTATATCCTTCTGGAGATACGGTCTCCAGTACTGCACACAGTACTCCAAGTGAGGTCTCACCAGTGCTCTGTACAGTGGCATGAGCACTTCCTTTTCCTACTGCTAATACCTCTCCCTACACAACCAAGCATTCTGCCAGCATTTCCAAGCATTCTGCCAGCATTTCCTGCTGCTCTATTACATTGACTACTTACCCTTAGATCCTCTGAAATAATAACCCCTAAATCCCAACCCTCAGATGTTGAGGTTAGGACTGTATCAAATATTCTATATTCAGCCCTTTGGGTTTTTACGTCCCAGGTGCATTATCTTGCACTTATCCACATTAAAACTCATTGCCACAACTCCGACCATTTTTTTAGTTTACCTAAATCATTTGTCATTTGGCTGATCCCTCCAGGAACGTCAACCCTGTTGCAAATCTTTGTGTCATCAGCAAAAAGACATACTTTTCCATTAATACCTTCTGCAATATCACTAATAAAAATATTAAAGAGAATGGGTTTATTAAAGAGAATTTATTCACTTCACTCTGTCTGCGGTCTCAGCGTTCTTGGCTTTCTCCGGCGGCTTCGCTGCGTGTGATCGGCTCCTGCTTTTCCATGGTTTTCGGCAGGTTAATCCAAATGTTTTTGAGGGTTTTCGGCGTGCATTCGCTGGGTTTTGCGGTTCGTTTTCGTTGGGTTTGCGGCAGTTTTTCCCTGCAATTCGGGGACCCTGTGGTGCTTGCTGAATACACCGCAGGGTCACCGAAATGGGATCGGCAAAAGGAACCGAATTGAAGAGAACGAAAAGTCACCGAACGTGCGGTGACTTTTCGAATCTCTTTGAATTACCCTGTAAATTTATGGGATCTCCTTGATGAATGGATAATAGAATGTGTTGATTTATCTGGCTTCAACTGACCTCAAGGATCAGTCACAGAGTATTAACACCTTACTACTATGCACATTTTGAAGAGAAACAATAACATTTATTTGAAACCTGAGATGCGAAGTTCAAGTTCAAAACACAAAGGGCCCTATTACAATCTTCGCGCAATTGCACTCGCGCATTGTTTTTTGCGCATGAAAAAAACCGTTATTGCAAGAAAATTTACGTGGTATTACGAGCCGAGCGCATTTTTTCGTCCGTCAAAAATTTTCGTGCGTAGAAACGACGCGCAAAAATGTGCGCAAAGTACGTTGCGCGCAGAAATCTGTGTTCGGACTGTTTTTTTCACGGGATTCAGCCATTTGGTTGTTGCGCCTGTCTAAGTCAATCTGTGTATATATGCTGCAGCAAAAAAAGATTTAAACAATTTATTAATTTTATTGTTTGGGTATGTGTAGAATGTGTGTGTATTTTTTTTTCATGCTGGTGTATTTTGTTTCGCCCAGGACTATCAAATTTACAATTATCACGAGCTTTTCAAAGACGTTACGAAAATTCGCTCAAACTTTCATTGCGCGAAGATTGTAATACCATCCGCGTACCAGCGCACGAACGCATTTGCGCTGACAATGTTAAGTATAGGATGTGCACAAAAGTTTGTTCGCGCAGGGTCAATCACGGTAAGACGTTCTGCGCAAATGGTTCTGCACTTGTGCAAATGCGCATTTGCGAGCGTGCAAAACAAATGTGCCAAGAATGTAATAGGGCCCAAAATGTCCTTATTGTGTTTATTTGATGTTGCTGATATCTTACATGTGTTTTGTTTTTCTCTTGTTTGTTTAGTCAAGAAAATATTCTCCTCTATATGTGTCACTGGGTGCATCCATTGTGTGATATTTTCCACTATATGTGTCACTGGGTGCATCCATTGTGTGATATTTTCCTCTATATGTGTCACTGGGCGCATCCATTGTGTGATATTTTCCTCTATATGTGTCACTAGGTGCATCCATTGTGTGATATTTTCCTCTATGTGTCACTGGGTGCATCCATTGTGTGATATTTTCCTCTATATGTGTCACTAGGTGCATCCATTGTGTGATATTTTCCTCTATATGTGTCACTGGGCGCATCCATTGTGTGATATTTTCCTCTATATGTGTCAGTGGGTGCATCCATTGTGTGATATTTTCCTCTATATGTGTCACTGGGTGCATCCATTGTGTGATATTTTCCTCTATATGTGTCACTGGGAGCATCCATTGTGTGATATTTTCCTCTATATGTGTCACTGGGCGCATCCATTGTGTTATATTTTGTGTTGTAACCCCCCCCCCAGTATCTTTCCATCACTTGCTCCTCACTGTGTGGCTTTGGTCATAGAATGGAGTGAATGGGTCAGTCACCGACTCACATCATTGTATTCTGTGGGATGTTTTCAAAGGACATCCCGGGGGATTAGAAGTCTTTTGAACTCCCTGTTTTATCTCATTCAGCTGCCAGCTCTTATCTGGAGTAGCCTGGAGAACACAATACACCCACTGATGCCTTATCTAAACATTCCCTCCTCCACCTCATTAACTTTTATTTACTGTACTGGATAAAGCACAGGCACAAAGTAAAACTCACCATTAGATTTTGGTTAAATGTGGCATCATGGGAAAAATGCACAAAATGGAAACAGGAGCTAAAAAATCTAATTTTATTCTTCCTTTTAACATGCAATTACTTCAAACAAAGAAAAAAAACAGCAGCATTTGTTTTATAAGGTGTTTTTGTTTGTAATGCAGTAAAATAGAAATTCTTTCTCTGTATTGCGGAACGCTAATAACTTATTTATATATAACCATGTGAGTTTGACTCCTACTAATATACCTATAACTTACTGAGAAGTTTCTTGGACCATGTTTGTTTTCTTCTTCTTGTATGTTGCTGCCGGGATTGAGGAATGTATGATGATTTAAAATATTGCGCTTGGGAGGAAGTACTGCCAAGTGACTGTCATAAATTGATAAATTATAACTATCTGATAAATATCTCATCTAAGAAAAACATATAAATATTAAGTTAATAGCGCTCCACAATACAGAGAAAGAATTTATTGGTTTTGTAAGTGTTTATGTACAACTTATCGATGTGAGCTGCAAAATAAAATTTAACCTACATCTCCTAAATTTGAGTGCCTAAAATCCCTCTATTTTTGTTTGTTTAAAATAGAATTTTTGCACGGGGATTTTTATTCTGAGATAGCTAAAAAATAAAATGATATAAATTTGCTAATTTTAAATTTTTCCTGTATATATTTATCATTTACAGAAATACTGCTGGGATGAAAGGTTCTAAACACTAGATGGTGTCCCTTATCTCACACATTTGTCCCATGGGGGCTGTGTTATCAGCATACAGGTACATGTTACAATGAGTGTGAGAACAGCTTCTTTTTTATAATATTATGGTGAAAAAGAGAGAATTCACAGTGAATTTCATTTCTGCACAGGGGTCACACTAATCCTGCTTTAAAAAGATATGTATTTGGGGTTTGATGTGCTAATGATTGCTTTTCGATGTATTACAAAGCAAAATCGAGTTTATTTGATTTTGACTGTGAAAGGGTTAAATGCTGTCTCAAGTGATGGCTGAACAAGGCATGGGCTGATGTTTTTCATTGGTAGTCCAGCAGGTCCATGACTTGGGAAGCAGGAAGCATATTCCCTGGTGCACTTCTCACAAGAGGTGTGTGCGTCGGGAAATACGTTCCCTATCTCCTGTCATTGCCAGCCACCTGGATCTAGACTTGTGCACCGATTTTTTTTTCGGTTCGATTCGGTTCGATTTGTTCGGATGTTTAAAATTTTCGAATCGGCTCGTTTCGACCAATTTCTGTTTCGATTCGGTTCGGTTCGGCTCGTTTTTTCGTGTACTTTTTTTTTCGCAATATCAACCATTTTTTGTGTTTTCGGGTCACTCTGCTCGTTTTTTGTATCGACTTTTCGTGATTTCGGATATTTTCGTTTTTTTCGGAACGTCGGTTCTCCTCGTTTCAAGGTGTCTAACTCTATTCGTTTTGACGTAAACTACTATGGTTTACTTTTTTATATACTTTATATATTTTTTTATAATAAATTTTTGGTTTGTTTTTCGGATCCGATAATTCATTCTGTCGATACGATAATTCTGGCGATTCTATCGTGTTTTTTTTTTATTAAATAAAGATCTTTTTTTCTTATGAATATACATTTCACAACTTTATTTAATCATATTAAAATGTTATGAAAGCCAAGGAACAAAAAAAATGAACAAAACGATTTAAAAAACGCTAAACTGACCCAAATGGTCTGACTTTAAAAATAAAAACCAGAACAAAAGGTTTTAAAACGGAAAAATAGTTGATCAAAAATACGCATTTACAAATACAAAATTTACAGAATCAGCGATATAACCGATAATAGTTAAATATACGATGTCCAGAATTACCGAAATGGAACCGAAATCACGAATGGAACCGAAATCATTAATAGAGCGAAAATAAATTTCGATTTGACACATTTCAAGTCCATTCGAAAATTCCGAAAATATTTTGTTTCGGCTCGGAAACCTTTTCGGATCTGTTGATTTTCGGGTCCGATCCGATTCGGAAAATCGTCCGGATTCGAAAACACAAATCGGGAAATTTCGTGAAAATTCCGAAATTCCGAAACCCGAAACGCACATCCCTACCTGGATCACCAGGGTGAAAGTTGAGCAAGAGGAGACTTACAAAAACCAATTGCCCAACAGGCCCACAAAGGCTCAAGGAAGTTTCGACTAAAAGCCCTTCAGGTCCAACATCACTGTTGTTTTTATGCCATGGGGATGAGAACACATTTACTGCACCCATTCATGATGTGTCTGGTTTCTTTCGGTGGCACGTGACATGTAGGTCACGGCTCTCAAACTCATGCCCCCCCCCAGATGTTGATGCCTAAAATTCCCATAATTCCTTCAATGCAACAGATGGTCAAGGAATCATAGGAGTGGTCGTTCAGAAACATCAGGGGGGTCGGAGTTTGACAGCCCTGATATTGGTCGGCCACCCACAAAAAACAGACGCAACGTGAATGGCTGTAGCAACCGCAAGAATGCTCTCATCCCCAAAGCACAACAACAATCATGTTGGTCTTGTAGGGGTTACGACTCCAAGCCAGAGGCAGCTATTAGGAGTGAGGGTGAGTGTGAACACCCTTATTAAAATTTAAAGAGATGCCTTACAGGTCCCGAGGGCTTCGTTACTTATTACGTAACAGTCCGTGGGAATGGCTGAAGGGGTTCGGTGTATAAAAAACAATGAGTTTTGATAATAATTTGTATCAACATCCAGTCAGATCACTGGTGTAGAGCCACGCGCGCCGACACTTATACACAGAAACGCTTGATCTATTATTTATCAGGTTCGTGACCGGTCTGGAAAATGGCTCACTCTGACAACAAGCCATGTCTGTTTTTTTGAAAATTCAGGTTTCGTTTCGTTGCAGGCTGGAGGGAAAAAAAATCATTCTACCGTTCTTACACGGTTAACCTTGTGACATTTTGCGAATTACCTCGCGACTGACACGAAATATTGATCGCTTAAATACAGAAAGCTGCCTAACAAACAAGGACATTTTGACATACGACACTAGGCTGTCAACTCGTAATCAGTATGCGGGTCTAGGGAAATAAACAGGCAGAGAGATGATTTAACTCTGGAATTCAATGAGCGGACTGAGCGTCTGCTTCCTGTGAAAATGCTTCTTTATGGTCTTCGAGGATTGGCAGACTGAGAGCGAGGGCAATTAAACCCCCATAAATTTTAACATACCTGCGGAGACAGGTATATATCTGGTCTCGATGGATGCACGTCGATCAGCGTCTGCAATGAGGTACAGAAGAAGAGCACGGGATGCGGCTTGTGTGTTCTTTGTGGGAAAACAGATACATAAATTATGGAGACATAAGAACAGATTGCCCTAACGAGGTGAAATACGTGAGACCACACGATGATGTCACTCTTTTTTAAGAAAGCGTTATGGATATATACAGGTTGAGTATCCCTTATCTGAAATGCTTGGGATCAGAAGGGTTTTGGATTTGGGGATTTTGAAATATTTTATATATGAGGGGAGGTCCAAAAGTAAGATTAAAATCAACTAAACAATGATGATAATAGGGTTGCACCAATACCGTTTTTTTTAAGAGCAAGTACCGATACTTTTATTTAATGTCATGTGACCGCTTTCCATGAAATAATATAGGATATTGCTGAAAGCCTGTACAATTTATGGTATCTTGAAATGTATGCCAGACACCCATTTACCCACTGCACAGGACTGGACACACCCTGACCATACACACCAGACCTGGATACCTTCACTACCATTATCAAGTATGTTTGTTGTTCAAAAACTGCTGCAGGAGGCCAACATTGTGTAAACTCAATCTGGCCAATTTCTGGAGCAATGCAATGGAATCTGATTTACTACAAATGAAGCTTGTTTGTAAATTGGCTTCAGAATGTGCCTCTAAGGCTAGGGTCAGACGAACGTATTCTGTGCGGACTGTGTGTCCGTGCACAATGGATGTACTTTCTGACTGACGACAAGGTAGTGGCCACACAGTCCGTTTTCGTGCCTGACGTTTTTTTTGACTGATGTAGAATGGAAAATAAATTAATTAATAAAACATTTTGTCCGTCCAAATGGACGTCAAAAATGCAGTCTGTCTGACTACGTTCCATCACTCACACACAAAGCTATGCGGATGTTGCGGACGCAGCGCACTCTGTGCGTCCGTTCTAGCGGATTTACGTTCTTGCCTAACTTGCATCCGTTTGCCGCATCCATTGCGCTTCCGCACTTCTTTGCGAACGTACTTCGTGTGTGGTCTCTATTGATCATAATTGTATGCTACCACGGATGTTAAAATGGGCAGCAACACGGATGTGAACACTGCGCTCGTCTGACCCGAGCCTAAATTTCCTTCACCTTGGACATTTCAGTAAAGGCTTCATCATTGTAGCTTTATCCCTGACAGAGTGAAGACCTATGCTATGCTGCTCTGAACCCTATCCAGCAACCTGCTTCTCTGTATTCACCAAATTCCTATATATCCCCCATATCCTCTGGTTCCTGCTCCAGTGACTTCATCTCCAAAAATTCACTATATCCTGCTCTGCTGAAAGCACTTACAAAGAGGAGATCCGGTATCCTGGGAACGTAAGACTCCATCATCTACCAAAAACCACTTATATGGAGGCCACTCACTAAGAGGAAGACCCAGCATCCTAGGAACGCGGGGCACACCATCAAGTGGAGGCCATATACGAAGTGGAGATCCGGTGCTCCTACATAATATCGCCGGCCGCTCTTTCATCTGGTGTCTAACTTGAGAAACAATAATGTGTAAGTGCAATCCTCACTTATTTCCACATTTATATCAAACGTACCACAACACGATGTCTCTATGTTTCCTTTGAGGATAAAGACACCACTTCAGAGGGCACTGACGCAATTTGTTTGATGAACACAACAGACACTGAGAATTCCCTATCATTATTTTGAAGGAAGCGCTGACTCCACCACACCACACCTTCCAAGGTGCTGAAGCTGTTTGAACAGCCTGGGGTCCTGTTATTTTTCATCAGATGTTTTATTATACATGCAGTAGCACTTTTGTGGCCAGCAGGAAGAGACCTCTGTCTGTCAAATTAGCCTAATGTCTCTAAAATATATTTTATGAAGGGTACAATATTTTTTTTTCCATGGGACTGATGGTCTAGTGGCGAAGGGGTTAGTTGTTGATACCAAAAATGGACAGTCCATAGAGTGATCAAAAGGCCACATCACAGCTACCCATACTGAAAACTAAATGTAACCACGCGGTACGAGAAGAGGAGCTCAGCATGCACCAAGACAGTAACTATGGATGGTTAAATTAATTCAGTAATGATGATACGTGGAAAGGAGCAAATTTAATGGTCTGATGAACTAATGGCTAGAAAAGGGGATGGTGACAGCTCTGTTATACCTCCTGCTCTGTCAGCTTTTTCCATTTCCTTGGAACATTTTTCTGATTCTTTTTCGTTTGAACATTCGTTCTTCACCACAGCAGGAACCTGTCTCTAATTTCCATGAGTAAATACACATTTCGGTCCTGATGAGAAGACTTAGCCACAGTGATGTTTTTCCTTCAAGTATGCAGCCCCCTCTCCCTCGTATCTCAACATTAAAGATCAAATTGGAATATTGGGGAGAAAACATGGTTTGCAATACACGTAGGGCCTTATCACGTCCCTACAACTAAGGCTAGGGTCAGACGAAAGCATTTTTCCCCGCGAACGTGAAAAAGTGCGTCCGAACGCATTGACGTATTTTTCACGGAATACGCAAAAACGGTCAGACGACGCGCATTTTCTGGCGTGATTTTGTACGGATCGTCAATAAAACTCTTTTTGCGTCTGGACGTTATGTAGGCTGGACATTAGCAGTGTCTGACATCTCCTAATCACGCAAACACGCCGCTATGCCGCAGCTGCGCACTCAGTACTTCAGTACTAGCGGTTCAGCGTTCTCAGAAAAATGCGTTCAAATTCCACTTGCGTTGCACGGCCGGACTTTTGTGCAGCCGTACATCGTATATTGGCCGTCATTGCCCGTCATCTGCTGCTAGTGCGGCCGTAATTATGTGCGCCAGAACGCACGTTAAAAGTGCGCTGGTCTGACCCCAGCCTTAAACAGGGATGCTGAGAGGAAAAATTATCGATTGCTAATCTCCCCTTAGCGTCCCCATTTTACCTGTAGATTAGGGTCCAGAATGCTCATGGCAGCGCTAAAGTGCAGTCCCGAGCATCCCCTCCATGGAGTCCATAGGACTTCATGGAGGCTTCTGCGGCCGGGTCACATGACCGGCAAGATCTCGCCTCTCGCGAGATCCTGCAGATCGGCGGAGTGATCGCAGAGGAAAACTGGCTATGTGAGCACTAGCGTTAATGAGGTGATAGAGCCCGTACTTGGTTGAGTCTTGTCATACTGCAGCTGGAAGGAGAGAATTTGGCAAAAACAAATTAGACACTTTAATTAAACACATCCTTACATAATAAAGGATATATTGAACTCCGTGTGAAAGAGCTTATTAAATCCTATTTGGGTTAGCAAATAGCTAACTAATCCACTGGTACGCGCAAAAACAATAATTATTTAAGTTTTTTTATAAAAAAATATTATTTTTTGTTTATTATTTATTAAATTTTATTTAAATATTTAATTTGTAATTTATTTCCAGAAAATTATTATTGGAACATTGTCCATAAAAATTCCTACCAAGCCCATGCTTTTGGGAGAAAGTAACTCCTGATATCTCTCTATTTTACTACCAAATGCATTGTTGAAATATCATTTCAAATACATTTGTAATAAAGATGTACTGAATTCCGTGTGAGAAATAATATTATCAGGGTTATTCAAAGAGATCCGAATGGCTGGAGAAAGGTAACCGAACGCTGAAAATCTTTCTTGGCAATTCGGCTATCCAGAGAGCAGGCAATACACCAAATCCTGGCGAATTGCCTGCACATACGGTGCCTGTTCGGTGCCTGTTCGAGGGCAGTGAAATCCTCATAGAGAAGCAATGCTTCGGCTATTCAGAGAACACAAACAGCAGGGAAAAGTTGCCGAAATGCCCTGCTGTTTGGTGGTTTCATTCTGCAGGTTTATTCAGGAGAATCCCATAGGCTTCAATGTTAAAAATACTCCCGTTTTAATTCAATATCTAATAAACCGTTCATTATAAAATTCTGCAGTAAAGAGTCTCTTTATTTATAGATTTTTTAGGATATTTTAAGCATTTTTCTGGATTTTTTTTTTCTAAAAAGTCCTATTTTTTTTAATTTTTTTTTTAAGTTTCCTTATTTTTTCTGTAACAGCCCTTTTTATTATCATTCATTGGATCATATGTAAATTTAAAAACATTTTCACTCAGTAGTTTCTTTGCAAACAGCGTTTCACTTTTCAACCATTCAAGCATACTGTTTTCCTAATTTATTCACTTTGTTTGCGGTGTCGGCTTTTTCTGGCGGCTTCACTGCGTGTGATCGGCTCCTGCTCGGGTTTTTCCGGCGTCTTCGGCAGGTTAATCCAGATGTTTTTGCAGGTTTCGGCGTGCATTCGCCGGCTTTTTACATTGACTTTTTGTCGGGTTTGCGGCAGCTTTTCCCTGCGCTTCGACGGCCCTGTAGTGCTTGCTGAATACACCCACAGGGTCGCCAAAATGGGATTGCCGAATCGGCCCGAATTGAAGAGAACGAAAAGTCACCGAACGTGGTCTCTTTGAATAACCCAGTAAATCTTAGTTAGGCTATCTAATAGCTAATCAATCCACTGATTCCCTAAATACAAATATTATATACCGTATTTTTCGCTCCATAAGACGCACTTTTTTCCCCCCAAAAAGTGGGGGGAAAAGTGGGTGCGTCTTATGGAGCGAATATGGCCCAGCAGCTCGTGGATGTGCCTCCGCTCACCTGCCGCCGCCGCGTTCGTCTCCCTCTGAGCATGCGTCTGGCGGCAGGAAGCTTGGGCACTCGCCTGGGGGAGCCACGTGACCGCGGAGATCGCGGTCACGTGGCTCCCCCAGGTGAGTGCCCAAGCTTCCTGCCGCCGGACGCATGCTCAGAGGGAGACGAACGCGGCGGCGGCAGGTGAGCGGAGGCACATCCACGAGCTGCTGGGCCATATCCATATGTGAGCTGGGGCATTATCAATGTGTGAGCTGATGGGGCAAATCCATGCTGGCTGGGGCAAATCCATGTGTGAGCTGATGGGGCAAATCCATGTGTGAGCTGATGGGGCAAATCCATGTGTGAGCTGATGGGGCAAATCCATGTGTGAGCTGATGGGGCAAATCCATGTGTGAGCTGATGGGGCAAATCCATGTGTGAGCTGGCTAGGGCAAATCCATGTGTGAGCTGATGGGGCAAATCCATGTGTGAGCTGATGGGGCAAATCCATGTGTGAGCTGGCTAGGGCAAATCCATGTGTGAGCTGATGGGGCAAATCCATGTGTGAGCTGGCTGGGGCAAATCCATGTGAGAGCTGGCTGGGGCAAATCCATGTGTGAGCTGATGGGGCAAATCCATGTGAGAGCTGGCTGGGGCAAATCCATGTGTGAGCTGATGGGGCAAATCCATGTGTGAGCTGGCTGGGGCAAATCCATGTGAGAGCTGGCTGGGGCAAATCCATGTGTGAGCTGGCTGGGGCAAATCCATGTGTGAGCTGATGGGGCAAATCCATGTGTGAGCTGGCTGGGGCAAATCCATGTGTGAGCTGGCTGGGGCAAATCCATGTGTGAGCTGGGGCAAATCCATGAGCTGATGGGGCAGATCCATGTGTGAGCTGGCTGGGGCAAATCCATGTGTGAGCTGGCTGGGGCAAATCCATGTGTGAGCTGGGGCAAATCCATGTGTGAGCTAAGGCATATCCACGAGCTGGGGCAGTATATCCATTATTACACTATTTCATTCAGAATATTTATTTTCCGGTTTTCCTCCTCTAAAAACTAGGTGCGTCTTATGGTCAGGTGCGTCTTATGGAGCGAAAAATACGGTAATTTATTTATATATTTATTTTTGTCTTCTTATCATTTTTTGTTTTTAGAAAATTATTACTAGAGCATCGTATATAAAAATCTCTGCACGATATACTGGATTCCATGTTAAAAATCATATTAAATCATATTAAATCCTATTTAGTTTAACTAAAAGCTAACCAATCCACTGACACTCGGAATACAATTATTATTTATTTATTTGTTAAAAATATTATTTTTTTATTTATTAGAATTTAAATTTTTACTTATTTATTTTTCTTTGTCATATTATTTTATTTATTTAGGTTCAGAGAATTATTACTGGAGCATTGTCAATAAAAAATGCTTACCAAGCTCATGCATTCAGGAGAAAGTAACTTCTGTTACCTGTCCAGTTTATTGCCAAATGCGTTCACCATATTCATATTTAATAAAGATGCATTGGATCATATTAAATCCTACTTAAGTTAGCTAATTAAACCACTTATATTCTGAATACAATGATTATTTTTTTTAATAAAATATAATTTATATATATTTATTTTAAATTGTATTTAGGTTTTTTTGTCATACTATATGTGTAATAAAATTATTACTGTCAATAAAAAATCCTACCATCCAGGTGAAAATAACTCCTGTTAGCTGTCTATTTTATCAGCAAACGGTTTGTTGAAATTTTTTTTTAGACTCTATTGAGGGGACGGTCAAGTTCATCCAAATACTCTAATTCTGGACCATCTCTCCCTTCCTTCTTCTGAATCACAATGCTTGTTAAAAGCTTCTTAATCCTCTGTAAAGCCTGGGAGAGATGTTCCAGAATCAATTAAGTCAATGGAATATTTTGCCTTTGATATTTACATTATTTAAAAGTCAAATGTTTTGCCACACCAGTACATTAATCAGGGAACACGCAACCTCCGTACATTAAGATCTGAAATTACAGTAAAACATGCAACCTCCGTACTCTATATTTAAAATGTGTAAGTCCGTGCATTAAAATTTCTATAGTTACAATTATAAAGTTTGTAAATGGAGATTTGGTAAAATCCTTTATAAATAAATGAAATGGAGATTTACAGTTACAACCCGCAAGTCCGTACTTTAAACATTTACAGTTACAACCCGCAAGTCCGTACTTTAATATTCCACTGTTCTATATACAAACTGAAAGTGCGTGCTTTAAAATTTCCACCATTACAGTCAAATTGCATATATCTGGGATTTACAGTAAGGAGTGCAAATCCTAGATGTACAGTAAAATGCGCAAGTCTAGGATTTACAGTAAAACATGCATGTTCTGGATTTACAGTAAAACACGCAAGTCTAGGATGTGTACAGTAAAACATGCATGTTCTGGATTTACAGTAAAACGCGCAAGTCTAGGATTTACAGTAAAATGTGCAAGTCTGTACTTTAAGTTCCAAACTTTTACAGTTATGTTTACAACCCGCAAGTCCGTAACTCAATATTTGCTCTGTTACAGTAAAGTCACGCTTGTTTGGGATTTTGGAAGTATCCAGCTGGCTCCATGTATAAGACATAACAAAGAAAAAGGTTGTCCTCTGTGCTCACCCCTGTAATTCCATGCGAAACAAAACACAATCAGAGGTTTTAGTTTACTTGAATGGCCATTAAAGTGTAAGCTCACCTACCACTTCACGGCACCTCTGGTCAGGTGAGTCCTACCTAATGAAACCAAGAGCTGCTTTCTAAGCAAACCACTTATGCTCATGCTGCTTTTCAGTCATGAGACTGGTGGGTTTTCATTTATACCCTCACCAGAAACAATTCCACTTTGGGATTAAAAAGAAAAGCATGGAAAAAGGGCAGCTGCAATGATGACCAATATGGTCATGATATGAGGTTTGCTTAGAACGCAGCTCTTGGTGTCATTAGGTAGGACTCCCCTGACCACAAATTGCATAAAAGCAGCCGATATTTTGCCGAAAAATCATCTGATAGATTTAAATCAAGCCCAGGCCCCTCAACTGTTATTAGTAGAGGGGTCAAACTTTGTCCAAAAAAACACCAGCTTGTTTACCTATAAGCCATCCTCCCAGGTTGACCACGCTGATTGCTATTTTCCAGGTTTGAAACGTAGGTACCAACTCCATTAACCATAGGAAGAATTCTTGGAACCGGCGCCGCCTGACATGAATGACAATTTATGACATCCTTATGCTCAGTGATCGACTCTTCCTTCCAAGCCCCCACCTGTCATATGTTTATCCTAATTTATCCATCAGGTAAATTAGCAAAACACCTGTCCATTAGTCCTCAACAATTAGCGGCCAATTAAGACGTTTTGACGTTTGGTTTGTACATTTGCCATCTGGTAAACCCCGTGCTTGTTTATGAAATGAAAAAAAAATGCCTTATTTTGGAAGAATAAGCACTGAATCTAGAGTATAATAAGACGGTTTGTTTTTGCAGGAAAAATGAAAGATAATTACCCTGTTTGAGGGAGACGCGAGCACGGAATTTAAGCTGCTTGGTTTGTATCCAACTAAATCGACATTTTAAGTTCATAACATGGTTGGCTATAAAGGCCAAGCCCTGACAGAAAGGGTATACGTGGTCCTCAAAATTGTTTATGTTCTAGGACAGGGGTGAGCAACCTTGGCTCTCCAAATGTTTGGAACCTACATTTCCCATGTTGTTCAGTCAACCTAATGAGTGTCGCAGTGATATGCAAGCCCAAGATACAGATGACAGGTTCTTGCATTAAGAAGCCCTAATCTGATCTGAGAACTGGTCATTGTAATGGCCCAGTAACTGTACTATATAGGAGGAAAGTCAGAGAAGTTGTGGTCAGGATTACAGAAGTACACAATTACGATGAAACAGGGCCGAGGTCCTGGACAGGAGAGACACAGGGAGTCAGAGAGCAGGCCAGGGTCTGCAACATGGAAAGGACCATAACAGGGCTGTGAAACAACTGCGAAACCAGAGATCAATACCCCTAGGTAAACTGCTATGGGTTAGTGGTGATGATTGAGGTCAGATGCCAAAAAAAGTTTAAATACATGTGGTGGAAAGCGACATTCAACAACATGAACAGTAGCAATCCCAACGAACTGATGCCAGGAAGGGGCACGAGGTTCGGTGATCCCAGCAAACACAGGTAAGGCATTATGAGCAAGCGTGTCAATGAGTTACTGAGCAGAGTAGATGTAGTTCCAAAATATCTTACAAGCCAAGGAAAAACGTGTGTTTTTTTGCACGAAGCGTTAAATGTTAACGCACGAAAATCACCACTGGAATTGCATTCCTCGCGCATTTTTTTCATCCGTCGGGAAATTGCGCTCGTAAAACCGATGCGCAAAAATGCGCGCAAAGTACCGTTGCGCGCAGAAATCAATGAGCGCAATGTAATTTTTAACGCGAGTCTGTCATTTTTGTGCGGACTGCGCACAACATTCGTACTTTTTGACGCGAGTCCGTAATTTTTGTTCGGACTGCGCACAACATTTGTACGTTTTGACACGAGTCCGTCATTTTTGTGCGGGCTGCGCACAACATTCGTATGTTCTGACGGAAGACAAGGTAGTGGCCGTCATTTTTGACGGATCTAGTAAAAAAACGTGCGCATCGACGTTCTCCGTTGTGAATCCGCAGTTTGGTACGGTCAGGTTGTTACAATTTGCCGTTACCGCCAGCTTTTCAAAGACGTTAAAATTATGCGTGCAAACGCTCTGCGTTAAATTTTGCGCTAAGATTGTAATACCGTGCGCGCACCAGCACACAAACGCATTTGCGCTCACAATGTTAAGTATAGTATGCGCGCACTAAATTGCGCTCGCAAAGGGTTCGCGCACGGTCACTCGTGTTAGACGTTAACATGCATTTTGCACGCAAACGTTGTAATACGACGTTCAGCACGAAAGAGTTTTGCCCCTCGCGGTAATGCGTTTTTGCGCGCAAAATTGTGCGTGAGGAATGTAATAGGGCCCTAAGACTGCCCTGCCTTTATAGGTACTGTGGTTCCCTCTGGGACAAATCTTTTTGCTGGGAGCAGCAGAGGAGGAGACAAGCCCTGAAGTCACAAAGGGAAGTACAAACTCTTTATTTTTTGTTTTTCTTTACTGTAACCGGTTTAGCTGTCCAGTATTATAACTGACCGTTGAACAAATGTTCAGCTGATCTCCGAATGAGGAGTAGCTTTTGTTTTATGTTTGTTTTATTTACTTGTTTATTTGGATGTACTGCCTGAACTGTGGCTGCAAAATAAAGCAAATCCTTGAGCACTGAATCGTCTGTCCGGTGACTATATCACAATATATATATATATCAAAACAAAACAAGCTTTATTCATAACACAGTTGCCTTGAGCATAGAAACTTCCACAACCTTTTCCCTATCAAAGCGCATCAATTTAATAGAATGATGCAATTCTGAACATGCACTGCCGCAGCGTGAACATAGCGCGATATTAACATTTAAGAGGAGCGAGCGCATCTGAAAGTACATGCTCATCTTAAATGATGAGGTTTCACCTAATTTTCCATAATCACCACTTTCAATGAATGCAAAAAAACACCCAAAACCAAAAAAAGGCTTTAAAATCATTAAAAACCTCCTGTTTGTCACAGCACAGTATGGAATAACATATCCTTTCATCGCGCTATTGTTCATGGAATCGTCGCGTGCTGCTGGAATCATGAGACTTTCCCGTCCCATTACTCGGAGAATTCATTCATTCACTGGATTTCTGTAAATTAGATGGAAATTTATAGCAGTTTGACCTTAAAAAGGTGTCAATAACAGAGAATCAAACACCGCATTAAGCCCGGGCGCGTTTTCCCGTATTACTCATTTCTTTTAGCTCTGAAAATAATTTCAGGTTTCCTGACGCTGACACCATTTTTTTTTTTTATAAAATCAAGTTTGTTTTTTTTAAACATGAAATTGCTGATTGGGATGTGACACTGATTGGGATGAATAATGTTTCTGTTTGTACTTACTAATTTCGTCGTGTGAATGAGTCATTGAGTGAAATATGCAGAATTCTGCCTTTAAAGGGCAAAACAGAACAAAAAATGGAATTTGTTTTGCGGCTGTTAAACAGAGGCAATGAGTTAATGTAAACTTACAGAACGTTAGATCTGTGCGATCTATACAGGACATCTGACACTCTGAGTGAGCTCATCTATACGTGTTATATTGAAACATGGGCAACCGAGGGAGATAGAGGATATCCACTGCCTGGCCAAAAAAAGGTCACCACTTGGATGTAGCTAAGCCAATAGGTTCCATTGGATAATTACTGCAGTGATTAACATGTTTCAGCATAAAATGAGGTCATGTGACTCCCTGAATATACTGAATGAGCAGGTTTTTCCATCAATGGGTTTTTCTCCCTGGATGGCACAGCGGGCATATTCCAAGATGGCGATGCCAGGATTCATCGGTCTCAAATTGTGCGAGAGTGGGTCAGGGAGCATGAGACATCATTTTCACTCATGGATTGGCCACCGCACCATCCAGACCTTGACCCCATTGAGAATCTTTGTGATAATGTGCTGGAGAAGACTTTACACAGCGCCGCGACTCTCCCATCATCAACACAAGATCTTGACCACAAATTAATGTCACTCTGGACTAGGGATGGGCTGCAAGTTCGAATTGGTTCGAAGTTCGATTCGAACATCGGCTGTTCGAAAATTCACGAACTTCGAACTTTTCAGGACGTTCGCAGAAAGTTCAAGAATTTCTTTTTTTTAAAAAAATGCTTAAAAGATCCTAAAAAATCTGAAAATAAAGAGACTCTTTACTGCAGAATATAATAATAAACGGTTTATTAGATATTGAATTAAAACGGGAATATTTTTAACATTGAAGCCTATGGGATTCATAAACATTTCCCACTCCTTGTTGATCAAACATTTCCCACTCCTTGTTGGTCAATCATTTTCCACTGGTTGGTCAAACATTTCCCACTTATTGTTGGTCAAACATTTCCCACTTATTGTTGGTCAAACATTTACCATTGATTGTTGGTCAAACATTTCCCACTCATTGTTGGTCAAACATTTCCCATGGCTTCAAATAGCGTTTAAACATGAGCAAAAGCGTTAAAAATTAGCTCAGCGCACAGAGGTGAAATGGCTCAGCACTCAGCAGTGAAAGGGTTAAAAACATTTTTCTTCTTGACCCAGTGGATCAGAGTTTCTGAGTTGGGTTTTTGCTTTAGTTTTTGTTTTCTATTGTGCTTTATAGTATCAGAATGTTTAATTCAGCAGTTGTAGGTTTCCTGGAAAATAACCGGAGTCAGCGAGCGCACTCCTCTGTTTATTGGGAGATATATTTTCAATTAAATTGTAAATTGACCACAATTCTGTAAAATAAATAAATAATAATAAATAAGAGTAAATAATATTTCCATACTGTATTCGTCTCATATTCTCACTTACTCAGGTCAGCCTTTATTTTTTTGTCATAGGGAAATAAACAGATTAATCTCGTGCTCCTGCGAGATGGCCTTCGTGATTAATTAATTAATTGATTCCCCTCCTTCAGCATGAGAAAGCAGCCGCCGGCACATTATACATTTTATGATAAACAGAGAACCTGGCATGGGAGCAGCAACAGGCTCGGCATTGGCAATTGTAACGTAAACCATAAACAGCGGTGTGATCAGCGGGTACCATTGTGATCGCACCACACCCCATGCTGTCCCATTATGGTTATTCCCAGACTTCTTTATTATGCTGGGAACTTTCCTTGGAAATTTCATTTCAATGTATTGAATTCGTGGTAAAATACCTTGCAAATAAATAAATATTTATATGCTAGTCCCGTCCCACCTGATTAAAATTGTCTATTTTCTTAATTTACTGTTTTTTTTCCCAATGTTTTGATTATAAAACATATTAGTATTGATTCCCGGCGCACTGCACTTCAATGGCTCCTTTTACTTTAGTTTTATTCAAATGTTGCATCCGGTAAAATCTTCTTTGATGAATTTTAATTATGTAACAGCAACATGTAGTAGATCACTATTCCCTTAGTCCCTTCTCCTGCAGGGCAAGATTATTACATGTTCTATGCGTAGAAAGTAATTACATTTTCGGTATTATCTCATTCTTATAAAGAACTTTAATGCAGGGTATGTTGGTGGCAAGATGCGTATTTAATGTTTTAATAAAGGGATATATGATAGAAATAGATTGATAGGTATGTCTGGGTAGAGATAGATATGGATAAATGGATAGAGACGGATAGATAGGTAGATAGATAGATATGGGAGAGATAGATAGATATGGGATAGAGCGATATGGGATAGATATAGAGATAGATAGATCTGGGATAAAGATATAACAAGAGAGATAGATATAGATTGGTAGATAGATACGGGTAGAGATAGCTAGATATGGGATAGAGTGATCGATAGATATAACTAGAGAGATAGCTATGGGATAGAGAGATAGATATGGACAGATAGATGATGGATGGATGGATGATAGATAAATAGATATGGGATAGAGAGATAGATATGGACATATATAGATAGCTAGATATGGATAGATAGCTATATGTGGACAGATGTAGATAGATATCGGATAGAGAGATAGATATGGATAGATAGATATGGGAGAGATAGATAGATATGGGATAGAGCGATATGGGATAGATATAGAGATAGATAGATCTGGGATAAAGATATAACTAGAGAGATAGATATAGATTGGTAGATAAATACGGGTAGAGATAGCTAGATATGGGATAGAGTGATCTATATATAGATATAACTAGAGAGATAGCTATGGGATAGAGAGATAGATATGGACAGATAGATGATGGATGATAGATAAATAGATATGGGATAGAGAGATAGATATGGATATATATATAGATAGCTAGATATGGGATAGATGGCTATATGTGGACAGATGTAGATAGATATCGGATAGAGAGATAGATATGGATAGATAGATATGGGAGAGATAGATAGATATGGGATAGAGCGATATGGGATAGATATAGAGATAGATAGATCTGGGATAAAGATAGATATAGATTGGTAGATAGATACGGGTAGAGATAGCTAGATATGGGATAGAGTGATCGATAGATAGATATAACTAGAGAGATAGCTATGGGATAGAGAGATAGATATGGACAGATAGATGATGGATGAATAGATAAATAGATATGGGATAGAGAGATAGATATGGATAAATGGATAGAGACGGATAGATAGGTAGATAGATAGATAGATAGATATGGGATAGAGAGATAGATATGGATATATATATAGATAGCTAGATATGGGATAGATGGCTATATGTGGACAGATGTAGATAGATATCGGATAGAGAGATAGATATGGATAGATAGATATATAGTTATGGATAGATACAGTATGGGATAGAGAGATAGATAAATATATAGATATGGTATACTGAGATAGAGAGATGGATATGTGATAGATAGATAGATATCTGTACTTTGCACATTGGGTTCCTTGTTTAGGGAGAATCACTAAAGGGGTTATTCGGAGAGAGCTGATCTGGCCCCTAAATGTCACCGAACAGTGAATTTCCATGTGCGGTGACATTTCGGGGCCATACGGCTATTCAGAGAGCAGGCAGTTCGCCAAATTTTGCCAAACTGCCAGCAAGTACGGTGCCTGTTCGAAGGCAGTGAATTCCCCCATAGAAAAGCTATGGTTAATCTATTAAGAGACAACGAACAGCAGAGAAAAGTTGGCAAAGTGCTCTGATGTTCGGTGGTGTACCTGTCCTTAAGCTTTGGCTACGGCCTGCTGATGGGAGAAGGGGGGTCCGACAAGGGAGCGGCATTAACAGATATACAGTTACAGTTACAAGTTTTTATAAACGCTAACAAGTTACGCAGTGCTGTACAATGGGGGGGCACAAACATGACACATTCATGATAAATAAGGAAAAGACAACCCTGCCCGTAGGATAGCTTGTCTAGGAAATGCAGCACTTTAACCAAGTGCTCAGCCAGACATCCTGTGAGCTTACAATCTAAGGGACAGGGGGTAAGTGAAACAGATGGGAGCAGAGGGAAGTGAGGCTGGTTGCTAGAAAGACTATAGCAGGGATTGCCTGGTAAGGATCAGAAGCTTGGGCTGAGTAAGAGTAATTAGAGAGAAAAGTGGAAACAGCTGTAAAGGAGACATGATATTATGGACCAGGCCTTGGTGGGAGGGACAGCAGAGTGGAGAAATGTGGTCTGTCTGTGTATGCTGGAAGAGAGAATGGGGATTTGGTAAGTGCACTTAAGAATCTACAACCTAGGAGGGGGTGGAGGAGGAGCATGAGGAAAGGAAGAGGGGGGAGGATAGAGGAGCAGAAGGAAAAAAAACTAAATAAAAAAGAGGGAATTTTAAAAGACATGTAATTAGCCAGAAATTAATAAATGTACAAATAAAATACAGTTGCAAGAATTGAGTTGTTTGGAGGATAGCGTTGGACGGCATTCTGAATCCTTGATACCTTAAGGCTTGTTCCTGGGAGCAAAGTGGAGAAATGTGGTCTGTCTGTGTATGCTGGAAGAGAGAATGACCCAGTTGGGGTGTGGAGATCTGTTACAACAGTGAAGAATGGACGATATTAGGTTCTTCGGTTTTCTGGTATTCGGAGAATAAAGATTCTGACTCCCCAGACCCAGTAAAATCTATATAGTATATACATAGAAATTTCTATTATGCCCGATTGCTTTTTTTTTTTACAAAGTCGCAGTGTAGATACTAAGGTTCTAAGCTTTTAAAATAACATAAAAGACAAGGAGCAGAAACAGAGAGAATGTACACTTTGTCATGTAAATATTTGAGTCGCATAACTTTGCATGCATAATTCAGTATGATTACCTACAGCACCATCACTACAATAATACAGTTTTTTCCCCCCCAAGTCAAGGAAATATTAAATGCTCTTACCTCCCAGCCTCCCTCGATTTCCCTCACCAGCTTCACGTTTTGATGTTTCTGAATACCTGTTGAATACTTAATCGGTAGGATTTATGAATTTGCATAACTCAAAAAGAGTTTCAAAGCCCAGACATTCTGAGTGCTTCAATAACGCTTTTATTAAAAATGACTACAAGTGTTTCAGTGCAACTGAATGGAAACTGCTTATTACCGCACCTCGGCTGTGTTTTACCAAAACCTTTCGACTGGTCGACGACAATGAGTTTGCGGGGAAAAAAATGTTTTAATTATAGGGAACAAGAAATGGTCAAAAAACAAAATAAACAGAATGGGCCATATTACATTCTCTGCGGAAATACGCTGGCGCAATTTTTTTTGCGCGCATTGTCCAGCGTTATCGCGCGAAAATTAACGTGATATTCGGATCCGAACGCATTTTCTCATCCGTCAAAATATAACGTTAGTAAAAAAATGCGCAAAACGCAGTGTAATATGCGCGCAGTAACGTTGCACATGTAAATCAGTGCGCGGACTGTTTTTTTCACGGGATTCAGCAATCAGAATTAAGAACCTTAATTGACATCAATTCACCTTAATTGACTCACTAATGTTTTTGCGCCTGTCAAAATAAATCTGAGTATATATGCTGCAACAATAAAAAAAATATGCACAAATTCACAATTTTATTGTTTGGGTATGTGTAGAATGTGTAACTATACTGTGCTGTATTTTTTTTTCGTGCTGGTGTATTTTGTTTCGGCCAGAACGTTCAGATTTGCTGTTAACACACCAGGTTTTCAGAGACGTTAAAATTATACGCGCAAAAGTCGTTCGTAGGAAGTTGCGCATCTATTGAAATACCATCCGCTTAACGCATTTGTGCTCACAATGTTAAGTATAGGACGCGCACAGTTCATCACGCTCACGCAAGTCCATCCGCGTCAAACGATAAAGCGCATCGTTTGCGCGAACGTTGAAATACGACGTTCTGCGCAAATGGTTTTGTCCTCGCGCAAATGCGCATTTGCGTGCGCGCAAAACCGATGCGCGAGGAATGCAATATGGCCCTATGTGTGGTGTTCCCAAAAATAGAAATCACTCTGCAAAACTAGAAATATGTGTTTTAGTCTATTCTTCAACGGAAAGCCCAAATAAATGGTTATGTGTCTAGAGCATTAGAAATTCAGAATTGATAAAATCCACAGCAATAAAACTCACAGTAATGTGCAGTGGATATGAGCATATCACAGAGCTGCACAGAAATAGAACACAGTAATGTGTGGTGTGTATGAGCATATCACAGAATCCACAGCAATAAAACTCATAATAATGTGCAATGTGTTTAAGTATATCACAGAGCCAGGGCCAGTGCTAGACTATTTTGTACCCTCGGCAAGACCAGCTACTTGTGCCCCCCCCAAAAATTGATAACTGTTGAAATACTGCACTCTCTGACAACACAGCACTAATCTATATATCTCATCATATATATAAACATTTGCATATGCCTCAAAATCACCCCTAACTGAATACCACATCTGTAAAAATAACAAACCCTCCATATGTACAAACACCCTCCAATCAGACCCCCCCAATCAAACACACCCTAACCCTAAACCACACGCACACTATGCGGGGGGGGGACACACTGTGCGGAGAGAAACACACAGTAATGTATGGTGTATATGAGCATATCACAGAGCTCCACAGCAATTAAAATCCTTGTAATGTGCGGTGTGTATGAGCGTATGTCACATTTCCACCAGTTTCTGCCAGACCCCCTGGTGGTGAGAGCGATCCTTGTCAGCCCTTATGGGTTTCGGGGTTAATTAGTTCAGGCTCTCCATCCTGGAGTTTCTGTGGCTGTTTTGGCCTGTGGTCACATGACCTGCACAGCCCTATATATATGGCCAGCAGTACCTCAGATCTTTGGTCCAGGATAGGTTTTTCCTACTGAGTACCTGCATTTTGTGTTTTGATTCTGAGAGCCTGACTTTGGCTTTCGTTTCTGGATTACTCTCTTGCCTGCTCCCTGTACCCTGTGACGTGTATATGATAACCCGTGTATGACTTTGGCTTTCGTTTCCGGATTACTGTCACATTCAGTCTCAGTGGCGGTACCCGGCATGTACCGAATAAGTCCCAAGTACAGGAAAAGCCCCTATAAGCAGAGATGCAGAACACTAGACAACAATAGATATATATGTATATGAACACAGAAGAACTGGGGACCTCTGCACGGCTATACCAAAGAGCCCTATGCTGATAGATTGGTCCTTAGAGTGGCCGAATCTGCTCTAATGGAAAAAGGTTACCTAGAAGCCGTGCAGAGTCCTAGGGAGAACACAGAATACCAGAAGGAGTTATACTCCACAACTTGCAGGGAAGGACTTCAATCACAAAACCCGTGGTCAGCAGGGACACACAGCAAAACAACTAGATGCCCTGCGACTAGGACACAAACCAGAATGAACACACGAAACCTAGGGACGGTAGGAATTCACTAGACAGGAGGGCAGACCTCAAGACAGAAACATATAAACAATACAGCCAAGGATGATCCAAGAGCGTAGTCGTCAGTAAGGAAGCCAGAAGTCAAAAAACAGAATGTTTGCCTTATACCTGAAGTGGAGATACACAAGTTGAAAATCCGTTAGCCAAGCCAGAGGGTCAAAACCATGAGATCAGATAGAACGTGAAACTAGAATGAGGAGAAAACACTGAAACTAATAACATGGAAAACACTGGACATGAACTGGAACCATAGGCTAACTAAAGACACAACGTACAGATCAAAGAAATAAGGTAAACAATATACATAAACCTGAATTTAGACAGAATAGGAGGGAGCTCTCAGGAACAAAACTAAGTGACTGTAGTGAACCAGATGCAAGAGCATTGTGATATGGGTCCATGGCTTTATATAGGGAAGTAATCAGCCCATATCACCAACATAAGCTAAACAAGCAACTAAACAAGAAGACACTTAACCCCTGAGCTGCGTCCCAGGGAAAGCAGCATAGGGAAACAAATAGGAACCATGACATAAAGAATACAGAGGGCAGGGGGACAGGGCTATAACATGGAAAATGTGACAATTACTCTCCTGTCTGCTCTCTGTATCCTGTGCCGTGTACATGATAACCCGTGTATGACTTTGGCTTTCGTTTCTGGATTACTCTCTTGCCTGCTCCCTGTACCCTGTAATGTATATATGATAACCCTTGTATGACTTTGGCTTTTGTTTCTGGATTACTCTTTTGCCTGCTCCCTGTACCATGTGCCGTGTACATGATAACCCTTGTATGACTTTGGCTTTCGTTTCTGGATTACTCTTTTGCCTGCTCCCTGTACCCTGTGCCGTGTACATGATAACCCTTGTATGACTTTGGCTTTCGTTTCTGGATTACTCTTTTGCCTGCTCCCTGTACCCTGTGCCGTGTACATGACAACCCGTGTATGACTTTGGCTTTCGTTTCTGGATTACTCTTTTGCCTGCTCCCTGTACCCTGTGCCGTGTACATGATAACCCTTGTATGACTTTGGCTTTCCTTTCTTGATTACTCTCTTACCTGCTCCCTGTACCCTGTGCCGTGTATATGATAACCTGTGTATGACTTTTGCTTATGCTCCTTGACCATTCTTGCCTTCTCCCTGGTACTTTTATTTCTGATCTCCTGTTACTGACCTTGCCTGTCTAGGAACTACTCTTGTTGCTGACTCTGTCTATTTACCAGTCCTGTTTCTGACTCTGTATGTTTTGGCCCAGCATCATAGTGTATTTTGTGTAAGGGGCCAGTTAATATGGACCTCCTCGTTGTTCAGGATTCTGTGTTTGTTGCTGTACATTCTTGTAGTGTGGTCTCTTGCATACTCCTGTACTATTCAGGTGTCCACTCCCTACCCCGTAATCTGGATAGATCCAGAAGACTACGTAAGGATCTTTAACTAGTGCAGGGCCACCTATTGTGTCTGTATTCCTGTATTCCTGTGTGTGCTGAGTTCTGCAATATGCAGCATACCGCAAACCTGCCTAAAGGGCTTAAAGACGCTCGCTATAAAGGGCCCCCATTGGCATCTACCTGGTGGGGTGCTCGTGACAACGTATCAGCCCTCCACAGCAATAAAACTCACTTTTATGACACCAAAGCAGAATTGTAGTCCCTTCATTGAACCTTATGATGATGATCAATGAGTGTATTTCATTCTTTTCTCTGGATGACTGTGACTTCCATCTCATTTCTAAGGCTGACGTTTATATTGGTTGATTATATTGGTTGATCCCCCATAGAGATCCAGAGGCGTTCCATCTTGAGCCAATATAGGCTCCACCTTTGTGACTGTATACATCTACTGATACCATAGGGAATCTTTTTCCCATGTACTAATTGCTGTCCGATTATTTTTTTTTATAATTCTTTATTTAAAGTGTCAAAATGGCAATGCAAAACAAAACAACCCCCCGAAGGGGGTACACATAGTGACATGCTATGAAATACCACCTTATTTTCAAGGAAAACATCGAAACATAATAACAAGATGAAAGACATAAAATAAGAAGAAAAAGAAAAGAGAAAGAAGAGAAAAAGAGAAGGGGAAAATTGGGAGGGGGGGCACCATCTCAAATAAGTCATATACAACTGAGTACATCTCCGAAAGAAAACCCGCAGAGGGTTATATGGAGCCGAGCCCGAAATCTGCACTCCTACTCCGGCTCAAAGTCCAACCAGGGCGACCACACCCGAAAGAACTGCTGCATGGTGCCATGAACCATGGCAGACAAACGATCCATGGTCATAGTGTCCCGAATATTAATTTTGACTCTGTTCACGGTAGGGAGGGATAGCGCCCTCCATCCGTGTACCACTGCCCTTCTAGCTGCCAAGGCTATTTTGTGAAGGAGTTTGTTCTCCGACCTTGTCAAGGGTTCCTGAGACCTGTGTAACAAGAAAGTCCAGGGATCCAAGTCCACCGGTCGACCCAGTACCGACTGCACCAGGTTTCGCATCTGCGACCAGAATCTCTGGATGTCGGGGCACGTCCACCACATATGGTAAAAGGAATCCTTATTCCCACACCCCCTCCAGCAGAGGTCCGAGGGACAGCTACCCATATGTGACAGCTGCGAGGGGGAGGTGTACCACCTGAACAACATTTTAAAGGCTTGTTCCTGGTGCCCCACATTAATGGAGCAGTGTGCCACATTGTCCCAAATGTCCTCCCAGTCCTCCCCAGGAAGCTCCTCGCCTACGTCACGTTCCCAGCGATGTGTATACAATAGCGGTCCCCATTCCGAGGAGCCGGAGACCAGGGAAATGTAAAGAGTGGAAATCAGCGCTTTCGGCAGCGAGGGCCGAGAACACAGCAGTTCAAAGGATGATAGCGGTGTAAGTGCTGCCCGTCGTACAGCCTGAGTCCGGGCGAAATCCGACAGCTGTATATAGCGAAAGTAGTCCGCCGGCGACATCTGACCCCTAGACTGCAGGTCCCCAAAGGTCAGCGGAGCTCCTCCACGAAACAGATGATGTACCCGTTGCAGGCCCAGGTCCTCCAGAGCTGCAAAAGGTCGAGGGGACAGACCCGGAAGGAAACTACGGTTCCGGAAAATTGGAGACATAGGTGACCAGTCCGAGGAGAGCGGGTGTTTAAGTCGTAGCTTATCCCATATTCTGAGCGAATTGATGGTGGCCGAGCAGGTTGATCGCAACAGAGGTCTGTGGGCCTTGGGCAACCAAAAGTCTGATTATTTTTTACTGCTTTCATTATAGGTTCATAATAAAACCATTGAAGAGACTATATAGAAAAACAACTTGGGATATTAAGATAAGTCTATATTTGATTTGTCTGTATATGTATTTAATTGATATACCAGGAGTGCTCCCTCTATACTTACCAAAGTGTTTAATATGTTAGTCTCTGAGACTGCTTGCGGTAACGAGCGTTCTCAAAGAGGCAGTCGATGCGCAGAGCTCCAAAACCATCATTCAGCACAGGCGTTATGGAACCTGTGTACATAAACTGCACAAGTCCATAGCACTGCACAACTTGCGTTCCCTACGCTGCACAAGTTGCATAAGACACAAATTACGTAGTAAAGCTACAGGGACTTCCAGGTTCGGGAGTCCCTGGGCTTAAGAGGAGGAGCAGCGCGCGGTGAGTAAAATAACCTAATATAAATAAATAGATATTAAAAAAATAATTGGACAGGAGCAGACAGCAGGATCTGATCAATTAGGGGCAAAAAAGGTTTTTAATACAGCTTCACTTTAATCTGCTTAATATTAAACTGAACTAAAGTCCAGGGAGAGTCTTCCAGTTGGCTCTCTTCCAGAGCGTTGACACGTGATTCCTCTCCGTTCGTTCTCATAGAGATGCAACCGTACGCCTGGAACAGCAACCTTTCCAAGCCGCCAGGGAAATTAAAACCGTTGATTTGTGGCTGTTTTCTCACAATAAACATTAGAGAGTATTTCATCGCTCCGTCATTTTAACAAACACCTTAGTCACACTAGTGATTTTTAAAAAATACACAAAATAAACAATAACTAAAATGTAGTGTCTTTCTACTCTCTATTCTGGGAGTTCTGTGTATGTATAATATATATACACCCCAAGGGGTGTCAGTCCTTTTCATACAGAATACATGGGGAGGAGAGCACTGAACCTTTATTTTATTTTATTTATTTATTTATTTATTTATTTATAAAGGATTTTACCAGGAAGGATACATTGAGATTTCTCTCGTTTTCAAGTACGTCCTGGGTTCAAGAACATTAAGTTGTTACAGAAATACAAAGTAATACAATGCAAGATATAAAAATAACAAAAAAAACCACAAATATACAGATTAACAGAAAATAAATATGTAGGAAATAGTCACTATGTTACATGTTTACAGGTGCATTCTGTATATAGTCACTGTGTTACATGTTTACAGGTGCATTCTGTATATAGTCACTATGTTACATGTTTACAGGTGCATTCTGTATATAGTCACTATGTTACATGTTTACAGGTGCATTCGGTATATAGTCACTGTGTTACATGTTTACAGGTGCATTCTGTATATAGTCACTATGTTACATGTTTACAGGTGCATTCTGTGTATAGTCACTGTGTTACATGTTTACAGGTGCATTCTGTATATAGTCACTATGTTACATGTTTACAGGTGCATTCGGTATATAGTCACTGTGTTACATGTTTACAGGTGCATTCTGTATATAGTCACTGTGTTACATGTTTACAGGTGCATTCTGTATATAGTCACTGTGTTACATGTTTACAGGTGCATTCTGTATATAGTCACTGTGTTACATGTTTACAGGTGCATTCTGTATATAGTCACTGTGTTACATGTTTACAGGTGCATTCCTTATAGAGGTATGTTAATAGGGAGCTCTTAAGTGACTTTAGACTGGGGAAGATTTGATGGCGTCTGGGAGGTTATTCCATAACTGCGGTGCTCTGTAGGAAAATGAGGACCGAGCCACTGTCTTTTTGTATTGTGGTATTGCAAGTAAGGTGCTGGTCCTGGATCGGAGATTATAGGATGAGGGAACTGCTGGGGGAAGCAGTGTATTCAGGTAGGGTGGCAGCTTCCCAGAAAAGCTCTTAAACACCAGGTTGGAAAGGTGAAGGGTGCGTTTAGACTCCAGCGACGCCAGTTTAGCTCTTTTAACATGTCACAATGGTGGGTCATGTAGTTACATTGTAGCGCAAAGCGGCAGCATGAGTTATACAATGTGGTAAGTTTCTGAAGGTGTGTTTGCGGGGCGGCTGCATACACTACATCTCCGTAATCAATGGCCGGCATAAGCATTTGTTGTACAATCTGCTTTCTTACCGTGGGGTTCAGGCAGGATTTGTTTCTGTACAGGGCACCTAGTTTGGGGTAAATTTTAGATGAGAGTTTTTCGATGTCCTTTACTATGCACTCAGTGTGGGTGCATCTCAATGTAATACAACAAACCAGGAGGAGAGCACTCCAGTCAACACACTCAAAAGACAACAACAGCAGCTTTATACATTTAAACATTTTACCAGATTTTTTTAACTCTTCAAACCGTCCGACAATTCTTATCCCTTCAGGATTATAACAGTTCTCAACCCATTCAAGACTTTTTACAAGGTTTCTAACCCTAAGCTATGTTGAAAATGGTGGAAATTTGGCTCACAATAAATGGCCATGAATTGAGGTGAGTTGATCCCTTAATGGCAGTCATTACATAAGAAAGATAGGACCTGCCAAAGGTGGAAAACATTGGTGCTGTTGGTAGGTGATTTAATGCGGCTAAGGCGATTGCACATAGGTACTGGAGACCGGCGATTACTCCACCAGTCAATGACTGGCTGTTAGAGGTTGAAACAATATGTTCGTATGAGGAACTGATATTCACTACTCGCAACCAATCAGAGTAGCACAGGCAGCCGCTGCAAGTGCTAAGGCTGGGGTCAGACCAGCTCACTATTAACGTGCGTTCTGGCGCACATAATTACGGCCGCACTAGCAGCAGATGACGGGCAGTGACGGACAATATATGATGTACGGCCGCACAAAAGTCCGGCCGTGCAAAGCAAGTGGAATTTGAACACATTTTTCTGAGAACGTTGAACCGCTAGTACTGACGTACTGAGTGCGCAGCTGCGGCATAGCGGCGTGTGTGCGTGATTAGGAGATGTCAGACACTGCTAATGTTCAGCCTACATAACGTCCAGACGCAAAAAGAGTTTTATTGACGATCCGTACAAAATCACGCCCGAAAATGCGCGTCGTCTTACCGTTTTTGCGCATTCCGTGAAAAAATACGTCAATGCGTTCGGATGCACTTTTTCACGTTCGCGGGGAAAAATGCTTTCGTCTGACCCTAGCCTAAGTTAGCAACTTGGCACTGAATGTTGTGCTACAGTTCAGTGCTCAGCACTGCTAACAGCACTTGCAGCCAAGTCGAGAGGTGCTGCAGAGTAGCTGAGTGTGACATGGGAAAGATGGCCGCCTCCATGGAGCAAATAATCAAATAAGGGAATGTTCAGTTTGAAGTTTTGGTGGATCAAAACACCAAATATTTATTGGAACATGGTGAACATTAACACTAAGGCTAGGGTCAGACGAACGGAGTGCGAACGCGCGTGCAGCCGCATTTTATTATGGCCGTAGTAGCAGCAAATGACGGCCAATGACGGGCAATATACGGAGTATGGCCGCACAAAAGTGCGGCCGCGCAATGCAAGCGGCAAACGATCGCATTTTTTCGAGAACATGATACCGCTAGTACTGACGTACAGAGTGAGCTGCGTCCGCATAGCGGCGTGTGTGCGTGATTAGGAGACGACAGATGCTGCCAATGTCCGGCCAACATAACGTCCAGACGTAAAAAGGGTTTTATTGATGATCCGTACAAAATCACGGACGAAAATGCGCATCGTATGACCGCCATCGCGTATTCCGTGAAAAAATACGTCCATTCGTTCTAATGCACTTTTTCACGGACAACGCGAAAAATGCGTTCGTCTGACCCTAGCCTTAGTGAATGGACGAATAAACCCGAAATTGTGCCAACAGGTTGAAATTCAACGTTTGGTGCAATTCGGAGGTTATTGATTAGCCTCTTGCGTATTAATGTTTTACCTCAGGAGAGCAACATTCTCATTAAGACTTCCGGTCCTTCACCTTGGATTACTGCAAAGAAGCTGGAAAGAGCATGTCCCACCTTTACTTTTAAAAAAAACTTTATTGATGCATTAAGGCAGCCAAGGAGAGGGCAGAATACAGGCAGCGCTGTGGGGTCACTCACAGCTGTACAGGGATAAGATTCAGGGGGTTATAATGAGTGAAAATCCCTGTTTTGTTCAGATCCTGTTTTCCCACGATACACATTCGAGAGAATTTCATCGCGCCATAGTTTTAACAAACACCTTAGTCACGCTAATGATTAAAAAAAAAAAGTGACTAAACATGGCCGACAAAACATCTCGCCTCTTATTTCTCTAAGAAATGTTTCAGAGACCGTCTCTGTCGATCTATTTCCAATTAGCGTAGCCTCTTGAGTACACATTCCAACTGTTTTCTCATTAAGCGCGTCAATCAAGAGAAATATGGTATAATTTAGAGATTTTTCCGACTGCGTCCCGTTTGTAAGTGGCATGGGGTCAATACGTTTTCAGGAGTGGGACAGGAGAGCGCTAAACCCTTTTGTCTGAAATGATCGTTTATTTCAATTGATCGCAAACTGTGGAATTCTGTTACATTATAGATTCAAACTTTATTTAAATGACATTTGCGTAAATTAACACTTTTATGCTTCTCTTGTGCAATGTTCTGTTTAAATAAATTTCCGCGCATTTTGTGAACACTGAAATCGTTACCATATAAAAATCGCGTTAAAGGGAGATTCTGGTGGGGAAAAAATGCCGTGGTCTGTTTCGGGAGGACTGGTCATTTCGACCTGAATGACCCAAGGTAGGCTGGTTTCTATCCCCGTTGTAGAGGGACTCAAAAATTCACGTAAACGTCACACAGCCAGTGGTCAGTTTTAAAGGGATACTACCACGTACATAAGCTGTAACTAGATCACTTGTGCATTACAAAGAAAACCACATTATAAAACATGTTATAAAACACATGCTGGCTGGGTGGAGTAGAGGTAACATCACTGCTCTATAACCGTGGAGACACAGGTTCAAATCCCAGCAAGAGCACCTCTCCAGTAAGTGTCCTTGGGCAAGACACCTAACGGTACATACTCGCCAACCAGGACATACTTGAAAACAAGAGAAATCTCAATGTATCCTTCCTGATAAAAAGAAATATGCTGTTTTTTTTTTTCTTTGTGTGAGGGCCATACTCTGGCGTTTCCAACAATGCCTCACTTTACATAGTACAGGAGGGGCGAGGTAGCGCCTATTCCCCGATGGGGCGGCTGCAACCACCAAATGTATCCAGCCTAGCAACGGGCTATATTACAATCTTCACGCCAAAATTTACGCGCAAAGCAAATTTTTTTGCGCCGAGCGGTAAACTTTTGCGCACGCAAATCACCGCTGGAATTACAATCCTCGCGTCTTTTTTCTGCCGCCGATCAATTGCGTGCGCAAACAGGAAGCGGCCAAATGCTCGAGCAGTACCGTCTCGTGCAAAAACCAGTGTTTGAACAGTTTTTTTCTCGCGATTCAGCCAATCAGAATTAAGAACCACAATTATCTCACGTTAAGAAATTGCGCCTACCAAAGTCAATCTGAGCATATAAACTGCAGCAATAATAAATGCACACACAACTTCTCCATTTTATTGTTTGGGTATGTGTAGAATGTGTAACTATACTTTGCTGTGAATTTTTTTTGGGCTGGTGTATTTGGGTTCGGCAGGTTGATAGAATTTGCCATTAACACCAGCTTTTAGGAGTTGCTAAAATGATGTGCGCAAAGGCTGTGCGTTGCAAACTGCGCATAGATTGTAATACCATCCGCGTACCAGCGCACAAACGCATTTGCGCTCACAATGTTAAGTATAGGACGCGCAACGTACAGTAAGCTCTCCCACGGTAGACGTATACGCGCGTTTGTTGTGCCGACATTGTAATACGACGTTCAGCGCAAAGGGTTTTGCCCCTCGCGTTAATGCATTTTTGCGCGGGCGCAAACGTATGCGCGAAGATTGTAATAGGGCCCCGAGAAGGGTGAGCTCAGGATAGATGGGTAAATAATTATGCATCAGTCGCAGCGAAAATTGAAAGGAAAGTGGAAAACCGAATTTCAAAGTAAAAGAGTCTCTGAAGAATAACTGTAACAATTCTATAACAAATAAAGGCGCAACAGGCTCTTTCTGATGGTAAATTTAATGAGACGCAAGTTTCAGTGTAGGCAGCTCCGCTGCGAGAAGCTCTATAGCTTTTAGAGACATTTTAACAAGACAGAATGCGTCCTCGTTACCACTAGTGTGAATTAATAAAAAAAGAGTTACTTTTCGAGTTCGACCGGTCGTCAGTTCGGATAAAGATCACTTGGCTCGGGCAATTAAAGGGATACTCTATTAAAAATAGATTTCCCTTTTTATTTCCTGTCACCACAGCTCCTCTATGTGCCCTCACCCTCCTTGGCACCCTTGCCCACACTATACATGGCCTCTGTACCTGTTGGAGAAGTGTGGATGCCGGCCTCCTGCCAATGGACTGCAGATCAATGTGGCAAAGCCGACTAAAACAGACAATGGACATACAAGAGTTAATGTTGTTATATGTACAGCTATCTTAACACTGATTGTATTTTAAGAGTTTAACTTGTGTAAGTAATCGAATGTAGACCTATTGTTCTTGCTGCCTGTGTGGTTGTTTGTCCTTAGATTGGTTTGATGTTGTTTATTTGTTAATCTTGTTTAGAGTAAGTGGTTTCTCTGTCTCCTGAAGAAATTCAAATCCCCTCATGTAGACAAAGTCCTCGGTTAATTATTGTCATTTTACCTCCCCCTCCTTGTTTCCCATATAACTGGTCTCAAATTAAAGATATTCTTCTTCCCTGCACTAAGCTGTGTCTGGTGTTTGGGTACATAGAATTATACAGCAGTCCCTCAAGTTCTGGCTGAGGGTCGTGAAGAATGGAAGAGAAGGGACAGAGGTTTTAACAGGTTCAGGTCTTGTCCTCAAGCCGAAGACCAGTCAACCTCAGTTGCCCCTGCCTACATCTCCTCCCTTATTAAAAGGTATATCCCATCCTGACCACTGCACTTTGCCAATGATCTGACAATATCAGTTCCTTGCACCCTCACCCACAACTCCCGCCATCAAGACTTCTCTCGAGCTGCCCCCTTTCTATGGAACTCCCTCCGCCGCAACAATAGACTCTCCCTGTCTCTCCAGTCTCTTCAAAAAGTCTCCGAAAACACATTTAGAGAAGCCTATTGGCTCACTCCATGATCCCCCACTGTCATTTCCGCCTCTTCCCAATCAGCCCTCCTGCACTTACCCTATTCACCCTCACCTAATGGGTTACCCATATCCTTTTAGATTGCAAGCTCTTGAGCAGGGTCCTCTCACCTACTGTACTGTGGGTTGAACCTGTATGTATATTTGTTGTTCTGCCTCCCACTGTGAAACGCTATGGAACTTGTTAGCGCTTTATAAAAACTTGTAACTGTAAGATTGCCCCTACGTAATTCAGCAGATGCTGGTGACACCCCCTGCCATTTTTTTTTAATTTTTTTTAGGGGGGGGTGATTTTACTCACCTTTTGTCCACAAATCCGGAAGTCCCTTAAGCTTTACTGTGGAATTTGCACTTCTATGCAACTTGAGCAGCATAGGATACGCAAAAATGTGCACATACGCAAGTTCCGTAGTGCCAGCGCATTTCAATGGATCGGAGCTGTGTGCGCATGCACAGAACCAACCCTTCATTTCCTCTCTGAGACTGCTTGCCATTGAAGGTAGTCCCAGAGAGGGTGGCGTTGGCACAATCTCTGCGTGCTGACATCACAAGTGACCAATCTGGTGATTGTCAGCCGGGAAATTCAAAATCCAGCAGCTGGTGACGCTGGGTGGAGTGCAAGAAACTCCTCCATTTCTCCATGGGCTTTCACCGGATCTGGGTAGCAGGATGGGGGAGGGGGGGAGAAAGAGGAGCACTCTTCGCATCCTGACCACTTTAAAACAATAAAGTGGTCAGGATGAATAGAGTGTTTTGCAAGCTTCTCGTGTTCCGGTTTGCAAGAGACGTACGAGCGCGCAACCACCACCACAGACAGAGGCTTGTCTTCCATTTATGTCGACTGACGTCAAAAGAAATTTGCTAAAGAAAGGCTTCTTTTTTTTTTTTTTTACTTGAATGTGCAGTTGTTGGTTTTTTTATATATTTTTTTTAATTTATGAATTGTGATGACTGCAAGCTCTGCGGGAATTATAAATGTAAAACTAAAAACCGCTTTGTTAACTTATAGGAACCGTTTGACACAAAGATGCGTCAGCACATTAGCTCCAAAATCCAGCGCTAGTGGCGATAAACAGGCGTTAGATTTGTTTTAACTCCTTCTCGATTGTTGATATTTTGTGCCTTAATGAACTTCTAGCTACAAAATAAAATAAAAAAAACTCCACCTCAATAGTTTGAAGAAAAGTGGGTTTATTCACCCCAAAAAGGAAGACATTTCTGCTTATGTAAGGACTTTGTCAAGTCTAAAACACTCGGTTAAAATCTCTCATTTAAAGTGACACAGCTCAATTAACTATACTAAAAGAATCATGCATTAACCCCTACACTACAGACTCAGCAGTAACAGACACAGCAGCTCGATATCATGTTAACTTGATCTGGGAGTTTTAGCACCGTGGGCATTATATCTAAGGTCATAACAATTTTTAAAACCATCTGAGGAATGTCTCTTACTGACATCTCCCCAGCTGATCCTGCGTGCAGTAACTGCTTTTGGTCAGCAGATGGCAGCATCTGCCAGCCAAGCCGTTTATTACAGTAAGGAATACATTGAGAATAGCCCCAAGTATTTAATTAACCCTTTCGCTGCTGAGGCTTTTCCCGCCCCTGTGCTGAGGTCATTTTTTACCTGTTTTGCGCATCATGTTTAAACCTGTTTTGAAGGCTTATTTTAGTATATGACATCGACATATTATATATCGTTCTTTCCGTCAGACTCGGTAGATTCATAATATGTCATTATTATATGTATACGTTATGTCATGTTTGTATATTATAACAAAAAATGCAATAAAATATGTATTTTCAATAATTTACAGCGTGTAAAGTGTTTTTTTTCCACATTTTAACATGCGAGCAATTGCGGTTATATTTTGTATGGGGTGCGCTTGTTAAAAAAATTAGAGATGGGTCTCGTTACATTTTTTTTTGGGGAAAATGACACCATTTTTAACAAACGCACCGCATACAAAAATCGTTAATGCAGCATTATTGTTCACATTATAATTGAAATGGGAACAATATTGCTGCATTAACAAAACAAAAAACAAAAAAAAAAAGTGTTTATTTTTTTTTTTAATTTTTTTTTTTAATTTTTTTTTATTTTTATTTTTATTTTTATTTTTTTTTTACATTTTTTTTTACTTTCATGTTTGGTATCGTTGGAACGGCCATGCTCTGGCCGATCCAACGATATCAAAATTTAACCCCTAACTGCCACGGATCGGGAGATAGGGAGTTCATTGGAACTCCCTATCTCCACACTTCGTGGCAGTTAGGGGTTAATGCTAGGACTGGCGTCATCGTGCTGCGCACGATGACGCCAGTCCTCTGGGGGAGTTCCCGGAAGCTTGGCCGACATCCAAGATGTCGGCCAGCTCCCGGAAGGATCGCAAATCGGCGCTTTTCAGCGCCGATTTGCGATCCAGCTCCCCAGGGGTTAATGCCAGGCATCATTTGGAAGGGCAGGCTGTGCCCTTCCAAATGATGCCTGGGTTAAGCCCCTGTGAGCCGCCGATCGGGAGGGAGAGAGGTCCGAAGGACCTCCCCCCCCTCCCTTTCAGGCGCCTCCTCCGCACATGCGGGGGGGGCGCCTGAATTATGTGTCATCGCGGGGGCGCGATGACACATAACAATGGCGGCCACTGCTCCGGATGCCGGGCTGACATCCAGGATGTCAGCCCGCACCGGAGGGGCCAGCGATCGGCCGGAACCCGGCCGAACGCTGACCCCAATGCGAGGACGCGCTCAGCGCGTCCTCCGCATACCAGGGGCAATGCTGAGGACGCGCTGAGCGCGTCCTTAGCATTGAAGTGGTTAATTAAAACGGATTTAAAAAAAAAAAACGCTTTTTCCTGACAGTGTTTTTATCCAAAAATCACTTGGTAGTGAAGGAGTTAAGAATCAGTGTACAGGTGTACTATAGACATGTGCACAGCACAAAATTTCGTTTTGAACTAATGGATTAGTCCTAAAATGCAATTTATTTAGTTGCTAAAGAAATTCGTTTTCAGTTCCTTAGTTTGAAAACTAATTTCATTCATCCGAAAACCAGTGGATACAATTACTATTGTAGTGGCTCCTCAGAGGGCTGAGATCGCTGCTTGTTACAGTATCTCTCACTCTCAGCACAATGTGGGCCATATTACATAGTTGGTGCTAACTTAACCAGAGCTGTTGTAAACTTACCAGAGCCATTATAGCCTATGGAGGTTTTCAGTTTACAACAGCTCTGGTTAAGTTAGCACCAACTCTGTAATACTGCCCCGTGTCAGGCAAAGCTGTTACAGTAACTGACTGCTGCTCATCACAGCGCTCAGCTCAGAGTTTCAGTAAAACTAGTAAATAAGAGGTTAGAACCTTATTATTTCCTTGTTTTACTGAAACTGAGCGGTTACAGTCAGTTACTGTAACATCTGAGCCTGATACATTGCACTGAGAGATAAAATAACAAGCAGCCGATCTCAACGCTCACAGACACTGGATTTAAAGGGCTAAAAAAAACGCTCCTCTCTATATAATGTTTATAACATCCTCCTGCATTAATTAATACCCCTCTCTGTATAATGTATACAACATCCACCTGCATTAATTAATACCCCTCTCTGTATAATGTATAGACCATCCTCCTGAATTAATGTCCCTCTCTGTATAGAACATCCTCCTCAATTTATACCTTTCTCTGTATAATGTATATAACATCCTCCTGCATTAATACCCATCTCTGTATAATGTATAGAACATCCTCGTGCATTAATTAATGCCCCTCTGTGTAGAACATCCTACTGAATTGGCAAGTGGAGGGTGCAGAACTTAGGATGTTGCGCTCTTCAGTGCTGGTCTCCTTCACTCCTCAATGTAATATCACAAAAAGGACTGAAACTAAAATGTAGTGCATTTTATTTTAGTTTCTTTCGTTTTTTGGTACTGAGCAGTTTCGTATCTCTTGAGTCATACGAAAACTAAATTATCCCAAAATTCGGACTAAATCTTTTTAGTACTAAAATGAATGCACATGTCTAGTGTACTATATATCACACAAGAGACACAGAGTCCACTCCCCAAGCCTTCCTATTTTGTGGGCACTGTTGCAGCCTTCTGCAGTTCACACTGGCCGATGGCAGCTGTTTGACTACAGCAGTGATCCCTCAATTCTCATCAGGGCCTATATATTTTTTTTTTAAAACATCTTCCTGTGCCTTATATATTATTATTATTATATATTATTATTATATATTAATAATATAATAATTAATAAATAATAATAGTTAATAATGGTGCTGTTAATAATAATAATAATAATATTATATTATTGTATTATGAATAACAAGGTGGAAAGCCTGCCCAGAGGGCAGTCTATTGTGGATATACTGCCCCAGCTCATGGATATATGCCCCAGCACGTGGATATATGCCCCAGCACGTGGATATATGCCCCAGCACGTGGATATATGCCCCAGCACGTGGATACTGCCCCAGCTCGTGGATATTGCCCCAGCTCGTGGATATATTGCCCCAGCTCGTGGATACTGCCCCAGCTCGTGGATATTGCCCCAGCACGTGGATATATGCCCCAGCACGTGGATATATGCCCCAGCACGTGGATACTATGCCCCAGCACGTGGATACTGTCCCCCAGCACGTGGATACTGTCCCCCAGCTCGTGGATACTGCCCCCCAGCTCATGGATATTGCCCCCCAGCTCATGGATATTGCCCCCCAGCTCATGGATACTGCCCCCCAGCTCCTGGATATTGCCCCCCAGCACTCATGGATATTGCCCCCCCAGCTCATGGATATTGCCCCCCCAAGCTCTCATGGATATTGCCCCCCCCAAGCTCTCATGGATATTGCCCCCCCAAGCTCTCATGGATATTGCCCCACAGCTCATGGATATTGCCCCCCCAAGCTCTCATGGATACTGCCCCCCAGCTCATGGATATTGCCCCCAGCTCATGGATATTGCCCCCCCAAGCTCTCATGGATATTGCCCCCCAGCTCATGGATATTGCCCCCCAGCTCATGGATATTGCCCCCCAGCTCATGGATATTGGCCCCCCAGCGCTCATGGATATTGCCCCCAGCTCATGGATATTGCCCCCCCAAGCTCTCATGGATATTGCCCCCCAGCTCATGGATATTGCCCCCCAGCTCATGGATATTGGCCCCCCAGTGCTCATGGATATTGCCCCCAGCTCATGGATATTGACCCCCCAAGCTCTCATGGATATTGCCCCACAGCTCATGGATATTGCCCCCCCAAGCTCTCATGGATACTGCCCCCCAGCTCATGGATATTGCCCCCCAGCTCATGGATATTGCCCCCCCAAGCTCTCATGGATATTGCCCCCCAGCTCATGGATATTGCCCCCCAGCTCATGGATATTGCCCCCCCAGCGCTCATGGATATTGCCCCCCAGCTCATGGATATTGCCCCCCCAAGCTCTCATGGATATTGCCCCCCAGCTCATGGACATTGTCCCCCCAGCGCTCATGGATATGCCCCAGCTCAGACCCCAGACCAGACATGGGGCGGCTGTTCGAATGCTCTATCGGCATTCGGACAGCCGCCCCATGAGCTCGGCGCCATACTTACCTTTCCGAGCGGCGCCGCTGAAGTGAAAGTGTCCCCACTTCCGGTCTTTGAAGGACCCAAGCCGCGGTCACGTGACCGGGGCTTGGGTCCTTCAAAGAGTGGAAGTGGGGAAACTTTCACTTCCCCGGCGCCACTCGGATGCGCTTGGCAGCCGGGTAGAGGCTGCGAGCGCAGCCTCTACCCGGCTGCCGCGCGCATCCAAGCCCCAAGCGGCGGAGGGACCTTTCCCTTCGCCGCTCGGGGGTTGGATGCGCGCGGCAGCCGGGTAGAGGCTGCGAGCGCAGCCTCTACCCGGCTGCTGTGTGCATCTTGTAACCGCCGCGGCGAGCCGGCAGCCGGCTCGTGCCGCGGCGGTTGCATGCGCGCGCAACCAACCGCCGCTGGTTGCGCGCGCATGCGCAGAGTAAGGCTTGGCGACGGACACGCCAAGCCTTACTCTTTTATAGTATAGATAATAGCATTATAATAATATAAATATTATTATTAAATAAATAAACAAGCTTTGATTTATTTAATAATAATAATGTTGATATTATTTTTATACTGCTACTATTATTCATAATACAATCCAAAAAGAATAATAGTAGCATTAGTAATATATTATACATAAAGCACGGGTAGATATGTAAACTAAAAAAACATAGGCCAAGCTGAGATTTGATCTCCGGCTTACTAGCCAAGTGCGTTAACCAGATGAACCAACGCACCAATTCATGAGGGTTGGTGGGATCAGTGTCGTAATCAAACGGCTGCAGCTGGCCACGGAGAGCTGTGAGTGGCTACGGCCCTGCACCGAGGTAGGAGGGCTAGGGGAGGGGACCTTGTGATGCTTTTTCGTGTGTATGAAACCAGTAACTAGTGTGCAAGCTACTGGAAAAACCGTTAACACGTTGGAATGATTTAATGGAGCGTCCCCACGACATCGTGTCCACGCGTTAATGCTGACACCGGCGTGGCTCCGTACCATAGTACAGGTTGGGATCTTTGTTTTATTTTTAGAAAGAAGACAACAGATCTAAAATATAAATAAATTTAGCATATCAGCTGTTATGTCCAATGTGTTGAATCTTTAGGGTCGCCTCCAGGAGCCCATGTCCAGAGAATTCATAAACTTCCTTTACATTGCTGCAGAACTACATCAAATTGAGTACACGCGACAATGGGGCAGCAGCAGGGGCTTTAGAAGATCGAGTATACTCGATCTTTGGCAGTGAAAGGGTTAAGAGGGATGAAACCCCCGTCTCCTCGGTTCCTTATCTAGAAATGTCCACATCATGTCCGAATCATTCCTACTAAATAACCGACCGCCGGAGCAATGTCGCTGAGAGAAATAAGCAGTCAATATCGGATTTATTATTAATGTTAATTATTCTTTATTTGTTGTTGTTGTTAGTTGCAAAGTCGTGTCCGACCCATCGCGACCCCATGGACAACGTTCCTCCAGGCCATCCTGTCCTCTACCATCTTCTGGTATCCATTTAAGCTCACGCCTACTGCTTCAGTGACTCCATCCAGCCACCTCATTCTCTGTCGTCCCCTTCTTCTTTTGCCCTCAATCTTTCCCAACATTAGGCTTTTCTCCAGTGAATCCTTCGTTCTCATTAGGTGACCAAAGTATATGAGTTTCATCTTCAGGATATGGCCTTCTAAAGAGCAGTCGGGGTTAATCTCCTCTAGGACTGACCGGTTTGATCGCCTTGTAGTCCGTGGGACTCGCAGGAGTTTAGACTATAGTCCCACCCCAAGATATCACATTGTTAGGGCTGCCATCAGAAATCATGGGGCCCCTTTCTGAGCCACTGGTCGGGCCCCCTTTTCTAAGCAACGATTTAAGTTAAACCGATTAATAATAAAATATTTTGCCTCTTCTTCTGCTTACCTGGTTAGAGAGGGGTGCTGGACAAAATCCCTACAGCCAGGTTACCTAATGCCAACATCCCGACGGCCAACATCCAGACAGAACAAGTGCCGGGAGCTGGTAACTGGTTTGGGGCCGGGAACCGGTAACTGGTTTGGGGCCGGGAGCCGGTAACTGGTTTGGAGCTGGGAGCCGGTAACTGGTTTGGGGCTGGGAGCCGGTAACTGGTTTGGGGCTGGGAGCCGGTAACTGGTTTGGGGCAGCGGGTACACTCTATATTCACAGCTTAACACGACACAAGGCTGAAAACATTTTTATTGGAATTTATTCACATTTAGCTGATATTCCCAAGTAGCTGCTGGATCCAGGCGTCACAAATCCCACATCCTCACTGGAAGGAAACACGCTTCACAGATCAATACACTTTATAGACATTGACCTCTGGCCCTCGCCCTCTGTCTCTCTGGTCATCTCCCTGTCTCTCTGGCTGTCATGTGGGCTCCCGGCGTGAGCCAAGGTGGGCCCTTTATACTGGATGAGTAACCCTTGAGGCAGGTTAGCTGCTGGCTGCATGGACACAGACCACAGCACACAGATACAAGAGAAATTACAGCACTGGAACAACAGGAAAATGGCAGGAGAACAGAACTAAAGGGAACCCTAACTCTGGGATAAAGGTCCTTACAATGGCCTCTATACTAGGGAAGGGAACCTCACAAGAAAACACAGAGACAGGAGAACCGGAAGGACGAGGGTTAAACAGTATACAACAGGACAATATACACACATCCAGCAGCAACACATGGAAATCTGAACCGGGATGAGGTCCTTGCACTGGCCTCTGTGCTATGGATAAATATAATGCTGCTGGTAAAATACACAGAACATGAAGCAAGTAACATATAATAGAAATGTCAGAACCAAAGGCTCAAGAGCCAGGAGGGTATGTCAGACAAGCCAAGATCAGAGACCATAGAGGGAAGTCAGAACAGCCAGGAATTAGGAACCAAACAGAACACAGGGAGGAATACAAGAAGAAATTTAAATACCTAGCCAAGATCATACACAGAGTGGGTAGTCAGGAATAGCAGAGATCATACACAGAGCGGGTAGTCAGGAATAGCAGAGATCACACACAGTGGGTAGTCAGGAATAGCAGAGAGCAGAGATCCCCAACCCTTCTAGATTGTGAGTTCCTACGGGAATAGGGCCCTCGTCTCCTCCTGTACTGTTTGTCCAATGTTGGTTCAATGTATTGTAACCCTGTCTATGCTGTGCCTATTGTACAGCGCTGCGGAATATGCCAGCACTTTATAAATAAAGAATAATAATAACTTCCCTACACGACCAACTTCCAGTCATCCATAATCCCAATGGCTAACCCTAATACTAACACCCTAACCCTAGGTTTAAGGGGGTTAGGGCTAGGATTAGGGGGGTTAGGGCTAGGTTTAGGGGGTTAGGGCTAGGTTTAGGGGTTAGGGCTAGGTATAGGGGGTTAGGTCTAGGTTTAGGGGAGTTAGGGTTAGGGCTAGGTTTAGGGGGTTAGGGTTAGGGCTAGGTTAGGAGGGTTAGGGCTAGGTTTAGGGGGTTAGGGCTAGGTATAGGGGTTATGGCTAGGTATAGGGGTATGGTCTAGGTTTAGAGGGTTAGGGTTAGGTTTAGGGGTTAGGGCTAGGTTTAGGGGGGTTAGGGTTAGGGCTAGGTTTAAGGGTTAGGGTTAGGTTTAGGGGGTTAGTGAGTGGGGTTAGTGTTAGCCACTAGGATTTTGGATGTCTGGAAGTTGCCCGTCAGGGAGTTGTCTGTGTAGGGAAGTTGGCCGTGTAGGGAAGTTGGCCGTCAGGGAGTTGTCTGTGTAGGGAAGTTGGCCATCGGGATTTTGGCATTAGGGAACCTGGTTGTAGGGATTTTGACCCAAACCCGGTTAGAGAGTTCTCTTACTGGCCCCAGATGCCCCGTCCCACCGGGTAATTTTTTGTCATCTTAGGCTGGCGGCACACGAGCAGAGGAAGGAACGTCCGTAAAAGTGGACGTTCCTTCCACTCTCTGCGCTCAGCGTACAAAGCGCGATCCTCCTATGGAGAATCGCGCTTTGTATCCTTTCAGTGTCCGTTTAGCTTTTTGACGGGGAGGGCTTTTTCACGTCCGGTGGAGGTTTCCCCATCAAAACCCACGGACGCAGGGAAGTGCGGGCGCATTTGAGCCATAAATACGCTCGTGTGCCGGGGGCCTTAGTGGGCCAGTCTTGGGTGGCATGGAGAGACCCTTAAATCTATGGCACTAAGACAAGCTGCACATGGTTTGGCCAGGGCCCTTTGCAGCCGCTGGGCCCCTGAACATATCATGGGCTGTCACCCCCTGAACATTATTATATGCATATATTCCAAAAAATCCTACAAAATTGAAATGCGACGCACTTCTCGTCCTGATCATTGCGGATAAGCTGTATATAAGAAACAGTTCAAGTGTGAGTATAAACGATAATTCTCTACAGACATAAAACACACGCACGCACATCGATAAACTGTTCTGAACACAGAATTTAATGAATATATATAGAATTCTTCTATAGAAATAATGTACTAAACCTCCCTAAACCATTCTATACTGGCGAAACACACATCACATATTGTCAAAGTGTCTCTCTACAAGTCCCCGACACACGTATGTGTTTTCCCTGCATAAATATTGCTAAATTTGCAGCCAAAATGTATGCACAGCGGCACGCTTAGTGGGGCACCTGTAGTCAGTCCACAATAGAATCTTAATGGTAAATTTAATCCCTGTATTCCGCTGTTTGTTGTTGAAGTACAGAATGTTCTTGATGATCAATGTAGCAGCGGGAAACAAGCGCACCAATCAGTTTTTTCGCTCTTAAGGAGCGCCCATTTGTGAGGACGCATTATAATTTTACCACTATTAACACCTGCCTGGCCAGAGCGCCAATTCTCTTCTACCTTCTTTTCAAAAGAAGAACCTGCGTGTCCTAGGTCTCATGGTATAATGATGACGAGGCTATGTGGGCAACAGGTATGCTTTCCATTTTTGGATGGATGCTCTTAAAATCACTTAACCTAGACGTTTGGGAGCCAGTAGGAACATCTCCATTTTTGCACCAGTCGCCAGAAGAATAACAAGCGACACAGAATCGTTCCTTATTATAGATTTTAGTAAGAAAAATCAGTATTTGCGAACGAATTTCACCGAATGGTGAATTTGACCGTACGGTGAAATTTCATGCCAGTTCATTTATTCACTAAACTATCAATTCGCCAAGTACTGGCAAATTGAGGAAATGCGGTGCAGCTCGCCGCAATTTGGTGATTATCGGCGGCAGTGAAATTGTCCCATCGAGATGTAATGGTTATTTAATCTATTCACAGAACGCTGAACTGCACTGAAGAGTCAGTGAAATGCCTTGATTTTTGGTGATTCCGTTTGACAGGTTTAAATCAGCAAATCCTATAGGATTCAATACAAAGGGAATTATAGTTTTTAATTTTTATTTTGAAAAAACATTGTTTATTCTTTTCATTTTCAGCCAAAAGTCTTTTAATTTTTTTTGGAACACCTTTTTGTATTGTTTACATTTTTTTTAAACAAAATTTTTGATTCCCAGTTTTTTAAATGGCAATTTTTTTTTATTCTGTAACAAACCTTTTAAAAAATAGGACCTTTTTTATTTTTCACACACATTTTAATGTATTTTTATTGGTTTAAACACCTATTAGGAGAATAGCAAATATTCCGTTTTGTTTTTTTCTGCTGTTCGGCAGTCAGTTTGGCAGTCTTCAGCTCTCAGTTCAGCAGTCTTTGGCGACACCATCTTTGGTGCACTTCGGTGACCCTGCGACAAATAGCGAATTCACCGAATGGTCAGCGAAATGGAATCGCCGACGCGCACCCGAGTGCGCCGAACTCGAAAGCACTGAAATTTCAGTACTTTCTGAATGACCTCTTATGTGTCTCCCTCTACTTTTGCACGCCCTATACATAGTATGCTAAGTTATTGATGCCGAAAAGTACAGTAAGTTAACGGACAAGTAGGTGGTAACTTAATTTTCCCACTCGACTTGGAATAACATTTCTGAAAGATTTTGCTAGTGGAGCCAATGGCTCATTTACAAATACTGATGGTCAACTTGGAATAGGAACCATTATGGAACCAATAGGAGTTCGTCATGAAGCACCAAAGTCCACCATAGTTGCAAACAACTCGGGCTTTCCAGAGATGTGAAATTCAACAACAGAAGGCAAAGTTGATGGAACTAATGGTGAACATCAACCCTGAACAATGGTTCCACCATTATTCGCTTCATAAAATGAGTGAAATATGGCTATTCTCCATTCAGCGTCGTTCTACCTTTGTTTTCAACACCGGTGTATATTCTTTGGTGACTTTAAAGGGGTTGATGATCGTCAATGAACTCTGATAGATACAGTATATCTGTAAAAACAAGACTTGATGACTTGGGCTGAAACTATGGTGGAATATCCATTGATATCTACAATGAACAACATCTATGGTGGAAACACTGGTGGGAAACCCCACTGAAAACTACACTGAACAACATTGACAGGAACAAACTACAGAGAACACCGAAATTTCAGCGAAATTCGTTCAGCGCAGTTTGGTTTACTTTGGCAATTTCAGTTTGCCGATCCTGTGGTGGATTCACTATTCACTGCAGGGTCACCAAAGTGCACCGAATGGGATCTGCCGAAAACCGCTGCTGAACACCGAACTGACCACCAAACGCTGCCAAAAATTAGCTGGCGATCTGCTGAACGCCACCGAACTGACTGCCACACACCGTTGAAGACAGCCGCCGATCCGCCGAACTGACCACCAGTGGCGTCACTAGGGTTGGTGTCACCCGGTGCGGTAACTTATGGTGTCACCCCCCCACGAGTTTTATGGGTTTTTTTAACTACTTTTACGCATAAGTCAGTACTCCCATATAACACTGAATGCTCATTACTGTGAGGTTTATTGCTGTGGATTCTGTGATACACTCATAAACACATTACTGTGAGGTTTATTGCTGTGGAGCTCTGTGAAATGCTCATACACAAATTTTGGCAAACTGACAGCAAGTACGGTGCCGGTTTGAAGGCAGTGAAAGTCCCCATAGAGAAGTAATGGTTAATCTGTTCAGAGTCACCAAACAGCAAAGAAATGTAATGATGTCCGGTCAGAGGCGTAACTAGAAACCTCAGGGCCCCGGTGCAAGAATACATGAAGGGCCCCCCCTTGTCGGCTGTGGGGAGGGGCCAAGGCGGGCCACCAGTACACCCCGCGCCTTCAAGACCCACCCTCCGCGCGGGCCCCAGATATCAGACCCCCAGTAATTATCCAGTATCAGACCCCAGTAATTAGCCAGTATCAGACCCCAGAAATTAGCCAGTATCAGACCCCAGAAATTAGCCAGTATCAGACCCCAGTAATAGCCAGCCAATATCAGACCCCAGTAATTAGCCAGCCAGTATCAGACCCCAGTAATTAGCCAGTATCAGACCCCAGTAATTAGCCAGCATCAGACCCCAGTAATTAGCCAGCCAATATCAGACCCCAGTAATTAGCCAGCCAGTATCAGACCCCAGTAATTAGCCAGCATCAGACCCCCAGTAATTAGCCAGCATCAGACCCCAGTAATTAGCCAGCCAATATCAGACCCCAGTAATTAGCCAGGATCAGACCCCAGTAATTAGCCAGCCAGTATCAGACCCCCGTAATTAGCCAGTATCAGACCCCAGTAATTAGCCAGCCAGTATCAGACCCCAGTAATTAGCCAGCCAGTATCAGACCCCAGTAATTAGCCAGTATCAGACCCCAGTAATTAGCCAGCCAATATCAGACCCCAGTAATTAGCCAGCCAGTATCAGACCCCAGTAATTAGCCAGTATCAGACCCCAGTAATTAGCCAGCCAGTATCAGACCCCAGTAATTAGCCAGTATCAGACCCCAGTAATTAGCCAGCCAGTATCAGACCCCAGTAATTAGCCAGTATCAGACCCCCAGTAATTAGCCAGTATCAGACCCCAGTAATTAGCCAGCCAATATCAGACCCCAGTAATTAGCCAGCCAGTATCAGACCCCAGTAATTAGCCAGCCAGTATCAGACCCCAGTAATTAGCCAGTATCAGACCCCAGTAATTAGCCAGCCAGTATCAGACCCCAGTAATTAGCCAGCCAGTATCAGACCCCAGTAATTAGCCAGTATCAGACCCCAGTAATTAGCCAGCCAGTATCAGACCCCAGTAATTAGCCAGTATCAGACCCCAGTAATTAGCCAGGATCAGACCCCAGTAATTAGCCAGTATCAGACCCCAGTAATTAGCCAGGATCAGACCCCAGTAATTAGCCAGCCTCTGCTCACTCACACACATACAAACAACCCACCCCAGCTTGTTACATACTTACCATAGGTAACTATTGTCTCCACTCTCTCCACTTCCCCTCCCTGTACCTGCTGGACACTTCCAGCACAGCAGGGGAGGCTCTGATTTGTGTGGCTGTGGAGGGGGAAGGGGCGGGGCCAGTATGTCCCCATGTGAGCATCTGTCCTCTTCCTCTTCCCCCGGCAGGGCCTTTACTTCTGGCGCAGCGTGTGGGAGTTTGATCCCACACGCTGCCAATCAAATGGGAGACCAGGTATCTGACCCCTGCCTGGACTGTGGGGCAAGCAGAGCAGCTAGTCTGGGCCCCCCACCCATCCGGTTGTGGGCCCCCGGACTCAGGGGCCCAGGTGCAGTGGCACCCGCTGCACCCCTGGTAGTTACGCTCCTGTGTCCGGTGTTTTCATTTGGCAGGTTTATTCAGGGCGAACACCATAGGTTTCAATGTTAAAAATATTCCTGTTTTTATCCAATATCTAATAAACCGTTTATTCCTTTAATCCATAGTAAAAAAAATCTATTTTTTTCTAATAGCAATTTTTCTTTTTTTTCTGTAACAGCCCTTTTTATTATCATTCATAGGATCTTATATGTTAATTCCAGACATTTTCGTTCAGTAGTTCTTTTTAAAACAGCAGGCGACGGGTTTGCGGCAGCATTCGGTGGCTGATTCCCTGCACTTCAGGGACCCTGTGGTTAATTCACCAGGGAAATTTGATTCCCCAATGTGCGGGGAACAACAGAACACTGAAATGTCTGCGTCATTTCGGTGCTCTGTGAATATCTTCTTTATGGTGTTTTTTTTTGCCATCCCCTGGAAAGTACCAGCCTAGGCCTTGCCTACCCAGGACATACTTGAAAGTGAGAGAATTCTCAATGTATCCTTCCTGGTAAAATATTTTTGTGTAAAAAAAATATAATAATTGTTTTTTAGGGTGTCACCCTAGGGGGTGGTGTCACCTGGTGTGGCCCGCACCCCCTCCCCCCTATCGACGCCTCTGCTGACCACCACACGCCACCGAAAAAAGCCGATCAGCTGCCGAACGACAATGAACTGGTAAAAAAAAAAAACAACTAACTCTGCTATTTTACAAGTGGTGTTTAAAACAATAAAAATGCATGAAACCGGCAGCCGGGAAATTCAGAAGTCCCGGCCACTTGTGACACTGGGTGGGGTGGAGGAAATCGTTCCACTTCACCTAGAGGGTTCTTCAAGGAAATTCAGATGCCCTTCTGATCATCGCATTGCAGTGCGATTCAGGTTCACCAACTTTGCAGTGAATTCAGTATTCACTGCAGGTTCTTCGAAGTGCGCCGAACGGGATCTGCCGAAGACCCCCCAAATGCTGCCAAACAGCCTGCCGAACGCCACCAAAGACAGCCGACGATCCGCTGAACGCCGCTGAGCTGGCAAACGGAACTCTGCTATTTTTAAAAAGGTGTTTAAAAAACAATAAAGATGCTTGAAATGTGTGGAGATATTAAAAAATATCCAAAAAAATATCTAAAAAATTTAGAAACATAAGTAAATAAAAAGGCTTTTTGCTGAAACTGAAAAGAATAAATGGTTGAATAAAAAATGTATAAAAACATTTTTTTTTACATTTAATCCTATGGGATTCACCTGTTTAAACCTGTCGAACTGAATCACTGAAAATCTGGGAATAATCGCCAACATTTCGGTGCAGTTAGGTAGTCTCTGAATAGATTAACCATTACTTCTTGGTGGGAGAATGTTACTGCTGCCGAAAGTCGTAGAATTGCAGCGAACTGCCCCATATTTTGCTGCCAATTCGACAATAATTGGTGAATTGACAGCTTTCTGAATGGACAATCTGCCACGAAATTGCGCCATACGGTGAAATTCACCTTTCGGCCCAAATTCGGTGGCAAGATCGGCTCTTATTGAATAACCCTTTATGTTGGAAACGTTGTTAGGGTTATTCAAAGAGAATCGAAAAGTCACTGCACGTTAGGTGACTTTTCGTTCTCTTCAATTCAGTGCGATTCGGCGATCCCATTTCGGCGACCCTGCGGTGTATTCATTAAGCACCACAGGGCCATCGTAGCGCAGGGAAAAGCAGCAGCAAACCCGACGAACACTCACGACAAAATCAGGCGAAGGCCCACCGAAACCCGCAAAAACATCTGGATTAACCCCGCCAAACACGCTGGAGAAACCCGAGCAGCCGCCGACACAGCGCAGAGCAGCCACTGGAAAAACCCGACACCGCAGACGAATGGAGTGAGAAAAAAACCAAGACAGTACGCTTGAATGTTTGAAAAGTGAAACGCTGTTTTCAAAGAAACTACAGAACGAAAATGTCTGAAATTTACATCTATGATCCAATGAATGATAATAAAAAGGGCTGTTACAGAAAAAATACGACTTAAAAAAAAAAAGGAAAAATGTTTCACAAAAAAATCCCGAAAAATGCCTAAAAGATCCTAAAAATTCTAAAGATAAAGAATCTTTTTACAGCAGAATATTATAATCAACGGTTTATTAGATATTGAATTAAAACGGGAATATTTTTAACATTGAAGCCTATGGGATTCGCCTGAATAAACCTGTCGAATGAAACCACCGAACAGCAGGGCAATTCGGCAACTTTTCACTACTGGTTTTTGTTCTCTGAATAGATGAAGCATTGCTTCTCTATGGGGATTTCACTGCCCTCGAACAGGCAACGAACAGGCACCGTATGTGCAGGCAATTCGCCAACATTTGGCGAACTGCCTGCTTTCTGAATAGCCGAATGGCCAGGAAAGGTAATCCTTTTGAATAACCCTGTGTATATTGAAACTATCGCACAACTTGCACCAGCAAGTGGTTAAATCACAATTTCTGGCTTCGGAGCCTAAAAATAGTTTGCTGTATGAATGTGTTGTGTTTTCCATTGAGAAACAAATGCAAAATATGTTATTATTAGACATTTACTGTAGTATACGTTCTCCTAAGGCAATTTCTGCCTGAATTAGCATTTTTGTTTCCTTACGGTAAATATACGTTGTCCCGATCTTGCTTTCTCCATAAGATTCTGAACGGAATGACAAGAGGCAAGGACAGTCTTCCACTATACTGCATTTACCGCTTTGCATTATTTAAATAATAATCCAGTTCTTGCCAACTTTAATATCCTCTAATCGTCAAAACCCTGGAAATAAAACGCATTTTAATAATTAATCTGCAAAAGATCTCACAGTTGGTTTCCATTATACTTACAACTCTGCAGGGGTGCGACTAGGAATGCATATTTATATGCCCAGATACATACGTATTTACATATGCAGTGTGTATCTTTATATAAAGCTCCCGAAAAAAATTAAGAGAGCTCAGCAAAATGATCTTTTTTTTGTTTTTACTATTTATAGGTATGTGTTTGAGTAAAATGAACATTTCGGTTTTATTCTATAAACTATTGGCAATTTGGCATCATTCCTTCCGGATAAAAAAATTGTAGCTTAGAGCATTTAGTTGCTGAAAATGCCAAATGGTCAAAATAACAGATGCAAGGCTCTAGTCCACGGTTTACATGCCGACATCACCCTCTCTGACCAGTTACAGTTACTTATACAGCTCCAACAGATTCCGTAGCGATTTACTAAGGGGAAGTGTAGCAGAGCTCTATACTCCGACTGGGTCACATCTGTTAATGCCGCTTCACCAGCAGTCTTTCGTGCCTTTCTCCAGCCCTTAGCCAACGCTTAAGGACAGGTACACACAAAGAGCCTTTATAGCATCCCCCAGAAATGAGGTGACACGCAGATCTAGAGGTTTAACAGACAGGAGGTGAACATCTTTATTGAGATGAATATATACAATGTCAGACGTTAGTGTGGTAGCCAATGGAAAACGCCACCCTGGTATCTCCCCCCTCTCTCAAGTGAACCAGACATGTTCAGACATGAAACAATAGGGTGCCACGTAATCACAGCCTGAGCATCAGACTGCCTGAATACCTTTGATAACAGATAAGAAGTTACATAAGTAGACAATAGCCTGATTCAAAAGTCACAGTGACCACACCACAGTAATCATATAAACCATAGTAACAGATAAACATAGACAATAACTGTATTAATACATAACACAGATTACACAAACAACCTGCACTCTACAGGTACAGGGTGACTTCGACATAGGAGAGGGCAGGGAGATAATAAAAACTGTCAAGCCTGCACCTCCCAAATGCATATCTAGGCCCATGTATCCTTCCTGGTAAAATCTTTTATAAATATAATGAATAAATAAATAAATGTACCCCAAGTTCAAAGTGACGCATGCTACAGGAAGCACAAACATGAGACATAATAAATAATAAGGAACAGACGACTGTACCTGTAGACTACCTGTCCTGCTAATATAGCACTGTAAACAAGTTCTCAGCCAGACAACCTGTAGGCTTACAATCTAAGTGACAGCGGTATGTGAAGCAAAAGGGAGCAGGGGGAGTGTGGAGCTGGTGGCCAGAAAGAAAATAGTAGGGATTGCATGGAAGGTTGGGCTTGAAAAGCGTAGTTGGCAAAAAAAGTGGAATCAGCTGGGAGAGCTAGAAGTCTAGGCCTGGGACTGGGTGGGAGGGTCTGCATATTGAAAATGTAGCAGCAGGAAAGGGTGATGGCTTTGGATGGTGGGCTGTATGAAGGAAGAGACACAGAGTTAAGAAGAGTGGGCTATGGATGAGAGGTATTTATGACACGGAAGCAAATTGAATATGAGAGTTTAACAAAAATGGAGGAAAAAATTTAAAAACAAGACTAGTGAGCCAGAAATTAATACGTAAAATGCAAATATAAAATATGGACAGTAGGTTCAGAGTGGAGGTTGTGAAATGGGTTGGCGGACAACATGTTGGTAGCAGGATACCTTGGTTTGTTTGCAGGGAAGGACCAGAAGGTTGGGCATGGAAAGGGTAATTAGCAAGAAAAGTGGAATCCACCGGGAAAGCTATAGGTTTAGGCTCAGATTGGGTGGGAGGGTGGATGGGCCGAGTGGGAGGGACTGCAGTTTAAAAATGTAGCAACAGGAAAGGGTGATGACAGTGCATGGTGAGCTGTATTGCGGAAGCAAACTTTGTCAGAGAGGCAGCCAATGCATCGGATCTGCGCATGCGCACACAGCACCGATCCATCGCTCTGTGCAGGCGCTATGGAACTTGTGTATGTAAAGTGTGCAATTCTTGTTGCAGTGCGCAATTTGTGGTTCCTACTCTATGCAAGTAGCGCAGGAGGACAAATTGTGCCGAAAAGGTTCAGGGACTTGCGGGTTCGGGAGTTTCCGAGCCGAAGAGGAGGATCTGAGTGCGGCGAATGAGAAAAAGTGAGTAAAATCACCCCAACGGTAAAAGAAAAAAGGAATTGGACAGAGGCTGTCAGTAGGATTTGCCCTATTATATAATGGCATTAAGGAACTCTGTTTTTTAATAGCGTGTTCCTTTAAGTCAGCCACCCTGCTTGTCACTGGAATCTTCAAAGTAGCCTCGAATGTGTAACAAAAACATGTCAAATATTTCCAGCTTTGCCAACATTCTGGTTAACCTGCGAGATTAGTTTAGTTTTCTCGAAGAGTAACTGTCAAGAGCCACTCTGTCTCCTCCGTAATTTAAGATTTGGTTCGTTGGGTTCAGGTTTTCAGGGGTAATGATCTGTCAGTCGAGTAAATCGAGTAATCACAGTCTGCAACATCCAAACCACAGAACAGAGAATGTAATTCAGCCTTTCCCGAGCTGTCCCCGTCACCTTTATTGCAAACTGCAGATTAAGAAAAAGAAAATAAGAGCCCAGCAAAAATAAGTCTTAGAATTAAATGGCGGCCGTAACAGCGAGAAGCCGTTGTGTCTTCCATAACAAAACAGCTAGAAAGACTTTAATGTTGCTTTTACTTGAACTTTAAAATAAAAATCTACATTTAAAAATAAAAAATGATATATTTTGGAGTTTCATTATTGACTTTTTGTGGTAACATCTTTTTTTTTTTTCTGTCTTTCCAAACTGGTTGTTATTATTCTGTCAAAATCTTGGGCCCTATTCTGATGTAGCTGCAAATCACAGCGATCGAGCCGTTCACAGCGATCGAGCGCTAAGCTCTTTTTTCTAATTGCTTATTACATCCGAGATGCAAACGGATGTTGCGCTTGGTAACTGTACATTAATGACACCTATACTTTGTATGGGAGATGCTAATGTGGTCCCAGCACATGGAGAACAAGCAAAATCCAACCAGCTCATTCTCCATCTGCATTTGACATTATTCTGATAAGAATAACGTCTTTCAGACCCTGGTGTTAAGTGATTTTGCTTCAGCACAATCACTTAACACAACAAAACTAAACCCACCATTAAATATCATGCTCGCCTTAGATCCCTCGGTGGTGAGAGGGGCGCTGTCACGGAGGGTACTGGAGGAGACTGGACCTCAGGATGCGGAGATTGGAAGTCGAGGGAGAAGGACAATGTAGGATAGGATGTTCGAGGATAGAATGGTCGGGTGCGTATGCCAGTGGTCAGGATGCCAGAAGGTAGAATGGTCGGGTACGGAAGCCAATGGTCAGGATGCCAGAAGGTAGAATGGTCGGGTACGGAAGCCAATGGTCGGTAAACGGGTATACACATGAAAAGGGGAACTAAAGTACTCAGCCAGAAAACACTCAACTATCCAGCAAGGGACAAGTGCACAGACTGAGTATTTATAGGGATGTCAGTGCTCCGGGGTTGCCCTCTAGCAACAGGGGTTTTACTTGTGTCTGGGAGAGGTTCGGTATTTGTGTCTTTAAAACCAGATCCTGGCCGCGCGCGTGCACCTATCCGCAAGCCCCACCCCTGACAAGCCGCGAGAGACGCCAGAGGGAGTTGAGGCCGCCGAGTCCGCGCGGCAACCCGAGCATCCCGGCCACCTCCACCCACCGGAGAACGCAGAGGCAAACCGCAAGAACCAGGAGGGTCCCTGAAGGGGACCTGATCCCGAGCCAGGGCCATGAGAACGCACCGCGCACCCGCAGCCGCCCGCAATGCAGTCCGGTGAGTGGGACGCCGTGACCGGCGCGATCCGCTGTTTCCTCTCTATGCGGGAGAGGAACAAATAGTGTCCAGTGCACTTCTGCATATCACTCCGCTGCCCGGCCTGATCTCGGTAGCACAAGCTCGCATCCTGTCGCCGTGGAGTCCTATGGACTCCTGGGGCTTATAACACTCGCGACGCTTAGCGCTGCTGGTTTTATCTCTTAGCATTAATGCAGATGTTAAACGGCAGGCGCTCAGGTTTTCCATTAGCATCTGCCATTTAGCACCAACATTGGAATAGGACCCCTTGTGTTTTAGATTTTTTATTTTTTTTAAAAAATCAATATATTTCTTGCTTCCAGTCTTTACGTTTCCAGTCGGTAAACCGAGTCTGATTCCATTGTACATATAAGTTTAAGAATATTTTTTTTTTGCGTTTCCTATCGTAAAACCTTCATATGCTTTATATCCGTCGTCACTGGGTCTCTTTGGATTTTAATTTTGTAAAATGCCGGTGTTTGTCGGCACTGAGATACTTATGAATTTCCTCAGTATTTGCAACATCGGCACTTGGAGAATAACCCTTGTTAATAACTCCAAATCTTTCATTAAAAGACAGCGGGTTAGCTTCGGTGAAATACAGTGAATTCGCTAATTGGGGGTTTAGGAAGCAGGATCCATCTTATCAATAGGACACTTTTTTTTTTGAGAAAGGATTTTACCAGGATGGATACATTGAGATTTCTCTCGTTTTCAAGTATGTCCTGGGTGGCGAGTTTGTACTGTTACGTGTCTTGCCCAAGGACACTTACTGGAGAGGTGCTCTTGCTGGGATCGAACCCATGACTCCACAGGCTCTCTCCACGCAGAGCAGTAATGTTACCTCTACTCCACCCAGCCGGTAAAAAAAAGGGTCAAAAAGTTATGTGTTAAAAAAGTCACATATTTAATAAAAACCCTTTCTTTACCCAAATTTCTAACCCAAACCCTTTTTTCTTACCAAACGTCTGACTAACCCTAAATTCTAACCTTAACCCTACTCTCCAACCCTAACCATATTTTCTAATCTTAACCTTAATCTCGAAACCTATCCCTAATTTCTATCACTATCCCTAAATTCTAACCTATCCCTACTTTCTAACTCTAACCCTACTCTCTAACCCTAACCCTATTTTTTTTTTTTTTTTATTGCTGCAGCATATATACGCAGATTGACTTTGACAGGCGCAAAAACCTAACGTGAGATTATGGTGGTTCTCATTTCTTTTTTTTTTTTGTATTTAAAGTTTTATTTTGAAAAATATGTCACATCAGTACATCAAACTGCAAGATATATGAAAGCATCAAAAGACATCAGTATCAGTAATGCATACAGGGATGGGGGAAAAATGTGGGATGGTCTCACAAGGAAGCTGCAAAATATCAAAAAACGGGAGGTGGGGGTTATACATCAATCAAAACACTCGCAGGAAATCAAAAATAAAACTCAGCGGGGAGAGAAAAAAATCAAAGGTTAAAGGCAGAAGTCCTCAAGGATCAGGGTCTACAGATTTAGAGCAAAAGGACATCTATGGTTTAAGACAGAAGAGGGGAGCACATCGAAAAGATCTCTCGGGGGGTGCTAACTTTAACACAGACGAGTGTCCTGGTAAGAAATATAGGGCGAGTCATTTCAGCCCATGTCCAAACACGGTACGGTTGCAACGGCAGGTAACTCTTCGCATCCAAGGCATGTCACCTCTGCCACGTCGACGTCGAAGAGCCAGTCCCACAGTACCCTCAGTTTCCAAGCCGCAACATGATGTAGAACACCAGCCCCATATGCAAGGGCTCCAACCGCTGGCGAGGCAAGGGACAGGGCAAGAAATCTAGACCGCGGCTTCCTCTCGGTCAACACTAAGGAGTGCTCCTCCATCTCCAGACCGCTCTTAAGGCCTTCAGGCCCAGTCACCGAACCATCAGGCCTCGCACAACCCGGTGATCCATAAACGCTAGACACTAGAGTCACCCAGAAAGCGCTCAGTGCGTTAGGGCGAGGGCACATCTGGAGTTGAGCGGCAGGCCGCAAGATGGCTGCCGGCCTCGTGGTGGAGACAGCGAGCAGCTTCAGGGTAAGTCTCTGGTCCGGGGGTGGAGCAACACGGACCCTGGACATTTCAGTTCCGTAGGCCAGCCCTTCAGGTGTCCCCCTAGTAGTCATCGGGTATAGAAAATCGTCAGGGAGACCCCAAAGCAATACGCTGAATCGGAGCTCCTCTAAAGAGCGTCTGGTCTCTTCGACGGCTGGCCACACCCCCCTAACCCTATTTTCTAACCTTAACCCAAATCTCAACCCCTATCCCTAATTTCTATCACTAAACCTAAATTCTAACCTATCCCTAATTTCTAAATCTAACCCTACTCTCCAACCCAACCCTACTTTCTAGCCTTGACCCTACTCTCTAACCCTAACCCTATTTTCTACCCTTAACCCTATTTTCTAACCTTAACCCATATCTCAAACCCTATCCCTAATTTCTATCACTAAATCTAAATTCTAACCCATGCCCCATGTTAGGTATAGGGAGCGCAAAGTACAGTAAACTCGCGCTACAAATCGCAAATTAATGAGTGCTAATGGGTTTTTTAACCGTTAACGATTCAAAGTCGATGTGGGCTCAGCGCTATGACCTCCTTTAAGCTAGCGCTGCTGCAAGTGTTAGCTTGAAGGAGTTGATAGAGCCCATTGGATTTTAGTTGACCAAATCTACTCTAGATTTACAGGGTTATTCAGAGAGATTCGAAAAGTCGCCGCACGTTCGGTGACTTTTCGTTCCCCACACTTCGGGGAGAGTCCGTCGATTCCTAGTTCGCCAACCTTGCGGTGTATTCAGCAAGCACCGCAGGGCCCCCATAGTGCAGGGAAAACTCACCGCAAACCGCAGAACGCTCACCGAAAACACGCAGAAACCGTCGCAAAAACCAAGCCGAACACGCTGGAAAAATCCGAGCAGCCGCCGATCACAGCGCAGAGCAGCCGTCGGAAAAAGCCGACACACAGACGAGCAGGGTGAAAAAAACCAAAAAAAACAGTTCACTTGAAAGTTTGAAATTTGAAAAGCTGTTTGCAAAAAAAACTACTGAACGAGAATGTCTGGAATTTACATATAAGATCCAAGGAATGATAATCAAAAGGGCTGTTACAGAAAAAAGAAAAAACGATTTAAAAAAAAAATTGACAAAAGATGCCTAAAAGATCCTAAAAAATCTATTAATAAAGAGACTTTTTTACTGCAGAATAAAATAAAAAACGGTTTATTAGATATTGGATTAAAACGGGAATAATTTTAACATTGAAGCCTATGGGATTCGCCTGAATAAACCTGCCGAATGAAACCACCGAACGGCAGGGCATTTCACTGACATTCCTCTGCTGTTCGGTGTCTCTGAATAGATTAACCATTGCTTCTCTATGGGGATTTCTTTGTCCTCGAACAGGCACCGTACGTGCAGGCAATTCGCCAAAATTTGGCGAATTGCCTGCTCTCTGAATAGTCGAATGGCCCCGATATGTCACCGTTCGCTGAAATTCAGTGTCCGGTTATATTTTGGCCACATTTCGGATCTCTCTGAATAACCCCCTTAGTCAACTAAACTCTAGTGACATCTAGTTGACTAAAACTAAAACAACAGAGGACTAAAATCTGACTAAAACAATTCAGAAGACTAAAATATGACTAAAACTAAAGGTATTAGACTATGACTAAAACAAAAATAATTTGCTGTCACAATTACCATTGCGTTCAAGTGCCACATCGAAGGATACACATTGAAGAGGGTCACGGGACACGTGTTGAGCTTCCCTGTTATACACAACATCGCATTGTTATCCCACATTTAAGTTTTATTAACACATATTTAAAATAAAAAATATACTCAAAGCCTTTTTTTTTCACACGGTAACGAAGGGGTTCAGTATGATTAAAAATGTACATCCTTCACAAAAAAAATGAAAGAGAATTCCAGATGCAATTTAAAACAAGTCACCGGCACCTTTAATAAAGAATTAGATAATTCATCCTTAAAAACTCATTAAAAATAAGAAAAGAAACATGCCATTACAGCAGACTGGTGCCTTATTTAAAATGCAGTTTAATTGTAAAGGTTACTATATCGCCAGCTTCATCTTAACACTGTTAATGAATCCATGCTGGCATCCACAAGTTCTACCCCAATCCTGATGATCTTTTTGATTATTAATGCATGCTATCTGTAGGTGTTCTTCTTCAGGGCTAATCTTCATTTCAATGGAGTATCCCACTGCTTGAAGAATATACTCGTGTAAATCCTGCATAAAGTCAGGTTTTAATATAATTTTATCTGATTTCCTGTACGATGGTTGAGGAGATTCGAGAAGATTCGAAACGCGTTGCCATAATGTGCAAGGAATGCCACCCATGTCGTGCAATGTTACCACAAAATATTCTGCTGATCCATGAATTCATTTGAAAGATAATTATTAAATTTTTTAAAAAGAATTTTAGGAAGTATTTTACCAGGAAGGATACATTGAGATTTCTCTCATTTTCAAGTATGTCCTGGGTGGCGAATGATATTAAACATGACCCTCTAGCTGCCACGGATCGGGAGATAAGGGGATCCAAAGGATTCCCCTAGCTCCACTTGGCAGCTAAGCTAGGGGGTTAACTGGCCCACTGACATCCTCACACATATGGTGATGATGTCAGTGGTTGGGGGAGACCCGGAGCCTTGACTGACATCAGAGATGACAGCCACTTTCAGGTTTGAATCATGATTCAGTGCCGATTCGTGATCTGGCAACAAAGGGATTAATGATATGCACCGCTGAAAAGGGGAGACTCTCCCCTTTCCAGTGGTACCGTTCATTTGTTTGTAGGTAGAACAGTTTGGGAGATAGAGAGCACCAAAAGAGCCACCCCCTCCCCTTCCACATTTTTCACTGCAGGCGCCAGGGTCGCCTGGCGGTGACGTCATCATGCACCGTGATGATGTCACCACGAATGCCTGGCCCCCTCGAAAGGTGGGGCAGACTCCAGGTCTTCCAGACCACCGTGGGAACCCAGACAGAGAGGTGAGTATAGGGAGGGAGTTTTGGAGACCGCGGTCATTAAGGGGATTTCCCCGCAGGACATACTATGCACGTCAGCAGCCGGGAAGGGGTTAACTGTAAATTATTATGATTATCCTTTATTTATATAGCGCCACATATTCTGCAGCGCTTTACAAGATCAGTGTACAAGGGGTTGTTACATTGGAATACCACAAATGATGTAACCTGATTCAGGGGGTCCCTGCTCCCAAGAGAACTTACAATCTATGAGATGTTCAAGTATTTTGTGAGGTAGGCGCATCCATATCGTTAGGTGTCGTCCCCAAGGACACTCGCTGGTGGCATCTTCTGAATGGGATCGAGTCGTCTTTCCATGATTGTAGAGCAACGACCTGGTGTTTAGGATGAACCCGCTTCTTGTAAAGTCGAGACTTCTCCACAGTTGTGTTGGAGGGATGTGCTGGATGTAATGGGAAAAATCTTTGCGCATCTAAAAGATCAAGCATTTCCTAAAATTTTCAGAATTGCCTGAAATTTCTGATTGGTCTGAATATGCAACTTCCGAAAACTGCAGCATAGGAACATTTTTGATTCGGAAATTCGTCAAAACCAAACTACGTTTTTCTCTGAGCACAGTCTATTTCAGCCTCTGATCACACACGACAGTCCCTTACCTCGAGAAACATAAAAGCAAATATCTGTGAGGTGCTATTAAGACACAACAACAATTCATACAAAACATAAATCGAGCCAGGACCCTAAACATCCTTCCTACATTATACTGCGCAAATAACTACCCAGAGCTCATAACGTTAACATTTTTAGCAAAATAAATCACTAGGGTTAGTTTTTAACTAATAAAATAAATAAATTATATACCGAAACAAATAAGTGTTAAAAAATGTATAAAAAAATGTATTTGCTATTTCATAAAAAAAATTAAGTTGCGGAACCAGAAAACAAACAATTGTCCTTGAAGCCTGGAAACATTTTATTTAATATATTGCCCTGTGTATCTGAAATAATATAATAACAGATGGAATTAAGCAGCACGAGCCCCTCACACACTTTTCAGACGTTTGTCATGGGGTGACAGACACTGTAAGCTCCGTACCCGCTAAGTTAGCATAATAATGATTTAATAAAGTACCACAATATGTAACTTTCAGTCATATGTCACGTGTGTATATACACAGTGCGACGATGTGTTTGCAAACTACTGTAAATGTGTCGCTGCAATACTCTGATGCACAATTAGACATTTTTATTGTTAACCGTCTGCATTCTTGTTTGTAAACATCAATTGCAGCTTTAACCTCTTCACTATCTAGCAATTTTTGTTGAATAAAATGATCATAACATTTATTTGAAACATGGGATGAAAAGTTAACAATTAAGTTATAGGGTACAATAAAAATAATCATACAGGGTTATTCAAAGAGAATCGAAAAGTCACCGCACGTTCGGTGACTTTTCGTTCTCTTCAATTCGGTTCGATTTGGCGAACTCATTTCGGCGACCCTGCGGTGTATTATTCAGCAAGCACCACAGGGCCGTCGTCGTGCAGGGAAAGGTCGCCGCAAACCTGACGAACACTCACTGCAAAACGAGGGCGAACGCACACCGAAAACCGCAAAAACATCTGGATTAACCCCGCCCAACATGCCGGAGAAACCCGATCACAGCGCAGAGGAGCCGCCGGAAAAACCCGACACGCAGACGAATGGAGGGGGTAAAAAACAAAACAGTACGCTTGAATATGTGAAAATTTAAATGCTGTTTGCAAATAAACTACTGAATGAAAATGTCTGAAATTTACATATAAGATCCAATGAATGATAATAAAAAAGGCGGTTACAGAAAAAGAAAAACGATGTAAAAAAACTAATTAAAAAAAATCCCCAAAAAATGCCTAAAAGATCCTAAAAAAAATCTAAAAACGAAGACACTTTTTACTGCAGAATATTATAATTAACGGTTTATTAGATATTGGATTAAAACGGGAATATTTGTTAACATTGAAGCCTATGGGATTCGCCTGAATAAACCTGTCGAATGAAAACACCGAATGGCAGGGCATTTCGGCAACTTTTCTCAGCTGGTTTCTGTTCTCTGAATAGACGAAGCAGTGCTTCTCTATGGGGATTTCACTGCCCTCGAACAGGCACCGTGTGTGCAGGCAATTCGCAAGGATTTGACGAACTGCCTGCTCTCTGAATAGCCGAATGGCCAGGAAAGGTAAACGTGCGCTGAATTTCAGCATTCGGTTACCTTTCGCCAGCAATTCGGATCTCTTTGAATAACCCTGATAGACTGTAACTGTAACTCAGTAGGGTTTAATTCTAGATCAAGGCAAAGGAATTATGGTTACTGCAAACAAAATTAATTTGCAAATTGGCTCCAGAATGTGCCCCAAATGTTTTAGCACCTCAGGCATGACAGCTGAGGTGCTGAAACAGTTTGAACAGCTGGGTCTCTGTGTCTGAAACACTGATCCCCAGCGGATTCAGCACCGTGCTCCAGCTGCAGTGGCGCTTTTTTAGACAGCAGATGGCGACATCCGCCTGTCCTATAGGGCTGCTACAGTAAAAAATACATTATGAATATTCCCAATGATTTTTTTTACTGTAGCACTTATTTTCAAAAAAACATTGGTTCCTGACAATGGACCCGTGCAGTCCCCTCTTCCTGTCTCTCTCCCCATCAGCTCATCTAGAGGAGTTCCCACAGGAATAGGACCCTCAATTCCTCTTGTATCTGTTTGTCAAACGTCACCTTATCATATCGTACCCCTATCGCACTTTATAAGAGATAATAATGATGACATGCATGCCTATGGCACACTCAGAAACAGCTATTCTGTAGGTCTTGGGAAGCCGAACTAACAGGTATTATTATTTATTATTATTTATTTATTTATTATTTATTTAGGGCCAACACATTCCGCAGCGCTGCAGTGTTCTTTGTTTTTGTTTTTTAAAAAAATCATTATTTCATTAATTATATAGTAAAAAATAATTGGGAATATTCCCTAGTGTGTTCCTTACTGTAATAATTTATGTGGCAGGGAGATGTCGCCATCTACTGGTCAAAATGAGTTAATGCAGGTATTAGGAATACAAGCACAGGCACATGTCGTATTACTCAGCACGTCTGTCTTCTCCACTGAAGAATTAGAAAAGAGCGTTTGTGATACTTGTTTTCTAACAGAAGGCATCGTCAGAAATGCTGGAGGCTGATTCATAAGATTCCCCTTCTGTCTTGTTGCCTTCTGGTGCATGATGGTAGCCGTGCGACAGGACGCACATGAAGTGACACATAATTTGGATCAGTAATCCAGAGCTGATTATACAGAATAAAATCATGAACTTTCGATAGATCTCACAGTATTTTAGAATGCATCCCGTCAATTCTATTCAGGCAAAGCTGCAGCCTGATGGTTATTAACCCCTTCACTACCAAGTGATTTCTCAAAAATCCACTGTCAGGAACCAGTGTTATTTTTTTATGGAAAATTATCTTTTAATTAATTATGCAGTAAAAAATATTTGGGAATATTCAAAGTGTGTTCCTTACTGTAATAATAACCTATTTGGCAGGGAGATGTCGCCATCTACTGGCCAAAAGGAGTAAATGCAGTTAGACCTGCAGCTTGTGGCTCCGTGCCTTGTCAGTTTGGGAATATCAGATAAAAGACATCTATTATTTGATTTTAATCAGTTTTAGCACCCTGGGAATTAAATCCACAGGGCTAAAGCTTTGGAGACAATTTCTGGAGCCCAAAAGCAAACATATTTCATTTGCAATGATACAGCATAGCTCCAGATCATGTTAACATAATCTCAGGCTGCCGTGTCTGCTACCACTGATCCTGTATACACGACCTTGGTAGTGAAGGGGTTAAGCAACATGCCTTAACCAATTCTCATAGTGGCTTCTAAGCTGTATAGTATACCCTTTTAGATCAGTCTAATCAGCCTGGCTTTTAGATTCTACATATACAAATGTGTATATATGTATATTCTACATATACATATCCAGAATTCGGCCATTTCTTACCGCTGTCACCACAAAACAACTCATACACGCCCTGGTAATCTCCCGACTCTTGGAATAATCTCTTATCTGGCCTCCCTCTGTCCCGCCTCTCCCCCCTACAATCCATCCTGAACGCCTCTGCCAGACTCATTCACCTCACCCGCCGCTCTGTCTCTGCCGCTCCCCTCTGCGAGTCCCTTCACTGGCTCCCCATCCACTGCAGAATTAAGTTCAAAATCCTTATCCTTACCTACAAAACCCTCACTAACTCAGCTCCCCACTACCTGTCCTCACTAATCACCAAATACACCCCAGCCCGCTCCCTAAGGTCAAACAGTGACCTGCGCCTAGCTTCTCCCCGCATCACCTCTTCCCATGATAGACTGCAGGATTTCTCACGCGCAGCCCCCACTCTCTGGAACGCTCTCCCTCGTGCTGTCAGACTTTCCCCTAACTTCTCTTCCTTCAAACGCTCCCTTAAAATGTTCCTATTTAGGGAAGCCTACCACCCAACTCACTGACGCAACCATCAATCACTCTCACCTTACAGTCCTCTCCTCCTGTTTCCAACCCCAACCCTCCTAGATTGTGAGTTCCTACGGGAATAGGGCCTCATCTCCTCCTGTACTGTTTGTCAAATGTTGTTCAATGTATTGTAACCCTGTCTATACTGTGCTTATTGTACAGCGCTGCGGAATATGCTGGCGCTTTATAAATAAAGAATAATAATAATAATAATAAATACAACCAAAAACAAATTATTGTCATGTACAATGTCTGGCCACAAAGAAGTTACCACCTCCCGCACAAATCTGCGATGATCTGAGGTGGCTTCAGTTGATCAGGTCTTTGTTCAACAACGTTATGTGCCCAAAGAATGAAGTCATGTGACCCCCCTGAATATACTGAATCAGCAGGTTTGTCCAACAATGTTTTTTTTTCTCCCTTGATGTTCACAGTCCGGTGCAATTCCAGTTCGGAGGTTAGTGAATAACCCCTTAACCCCATCACTACCGATATTGAGATATCTTGGGCTTCAATGGCACCATCCAGTGCCCTGATATTGAGATATCTCAATCTGATGATCTGCAGCCCAAAAGCTAATGAAATTAATTTGCTGCAAGCAAATTTCGTTTGCTTTCGGGTTGCAGAAGCTGCCCCCAAAGTTTTAGCCCTGTGGGTATAATGCCCAAAGAGCTAAAACTGTCAAATCAGCTGCTCAAAGCTCTGAAATATCGTACTTTCAGCAGCCGATGCAGGGAGATAAAGAAGACAATAGACCAGCCGCTCTAACCTCTAACTCAATTTGGCAGTAAAGGGCGCCATCTACTGGCCAAAAATGTTATTTACAGTAAGAAATAAAATGGGTTTAAACTAAAATATTTCATACTTTAAAATGAATTAAAGATTATTTTACAAAAAAAAAACATTGGTTTCTGATAATGTTTTTTTGGAAAACCACTTGGAAGTGAAGGGGTTAAGAGCCACTTTCAGTTTATCGCAGAGTATCACATTGGTGAATTAGTTTGAGATCTTGAATAACTTTGCTACTTTCGCATTCAGTTGTTCACGAGACGTCAGCACAGACCGCTGCTGGAGTGTCCGGATCCCGCAGGTAGCGAAGTCACTGCCGTTTGCATACATACACATTTTGCAGCTGACAAGTGAAACAAAGCTATTTAAATTAAGCCTGTTCTACTTTACAATAATGATACATTGTAGCAGAGAACATTTAATTCAAGAAGACCAGCCATGTGTAGAAACCTCAAAATTATCATCAATGTGGGAGGAAATGCGATAGAAATTAAGTAGCAGTATGGAAATGCTTACAGTACAAAAGGTTAAGCCCATACAGGTTTTATTTATACAGTACGAAATAAATTATCCTGATCAAGCCGGGTTAAGCAAACAAGAACCTTAAATAATTACCATTTTATTTGCATTTCTTTCCTGAACCTTTTGATCTGGGACTAGTGTCCTTCTTCTAATTAAAGATGACAGCCTGCTAGGCATAAAATAAATACATAACATTTTAATTCAATAATAATAATAGAAATTCATTATAAAATAGGAATAATACATATATATTTATATAACATCTATTTTATTTTTTATCTCTATTATATTTATAATAAAAAATTTTATATACATAAAAAAATATATATATAAAATTAAAATGATGACTGGCGTCATCATGCATAGCGCGATGACATCAGTTTTGGAGTTAACCCCTAGGTTAACCCCTAGGGTTAAAGCATGGCCTTTCCAATGATACCAAACATGACCATGGTAAAAGTTAAGAAAAAATAAATAAAAATGAAAATAAAAATAAAAAAAATATTAAAAAAATAAATAAATAAACAGTTTTTTTTGTTTTGGTGTTGTTAATGCAGCAATATTGTTCCCATTTCATTTATAATGTGAACAATGATGCTGCACTAACGATATTTGTATGGGGTGCGTTTGTTAAAAATAGCTTAATTTTCCCCCCAAAAAAATTTAACGAATTTTATTGAAAATTTAAATTTTATTGCATTTTTTGTTCTAATATTCAGATAGGTCATGATGTATACATATAATATTGATATATTATGAATCTGCCGAGTCTGCCGGAAAGAACGATAAATAATATGTCTGGGTCATATAATAAAATATGGCTTGAAAACGCGTTTAAACATGATGAGCAAAACCGGTAAAAATGACCTCAGCACACAGTGGTGAAATGGCTCAGCAGCGAAAGGGTTAAAGGGCAAGCTTGGATTAAATATTGAGCTGTCTCACAGATTTAGTACCAGACACCAGTTAACAGGGACAGGCTGCTTGGGAAAAAGAAGAACAAAATAATTTGTTTCATAAAGTCGTTTGCTGACTGTATTCGATAATTGATCTATATGTCTGTACGTGCTGCATAATGCCTGTGTATGGATATTACAGTAACACCTTGTATCTGTATGTGCTGCAAAATGCCTGTGTATGGAAATTACAGCAACACCTTGTATCTGTATGTGCTGCATAATGCCTGTGTATGGCAATTACGGCAACACCTTGTATCTGTATGTGCTGCATAATGCCTGTGTATGGGAAATACAGCAACACCTTGTATCTGTATGTGCTGCATAATGCCTATGTATGGCAATTGCAGCAACACCTTGTATCTGTATGTGCTGCATAATGTCTGTGTATGGGAATTATAGCAACACCTTGTATCTGTATGTGCTGCATAATGCCTGTGTATGGCAATTACAATAACACCTTGTATCTGTATGTGCTGCATAATGTCTGTGTATGGGAATTACTGCAACACCTTGTATCTGTATGTGCTGCATAATGTCTGTGTATGGCAATTATGGCAACACCTTGTATCTGTATGTGCTGCATAATGCCTGTGTATGGGAATTACAGCAACACCTTGTATCTGTATGTGCTGCATAATGCCTATGTATGGCAATTGCAGCAACACCTTGTATCTGTATGTGCTGCATAATGTCTGTGTATGGGAATTATAGCAACACCTTGTATCTGTATGTGCTGCATAATGCCTGTGTATGGAAATTACAGCAACACCTTGTATCTGTATGTGCTGCATAATGCCTGTGTATGGCAATTACAATAACACCTTGTATCTGTATGTGCTGCATAATGCCTGTGTATGGCAATTACAGCAACACCTTGTATCTGTATGTGCTGCATAATGCCTGTGTATGGCAATTACAGCAACACCTTGTATCTGTATGTGCTGCATAATGCCTGTGTGTGGCAATTACAATAACACCTTGTATCTGTATGTGCTGCATAATGCCTGTGTATGGCAACTACAGCAACACCTTGTATCTGTACTGTACAGGGATTTTCACTCATTATAACCCCCTGAATCTTATCCCTGTGTAGCAGTGAGTGACCCCACAGCTCTCCCTGTATTATACCTGTATTCTGCCCTCTCCTTGGCTATTGTACTGGAGCAGTAAAGTTTGTAGAGGTTTTTGTTAGATTGAGGATTGGGGCTGCTATTTACAGCTTGTTTACAGAGAAAGGGAGATAAAACAAAGAATTGTGTTACTCCACGGGGGGGGGGACGACACTAATCTTGGTTAAAAAAGGTGTGAAAATGGGGTTTGATATGCTAATGAGTGCTGTTCAATGCATTGCAATGCAAAATCGAGTTAACTTACAAAATAAATTATTATTTAAAATATAAACAAGGACTTAACATTCTGACACGAAAAAGCAGGTGAATAGATAGAAAAGTTGCAGTTACTACTCGCACGATTTGCATGGAGGTCTCAAAGAAGTATTTGGAAAAGTTTGCTGCAATGCATTAGATGATGTCATTGTATTGTACGCGCTCTACGGGCCGTGCTTGTAAAATTGACAAAATCATAACGTGTTATCATGAATTGTAAAGCACTTTATAAAATAAATATGCTTAGTGCCTGCTTTAACTTTGGACACAAATTGTACGTCATGCCTTAATATAAAATGCTTTGATCTTGCCTTCTCTGTGCGATTGGTGCAGCTATTCAGAAGCAGCGAGGTTTGTTTTCATACAGGGTGATTCATATAGACCCAAACCCAAAGTTTTTGTTATAGATGTTATGTGAATTAATGGAAATTAATGAGATTTTCAGTAAATGTGTCTCATCCTACGTGGAGCACATGCCATCACAGCAAGTGCTGGAATCAGCCAACGTTTTCTGTTACACGCATGTCGACGCGGCGCTGCTTGTTGTTTCCTAGCGCGTCTCAATATTGCATCATCAATGCTTTGGATCTCATTCCTTACGTTATCTACTAAGGCGCCAGTCGTGCAAGGTGTGGTATGGTGCACTCATTCATCCAGGGAAACCCACAAAAAGAAGTCGTGACACCGGAGTGTCAACAGATTCTTGGTAAATGACACGGTCCTCAAAAAATACCATTGGGATGGTCGCCGTTGGCTCATGTGATGTGTGACATGCAACCCAACAGGTGCACACAATGAGCACGCGATCTTTCAAAGAGTAAGCCACTTTGGGAGTGCTACCCTCATTGCTGTGATGTTGTTGTGGCTCTGCTGCCACCTAGCGGCCGCTTCCGGAGCATGCTGTAATGTGATGTGTTCAACATAAGAGGAGGCCCATTTCCTGAAACTCATGTTAATTTCCATTGAGCTGTTTACAATCTACTATAACGAAAACATTTGGGTTTGAGTTTATTTGAATCAACCTGCATTTTTTATTTTAATTTTGCCTGCAGAGAGTCATGGTCTGTGCATTGTGTGGACTGGGATATGGAATCTATAATAAATAATCCTTTTTAAATTAATCATTAAAAATACAACCCTTTCCTATACTTTTGGAAGCAACACACACACACTACAACACAGAGAAGCGTTGTCTAACACTTTGAATAAGGTCATGTTGTGCGGAGATCCTGGGGCAGGGCCAAATAATTACCATTTTTCCAACAGCAAATACCATGAGAGATTTTGGCCCCTATTCCAGCTGAGCCAGTAATAGAGAGCCACTTCTGAAACAAAAATGTTGCGAACTGTCTCCCTATTACTAGCTCTATTGCGAGTGAGCCGCAGTGATTGGGCCGTGTGTTGCCACCACTGGTAACATCTCCTGGAATAAATAGGACTCCATGGAGACAAGAGAGAGCCGTAGAACTATACGCTTCCAGTTTCCTCCTGTTATAGCGGCAGAAGGAGGCAGCTGATTGCACCGTCCTTTGCGCTGTAGGACCAGGGTTGATTATTTGTGCAAGTTGTCAGACCTTTTCAGATATGAAATTTCTATAACGCAGGAATGTTTAAATTTGTGGCCAGGAATTGCGTCACGCAAACAACTTGTCTGCGTCGTTAATATATAACAAGAATATGCGTTCTAAAGACAATGTAACAAGCAAGACTCGTTATCTAACAGCAAACATCCATTGTCCTTAATTAATTCTGGTTGTGAGAAACAAACAGATGTTAGATCAAATGGTTTAAAAGTAAGGGAACACAAGGACAACTAAGATAGAAATCTCAGTATTGTGTTTATTTCGTCAGATCGAAACTCTGAAAGACCACGTAAACATGGAACAATGGGTTGCCCAATAAAGAAAAAAAACCAAAGAAGGTTAAATGGCTTGGGTAAACCAGCTTGTAATGCTATGCTAGTCGTCGATATGATCTAACACTATATGGTATTTGAATATTTCATTTATGTGGTCAGTTAGAATAGATAACCTTGGCATCTTATAAAAACAGAGGCCCTACCACATTCAGTTGATTATTACAAATGTCTGGTGTACTAACCCGCATGAAGCCAATTAAGTCGGGTAACGTGTGAATGTTAAAAACGATACCACGAATGAATGAATGTATGTCCCCTCACATACACATCCCTGTGGATATAAGTAAAGGGGGATGAGATGCACACACGCCGTGGCGAAGTATGCCGGCGATGCCACAATAGAAATTAATTTTAATTTGTTAACAAAATCTATGGAGTCCCGGGATATAGGAATAAAAGACCCCAAACCAGTAAAAGATTGGCCAAACACATAAATTAATTCCTGCAGAAGGTTGATGGATGATCTGAGAGTGCCATCTGCTGGCCAGGTAATATAACACCTGGACAGACCCCTGGAGTTGATGAATATATATATCCTCCAATCAAATGAGGCCACATAGTGATGGGCTAGATCTAAAACTGGGCGGAAGACCACTATATAGAGGGGACACTCCAGAGCAAAAAAAGAGAGACACTGAGAAAAGCTTGGGGAGAGACCTGAGGGACGCTTGGAGGGAAGAAAGGCAATTATCATCGGCCGCCCCTTTAAGACCGACCACACCCTAATCTTCCACCACTCTATCTTCACTAACCAGATGGTAAAGTATGCCTGAATAATATGATATCTATTTTCTAATTGCATAGTCCTGATTTTAGATGTCCATCACAAACTAAAGGAATATAAATGAATTATTTTGCTGTTTGAGCCTAATAATCAGAATAGTAAATTCCACCTTCCAGTCCCCTGCAGAGGAGCGCTAAGGGAGAAACTATTACCGGCTGCATACTTGAGCCATAATTTAGTGAAATTATTTATATTCCGAGAATACTGTTTGTGGACATCTAAAAATATCCATTATAGACCTATAGTGAGATACGCTGGGACCGTGAAATAGCTTTTAGATGTCAAGTGCCGTCCGCCCCATTCATAACCTAGCATAACTCCTTCCATATCCATCTTGCAGCCCTTTCGAATGAATGCATGCACTGTAAGTCATTAAGGAGCGTTAGGTTAACGTATATCGAATGAAGTGCTGTGATTGATCTGTGGAAGAGATAGTCTCCCTATCGAGTGTGTTATGTATCTCCCTGAAGGAAGTTGCATTTAGTGAATAGGCCCCCCACAATAATAAATTGTGCTGCAGGTGATGCCCAGTAACTGAGTGTTTATCTTATCCAGGTGGAGGATTGGTTTATAAGGGGAAAGGTTTAAGTGAATAGAATAGAGCTGGGAGTTTAAGAATTGAGGCATGTATATCTGTGGTGCGGTCTATAAACCTAAAATATCTGTCCATTAGATTATTGCGTGTCGCAGTATCGCTACTAATCACGATCTATAATCACTTGTAAATTGTATCTTGCTAATCCGTTGATAACATATGATTGTATGAAACTTGACGTGTAAATAAATTTTGGTTTGAATTGTTTTACCGTTACGCAGTCTCATATCATCTTTATTGATTTTATTGTGTTTAAAAATATCTAGAGAGCATCAAAAGAACTCGGGATAACGCGCCATATATTTGTTAAGACGTATATTCATTGATTGGTTATTAATCCCTATCTTAGGGGTTAAATACCAATTTATACCACTGGTATTGGAGGCACTGTCAATAATATATATATATATCTATATATATCTACAATAAGAAAAATATACGTCATAATTAATATATCCCTGACCTATTAAAGAAGTCAATAATCTCTAACAAAGTGCTAGTTCCTGTGCGGCATAAAAAAGATTTGCTCTGTGTTACACTTCAAGAAAGCCTATTCCACAGCCTGAAACTTCACTTTTCACCAGGTATCACTACTTAAAGGGAGTTCCCTCTTTTTTGCCATTATATAATTGTGATGTAAGTCACTTTGGATTTGGGGTGCATGGGCATGCAGGCATATTTGTAGGGTGCAGGCCCCATAATCGATATTTGTTCAGTGGCCTTTCCTGTGCAGAATGTTTGTGTAATATGTGATTATGCAAGAATGATATTGTCTATCTGTTGAAAGGATTAGACTTCCAGTCTACCATGTCTGAGGAATGTGTTATCTGTTTCTATTTGAATAGATTGTAAATCTTCTGACTGTATCTTGTTAATCATCCTAATTACCATTGTCTTGCCTCGTTAGAAATGTTACATAATGTTTGATTTCACTCAAAGAAACAAATGTGTCCCGTTGTCTGTTTCACCCTGGTTGGATCCCCCAGCAGTTTCTAGGGAAGATTTTGTGTATCATAAATGACCCATATGTAGTAGTATAAATATATGTATGAGTTTGTAACTGATTATAAACCAGTTCTATTTTGACCCTACATGCAGTCACGACTCATGGTTTGGGTAGTAGCTATATTCTGTTCGCTGTTCCAACGAAAAACTCCAGATCTACAGCCTCAGCTTGTTTCTGGGGGATGCTCTCTACGTGTAGACCAGGAGAAAGGCAAGAGTCATGAGGAGAACACGGGGGTCCAGCAAGGAAGCGGCATTGGCAGATATGGCCCTGTTGGGGTACAGAGATCGGTTACAATAATTATTTAATCTTTCTTTTTTCTTTTTTTGGAAGATTTTACTCACCTTTTTATCCGTCACAGAGCGCCAAAGGTTCCTGAAGCCTTTCTGCGCAATTTATGCTTCTACGCAACTTGTGTAGCAAAAGCACTGCTAATTTGTGCACCGTTACGGAACTTGAGCACTTTGTGCATGTTCCGTAGTGCCACAAAAGAATGATGGATCTGAGCTGCACAGATCCGATCCATCACCTGCCTCTCTCAGAACGCTCGTTACAGCGATTGGTCTCAGAGAGGTTGATGTCGGCATGCTGGGAACTTAAAAAATCTCTGCTGCTGGTGAAGCTGGGTGGGGGGGAGAAAACTTCTTCACCTAACGATAAAATTAGATTGGGGGTAATGGTAGTGGGGGGAGAAAGAGGGGCACTCAAAAAGTGTAAAGTGGTGACGATGAGTAGAGTGTCCCTTTAATGTGTTAATACCAGGGCTCAAGGCGAGGAGGAACGCGAGGGAACGCAGTTCCTCCAGTGGTTTCTCAGAGGGAACTGAGTTCCCTATTTGTCCAAAAACTGAGAATCTTTTATTAGGTTCCAATCACTTGATTTCTTATTAATTCACCAGTAATATATGATTTGTATTACAATTCACACAATGATCCCCTAAAACCCAGCCTGTCCTTATGTTTATTCATTGATGTCAAATTTGCACATGGACTGGTGGGGTAAGTGCGACGTGTCAATGGTTTATTGAAGAGCAGAAGTCTTGGACAGTTCCTGTACCTATTGTTTTAGGACTAGAACCCTGGACAATATGCCAGACATTTAATAACATGTGTCAAAGCTCTAAGTATAAGACATTGTCTAATGATTATTGTCAGGAATCCTCACCTGAACGACATGGTCCATCACCTCTATCGCTTAGGCTTTGCTCCTGTTATGTTACCTGCACCACTCATGCATCATGTGTCATTTTCCAATCCTCTGATACAACAAGCTGCTGCTTCCCATTGCTTATTAATTAGTTATACTCTGCATCATTCTGGTTGATGCCAAAGCCACATGGAGCTAGCTTCAGCGCTCAATAGTGATTTCTGACGCCTTTCTCTTTAAATACCCAGCACTGCTTCTATCAGTGCCCCGTTGTGATTCTAGCTTTGCGGAGCCGACAACGCCTTCTGTGTATTTTTGCCTGATTATTTGTTGCCGATGTAGATATGGTATTGCCCACACAAGCGACTTGTACTCGCACCCACCTGCAAGGGTAGCTCTGATCCTTTGGGATGACCTACCTCGCCCTACCAGACTCTTCCATAAACTTCAGACCTTCAAAAAAAATCCCTTGAAACCCATCTCTTCAGATTAACGTGCCACATTACTGATGCCGACCTATCCCTCTCCTCACTTACCCCACCTCATTGATGATTTCACTTCCATGTCACCACCATTTCTGAAACACATGTGCTATTGATCCTGAGGACCAAAAAAACCTCCTCTTGTCTTCCTACACCCCAACTCCTCTAGATTGTAAACTCCTCTGAGCAGGGCCCTCTGCACCTCATGTTTCTGTTCCTATATTTGTTTTAATTTTGTCTCACTTCCCAATGGTTACTGTAAGGCGCTGCGGAAACTGTTGGCACAATATAAATGATGATAATATTAAAACCTGACCTTGGCTCTGTTTTCTCGTCCTGTATGACTCTGTATGCCCTGTCCTCTGACTTGTTTATTGATCTTTCTATTGTCTAGTCCTAGGATGACTTTCTTTAGCCTGGCCATTATAAGGACCGGTATAGGGTTAGGTTTTGCTGTAATTGGGTCGTCCGTTTCCTGGAAGTTATAAATCCAGTTCAACCTGTATATGAATATATACAACATGATAATGACCCCAAACACACCTCCAAGATGACCACTGCCTTGCTAGAGAAGCTGAGGGTAAAGGTGATGGACTGGCCAAGCACGTGTCCAGACCTAAACCCTATTGAGCATCTGTGGGGCATCCTCAAACGGAAGGCGGAGGAGCGCAAGGTCTCTAACATTCACCAGCTCTGTGATGTGGTCATGGAGGAGTGGAAGAGGACTCCAGTGACAACCTGTGAAGTTCTGGTGAACTCCATGCCCAAGAGGGCTAGGGCAGTGCTGGAAAATAATGGTGGCCACACAAAATATTGACAGTTTGGGTCCAATTTTTACATTTTCTCTTAGGGGTGTCGTCCCTTTTGTTGGCAGCAGTTTAGACATTAATGGCTGTGTGTGTTGAGTTATTTTGAGGGACAGTAAATTTACACTGTTACACAAGCTGTACACTCACTACTTTACATTGTATCAAAGTGTCGTTTCTTCTGTGTTGTCACATGAAAAGATATAATAAAATATTTACAAAAATGTGAGGGGTGCACTCATTTCTGTGAGATACTGTACCGTAATTACTATAGTATTTATTACTATAACCTTTATTAGTATTTCTTTAAAAATACTCACATATATTCATGTGTTAGAGCATGACCTCTTCAGTCCTAAATTATATACACTCTGGAGTGGAAAATATTAAAAGGAGTAAGAATATCTATGGGACTTATGATTTATGAGTCACTCGTCATATTAATACTTTAATAACTTGTCTCAGGCTCTCTTTTCTGGAATTGGTAATAATCAAGGACAAGGACACTCGAGGTCTTAGCATAAGTCACCCTCAACAAGTGACTATTACTTATTTATCAGTGAATTAAACCTGTCATTGTACTTCAATGAGAAGCATAAGCTTGTATTTATATTCAGGGGCATATTTACGCTTGCATAAGCCACTCCAAATTCTTTTGCCCCCCTCTCAATATCAAATAGTGTCTCCCTATCTACCCAATTATTTCCTTCAACAAGTAAACAATAGGTTAAATTTGCTATTAAAGACTTTTATTTATTTAATCCGTGTCGAATTGATGTATTGATCTGCATGCTGTGGACGATGCTTTGGACGCGTCCGCGGGTTTCCTGCTAGCCTACAGAGGACACGTCCAGTGCGTCATCTCTGTCTCCCAGCTTGTTGCCGATCTAGGGCTTTAATCACAGCGGGCTGACATCTTGGATTTCAGCCCTCGCTGTGGGACTCCCACCACCCGCCCATTGACATCTCACATGGGCTCAGTAATGTCAGAAATCAGGTTCTCCCGCCTAGCAGGGGACATAACGATTTATAAATAAATAAAATAATTAAATTAGGTTTTATTTTGTTCTAATGCAGCACCATTGTCCACTTTTCACTTATAAAGTAAACGATTCTGCAGCTATAACTCACTTTCTCATTTACCATGCCAGCCGCAAGTGTGCAGGGAAATGACGCAGCGTTTTACATACCGTTTCATCAAAGTAGGCAAGGAGAGGCGTGGCAATTAGGACCCCTATATCTCTGTGCTGTACTCTCCACAAGGTCAAGTGTGATGTCACTAGACAGGTCAGGGTCTGGCCTTTCCAATGATACCAAACGTGACCAAGAAAAACAAACCTGAAAAATACCTTTTTGTACTAAGGCAGTGGGCAGTGGCATTATCCACTTTGCTTATATAGTGAACAATGCTGCTGGAAAACCTACTTATCTCCCATGGCAGGAGTAAGCATAGAGGAGATGACGCAGTGCATAATTACGCACTGGACATCTAAAATATAAGCTGGTGTGCTTTTTATTATTTATATCCACACCATAAGGTCAGAGTTTGTCTTTTCAACAATACCAAACATGATCATGTAAAATATAAAAAGAAAAGAATGAAAAAACTTTATTGATTTTTTTTCTCTCCATTTTTCCCATATAAAGCGAGAAATGCCGCTGCCATCACTCACTGTGGCATTTTAATTCTAATCTTATTAATCCTTATTTCAATCAAGACAATATTTAAAAAAAATACTCAAAGTAATCCAAGGATTACAGCAAGTTTTAAGTTTTTTTTTAAATTCTGCAGACTAAAAATAGTTTTTTGACATGAGATGACAGCTTTTCGGAAGTACAGGGTGCGTTCCGCGAGACCTCTTAACTATTTAACTTCATAAACAGAAAGAGAGATGAAACGTCTGGATGTGAAACAACCTCCTTGCTGCTGCCAGGGAGATCAAAAAGCCGAGATCAGCAAACAGCTCCTTTCATGTGGAGAGGCAGCCTGTAGGCTCGACGTTGCGCCTTTACTTTTAGCCGCTGTATTTCAAAGTAGCACCTCTCTTCTCTAGGTGAAATATGACAAGTGAGCTTTGCCATAAAATAACAAGTCACAAAGCTCGGCTGCGTTGAGTGTCTCGCGGCCACTCTCTTATGGAGATCAAATGGAAATAAATGTCTTGATCAACCTTGAAAACGTGCAACATCTAGAAGCAACATGAGTCGTGCTGTCGCTTGCACGCAGAGCTCCGTAATTTGGCTCTGAATTTATTTGCACAGACATTATCCTCTCTTTCCTTCTCTGCAAAATGGAAATATGTGATCCAAACCTATGAAATTGTGAGGACACCGTGGCACCTTCGATGTCGTTTGCATAGTTCTTAGGTCTTCATTTGTGTGCACACCTCTACAAACTGGAGGCGTGCGCTATGGAGACCTGTCTGATGTTCGTCGCCGCGGTTCGACGGAGAGGTAAAATCCATGGCAGTTGTAACATGTTCTTCTGCTCCATTCTTCTCATTTTCTACTGTACCTCTGCCCCGTTCTTCCCATTTCTTATTGTGCCTCTGCCTCCTTCTACTCACCTCCTATTGTACCTCTGCTCTGTTCTTCTCACCTCCCATTGTTCTTCTACTCCATTCTTCTCACCTCCTATTGTTCCTCTGCACCATTCTTGTTACCTCATATTGTTCCTCTGCCACATTCTTCTCACCCCCCATTGTGTGCTTGCCCCATTCTTCTCACATACACACAACTCCATTATGCCACTGTCCCATCTTTCTTGATCTCACTATTGTTCTTCTGCTCCTTTTTTCTCACATCCCATTGTTCGTCTGCCCTATTCGTCTCATCTCCTATTGTTCCTCTGCCCCATTCTTCTAATCTCCTATTGTTCCTCTGCCCCATTCTTCTCATCTCCTATTATTCCTCTGCCCCATTCTTCTCGCCTGGTATTGTTCCTCTGCCCTATTCTTCTCGCCTCCAATTGTTCCTCTGCCCCATTCTTCTCTCCTGCTATTGTTCCTCTGCCCTATTCTTCTCATCTCCAATTGTTCCTCTGCCCCATTTTTCTTGCCTCCTATTGTTCCTCTGCCCTATTCTTCTCATCTCCAGTTGTTCCTCTGCCCCTTCTTCTCGCCTCCTATTGTTCGTCTGCCCTATTCTTCTCATCTCCTATTGTTCCTCTGCCCCATTCTTCTCGCCTCCTATTGTTCCTCTGCCCTATTCTTCTCATCTCCTATTGTTCCTCTGCCCCATTCTTCTTGCTTCATATTGTTCCTCTGCCCTATTCTTCTCATCTCCAGTTGTTCCTCTGCCCCATTCTTCTCGCCTGCTATTGTTCCTCTGCCCCATTCTTCTCGCCTGCTATTGTTCCTCTGCCCTATTCTTCTCATCTCCTATTGTTCCTCTGCCCTATTCTTCTCATCTCCTATTGTTCCTCTGCCCCATTCTTCTCGCCTCCTATTGTTCCTCTGCCTTGTTCTTTTCTCTTTTTTTTATATATTAACTTTATCAATATATAAAGCAAAAGTACATAGGAGAACAGCACATCATTTTCAGAACAATATACAAATGTCACAGTCAAACAAAAGTGTCAGGATACAATAAGGTGTAAGGACAGTAGCAACAAAACATTTAAGAGGAGATTAAATGATTTTTTTTTATCCAGCTTTAAATCAGTTTCGGTTTACTTGTAGGTTTAATATAATTTGTGAATTAACACATTTTTTTATCTATCCCTCTAGGTTTCTAAAGCTTCTGCAGCAACACAAACACGTAGGAGTGAATTAACCCGGATGAGGCACATGGCGTTTAAGGAATCACATGTCGCAGGTGTTACGAGTGAATAATCTTAATGTCAATGGCATAAACAAGTTCTGTAGCTCTCATCACCCCCCCATTAATGTACTACTCACTCAGATTTTTCAAAGCTTCTTCTGCTTGTTGAGTGTACAAGCATTATTGATTTTCGGTGCATTAACCTGACCTCTTTGATCTGTCCTTTATTAACTTCTTTATAACAACAGTTGTACCGTGTATGTTGACATCATTTGGTTATTAAATAAGCAGTACGTTGGTTGCATTTTAATGCCCTACGCTGCCGGTCTTGCCGAGAGAGAGCAGTTCGACCTCGCTATTATGAAGCCCTAGTATGGCATCATGGAAACAGCCTTCATTGCAGAATTTATCTCTTTACCATTTTCCAACCAGTGTTTGACGGCGCACGATGGGAGATACGATCGCTGCTTCTGCCGCATTAATGTAGGATGATTCAGCTGTGAGGCATCCTTCAAAAAGGTCTGAGACCCTGGACAACCAGTCGCTGGAGTGGCATGTGCCTCCGGCGGGTTTGCGGCAGATGAATGGCGGGTTGGCAGAGGCAGGCGACAGGTTTGCGGCAGGTTTGCGGCGGCATTCGGCGACCGCTCCCCTGCACTTTGGGGACCCTGCAGTAAATGCTGAATGCTATATAATTGTTTTCTGCTGTTTCGTATGTCATTTATCATGTGCCCGATTGATAAAATGTGTTATATCCCTTTAAGCAGTGTCATTGTCTCCTCAACAGTTGCCAGGCAGAGTAAAAAAAAAAATCACTTGTTTCTGACCAATGTCCAAAAAATCCGATAAGAGCGCTTAGTTTCTTTACACTCTGGAATGACTACTGGGTATATGCCAGGTGGGACAAGAAGACCAGGGGCCACGAGCTCTGTTAGAACCTAAAGGATTTACTTAGCTAGCTTGTATACGGCCTGGACATTGGTTATAAACAGCAGCAGTGAGATCCAGCTAGCCCTATGTATTGCCCAGGGCTGGTGCTCAGGATGATCACCCTAGGGCCTTCTGTCTCTGATGACCCACAACCCATCTTCAGTCTCACGCCCAGACCTTCATACCAGTCCCTGGATCAGCTAACTCCTTTCCAGTGGCAGCTAGTGACATTTCTAGCTGGTGGGGTGCCAGACTGGAAACATGAATGTTTTTTTAAGCAAGAATAGGAATATGTCTCTTTGGCACTACCTCCAAAATATGTGGACTATCCCATATATAGGGAATAAACCTTATAATCCTATTAATGAGGCAAATAAAATGGCCATAAATTCAATGATTACAAGTGTGATCCAGAAATTATCCACAAGATGCATACATAAAACAATATTCAGCATTAAAAAATCTAAAAGAGAAAAAAGTGATATTATTTGCTAAAAATAAAAAATGAATGCTGATCCCATCCATTTTATTTAAAATAACCCTGATCATACAAAACTTCAGTGTGTGAAACAATGAAATCCTGTCGGCTAATGCACATTTATTTTTTTATTTTATTGTTTATTTTTTAATTAAGGCAGGCACCTTGTGTATGCAGCAGGAAAAAAAATCAGCATTCCAGCCTCAACAGAGCTTTTATGGATGGTTTGTTTGACTGTCCTGCAGAGCTCAATTAGCCCACAGCAGGAAACCTGTTAACAGTGTGGTTCGTGTTTTGAAAATCTCCCATAGCGCTCTTATCAGATTTTTGGACATCGGTCAGAAACAAGTGATCACGTATTCTTTCTTTCTCTTCTTTTTTTTTTATTCTGCCTGGCAACTGTTGAGGAGACAATGACACTGCTTAAAGGGACATAACACATTTTATCAATCAGGCACATGTTAAATGACAAACGAAACAGCAGAAAACAATTATATAGTTTACATTTTTAATATTTTTTTATTCAAATAAATCTGGTGGGGCCCATACAGGCAAGCCAGCACTGCCCCTTTCGCTATTGTGTTTTCTTCCATAGATCCAGCGCAAGGAGTCTATGGTTTTATTGAAAACCTCTTTACTTTATCTACACTCTAACGACCATACAGTGCATTTTCCTGCCAATAAACCCTGTTTGACAAGTAGAGGCTCCCTCTGCTGGCAAAACTATGCCACTGTCCGTGTAATTCAGTGGGTACTCCCTGATGCCCTTTGAAAAGATAGGGATATCGCTGCACTTCAAGGAGCTCCAGTGCATTGGCTGTCATGTCTGATGCACTGGAAGTTTATGGGCTCATTCTGGAGAGCACTTGCAAGCAAATTTTGTTTGCTTTGTTCTGGAATAAGACCAGAGTTCCGAACAGAGTCATCTAGTGCTCGAGCACCTATAGGCTCTTTCGAAGATCGAGTTAACTTGATTGTGATAGTGAAATGGTTAAAGGTCCTGGTCTAACGCTGGTGCTATAATATATAGAAGTTTTCGGAACCCTGTCAAAATAAAACGTTCCTTTTTCTTTTTTTTTATGCTTGCGGACTTTTCACAATTTTGGCATTTTGCTATGCAAGACGAAGAATGAAAATAAATATTGTGAACTTTAGAACAGTTCCATGTTTAGTGACATGGTATTTTACAAATATAACATAAGCATGAATAGACTGACTGTTTTTTTGGGGGGAGAGAAGGGGGTTTCATAGAAATTACTTAGCACTCTCGTATGGATTTTGACAGGGGGCCAAATTTAAGCTTCGGACCGTTGACGCGCAAGCTGAAGTCCAAAAGTCATCAGTAGTAACAATTAAAATTCAGACAGGCAGAGAGCAATTTGCGTTTGCAGCCAGATTTAGGATCGTACCAGGATATCGATTGCGTAGATCAATTTTGCATATAAATTACAAAAATAAAAGACTAATCCGTAACCTGCGCTGGACCTAAATGAGACAGCAATAAAACGCTTCACCTAAAGGAATATATTGGTGACACATTCGTTATTCTTTTTGCCAGGTGACTGCCCCAGGATCGAATCATTTTTTCTATGTTCAATAAACTTCATCACTATTTTAGATCCAACGCCCCTTTTACCAGGGTTGCAAGGCCAGTATATGTTCAGGGGCCCATTGGCTCCAGGGAACCCAAGCCTTATGGGTCCCTACATGCCACCAAGGACAGGCCCACCAAGGCACGAACAAATTTCCCAGTGGGCCATAGCATCTGAGGCTGGTCTGACCCATCACTGACGGAGCGATTAGTATTAATATGGTCTGCACCAGGTAGAGGTGCAGAGTGAACACTCTTTATCCCCTTGCTGGAGGGGACAAGGCGATAAAATGTTTTGGGCCCTATTACATTCTTCGCGCACAATTGTGCACGCGCAAAAACACATTAACGAGAGGGGCAAAACCCTTTGCGCTGAACATCGTATTACGACGTTCGCGCACAAAATGCGAATTAACGTCTAATGCGAATGACCCTGCGCAAACCCTTTGTGAGCGCCATTTAGTGCGCGCATCCTATACTTAACATTGTGAGCGCAAATGCGTTTGTGCGCTGGTACGCGCATGGTATTACAATCTTAGCGCAAAATTTAACGGACAACGTTTGCGCGCATAATTTTAACGTCTTTGAAAAGCTGGTGGTAACGACAAATTGTAACAACCTGACCGTACCAAACTGCGGATTCACAACGGAGAACGTCGGTGCGCACGTTTTTTTAGATCTGTCAAAAATGACGGCCACTACCTTGTCTTCCGTCAGAACGTACGTCTGTTGTGCGCAGTCCGCACAAAATGCGTTCGTCTGACGGACTTGCGTTAAAAAGTGCATTGCGCCCACTGATTTCTGCATGCATTTTTGTGCGTCAGTTTTACGAGCGCAATTTCCAGACGGATGAAAAAATGCGCGGGGAATGTAATTCCAGCGGTGATTTTCGTGCGTTAACGTTTAACGCTTCGTGCAAAAAAACACGTTTAGCGTGCGTTTTTGCGTTAAGAATGTAATAGGGCCCTTTATCTTTTATTAGTTGACTGAAATGGGCAGCAAAGGGAAGGGAGCCTCGACCTATAATATGTAATATTGTTAAACCCAGATGAAGTCCTACTACAATACATACTGGACAAAACGCGCTGGATGTTGATGATTTTATATTTGTAGTGTTACATAGGCTGAAAAAAGACATGCGTCCATCAGGTTCAGCCTCACACATCACCTACTGCTGTTGATCCAAAAGAAGGCAAAAAAACCAGTCTGACGCGCTCGCCAATATGCAACATACTGGGGAAAAAAATCCTTCTTTACCCCAGAATGGCGTCAGATTTCTCCTTGGATCAAGAAGCTTTTACCCACATATTAAATATTATTAATATTCTGTGTCTGCAGGAAGTCATCCAGTCGTTGTTCAAAAGTATGTACTGACTCTGACCCAAGCACCTCAACAGGCAGAGAATTCCACAGCTTTATTGTTCTCACCGTAAAATAACCCTTCCTATGCCTTAGTGAGAAAAAAAGAGAGGTTTGTGAGGGTCCTGCTCGTCCTCAGGACCCTCACAAACCCCTTTTTTCTTCCTATGCTTTAGGCTGAATTTCATTTTGTTCAGTCTAAATGGGTGACCTCGTGTCCTGTGTATAGTCCTGTTAATGAATAAGTTTCCAGACAATGGTTTATAATGGCCTCGTATATATTTATATAATGTTATCAGATCCCTCTAAGGCACCATTTCTCTAAACTAAACAGGTTTAAACTTTCCTCTTTCCTCATAACTTAAATCTTCTTAAATATAGGGACCACGTCAACTTTTCTCCAATCCTCTGGTACGATTCCTGAAAGAAGATTAAGAACAGAGGTTTACATATTTCAACACATAGCTCCCTCAGTACTCGCGGGTGAAGTGAGTGTCCTTGGGCAAGACATACTTGCCACCCATTTATTGTTCTACAATAAATACTTGAAGATTTTATCTTTCTTGATGGAATTTGTCCCGATCCATCTTCACCGACACTGATTTTGACTGGGACGCTGAAATAAGTTAGGAGGACGAAGGAGACTACCACGACTACCTATACTGAGAGTTCAGATAAGTCCTCTTAACTTTATTTTATGGTACGCAGATTTTATGATCCTTTATTGGAGAGTCAATTCATATATGGTGTACACTATGAATGTGATTTTATACCACAGGTGTCCTTGATTGTGTTTTATGTGAAGATTTTTTTGCTGAGGAAGGGGCAGTAAGGATTCCCTTGTGGTTTTTGTATTCATCTACCTTTGACTACTGTGTGGTGTGTGGTGTGGGCTCTCATCTGTAATTCACTAAACGCTGGTGTTCACTGTTGTTGCAACAATGGTCACAGTCTTTGTTGTTGCAAACTATGGAATAAGAAAGCAGAGAATGGAAACCCAACGACATCAGGCAAAGTTCCTACACACAACAGTACCACCTTTAGGCTGGTCGTCCATTGGGTCCATAGTCGTATGACCGACTTGGTCGTCAGACTAGAGACGATCTAGGTCCTACAACGATGTACGACTAGGGTTGTCCACTGCAAGCGTCTATGGATGACCCAGGTCGGACATTTCTGGTCATTACATTAGCGCATTTATTTGTGGGGAAAATGCAATAACCGATAGAATATATCAGGACCCCATATAATACCCCATATAATATATAAAAAATAGAAGTTTGACTGTTAACATATTCCCTCTATTCTGCCTGAAAATCCATTTATCAGCTCCTTTCAGCACTTGTAATCTTATCAGACATCTAAAAAATTGTGATTTTTTAAGTATTTTACGAGGAAGGATACATTGAGATTTCTCTCGTTTAAGAATGTCCAGGGTGGCGAGTATGTACCGTTAGGTGTCTTGCCCAAGGACACTTACTGGAGAGGTGATCTTGCCAGGATTCAAACCTGGGTCTCACTGTTACAGAGCAGTGATGTTACCTCTACTCCATCCAGGTTAAGCTGACACTTCCATTAACAAGTATAGCCACGAGAGCCAATATTTGATTCGACTTTTTATTGTGAATCAAAATGCTAAGAAGCCCGAATTTCAATCTCCTGATCTGAAAAGTGGCCGAAATGTGGCCAAAACAGGTCCTGATCTTGTCCGAATGAACTCGAGCCCCACGTTAGGTGTTTTTGCCTATATTGTAATGGTGTCCATCCTTTCCATATCTTGTAAAGTATACTATGAAGTGTAATATTCCCCTGTTGGAGTCTATTTACACACCCTTACGATTACAAACAAGATAGAAGTCATAACTCTACATTTAATTTATTTTTCACGAATTTATATTATATATATATATATATATTTTTTCCTATTTATATAATTCACGCAATAAGCAGCTTAAGTATCGATGCCTATCCTTTATATCTTCCATCTTAAAATTAACCATCCTTTCCCTACAGATTTAAGCCACTTATACATTCACTAAATATACTTTACATTCACTAAATATACTTTGGACGTAATATATACTTATATTTCACATTAACATATCATCCATCTTATATGTCCACCATTAAAATTTAGGAATTCCATTTATCCATCCATAATCTTCTTATTTATTATCCACCTCTCTCCTTTAATATTACTTAATTTAAAAGCAGATATGATATATTCGTTGTAATTACAAAAAGTGCACCAAGAGGGAGTCTGTTCATTTCATTTATTTAAATCTGTAGTCCAAAGTTTTTAATATCCCTTTAATGTATGGTATTCTGCAGGGGATCTTGTTCTATGTATATATTCTGCTATCTCCGCAAGAAAGCCGTTCCGCGTCCATTAAAGCAATGAAGAATACCGGAAACATCAATTGAAATGCATGGAACGCACACGTTATCATTGCGCATGCACAAGATGGCAGCGCACAACGGGAGTTGGCCGACAGAGGCGTGAAACGCACGCCAATGGACTTTCTCAAATTCCAAACACATGGGACCTTTTAACCCCAATTAACCACTTCGCTGCTGAGGACGCGCTCAGCGCGTCCTCAGCAGTCCCGCTGGTGTGCTGAGGACGCGCTGAGCGCGTCCTCCCATTGGGGTCAGCGTTCGGCCGGGTTCCGGCCGATTGCTGGCCCCTCCGGTGCGGGCTGACATCCTGGATGTCAGCCCGGCATCCGGACCAGCAGCCGCCAGAATTAGGTGTCATCGTGGGGGCGCGATGACACCTAATTCAGGCGCCCCCCCCCCGCATGTGCGGAGGAGGCGCCTGAAAGGGAGGGGGGGGAGGTCCTTCGGACCTCTCTCCCTCCCGATCGGCGGCTCTGCAGGGGTTAACCCAGGCATCATTTGGAAGGGCACAGCCTGCCCTTCCAAATGATGCCTGGCATTAACCCCTGGGGAGCTGGATCGCGAATCGGCGCTGAAAAGCGCCGGTTCGCGATCCTTTCCCGGAGCTGGCCGACATCTTGGATGTCGGCCAAGCCTCCGGGAACTCCCCCAGAGGACTGGCGTCATCGTGCTACGCACGATGACGCCAGTCCTAGAGTTAACCCCTAACTGCCACCAACTGTGGAGATAGGGAGTTCCAATGAACTCCCTATCTCCCGATCCGTGGCAGCTAGGGGTTAAATTTTGGTATCGTTGGATCAGCCAGAGCATGGCCGTTCCAACGATACCAAACATGAAAGTGAAAAATTTTGTAAAAATAAAAATAAAAAATTTTTTAATAAAAAATAAAAAAAAAATAAACACTTTTTTTTTTTTTTGGTTTGTTAATGCAGCAATATTGTTCCCATTTCAATTATAATGTGAACAATGATGCTGCACTAACGATTTTTGTATGCGGTGCGTTTGTTAAAAATAGTGTCATTTTCCCCAAAAAAAAATGTAACGAGACCCCATCTCTAATTATTTTAACAAGCGCACCCCATACAAAATATAACCGCAATTGCTCGCATGTTAAAATGTGGAAAAAAACACTTTACACATTGTAAATTATTGAAAATACATATTTTATTGCATTTTTTGTTATAATATACAGACATGACATAACGTATACATATAATAATGACATATTATGAATCTACCGAGTCTGACGGAAAGAACGATATATAATATGTCTGGGTCATATACTAAAATAAGCCTTCAAAACACGTTTAAACATGATGCGCAAAACAGGTAAAAATGACCTCAGCATAGGGGCGGGAAAAGCCTCAGCAGCGAAAGGGTTAAGGGGCTATATATATGTAATATTTTATGTGATCTCTGTAAACCAGCTGAAGAAGCCTAACTACATGGCGAAACGCGTTCTGGCGATCTACAGAGCATTTTTATATTTCATTTAGTACATAATTTTTATTATGCTATATTTTAGATTAAAGATTTTTCTTTTATAAAGAAGAATTTGGTCCCTACTGTTTTGGAATTCAGTTGAGGTATTCGTGGATTTAACCCACTTAATAAATCCACTGGCATTTCTACCTAGAGCTTGGCTATAAGCTCCACCCAATGTGAGTTGATATTATAATCATATTAATTATATACATATTGGTGGACCTGCACAAGAAGGTTTCTGGTTTTATGTTTTCTTCCATATCCGATGAGCGAAAGAAAAATTGATTTTAAAGGGAGTGGGTCTCCTTTAAAACCATAAAGAAGACAAAAGACCCAGATGTTTGCAACCACTCAGAGCCAGTGACGGGGCTCTTTGCTTGTGAGTGGAACAGTTTATTGTCATCTATTCCACTATTACTTATACACCCTGCACTATCATTGCATTTTGTGTTTTTTCCTATATAATCCATATTGGACATTTACGTTACACACCATGAGGACCACCTGAATACCAAGAAGCGACCGCAATCGCGCCGCCAGATACGTATATCCATATCATTCTGTATATAGTCACTGTGTTACATGTTTATAGGTGCATTCTGTATATAGTCACTGTGGTACATGTTTACAGGCGCATTCTGTATAGGGATGAGCGTTCGGTTCGGATCTGTTCGGAGTTCGATTTGAACATCGCCCGTTCGGCTGTTCGTCGAACTCCGAACATTTCCGTGTGTTCGCCGCATTTTTGCCGCGTGTTCGCCCACAATGCACCACAATGGACCACAATACACTTTTCCACTGGCCTGAAGCTTGTAATTGGCTACAGCCTTGCACCTGACCACAGGTCAGGTGCAAGACAGGTGCAAGACTATGCCAATCACGGCTCAGAGTCCTGATACGGCAAATTTTGCCCAATCATGGGCTCACAGAGCTAAGTCCCGCAGCACACTATATAAGGTTTCCCTGCCTGCAGCCCCAGCCTGTGTGTTTGCAGGAGTGAAGCGGAGAGGAGATTGTTCTGTCAGGGTGTGTCAGTGACGTTGTAGGAGATTTCTGGGAATTAGCCTGGCAGTGCCAACACAGATTCTATCAGGGACAGTGTGTTTCAGTGAGTTGTAGGAGATTTCTGGGAATTTGAATCTGTCTTGGCACTGCCAGGCTATCAGGGACAGTGTGTATCAGTGAGTTGTAGGAGATTTCTGGGAATTTGAATCTGTGTTGCACTGCCAGGCTATCAGGGACAGTGTGTATCAGTGAGTTATACCACAGTTCAGCAAATTTGAATCATCTGTCTTGGCACAGCCTGTTATAAGTGTGTATCAGTGAGTTATACCACAGTTCAGCAAATTAGAATCTGTCTTGGCACAGCCAGGCTATCAGTGTGTATCAGTGAGTTATACCACAGTTCAGCAAATTTGAATCTGTCTTGGCACTGCCAGGGTATCAGGGACAGTGTGTATCACTGATTTATAGCATTGTTCTGGAAAATCTGTATATCTTTGATCTGATCTAATTCTAGATACCATACAATAACACAGTTTAATCAGAGTTCATCTGTTTATCTATTGAGAGCTGAATCTGGCTGTTGCCAGCTATCAGGGTGTTGCAACCTGTAGGAGAGGAAGTGAATCAGAGAGAGAGAGTAGAGGACATTGGCAGCCTTGCAGGGAAAATATCAGTAAAATCGCTGACTTATATCAGAGTTCTGAATATCTTTAATCTATATACCAGAGTTGAATCAGACTTCTGTATATCTCCAATACTTACACCAGAGTTGAATCAGACTTCTGTATATCTCCAATCTTCATACCAGAGTTGAATCAGACTTCTGTATATCTCCAATCTTTATACCAGAGTTGAATCAGAGTTCGTATATCTTTAATCTTTATATCACTCACCATGTCAGAAAGACCAAAAAAGGACAGGCAGACGCTCCCAGACACAGATAATACGGCAAGCAGCCTCTGTGTCGGAAGGCAGTGCCCCTGGTCATCGTGGACATGGTGCATCCTCTGCAGGGACACGCTTGTCCTTTCTAACTGGTGCTGGCAGTCTTATGCTGCAGCAACATACAGAGGATTTGCAGGATTGGCTAACCAGGCCATCCTCATCCTCCGAGTCCTCTGCCAGCCAGGCTTGTAGTGCTTTACAGTCCACCTCAGCTGCCAAAGCATCTAATGCAGCCTCTATGTCCACAGCTACTCCTGCCGTAGCCTCACTATCACACACGGAGTCAGCTGAATTGTTTGACTACAATGACAGTGACATGCTGCTTCAGGATGCGCAGCAACTACAGGGCTCTAATTCAAACTCTGAGGTTATGGAAGGGAGTAAAATCAACCTAGAGGGAGGGGGTGCCAGTGACACACAAATAATTGGCACTCATGTTGCCCCAGCAGCTGCAGCATATTGCCAAGTTGGCTCCAGTGACGAGGAGATAGGGGGTGATGACGATTATAAGGTCACTGACTCCACCTGGGTGCCTGATTGAACAGAAGAGTCAAGTGAGGAGGAGGAGGCACAACAAAAATGAGGCAGAATGTCCTCTATGAGCAACCGTAGCCAGTCCAAGGCATCAGATAACAGAGCTGCTCAGGTGCAGAGCGCTGTTATCTCGCAGCACATGTCCAGGATATCTGTTGTCTGGGAGTTCTTCACGACATGTGCAGCAGACTGCAGCATTGCTATTTGTAAGCTATGTCGGAAGAGGATCAAGCGTGGGAAAGACATCAGACACTTGGGTACCACATGCTTGAGGCGACATATGACCACCTGCCACGCATCCCGTTGGCACAACACTTTGTATAGGTCCTCCTCCTCATCTGTTTCTACCCCCACTATATGTCCTGCCATGCCATTGCCTACAACCTCCACTGACAGGGATGATGCTACAGTAATGGGTGTACCAAGTCCTTCCTCAGAATGTGACAGCATCCCATCAGCTGGAGATTTACGCAGTCAGATTATGTTGCCCCAGCTGCTGCAGCGTAAGAATAAATATAGTGCCAACCATCCCCAAGCACAGTGTCTAAATGCCAGCTTAGCAAAATTACTCGCATTACAGCTGCTGTGTTTCCAGCTGGTGGACTCTGCTTCCTTACGTAAATTTGCTGAATGTGCTGTACCGCAATGGCAGGTTCCAAAACGCCATTTCTTTTCACGGAAGGCCATTCCAGCACTATACCAGCACGTGGAAGACCATGTTATGGAGTCATTGGGAAAGGCAGTCAGCAGCAAGGTGCACATGACTTTAGACACGTGGTCCAGCAAGCATGGACAGGGCCGTTACATTTCCTTCATGGAACACTGGGAAACTCTTCTTGCAGCTGGGAGGGATCCAGGACTGGACTCTGTGCTGGAGCTTGTTCATCCACCACGCCTCCAGAAAGCTGCTTATATGAGGTCTGTCTGCTCCACCACCTCTTCCTCTTCATCCTCCTCCTTCTCTGTCTCTGGCGAAGTGGCAGGTAAACCGACGCGTGGCAGGGGCTACGCAATGGCTCAAGCAAAAAGATGCCATACTGTGCTTCAGCTGGTTTGTTTAGGGGACAGGAGCCAGACCGGGCCAGAAATTCTGTCAGCTCTGCAGGGGCAGGCGCAGAGATGGTTAACACCACACCAGTTTCAGCTGGGAATGGTCGTCTAGTGGTACAGCATTTCCTAACCAGGTACCCAGGGCTGGCAGAGCTTTTCAGCCAGGCCAGAAAAGTCTGCAGCCACTTCAGACGGTCATTCCCTGCAATTGTTCGCCTGGCAGAAATTCTAAGAGAATTCCACCTTCCCACAAACCATCTGATCTGTGACATGCCCACCAGGTGGAACCTGACATTGGAAATGCTGCAGCTTCTGCACAAGCAGCAGAGGGCCATCAATGAGTACCTGTGTGAGTATGGCACAAGGACAGGCTCAGGTCAACTTTTTTTTTTTTCCCCCGCAGCGGCTGATGATCAAGGATGCATGCACTATACTGTCACCATTTGAGGAGGCAACGAGGATGGTGAGCAGGGACAGTGCATGCATCAGTGACACAATTCCTTTAGTGTTCCTTCTGGAGTGCACTCTGCGGGGAATTATAGATGTGGCACTAGAGGCAGGGCAGCGGGAGGAAGAGGAGGCCTTCCCTAGCTCTCAAGGCCCCAGTCTTTATGCAGACAGCATTCCAGCGGGTCCTCAGATCAGACAGGAGGAGGATGAGGAGGAGGAGGAATATTTAAGTAGTGATGGCATTGAAGGTGGGGATTCCTCAAAGGAGGTTTTTGTGTGCCCAGAAACCCAAGGGCTAGTAGGTGGCTGGGAGGAGGAAGTGCACGATGGGGTCATCCTCATTGACCAGGAAGCCTCGGAAGCTATTGCCACCTCCAACCTACACTGCATGGGCTCCCTTATCCTGCAAAGCCTGCTAAAGGACCCCAGGATTTTGTGATATCAAGGAGAGGGATCATTACTGGTTGGCAAGCCTTCTTGATCCACGATACAAGGGTAAAGTTGCAGAGATCATCCTGCCCGCACAGAGGGAGGACAGGATGAAACAACTTGAGGACGCTCTAAAGCGACACTTAGAAACATAGAAACATAGAAAAATGTCGGCAGATAAGAACCTTTCGGCCCATCTAGTCTGCCCAATTACATGGATACTTTACCTGGATTTATCTTTTGTTTAGGATAGCCTTATGCCTATCCCATGCCTGCTTAAATTGTGTAACACCTTTCCAGGCACTGGTAGGATACCAAGTGATGACACAGGTGCTTCTGAGGCTGCGGATGATCAGAGGAAGAGCGGTGAAGGCCAGGGCCGCTTGACTGATGCCTTTTTAAATTTTTTCAGTCCACGACGCCCAGAAACGTCAAATGTAGGCACCCATTGCCAGCATCTTCACCGTATGGTGCAAGACTACCTAGGGGCAAGGGCAGACCTAGATACCTTTACAGCAGACGATGCACTGGCTTACTGGGTGTTGAGATTGGATCACTGGCCAGAACTTAGCCAATATGCTATGCAGCTACTAGGTTGCCCTTCATCCAGCGTGCTTTCTGAAAGGACGTGCTGCTGGAGGTTTTGTCAGACAAAAGAGTGCGTTTGTCCACCGACTCTGTAGACCGGGTGACATTTATAAAAATGAATCAGTCCTGGATCAGCAGCTATCAATCCCCTGATGCTGACGTAACTGAATAGATCGGGGATCTCTTCTGCATTCCCAAAACCTCCACCACTGCACTCTTCCACAATACCACAGAGGGGTTACTTACGGTGTGAAGGCACTTGCTGCCACCAAAGGCACAATATTTGGTTCAGGGGCGGATCCAGAGACTAGTCTCGGGAGGGGCACTGACAGAAAATAAGGTGTTTTAGCAGAGAGCCCGACTCACGAGAATTTACAGAGGGCCCGGCTCACAGGAGCTTACAATCTAGAGGAGCAGAGGGTCCGGCTCACAGGAGCTTACAATCTAGAGGAGCAGAGGGTCCGGCTCACAGGAGCTTACAATCTAGAGGAGCAGAGGGCACCCAGGAGTTTACAATCTAGAGGAGCAGAGGGCACCCAGGAGTTTACAATCTAGAGGAGCAGAGGGCACCCAGGAGCTTACAATCTAGAGGAGCAGAGGACACCCAGGAATTTACAATCTAGAGGAGCAGAGGGCACCCCGGATTTTACAATCTAGAGGAGCAGAGAGCCCCCAGCTCACACATGGATTTGCCCCCAGCTCATGGATTTGCCCCAGCTCACACATGGATTTGCCCCAGCTCACACATGGATTTGCCCCAGCTCATGGATTTGCCCCAGCTCACACATGGATTTGCCCCCAGCTCACACATGGATTTGCCCCCAGCACACACATGGATTTGCCCAGCTCATGGATTTGCCCCCAGCTCATGGATTTGCCCAGGTCATGGATTCACCCCCAACTCATGGATTTGCCCCCAGGTCATGGATTTGCCCAGCTCATGGATTTGCGCAGCTCATGGATTTGCCCCCAGGTCATGGATTTGCCCCAGCTCATGGATTTGCCCCCAGCTCATGGATTTGCCCCCAGCTCATGGATTTGCCCAGCTCATGGATTTGCCCCCAGCTCATGGATTTGCCCAGCTCATGGATTTGCCCCAGCTCATGGATTTGCCCAGCTCATGGATTTGCCCCCAGCTCATGGATTTGCCCCCAGGTCATGGATTTGCCCAGCTCATGGATTTGCCCAGCTCATGGATTTGCCCCAGCTCATGGATTTGCCCAGCTCATGGATTTGCCCCCAGCTCATGGATTTGCCCCCAGGTCATGGATTTGCCCAGCTCATGGATTTGCCCCAGCTCATGGATATTGCCCCCAGGTCATGGATTTGCCCAGCTCATGGATTTGCCCAGCTCATGGATTTGCCCCCAGGTCATGGATTTGCCCAGCTCATGGATTTGCCCCAGCTCATGGATATTGCCCCCAGGTCATGGATTTGCCCAGCTCATGGATTTGCCCAGCTCATGGATTTGCCCCCAGCTCATGGATTTGCCCAGCTCATGGATTTGCCCCCAGGTCATGGATTTGCCCAGCTCATGGATATGCCCCAGCTCATGGATTTGCCCCCAGGTCATGGATTTGCCCAGCTCATAGATTTGCCCAGCTCATGGATTTGCCCAGCTCATGGATTTGCCCCCAGCTCATGGATTTGCCCAGCTCATGGATTTGCCCCCAGCTTACACATGGATTTGCCCAGCTCTCACCTGGATATTGCTCCAGGCCTCCAGCTCCGGTGTTCAGGGGTTGAGGGGACCCAGATGCCGGGCAGCGCGGGAGTGCCTGCCCGGTCCTGAAGAGTCCGTCCTGTTGAAGGTGATGCGGCTGGCGGCTGCGTGGCGTGCGTGCGCAGGTCACGCGGTCCGGCCAGTCAGGTGGTACAGAGACTCAGTACCACCTGATTAGCCAGACCACGTGACCGGCTGCGCCTGCACGCAGCCGTATCCCTTTAACAGGACGGACTCTAAAGGACCGGACAGGCACTCCCGCGCTGCCCGGCATCTGGGTCCCCGGCTCAAATCTCAGGGGGGCAATTGCCCCGTTGCCCCCCCCTGGATCGGCCCCTGATTTGGTTGCACTGCCACTGACGCCTATACCAGATTCATATAATTTTAATATTGGACCGCAGGGTCCACCAATGCACTCTTCCACAATACTACAGAGGGGTTACGGTGTGAAGGCACTTGCTGCCACCAAAGGTAAAATATTTGGGTGCACTGCCACTGACGCCTACACCAGATTCATATCATTTTAATATTTGACTGCAGGGTTCAACCCTTCACTCTTCCACAATACCTCAGAGGGGTTACGGTGTGAAGGCACTAGCTGGCACCAAAGGCCCAATATTTGGGTGCACTGACGCCTGTACCAGATTGATATCATTTTAATATTTGACTGCAGGGTCCAACTCTGCACTCTTCCACAATACCACAGAGGGGTTACGGTGTGACGGCATTGTTGCCGACACTAAAGGCCCAATTTTAAAGCACCTTTTGATACTTTCATCCAAAGCCTGCATAAGTTTCACATAATTTAGCCAAAAAATCGCTAAACTTGTTCTGCGTGTCCTAAAACATCTCCTCTTTTCATACATGCTGCCGCCCCAAGCAGTTGTTTATGAATAGATTAAAGGAAAACCGTTTACCGTCATTTGAAATGTAATTTTTTTGTTTTTAAATGTTTCTATACATTCTATAAATCCGCCACTTCACAGGCAGGTTATGGGGACCTCCTAGGCACAATATTTGAAGGAATTTTTTGTTTTTATTCTTAACCATTATTTCATGGAAAACTCACTGTTCCTTTCAAAACGTTTTTTTAAAAACTTTTTGTCCTTGTTTCCTGTCCCCCAGGGCACTACCTGGACCCCCATACACCTTTTATGGCAAATATCTAGCAGATATGCCCTCTTGGAGGGCACTCAAAAAATTGAACTTTCGGGTCCCATTGACTTACATTGAGTTAGGATCGTGTTCGAGTTCGAACTCGAACGTTTGAAATTGTTCGAGTTCGAAGTCGAACCGAACACAGGGGCGTTCGGCTCATCCCTAATTCTGTATTTAGTCACTGTGTTACATGTTTACAGGCGCATTGTGTATATAGTCACTATGTTACATCTTTACAGGTTCATTCTGTATATAGTCACTATGTTACATGTTTACAGGTTCATTCTGTATATAGTCACTGTGTTACATGTTTACAGGTGCATTCTGTATATAGTCACTGTGTTACATGTTTGCAGGTGCATTTTGTATATAGTCACTATGTTACATGTTTACAGGTGCATTCTGTATATAGTCACTGTGTTACATGTTTACAGGTGCATTCTGTATATAGTCACTATGTTACATGTTTACAGGTGCATTCTGTATGTAGTCACTATGTTACATGTTTACAGGTGCATTCTGTATATAGTCACTATGTTACATGTTTACAGGTGCATTTTGTATATAGTCACTATGTTACATGTTTACAGGTGCATTCTGTATTGAGGTATGTTAACAGGGACTTTTAGACTGGGGGAACATTTGATGGCGTCTGGGATGTTATTCCATAATTGTGGAGGAAAATGAGGATCGAGCCACTTTCTTTTTGTTTTGTGGTATTGTAAGTAAGGTGCAGGTCCTGGATCAGAGGTTATAGGAGGAGGGAACTGCTGGGGGAAGCAGCCTATTCAGGTAGGGTGGTAGCTTCCCAGAAAAGCTCTTAATCAACAGGTTGGAAAGGTGAAGGGTGCGTCTAAATTCCAGCGACGGCCAGTTTAGCTCTTTTAACATGTCACAATGGTGGGTCATGTGGTTACATTGTAGCACAAAGCGGCAGAATGAGTTATACAATGTAGTAAGATTAGGAAGGTGCGTTTGCGGTGCCGTTGCATAAACTACATCTCCGTATTCCATAAGCATTTGTTGTACATAGAAACATAGAAACATAGAAAAATGTCGGCAGATAAGAACCTTTCGGCCCATCTAGTCTGCCCAATTACATGGATACTTAACCTGGATTTATCTTTTGTTTAGGATAGCCTTATGCCTATCCCATGCTTGCTTAAATTCAATTACTGTTTTGGCCTCAACCACTTCAACTGGAAGGCTGTTCCATGTATCCACCGCCCTCTCAGTAAAATAATGCTTCCTGATGTTATTTTTAAACCTTTGCCCCTCTAATCTAAGACTATGTCCTCTTGTTTTGCTACTTTGTTTCCTTTTAAATATACTCCCTTCCTCTACCTTGTGGATTCCCTTTACGTATTTAAATGTTTCTATCATATCTCCTCTGTCTCGTCTTTTTTCCAAGCTGTACATGTTAAGATCATTAAGCCTTTCCTGGTAACTTTTCTCCTTCAAGCCGTACACCATGGTCCACGGAAAGAAAGAGAATATCTGCCTAATGATACAAAGTGTATATGATACCCCTATTATATTGAATTGAGTGTGCTGTACCTATTCCAGCACATTTTGACCTTTTTTGGTCTGGTATTGGTTTTTTGGGGAAACCACCAATAAGGTACATTGCGACGTACCAGCCGATTGGTGTGGGGGATTCTGTTTTCTAGTGTGGCACTCCACTTATTTCCGACACATAATATGAAGTCACAGCTACAGTGGCAAGAAAAAGTATGTGAACCCTTTGGGATTACGTGGAGTTTTGCATGAATTGGTCATAAAATGTGCTCTGATCTTAATCTAAGTCACAACAATTTGAAAAACACAGTCTGCTTAAAAAAATACAACACAAACATTATATGTTTTCATGTTTTTATTGAACAGAACATGTAAACATTCACAGTGCAGGGTGGAAAACGTATGTGAACCTTTGGACTTAATAACTGGTTGACCCTCCTTTGGCAGCAATAACCTCAACCAAACGGTTCCTGTAGTTGCAGATCAGACCTGCACAACGATCTGGAGTAATTTTGGACCACTGCTCATCACAAAACTGTTTCAGTGTAGCAATATTTTTGGGATGTCTGGTGTGAATCGCTCTCTTAAGGTCACGCCACAGCATTTCAATCAGGTTGAGGTCAGGACTCTGACTGGGCCACTCCAGAAGGCGTATTTTGTTTTGTTGAAGCCATTCTTTTGTTGAATTACTTGTATGCTTTGGGTCATTGTCCTGTTGCATCACCCATCCTCTGCGGAGCTTCAGTTGGCGGACAGATGGTCTTACGTTTTCCTGCAAAATGTCTTGATAAACTCTGGAATTAATTTTTCCATCAATGACAACAATCCGTCCAGGCCCTGAGGCAGCAAAGCAGCCCCAAACCATGATGCTCCCCTCTCCGCCATGTTTTACAGTGGGGATAAGGTTTTGATGTTGGTGTGCTGTGCCTTTTTTTCTCCACACATAGTGTTGTGTGTTATTTCCAAACAGCTCAATTTTTGTTTTATCTATCCACAGAATATTTTGCCAGTAGTGCTGTGGAACATCCAGGTGCTCTTTTGCAAACTTCAAACGCGCTGCAATATTCTTTTTGGACAGCAATGGCTTCCTCCGTGGTGTCCTCCCATGTACTCCATTCTTGTTTAATGTTTTCCTTATTGTAGATGTGTCAACAAAAATGTTAGCATGTGCCAGAGATTTCTGTAAGTCTTTAGCTGACACTCTAGGATTCTTCTTTACCTCATTAAGCATTCTGCGCTGTGCTCTTGCAGTCATCTTTACAGGACGACCACGCCTAGGGAGAGTAGCAACAGTGCTGAACTTTCTCCATTTGTAGACAGTCTGTCTTACCGTGGACACATGAACATGAACATCATGGCTTTTGGAGATACTTTTGTAACCCTTTCCAGCTTCATGCAAGTCAACAATTCTTGATCGTAGGTCTTCTGAGAGCTCTTTTCTGCCAGGCATGGTTCACATCAGGCAGTGCTTCTTGAAACCAGTAAACCCAAAACTGGTGTGTGTTTTTAAAGGGCAGGACAGCTTTCAGCAACACATCCAATAATATCACACTGATTGGACTCAAGGTTGGCTCACTCCTGGCTCCAATTAGCTCTTGGAGAAGTCATTAGGTTAGGGGTTCACATACGTTTTCCACCCTGCACTGTGAATGTTTACATGTTCTGTTCAATAAACACATGAAAACATATGTTTGTGTTGTATTATTTTAAGCAGACTGTGTTTTTCGAATTGTTGTGACTTGTGATGAAGATCAGAGCACATTTTATGACCAATTCATGCAAAACTCCACGTAATACCAAAGGGTTCACATACTTTTTCTAGCAACTGTACAGCAAGTTTCCTAAATCACCGAATCGTTTTATTCTGCTTATGAGTCTGAAAAGGCTTCGTAAAATAAGGATAAAAGTTTTTAAAAAAAACAAATTGTGCTTCAACGATAAATTTGCTATTAGGGGAATGAAATTGACCGGCCTTTAAGTGTAATTACTGCTACATTTCCGACCGCTTGTTAGATGAAAATAACTTTAATCTGTTGGAAATAATGTTTTCAACTTTGATTTTTATGTAAGGAATGAACATTTCAATTGAAAGAACGGCTTTTATATCCGCAGAAGATAATGTAAAGTTATAAAATGCTCGCTGCAAATTGCTGACATCTTACTAATTGCTGTACAGCTGGTAACCTAAATTTACTTAACATGGCAGGTGATATACACAATTTGTGTTAAAGAATAAAAATAGCTGTTATTGACCTAAAACAAGTTGTTCTTCATTGTTTTGTTAGATAAGTGATTAAAATAATTGACATAGTAGCATTCCGCGGAATGCGGTGAATCTATTCAGATCTATTAGCATCGAAATGTGTTTTCCTAGAGCTTATTTAAAGGGAAATCGTAAACTTTCATCTCGAAATAATCAAACGTTCTCTATTGTTATACATTTTTAATAAACGTTAACAGCTACCTGGGAAAATCCCTTTCAAACATCTCAGTTGATGAAATGTTCTGCCATGGAGAATAGACTGTTGTTCCACCTCTTGGACTGATGTTGTGAACTAAACCAAGACCCCTTTTATCCTTTTCCATCGCAACAATGTGTAACATTCTGATAATATTTGTTTGAGTTAGAAAAGTAATCCATAGAAACGTCTTCACTACCAAAAGAGTCTATTCACAAAGCGTGCAATTTAGGTACTCATATGTTTCGGCCCATTTTGGCGCACTTTGGCGATTCTGTTTTGCCAAAAATACAGTGAATTCACTATTTAGCGAATGGACACTATACGTTTGGCAAAATTGGAGTTATTAGAAAATCAGTTATTGGAAGTTGGCAAAGGACTCTGAATTGCACCGATAGCAGCCGAATTTCGCCAATAACCGCCGAATTGGCATCGGCGAGTTCCACCGAAGTGAAAAATAGATAATAAAAAAGTCCTTTAAAAATTATAAAAAAGGTCTTTTACAAAATATAAAAAAGTATTTAAAAGACATAAATGTCATCTAAAAAATACAAAAAAGTATTTTAAAAAATAAAAAGGTTTATTACAACAAAAAAATAAGCTGAATTGCACTGATAGCCTCTGAATTGCACCAATAACCACCAAATAGTGCTGAATTGGCATTGGCAAATTCCACAGAACCCCAGATACATGTATACTCAGACCCATTCCCCCAGATACATGTATACCCAGACTTCAGATACATGTATACCCGGGGACAGATCCCAGATACATGTATGCCCAGAGACAGACTCCAGATACATGTATACCTAGACACAGATCCAGATACATGTATACTCAGACCCATTCCCCCAGATACATGTATACCCAGACTTCAGATACATGTATACCCGGGGACAGATCCCAGATACATGTATGCCCAGAGACAGACTCCAGATACATGTATATCCACACAGACCCCAGATACATGTATACCTAGACACAGATCCCAGATACATGTATACCCAGACACAGACCCCCAGATACATGTATACTCAGAGACAGACTCCAGATACATGTATATCCACACAGACTCCAGATACATGTATACCCAAACACAGACACCAGATACATGTATATCCACACAGACCCCCAGATACATGTATACACAGACACAGACCCCAGATACATGTATACACAGACCTCAGTAGCAGAGCAGCAAGGGAAGAGTTGGTGGTGGCTACAGGGTGGGGCTGTGAATCTACCTGTGATCCAGCAGGCCTAGGGTAGTGCGCGGCAGTGAGGCGAGCTTATGGCTCACGTGCGATGGGTACTATAATTGGGGTATAGTGGCTCAGGGTATAAGTTCACCGGAAAAATTGTGGACATTTCCAAGACCTTTTGGAACAATTTGAATGAGAATAGTCATAATTCTGAGAATCCTGGGTTCCAAAAGTTGCCGAAACAAATTTGTGGTCTGTGCACATGTCTTTTTGTATCTACTGAGTAAAATGCAATGTTGCTTTTTCGATACGTCTCCGAAAGGAAAAGTCTGTGAACATTCATCTTGAACTGACTTTACCTGTTCGTATTTATATTTCCAAACTGCGCCTGCAGAGAAATAACTTTGTCTTCCAAAATGGTTTATATTCATAAAGTGCATCAGGATAGAACTACCCAGAGCCTTGAATCACGATTTTATTATCACGGAGAAGCAATTAAAAATAAAGCAAGCATCTGTGCAAGAACAAAATAAATTGAGGTTTACAATGCAGGCCATTAGTTTTCAGATTCCGGTTATGAGAGATTGGGTCAGGGTAGGTAATGATTAGCTACAATTTGTCATATTTCATCCGAGCCAGGTGCTGCATAACACCGATAATGATGCCATTACCACATATATCTCTTGCCGTTGAGTATGGTTATTAAAATCCTTCAGAGTAGATGATCGGCATCAGATATGTGTAAACAAGCTGCATCCTTTTTAATGAAATAATTCGTCCTATTTAGCTTGAAGAATTAACACCAAACAGTCGGTTGCGTCACCACCTGTTCGTGTCGAAGCAATCAGAAAACCGCTTGAATTGAGATTTGACCTTAAACTGTGAGATTTTGCTGCGACATGTGAAATTCTAACTTTTGCTACATGGTAGCCATTAACCCCTTTATTAGCAAGAGCTTTTCTTGAAAACTACTGTCACGAACCTGTTTCTTTTTATATTATTTTTCTCCATCTGCTGGCCAAATGGAGTTACTGCAGTACTGGTCTCCGTGCAGGATCAGCGGGGGAGATGGTGTTTTAGGCACATATTCCCAGCTGTTAAAAGAGTGTTAGCACCTCGGGTATAATGCCCACAGTGATAAAGCTTTGGGGGCATGTCATGACTACAATTGCAAATGAATTTCATTTGCAATAGACAAAGTTCCTTTACATTACACCAGAGTTACACCATATTGGCTATATGCGAAACCGGGGCCCCAGCAGCCGCCTTGAAGATCGAGTATAGTCAACGAAATCATTACGGTATAGAAAAATATCGAAAAATTATCCAAGTGTTTAGTGTATTTGAATGGATAACCGCTCACTGATACAGACAAGCATTTGGAAGACTGATTTATTACAGCATAAAACTAACACAGAGACATAAACACAAGAGACACTAACAACACAGAAGAACAAATGCACACCTTTACTATGCTGCCTTCTGCTGGATGGAGGACAGCATAATACCTCAATACATAATTGATACACTCATACACACCTCACATTACTGTGAGTTTTATTGCTGTGGAACTCTGTGATACGCTCATACACAATGCACATTGCTGTGAGTTTTATTGCTGTGGAGCTCTGATACGCTCATACACAGCGCACATTACTGTGAGTTTAATTGCTGTGGAGCTCTGTGATACGCTCATACACACTGCACATTGCTGTGAGTTTTATTTCTGTGGAGCTCTGTGATACACTCAAACACAGCACACATTACTGTGAGTTTTATTGCTGTGGAGCTCTGTGATACGCTCAAACACAGCACACATTACTGTGAGTTTAATTGCTGTGGAGCTCTGTGATACGCTCATACACAGCGCACATTACTGTGAGTTTAATTGCTGTGGAGTTCTGTGATACTTTAGTGTATTTGAATGGAGAGCTGCTTACTGATACAGACAAGCATTTGGAAGAGTACTTCACTGATTTATTACAGCATAAAACATACACAGAGACATACACACAAGAGACCACACCACAGAAGAACAAATGTACCCATTTACTATGCTGCCATCTGCTGGATGGAGGACAGCTCAATACATAACAATTGTGAAATGGATCAGAATTCCTTGACTAAAAAAACCCTTGATCGTTGAAGAATTGAAAGACATGAAGGG